>CAMQGK010000327.1:0-1200000 GCA_947000775.1 Pterois miles
AAACCATAGTAATATGAACATGCACAGACTACTCCAATACATTAAATTATGCTTTTCAAATGAGCTACTCTATAGGTTTTTTGAGACTGAAGAAACTTTTGGTAGATCTTTGAGAGAAACATTCTTGTAGTCTTGGTTTTATAACACATGTGGTGCTAAAGAACGTTTTGAAGATTGACTGTAATCGAATGGAGGGTCTGCCAGAGGATGTCCTGTTTTCATCTAAACCTCTGTTACATTCTGACAGTGGTACAGGGTCGAGGTAATGCACTACAATTAGGCTCAAAATGGGGTGCTCGTATAGGATGACTTCTCCCTTGGGTCTTTGAGAAGAAAACATGCAGTTAACACTGGATATTTATACCCTGTCTGATAAAAATATATTTTAAAAATGTTCTGTAAATTATAAGATATTGACAGGACTTTTTTGATCCTTTTTTAGATTTCCTCCCTGGCAACCATCGGGGCCATGACACAAAACGTGTGATATGGATCATCCTCGCCCACATGTTCCATGATGATGTTGGCAGAAGGATAAATGGGGAAAAGTCTGTCAGCCAGATGACATCGAAGATGTTGTGCCTGCGTAAGTAATTGTAATAAATATTAAAATCAATTTTAAGTCACTCAGCAGTGTTCAAACTGACATCAGCACTCCAGAAAAAAAAACACAGCCCTGATAATTCATTTGATCGAAACCACCACATCGACACATGCAGTGGTGGTGCTTCAGAAAACACTGCAGGGTATATCTGGATAAAAATGTTGAACCAGGCTCAAGTATGGCTGCAACACAACATCATCTCGCAAACCACTCAGTTGGTCAAGATACTAGCACGTGCACATTTCTGGGAGACTCTGACTTTACTGTTTATGTCATGCAGGATAAAATACTTTTTGTCATGACAACTTTTCAGAGTTGTAAAATCCTTCTTCTTAGAATAATAAACGATTATATGGTGTTTTGTCATAATAGCCTTAAAATGCATCGCTATTTCACTCCAACCAGCCTTCCTGGATCATATTTCTTCATTCTCTGCTTAGCTAGACATTACTCCTCTATATCTTTACACAGACAATAGTTGATGATATATTAATGCTCTGAATATTGCATAGAGAACCTTCCCATGTCAGACAGCAGCCTTTCAGTCCTAAAAGCTAGTGGTTATGTGTCTTCTTCTCCTTCGGCTTTTCCCTCCAGGGGTCGCCACAGCGAATCCGTTGCCTCCATCTAATCCTGTCTCCTGTATCCCCTTCTCTCACAGCAACTACCTTCATGTCCTCTTTCACTACATCTGTAAACCTCCTCTTCGGTCTTCCTCTAGGCCTCCTGCCTGGCAGTTCAAAACTCAGCATCCTTCTACCAATATATTCACTATCTCTCCTCTGGACATGTCCAGACCATCTCAGTCTGGCCTCTCTGACTTTATCTCCAAAACCTCTACCATGT
The DNA here is from genome assembly GCA_947000775.1 of Pterois miles. Taxonomy (NCBI): domain Eukaryota; kingdom Metazoa; phylum Chordata; class Actinopteri; order Perciformes; family Scorpaenidae; genus Pterois; species Pterois miles. Next base: position 1,451 of record CAMQGK010000327.1, read on the forward strand.
GCTGTCCCTCTGATGGACTCATTCCTGATCCGATCCATCCTGGTCACTCCCAAAGAGAAGCTCAGCATCTTCATCTCTGCTACCTCCAGCTCTGCCTCCTGTCTTTTCCTCAGTGACACTGTCTCTAAACCAAACAGCATCGCTGGTCTCACCACAGTTTTCTACACCTTTCCTTTCATTTTAGCTGAAACTCTTCTATCACACATCACACCTGACACTTTTCTCCACCCGTTCCAGCCTGCCTGTACACGCTTCTTCATCTCTTTTCCACGCTCTCCATTGCTCTGGACTGTTGACCCTAATTACTTAAAATCCTCCACCTTCGTTATCTCTCCACCCTGTAACCTCACTCTTCCACTTGGGTCCCTCTCATTCACACACATGTACTCCGTCTTGCTGCAGCTAACCTTCATTCCTCTCCTTTCCAGGGCAAACCTCCACCTTTCTAGCTTCTCCTCCACCTGTTCCCTGCTCTCACTGCAGATCACGATGTCATCTGCAAGCATCATAGTCCATGGAGATTCCTGTCTAACCTCGTCCGTCAGCCTGACCATCACCATAGCGAACAAGAAGGGGCTCAGAGCTGATCCCTGATGCAGTCCCACCTCCACCTTGAACTCCTCTGTCCCACCTACAGCACACCTCACCACTGTCTTACAGTCCTCGTACATGTCCTGCACCACTCTAACATCCTTCTCTGCCACTACAGGCTTCCTCATACAATACCACAGTTCCTCTCTGGGCACCCTGTCATCAGCTTTCTCCAGGTCTACAAAGACACAGTGTAGCTCCCTCTGACCTTCTCTGTACTTCTCTATCAACATCCTCGAAGCAAATACTGTAGTATCTGTAGTACTCTTTCTTAGCATGAAACCATACTGCTGCTCACAAATGCTCACTTCTGTCCTTAGTCTGGCTTCAACTACTCTTTCCCATAACTTCATTTGTTTGGCTCATCAGCTGTATTCCTCTGCACCAGCACACTTCTCCTCCATTCCTCAGGCATCTTCTCACTATCTAAGATCCTGTTGAACAACCCAGTCAGAAACTCTACTGCCACCTCTCCTAGACACTTTCATACCTCCACAGGTATATCATCAGGACCAAGTGCCTTCCACTCTTCATCCTCTTCAATGCCCTCCTCACTTCATCCTTACTAATGTTTGCAACTTCCTGGTCCACAACAGTCCCCTCTTCTACTCTTCGTTCTCTCTCATTTTCCTCATTCATCAACTCTTCAAAGTACTCTTTCCATCTTCCCATCACACTACTGGCACCTGTCAATACACGTCCATCCCTATCCTTAATCAGCCTAACCTGCTGCACGTCCTTCCCATCTCTGTCTCTCTGTCTCGCCAACCTGTATAGATCAGTCTCTCCCTCCTTACCTTACCCTTCCTGACACAACCCTCTGTATTTATCCGGGGTTGGGACCGGCACAATAAGACACTGGCTTGTGCCCCCTTGTGGCTACATTTAGTGGTTATGTGTAGCCTTTTAAACCATAGAAACTGGTGTTTGCTATGAGGGTTCATGCAATGTTGTATGATAATCTGTTTATGTGTTTACAGATGCTGTGCCGTCTCCTGTGCTGCCACTGAGGCTGACATTTCAAAACACGCCATACGGTGGTTCCAACCATGCTGCAGATTGGGGGAGCTCGAGGAAGCGTGCCACTGTTAGCATCCCTGCTGAGCCGACCAGTATTTAACCCTCTGACTGTTTTCTGGAGGCTGTGGTAGGTTCAGTTTTAAGGCTGGAGTAATCCTATGTCATATCAAACTTGAAAACCTTAGGAATCCATTGATACCAACCATGTTATGCTGCCATGTTGAGAACATTGCTAAATAATGCTCCAAATTTGGGCTAAATTTTGGCAAGGAAAAACGGGCATGGACATTTTCAAAGGGGTCCCTTGACCTTGTGTACTGAGTGTCCCCTTTACAGACATTATTCACATATTGTGAAAATGATATATCTGGATATTTCTGCATACTGAGGTCCATAAACAGTGTTGAATCCCATAAACTGGGTCTCAGTGTAAAGCTGAGACTCTGGTGAATCCAATGAGTCCAACTGGATTCATGTGTGATGAAGTTAGTCCCCATAGGAGCCATTACATTGAGCTCACTGTATAAAATGAGCTGTGGTGACCTCTGGGATAATCACAGCCTCATGAAACTTTACAGACACAAACTAGAGACCTGGAGCATTCAGAGGATGGATGGCTTTCCTAAGTAGATTAACAACAAGGGGGTTTCTGAGCACTTTACACAGCAGAAGTACTCGCCAGGTCTTGGTGTCTTAATGTGGTATTTTGGAGGAATTATTGATCATTTTTATCAATTCTCCTGTGGTAAAAAAAGGTTAAATTTAGCACTAAATGTGTGTAACAAGTGGTATCAACCCAAAAATTACTGCAACAACTGCTTAGACATAATATAGCATGGGGATGGAGATCATATACTTCTATCATAATGTTGTAAACACTTATACACTTTTACTATTCATTTTAATGAGACTTTGACCACCAAACTCTAATCAGTTCATCCTTCAGTTCATTTGGATGTTTTTATGTAATGAAATTCCCTCAAGGTGTTCCTCACTGTGTTCATGAAGATTTTAATTAAATAAAAAAAGGTTTTATATGATTTATGGTAGCATTTCCTTTTTCCGGTAGTAACTTAAATGCATTTACAGTCTGTAATGACTTGTGTTTTTGGATTATTTTTTGGCCATTTTGAATAAGAATCCGAATCATCTACTTTATAAACGGATCCAAATCGGATCCGGGCCGGATGAGCTGTTTGATGAACGGATCTAAATCGTTTCAACATTGACACCACAGTTGTGAGACATGAGGAAAGGGGGGAAAGTTTGGATGCATAAAATGCTTCAGAAATTATATTAAATATTATTTTGTGTGTACATCTACTATAGATAAATAGTATAGAAATAGACTGTAGTACTATATAGAAATAGACTAATATAGAATAGACTATCTGACTTTGGCATTTTTGACGCTACATACAAAGATGACAGACTGCATCAGAAAGAGGACTCTGCTGACCACAAGTGAAGCAGTAGCTCTTCTCTGATTCATCTGTAAGCTAGTTCATATTTCTTCAACTTTCCATATAAAGGATTTGTATTATACGAAACAAGAGTGAATGATTGATTGAACAGTGGACAGATTAATTACATGCTATTGATGAGTTTTATTTTTGTTGATGAGTTCTGTTGAGTTTGAATGAATGGTTAGAATGCTAACTACCATTAGTGAGTGTCACGACTGGATACACAACAGGAGTGGACTCAGATGCAAGACTCTAGGCACGGGCAGTTTCCAAAAATCAGCGTCTTTAATCAAAACAGGTCGGTACACGGTAGAGCAATAATCAGTAACAGTGTCCAAATCACTAGGCAAGGGCTAAGTCAAAAACAAGCAGAGTTCAATACACAGGCAAGATACACGAGAGCACAAGGGAAATAACGCGGGTACGAAACTTACGAAAAGAGACGAACTGGCACAGGAGGAAGGGGAAGCACACATTATATACTAGTGAGGGGAGTGATTAACTATACACAGGTGAACACAATCAGGGCGGGGAGAAGACGATCAGAACCAGGTGAATGGTGTTCAAAACTGGGTCAAGAGGAGGTGCGCAAAGGTGCGGGCGGGGAGCATGCAAAACCGGAAGTGAAGTGACCTAAACTGAAATGGGAAGTAAACTTCAAAATAAAACAGGAAGTGAGAAACATAGAACATGCAAGCATGCAAACAAAAGAAAACCTAAGACATGACTTTTCTCACAGTGAGCTTCTCCTGCTACATTAGAAAGACTTTATTTAGACACTAAGTTGAATTCAGGAGCTGTATGGTTGTGTTGTTCTGTTTAATAATGGAAATAGTGAACTAGATGTTCACCCAGTTCTCCAGTTGGATGTGTAACAGAGTGGTTGTTTTCTGCTGACATGTTGAAGCTTAAACAGTGTGCTAACGTGATGAGCTAATATGACTCAGTGCTAATCTCCATTGTTTAGTGTGTTTTATGTCAAGTTTATAGTCTAGTTACACACACACACACAGACATACATAGCTTTTCTCTGCTGAGGGTAAAGACAGATGGGCAAGGTAATGGCTCCTCTCCTGCTGCTTTAGAAATACTTTATTAGTAGATATTTTTAATAGTGCAAGTATGACATCAATACAATGCAAATGATCAGTTCCTGTCTGTTTTCTTGGCGAGGTTTCTATTCTCTAGAAGTGATGCGCCTGATCTGTGCAGCTCCGTATACTGTCTGAACAACCTAACCTCTTAACATGGACGCCAAAATCAAAAACAAGTGTCGCCGTTTCCATGTCATCACCTTCGTCGCCAATGTGTCCCTGGCTTATGGAACACACAGCACGCCTGACGAGCACATGGCGGCTGCGTTAACTCACGGCTGCATGATTCACGTATCTGTTGTTCACACTGGCTGCGTGTGTTTCTGTATCGTTGCTGCTGCTGCTGTTCTTTCTACACTGAAATTGACTCTAATGACCGTAGCATTTCATTATAAATGTCATTTATATTTGTGTTAGACAGAGAAAGGTCAAGAAACGTGTGCCCATTCGTAAATAATACGAATAATACACAATTAAAATCCTGTACTATATTCATTTATGGAGCCCTGCAAGTCATTGCAAGTTCTACAACACTGCCCTGTACTATTTCAGAATAAAAGCAGTGTGTTAACAAATGATGGAGTTCTGTCCACAGAAAAATGCTTGAAGGGTTTTATTTTGAAATGACAGCAGGAAGTGTTGATTTAAAAATACAACTTGACTTTTTTCATGTCTGTGACATTTCCTACAGATATATACATCAAAAATGTAGTAATGTTGCTGATATGATGTCAATAGACAGTCCACTAATCACTTTCTCTGTCTTGAAATCCGCGTGGCTCGCGTCAAAAATAGACGAGACGTCCAATCTCTGGAAGACACACAGCTGAGACGCACCTCAGATGTACGTCTAGTGCGAGCAGCGTGAACGCTCTAACCTGTTAACATGGACACCAAAATGAAAAACATCAGGTAACACAGCCGCCACACGCTGCTCAGGCGTGTGTTCCAGGGCTTAACGTGAGAGGCTTCAATAGAGTGCCAGTATGGTCTGCTAGCACGACTCAGTGATAATCTTCGTGTGTTTAACAGTTGGCTTTAGTTTATAGTCCAGTTACTTACACACACACACAGAGCTGTTATCTGCTCATCTCCTGATTGATGATGGATTCTGAACATGTCGATGCTTCTGACACTGGGGTGGGGATATATTAAGACAACGCTACGGTCCCACCAATCGTCTGCAGCCTTCTAGTCTAGGCGTCTCTCACCTCTGGAGTGCAACTATGACATTGGCAACCGCAAGTCGCTAGCGGTCAAGTCGGCTTTGGAGGAGTGGAGGCACTGGTTGGAGGGGGCTGAGCTGAGCAAGTATTTAGCGTCCATAAAAACTGCTAACAGATTGAATTCCAGACAGGCTAGATGGGCGCTTTTCTTCAGTCAATTCAACTTTACCCTTACTTATTGTCCAATATCAAGAAATACCAAACCTGATGCACTCTCCCAGCAGCATTCTGATCCCGAGTCCAGTCCAGCCCCTGAGTCGATCATCCTCAACAAACGTGTGGTTGCCGCCTTAACCAGGGACATTGAAGGAGTCGTCCATGACACCTTCAGAATCCCCAGGCAACAGCGCAATTAACAGTCTGACCCCAGGTCCTTCAATGGGCCCACACTGCCCAGTTCCCCTGTCATCCTGGTGCCAAACGAACCTTGCTGGTCCTAAAGAGGCTTTTCTGGTGGCCTGCTATGGACGCTGACACCCGGGAGTACGTGGCTGCCTGCACAGTTTGCGCACACAGTAAAGCCCAACATCAGGCCTCTGCTGGTCTCTTGTGCTCTCTGCCCATTCCTGGCCGCCACCCTTGGTCCCACATCGCTTTGGACTTTATTACTGGACTGCCTGACTCCCAAGGTAACGCTGTTATACTCACAGTGGTGGACAGGTTTTCTAAAGCGGCCCATTTTATTGCTCTCCCGACGTTACCCTCCTCCGTGGAAACAGCTAACCTGCTATGAGGTGGCCATTTTTGGTCAAGAGCACAACGAAAGGGAGTTTTTGTTTTTGTTTCACTGCACAAAAAATAAAAATGCGTAATAAAAAGTAGTGTTTATCAGTGACCTGTACTATTTGTAATACCAGTAGCACTGAGAATATAATAAATGGTCACTGTTGAGGCTGTTTTCCAGCAAGGGTATTGTGCAAACAAACTGGCATTTGAAGAGTTAAAAAATTTAAAAGGAATGAATAGTTTATACTTATGACAAGAATTGATGTTGCAGAAAAAGTAGCTCACAACATAAGATTTAAAAAAAAAAAAAAAAATATGGACTCAGTTTGTTAGTGGCCACCTTTGGCCACAAACAGCACGTATTGATATAAAAAAGAAAGGTCTGAGGGTTAAGTGTGCATATGCGTGTGAATATTCAAAATACTGTTAAAGCACTTATTCACACACGCTTAAAGATTTTTTGAAAATTGTAATTGAATAATATGTTTAACACTTGAGGGAGGATGAGCAGAGATCTTGGAAGAAGACCCCCAGAGGACCACATATGAGGACAGTAACCCAGCAGAAGACACACAAGAGACAATGACTGTACTCTACCTCTATGAGCTTTATTTAAGTCATGCTGCCATAACGCCGTCCAACAGATGTCTATTTTTTGTGTTTTTGCGGATAACGTGGAAGATCATCACTGATGCAAAACTTTCCTCTCACATGACACGTCATCATTCTTTGTGACTTTGTTTTACACACAGTTGAGGTTGCGAGGGCACAGATTGTTGTATAAATAGATACATGAAAAATGACTGCTGGAGGTGTGCCCTGCTTGAAATATTTGTATTAATTGTGTGAAATCTTTTAATCTAATTTTGAGGAAAGCAGTATTGATTGAACCGCATTATTGACCAAAGGGGGGGGTGTGTGTGTGTGTGTGTGTGTGTGTGTACAGGGTTCAAAACATGTTTAAACAAAAACAGAAATATTCATATAGATTAACGGGTTACTGGAACAATATTAGCTTATTATGGGTTCAAAATTACTACAGTATTAGCACAGTACTCAAACATGTCAGCAGTACAATAGAAATGTCAGTAAAACATGTAAGGGATTTTTTGTTAACTGAGCTGAAGACAGTATTAACTACACAGTACACAGCTAATATGCAGAATTTACTTGTTAACTGTTTTATGCTGTCTATTAATTTCACTGTAGAAGATTTACATTTTGATTGTGAATGTTCAATAGTACAATATGAGATTTGAATGTTGTAGGTACTCACTGAAGAAATGATTACAGTCACCAAATGACAACATAATGAAAATGAAATGAAAGTTATTGAGTTTTCTTAGTTCACATGTCATTTTCATTTCTGAAAGTCAATAGTTGATTGTCTGTTTTTTGTTATGGCAAAATAAATTGTGCAGTTGAGCTGAACATAAGTTTTCTACCTCTTTGTTCAAACGTACAGACAGCAGCAGGGTTTGTGACCACGCCCCTCCATGGTAACCATAAGGTTTTCTAGTCTCTACAACCACTCGGTTACATTCACTGAATATTAATTATTTGAAATCTATCGAGAATCTAATCACTATGTACACATCCCGGCAGTAGCCCCCGTGGCACTATCGAAATTTCTGCAAAGAAATTTTCTATTTTATTTTATTATTATTATTAGTGCCACGGGGCAAATAATCTGGGTCAATATGGCTGCTGTGAAAAAGCTCTATTGTGAAGACTGAGTTTTGCTGAATGCCGTTGCCGTAGCATGGCGGCCATTTGGCGAGATTCGCCATGTAACAGGAAGTTGTTGTAACTTTAGTGTACTTTGTCAGATCTGCTCCAAATTTCTCATCCATGATGGCGGTCCAGGCCTGTGATTAACCATCCATCCTCAGAAGTACCAAACCGAGTCACAGTTGAGTGTGAATGTAAACACTAATATTGACATGGGGAGCTCTTGTAGCTTAACTGTCATCATGAAAACAAGTACATCCCACCTTTGTGAGTTATTTGATTTTCAGTTGAGGTATCACAACAGAGAGTAGACACTCCTAAAATAATTTACAGGAGTCATAATTTAGAAAAACACCGTTGTTTATGTGAAGGAGGTAATAATAGAGGAGGCTTTTAAGAGACAAATAACTGCATTAAATAATGGACTGGAACACCGTTCATGGTGATGGCTTTCTATGTAACGTCCCGCAGGACTTAGGCTTTGTGTTCAGTGTTGCATGCTTTTATTTTGATGCACATCCTGTTTTATTTTGACATGTTTAACCTCTCCTCTCGTTGCAGTTCACTTCACTCCCTGCCCTGCATGCTTCCCGCCTTCACATTTGAGCACCTCCTCCTGACCTAGTTACCTGCACCAGTCACCTGCGTCTGATCGTCTCCCCCACCCCTGATTACTTCCACCTGTCCATAGTTAGTCACCTCCCTCACTGGTATTTAAACAGCGTCTCCCTTTCCTCCTGTGCCAGTTCGTTGTGTTCCCTCGTGACAAACCTACCAGCGTTATTCCTAGTGTTTTTGATACTCTGTGTACCGAAACTCTGCCTGTTTTTTGACCCTGCCTTTTGCCTGACTACCTGGACTTGTTTGAACTGTAAGTGCTGCCTTCACGTGTACCGACCTGTTTTTGTAATAAACCTCAGCGTTGTTTGAATCTACTCCTCTCTGAGTTGTGCATCTGAGTCTGAGTCTACCTGCCTAACCCGCCGTGACATTCTATACTTCATATCACATCATTTCTTATGGTTGGCTGATTTCAGTGGTGGAATACTACCGTACATATACTCAAGTACGGTAACATTAAGCAGGATCTATTGGTAGAAATGGAATATGTTTCTTTAAATGAGTAAAAAAACACGCTTGTGCCTCAATATATATGCATGTACATAGGCACAAAAGTACTGTATGTGGGCACACACACATTTCTATGTGTTATAATAACATAAATCCCATGAATTTATGAGATTCAGAAACCATCATTACTCATCCATCAAAGATCAAAAATTATTCTCAAGTGAATAATAAAGGTCTTTTTTTTACCATCAAATATTATCAAACAATTTATAGACGTACCAGCTCGTCTCCATTAAGCACTAACATGGATTCTCTCCCCGTCTCATTAAATTTCCTTCCCTCAGCATCAACTTTTATTTGTGATACTAATCATATTGTTTTTACGTCTCCATCACTCGGCTAGAGCGCCGTGCTGGAAACTGGTGATATTGAGATGTTTCAGTACGCATGTAACAAAATGGAGATGCATTGTGGGACATGTAGTTTAAGGACACCATACTTCTCTAAAGCGGCATAGACTTGTATGATAAGTATAATATATTCTTTGCAAGCCCTCGTAGACCAATGAGGTGCCGGGCCTAATTTGGCCCAGGGGCCTTGAGTTTGACACATGTGCCTTAGAATAAGCTTTTTACATCCACATACGGAGTCGGGCCAATCACTGGCTCTAGACAGGGCCTGTGCTCACCTGGGCAGGTGGTGTTTTCTGGTAAGGTGAGGCTGAGAAGGTAAAACTGCAGCTTCTTTTGATTGGTGTTTTTTTTTCAGTTCAATTTAGTTTTATTTTCCCTTTGTTTCAGTAAACTTTTTTTTTGCACAACCCGTGCTTATCAGCCTGCTTCTTCTACATCCCTAAACCACCTCATATCCTTTATGGGGTAGCAGCACTACACTCAAAAACACAAATTAAAAGTTGATTTCAATGAAACACGTCATTGCTCAAGATAATAACCTCATGTATTGTGTTGCTATGTATGAGCTGTAGTTGGTGGTGACTAACGTCTACTTGTGCTACTGTTACACTGTGCATTGATCATTATCCTGCAACTTTCCACTTGTAGCCACAGTTCAGTAAAAGTTAGTCTTGCTTTAATCAAACTGGCCCCTTGAAAGAACAGCTGGCCCCAGTTCGGCCCCCGTGGCTTAAATGGGTCAGAGCCACCACTGCTTATACACACACACTGAGAGTTAGGTCTTTCATTTATTTATTTAGATATTATATTATATTATATTATGTCTGATCTGACAGGTGTAATTAATAACACTGATTATGGCCCTGATCCATTGAGCTGGCAGAATGAGACAGATAGGAAAAGGCCTTGCTTGAAAATCTCCAAGTCATTCATAGATATAAAACAGCCTGTAATACCTGCATTACAGTTATTATTTGTGTGTATGTGTAAACATGGCCAGTATTAAAAAAAAATAGAGCTACAGGACTGACATAATCTTCCTTGTTATCATCCTTAAACCCAGAAATGAGTTATCATTTTGGCACTTCCAGTTCCCTCGTCTGGAAGTCAACAAAACAGCAAACTGGTTTTTGAATGGGTTTTTAATTAGATGCCTGAAATCAGATCTGTGGTTAACTCAAGCTGAAGAGATTTTAACAATTTGTTTCATGACATACTATAAAATACATCAATAAATGCCCCACTCATGAATTTTGAAGCCCTAACTTGTCTTTTAAAAGGCAGTTGCTAAAAAGTGGCTAAATGAGACAACAAAACGTTATCACGATGACTTTACAGCCTCTTGTAACCCTGGTGTAGTTTGTTTATAACCTATAATGTTGGCTCCTGCTATTGTTAATATAATAATAAAAACATTTTATAATATCGGTAGTGACTTAAATGTGCGCAATGTGCTGTTGCGCTGTGTATTCCCTTGAGAAACCCACTACTCCAGGTAGTGGGATTCTGAGAAACGAGGCATCTGAGACCCGCCTCCAAATCCTCATTCAGCCTCTCCATCTGGCCATTGGATTGGGGGTGGTACCCGGACTGATGCGCCCAGCTGGGCCCAAAACTTCTCCCAAAACCTGAAAATGAACTGCGGCCCCCGGTCCGACACCACATCTCTGGGAAAACCATGACGTCAAAACACACGGAGCAACATAACCTCCGCCGTTTTCCGGGTAGGGGAACCAAACACAATAGTGAGGATAGCGGTGTTACCATCAGAGACCAGATGACCGGTAACAAAGTCTGAGGATCTGTCGGACCAGGAGCGATGAGGCACGAGAAGTGGATGAAGTCGACCAGACGGAGGGCGATGTGAGGACTTGTTCCGGGCACAGACTGGGCACGCCACCACGTACTCCCCCACCTCTTTCTCCATAACCGACCACCAGAACCATTGTTTCATTGATGAACATCGTTCTTCTGGTTCCAGAGTGGCAGGAGACGCTTCGATGGCTAAATGAGACGACAAAACGTCATCATGACAACTTTACAGCCGCATGTGACCGTGGTGTAGTTTGTTTAGAACCTATAACGTTAGCTTCTGCCAATTGCATTTAGGCCTCAGAAATCATAAAAGTGGTGTTCATGTTTCTGCAAAAATCCCATCGGCTTTTTGTTGAGGGAACCGGTGCGATTCTAACTTCCGGGTTGGCCTACAAAAATAAGTCATCCCTGCAGCGCTCTATACTGGTACATAACAAATCTCTGACTGGTCTAATCTGTTGTAACTGCTCTAATTCTGTGTCGGTCGTTCAAGAGATGTTGCTCATAAATCATTCATAGAGTGTGATTCTGCCACCGCAGACCATATTGACATTTTGCATTGGCTCTTTATAAGTAGGCTTTAATCTGATGATGGTCACAGTTTCACAAATAGAGACAATAAAATAAAGATCAAAGAGTAAATATGAATAGAGATGTTGTTGCAACCCTTTATCAGACAAGTGACTATTTTTGGTAATTTCCGCACACTTTACATATGGCCACCCTCCTGTACCTCAGTAAGGTCAAGAGGCATGTGGTCCTCACTCAGCCAATCAGAAGAGATCACCCTACATCACCGATCCCTCCACTGTGGCATTTGACCAATAACCAGAGACCTTGTGCACATCCAACTTCCTGTTTTATCTGAAGCCCAAAAAAGACACCCATGTAGCTTGACTGACTTATATTTCTGGATAAAACATCAAAACTAAGCATGGTAAGTTGATGAAACTCACACATTTCATTGTTGAATAGTTTAAAATTACACCATGAAAAATTCGGGCACCGTATTTGATCATATGCCTGGTAGAGAGTTCATTAGCTTTGTCCGTTTTTGGACATATGCCCGATGCACCTAACAATTCACACTTACAGCATTTTCTTGACAAAAAAGCAATACAAGTTAGAATATGTTTTAGGATAAGTTTTAATGATGTCAAAGGTTTTTACAAAAATATACATATAATTTATAACAATATAGAGTTCTCTAGAGAGTTCTTGGGTGTTTTATGCCAAGAGGAGGGAGACTGTCGTCGTGCCGTCAGTGATGATGACGAGCAGGAAGATGGCGAAGATCGCTCTACATCGGAAGCCTGGAGGCCATGCGGGTCTAAATCAAACAGGAACGACAAAAAAATTGAAATACAAAATGTACATTGAGCTAAAGTTACATCAGAAAAGCAGCCTTGTTTTTAGCTTGACAAGCCAGCCTTTTTTCAGTGGATCCAATGGGACTGTGTAATACTTAAAATTTAACTTCACCTCCAGTGGAGTTATAAAAACAATCATATTACAACTCTATATTGTCTTAAAGTCCATAAGAATAGAAGTGAACAAGTACAACAACAATGATTAAACTAATTAGATTAAATCACATTATTTAGTAATTATTTTTATGCCAAGATGGGTAACAACACTGTGTATATTTATGACGCACTGCACTGCAAATTTTAACATAAACCAAAATGTCATTGCTGGGTCGTAAAAATAGTCAGAGTTGCATTCACCCTCTGTCTGAGACGCTCCATTTTAGGGCCTGTCTCTTTAAAAACCTCAGCCTGCTCTGATTGGCTTGTGAGACAAATATAATACACCTGTAAAAAGGTAGTTTGTGGGTTGGTAGGTACTGCAGATAGTCCAATGTATGTGCACAAGCACTGAAAAGTGAGTTTTTCCATCATGTGTCCCCTTTAAAACATCATTTCAGTCAGAGTGGTTTTGGGAGTTTGGGGATTTGGAGAAACAGGTTGCAAATTCCAAAGACAAGATCGCTTATAATACATCACATAGTACTGAGTAGGTAAAGTCATATTCCTAGTGCCTTGATAATAAGATTGAAATGTCTATTCATTTTTGTTTTAGTTTTAAAAATGTACAAACAAGTGAATCAGCTGGAAAAAAATGCCTCAAAGATGACAAAGGCTTACCACATGGAGGAGCTTCTCCAGGTTATTTTCCAGCTCCATGAAGAAGCTGTGGCTGACCAGGCCGTCCTGCAGCGTGCTGCCACAGTTTTTGGCCAGCTCAATGAGGTGGCTCTGGATGAAGTAAAGGGCTTGGGTGGCCTGGGGCAGGGCATCACTCGGGCACTCTTGCTCTGGGACCACTTGGACAGAGTTGTATTGGGAAGGAGGTGAAGGGGTGGAGTCATGTTGATTGTAGTCACGACTCCGCGAACTCTCATAACCTCTATCAATCGCCTGCACTTCCGACTCCTCCTCCTCCTCCTCCTCCTCCTCGCTGTGTTCTGACTCTTCTGACAACGGCTCCCAATTCTTCACCGTGTGGTCGGACAGGGGCAGGGGGCTGCCGTACTCCTGGAGATTTAAGAGAAAACCGCTGTCAGTTATTTCTATTGAATGTTTATTCAATAGTGAGAAACAGATTTATACAACCTCAACCAGCAGTGAGAGGTGAGGAGCTGGAGTAAAACTGTAGCCTACCTCCTTGAAGCGGAAGGCAACATAGCAGAAGTCTGTTGGCTTCGCAGGTGATTCGTGCTGGTCATCACCATCATCACGGCATTCGTCAGACAGCAATGGAGGACACGCTGCAACAACCAACATGCGTTAAGTCATGGGAAAGACTGACATATTTATTCTATCATCCTAACAGAATGATGCGTCACTTTAAATGTTGCGGCTGCAAGGAATTGTGGGACGGCATTATCTGGCATTTAGAGATTCCAATCAGCTTCAGTCCGTCAGGAACCCTCCTAAGAGAAAAACACTTTTCGACCGCAGCTGTTGTCAGTGCGTCTGCGTTGGTACCTACCCTGAAAGCAGCTGGTGTCCTCCTCGTTTTCCAGTCTGGGGACATAAGGAGCCGTCTGATTATGGAGGTCGCTCCAGTCCACGTCGTGGAAGAACGGGTGTCCTTTCACCTCATCGACGCCTCCTGGACAAGAAGGGACACGACAACATTTAGTTTGTACATCTCCACATGTTGGACCTGACACCTGATCCAAACACTCCACACTGCCTTCAAAGGTCTCTGGAGCTCTCAGGGTCTAGACTCTCTATGGACAACATTATCACTTTATATGTGGCTCACCTCTAACCATGACACCACTTAGTACTCTAATAAAAACACAGTTTCTCTGTTTCTCATACTGTTTGTCATTAGTAAAGCTGTCACTTACTTGTACCAAGACGTGTCAGGCAGTTCTTGTCCAAGAGGAGACTCACAAGGTTCTTGGCATCCTCTGGTATTACATAGTCGCTATGAAGTGGCCAGGAGATGTCATCTGGACAACAAGCACATATCAGTTGATTTGATGAATGAATTTACATTTAATTGACATCACCAAAGGGACTGAATGACATCATTCTTAGAAGAAAACATCAGAAATGTAGCGTAAAAAATGAAATCCCAAATTTAATTGAAACAAGATATGAAAGCTCCTTTGTGCCAGATTTTAAAGTTAACAGTCACTGAAAGATTCATTCTGAACTGCTAGAATGCCAAATGTGTTGAAAGGTTGCATGTGATGAGAAGATAATGAATGGAGCTAAATATTCTTACCTTCGATCACATTGTAAACAAGTGCGCTGGTCTGGCCATAATCGAAAGCTGTGAAGCCATACAGGAAATTATAGAGAATGATCCCTGTGGCCCACCAGTCTACGGGCTTTCCATAGCCAGTCTTCAGGAACACTTCCGGGGCCATGAACAGAGGCGTGCCGCACGTCTGTAGGAGGACATGAAAGAGGGGAAGAAACAGAAATTGAAGTAGGAAAATATAATGTGTAATATTACACAAGTTTAAATTAGTGAAGAAAAGCAGAAACTAACCTCTCCATCATTGAACTCTCTGGCAACTCGCTGACAGTCTTCCTCAGTCAAGCAGACTGCCACGTTCGCTGACCCTAACTTGGACAACCCGAAATCAGCCACCTTGATGTGTCCAGTGGTTGTGATCAGAAGACTACAATGGAGGGAAGCAGAGCATGTCTCATGTTACACTATATGCCAGGATTAGTCCACTTCAACAGCAAGAGGGACAAATAGGAAAGTCATTGGGAGTTTGAGGGCTTACTTCCTACATAGTGGGCAAGTATGCTGCTTTATGTAAATGTATGCATATATTTATTATTGTAAATCAATGACAGATATTGTCCAGAAACCGTCACAGGTTCTGACTTTAGCATCAAAAATCTGCTCCAACCATAACATGGCAAACTGCAGCCCAACAGGCAACAACAGCTGTCAGTGTGTCAGAGTGCTGACTTGACTATGACTTGATCCAGACTGAGTGGGATTATCATAAAGTGGGCATGTCTGTAAAGGGGAGACCGCTGGGTACCCAGAGAACCCATTTACATTCACACATCTGGAGGTCAGAGGTCAAGGGACCCCTTTAACCCTCTCGCCAAAATTCAGCGGAAGTTTTGGAGCAGTATTTAACCTCGTTCGTGACAAGCTATGATATGGTTGGTTCTGATGAATTCCTCATGTTTTCTAGTTTCGTATGATGGGGGCCTGAAACCAGACATGGAAAAATAACACAATATGTTCAAGATGTCCTCTCCAAAGGGACAGGTTGAAGCCTCACTTGTTGGGTTTGAGGTCCCTGTGGATGATGCCATGGCTGTGGATGTACTCCAACGCTAAGACCAGCTCTGCGATGTAGAAGCGGGACACTTTCACAGAAAAACACCCAATGTGTTCCAGTAAGCTGGCAACATCCCCACCTACAAGGTCAGAGAGAGACATAACAGGTCAGATGCTATGTGTAGGTCTTCTAGGAGTGTGCCAGATGTGTACAGTGGATCTAGTGTATATGCATGTATGACCGATCCAAAACAACCTCCTCACCTCCTAAATACTCCATCACCATGTACATGTGCTCCTCAGTCTCAAATGAGCAGAACATGGAGACGACAAAAGAGCTGTCGAGGAAGGTGAGGATGTCACGCTCCAGCAGGACCTCATCCCTCTGTTCCTCGTGCCGCAGTTTGATCTGCTTCATGGCAAAGAGCTGACGAGTGTTCTTGTGGCGCACAAGGTTTACAGTCCTGGACAAGAGAGAAAAGGAAACGTGAGCAGCTTTTATGACTGAATTTCCAATTTGAGAAGAAAGTGTCCACATGGAACAAAATGACTCTACATCACACTTCAGGTTCGTTTCTGCTTTGACTGGACTCTCTGCACTATCCAAAGAGTCAGTGTGAACACAAAGAGAGCAGTCTGTCTTACTCACCCAAAGCCACCTCTGGCGAGGGGTTTGATCATGTCAAAATCGCTCTTCACCGGTTTTATCGGAGGAGGCCTGCAGGCTGCGCGGGTCTAAATCAAACACAGCAACGACAAAAAAGATGAAATACAAAATGTACATTGAGCTAAAGTTACATCAGAAAAGCAGCCTTGTTTTTAGCTTGACAAGCCAGCCTTTTTTCAGTGGATCCAATGGGACTGTGTCATACTTAAAATTTAACTTCACCTACAGTGGAGTTATAAAAACAATCATATTACAACTCTATATTGTCTTAAAGTCCATAAGAATAGAGGTGAACAAGTACAACAACAATGATTAAACTAATTAGATTAAATCACATTATTTAGTAATTATTTTTATGCCAAGATGGGTAACAACACTGTGTATATTTAATGAAGCAGGAAAAAACAGGTGCCCCCCCTGCACTGCAAATTTTGGGCCTAAATTTCAGCCTGCTCTGATTGGCTTGTGAGACAAATATAATACACCTGTAAAAAGGTAGTTTGTGGGTTGGTAGGTACTGCAGATAGTCCAATGTATGTGCACAAGCACTGAAAAGTGAGTTTTTCATCATGTGTCCCCTTTAAAACATCATTTCAGTCAGAGTGGTTTTGGGATTTTTGGGATTTGGAGAAACAGGTTGATAAGATCCCAAGACAAGATCCCTTATAATACATCACATCGTACTGAGGTAAGCTAAGTCATAGTCCTAGTGCCGTGTTAATAAGATTTTAAAAGTCTAAAAGTCTCTGCCCAATCTGATCAATTCTTTGTCCAAAGTTTCCTGTTTGTTATCTGAAGTTTTTAAAATGTACAAACAAGTGAATCAGCTGGAAAAAAATGCCTCAAAGATGACAAAGGCTTACCTCGTGGAGGATCTTCTCCAGGTTGTTTTCCAGCTTCATGAAGAAGCTGTGGCTGACCAGGCCGTCCTGCAGCGTGCTGCCACAGTTTTTGGCGAGCTCAACGAGCTGGCTCTGGATGAAGTTGACGGCTCGGGTGGCCTGGGGCACAGCACTGGCCGAGAACCTCACCATGATGACGATTTGGACCTGATGCTCGGACCAAACCTAAAACTGAATTAAAACATTGAACAGATTTTAAAACTAGAAAATGCATTCAGATGGAGAAAGACAGTGGTGCTGTTGAACAGCATTCACACTAATAATTATTTCTGTCTAGGCAGGAGTACAATGTAAAGATCTGTGTGAAGGGACGCTAAGGTTTAGTGATGTAAAGAGGGTCCAAATAATCAGAAATTTTCTACACATCTATTCTGAGATTAAGCACATGACGGTGTAAAGATGTTCAAATGAAGCATAAACTGTTTAATCTACTGTCTTTGTTCTATTTAGCATTGAAACAATGACGTGCTGTACAACACACTGTAATGTAGTTGTCGTAAGACTTTAGCACGATACACTTTGAACCAAGTGAACGAGAGTAAAATGTAGTTAAACCGTTCCAGTATAGTAGTATATACATTAATATAATGAGCTCACCTACTGTAGTGTAACCGGTTAACCAGTAGGTGAGGTAATAAATCTGATAGGGGCACACATACTGAATATAAAAGCTGGTAGCATATAAATGCTAAAACTGAATCTCTCCGTTTGTTTGGACTAGTCGCAGATATCTCCAAATGTGATAACTGGATTATAGCAAACTAAACTACACAGGAAGAGCTGAAAGTACATGGCCAAAGAACTAACTGAGTCAATATACTGTCACATTTATCAGCTGATAAATCAGCATTGTTATGGGACATCAACTTTAAAATGATAAAATAAAGTAAATAAAATAAATACTTACATTTCTGAAGATGGGGAACTTCTTTCCTGCTAGCAAGCAACTAGCTGTAAACGCGCCGATCGTACACTGCTGAAAATAAACGGAGACGTGCTTGACCACACACTATCTACTCGTCCAAATCCAGCAAAATACAGGGATCAGTGTCAGCTAACCCCTATTTATATATGTGCAGAACGTTCTAGAAGTTATATGCCTTGTTGATGGAACGAATCATTCTTTGCCAGGGTCACAAGAAGCGGCGGAACCGCACGTCTAACGCGCCTTTTCTTTTCGCTCCTCTGTTCAAATACTTAACGGCTGAGTCTGGTTGCTAACGGCTCCCTCTGGGCGGAAGTGCTCTCATCGCGAGGACAAGGAGGATACGACCAAGGTAAGCAGCTAATGCTAAACTGTGCTGTTAAAATATGCTTTATTTGTACAGCTGCCTCGTAAAATTATACCGTCATAGATAACGTATTTGATTGCTTCGTATGCTGTTTTTAATTCTGAAATGTGCGATCATGGCAGGCCAAGTTAGCCTAAGTTACAGCACATTAGCACTAGCTAACATAGCATCAGATTTGAGATAAAGTTAACAATCTCCCAGTTGGACGGGATGTATTTCTGTCTGTGAGGGGCTGATTTTTATCATTAATTAACGTTAACGTTGCCTGCCCTGGTTATTTTGATCCAGCCCTGAGCGCAAGACCCTGTAGTAAGCTAATGTTAGCTAGCTAACATGATGGACCCGTTTTGGTATGACGTTAGTCCTTTGAGCCACGTTTTTAGCTGATATTTGTAAATATAATTAATAATTTTTGTATAACAGTATGCCGAATTATCTATCAGTAGTATCTGTTCTTATTTTAGCCGTGAATGTACAGATAAATGTGATGGGGTGACTTTGATACCCAAGAAAGCTTAAAATGCGATTATTATCAGGCAAGTTCTGTAGCGTTTTTTTCTGATTACTAAACGGGTTTATGGACATACATTAATTTGACGAATTAACGTAACATGTTGGCGATGTCCTCCTCAGTAGGTTAATCGGTCACACTGACAGATAAACCGTGTTTCATGTTTGCTTAACGTTATTGAGATGCGACGCGTTATGACTGAACGAGAGGACGGTTTTCACTCCTCCACCTCCCTCGTTATGACTGAAAGGAGGACGGTGTTCACTCCTCCACCTCCCTCGTTATGACTGAAAGGAGGACGGTGTTCACTCCTCCACCTCCCTCGTTATGACTGAAAGGAGGACGGTGTTCACTCCTCCACCTCCCTCGTTATGACTGAAAGGAGGACGGTGTTCACTCCTCCACCTCCCTCGTTATGACTGAAAGGAGGACGGTGTTCACTCCTCCACCTCCCTCGTTATGACTGAAAGGAGGACGGTGTTCAGTCCTCCACCTCCCTCGTTACCTCCGCGGTGTCCCGATGGTTAACCAGTTAAATAGACGGAGGAGCTCCTTGAACAGGCTGTTTTCTACCTCCACTGTAATGATGACCACAATGGGGATTAAGATAGTCAAGTGTCCGTTTTCTCTCAGATGATTAATATATTCAGGTGTTACAGCAGTACAAAGACAATAAGTACAAATAAATACAGAATTAGTAATAACAATAACTAGAACGAAACAAGAAGAATATTACACAAGTCCGTGCAAAAATTAACAAGAGCAATTAAAGATGAACTTGCCAGGTAGTGACAAGTTAAAACAAAAAGTTACAAGACAAAGACAGTAAGATTAATAACAGCAAGTCTGGTATATATGTAAACAGTGTACTCCAGAATAGTATGTAATGTTACTGTGATTAAGTAATGATACCTAGCGCTGTCTGTATTAATATAGCAAAACAGAAATATAGTATATGATGTGGTAAGACAATATAACATATTAACATAGAATAGTATGACATTGTATAGTATAGTATGAGGTATAAGATACAGTAAAAAGTGCAATGTAATTAGTAATAATATATAATAGAACATAATATAGTGTAGCAATACAGTAAGAGTAGATTATGTATATAATATACGGTATATGTGAGGAAGGATATTTCTTTCACAATATGTAATTCTATAGTATGAAATCAATCATAAGCATAGTATAATATGTAAAGATATATCAAGTGTAGCAAAGAATAGAAGTAAATCAGGGGTCTGTTGTATTAGACTGATGGCAGTGTGCAGCACAGAGTGCTTAGACCTGGACCTGGGTGGGATGAGCCGGCAGCTGAATTAAGATTAACATACAATAACGTTATACATGTCTCTGTTCTGTTGCAGTTTACAGCTTACTGGCACCTATCTGATGACTCATCCTTTACTGCTGCCTGAATAAAGTAAGATTAAACACAGTTTTAAACGCCATTTAATTGTCTATTTTGTCAAATACTGACAGTGGTTCACACACGCATCAGCTTTTAAAATCTAATAAATGTACAGATGTTAATTTTTAGGAACAGACCCTTGCTTTGACCCTTTACATGATCTTTGCTAATATATACACTAAATATTGAATTTCTAGCAGAGTGGAAACAGATTGTTGGTCAGTAGTTATTGATTCTGTAATAAATATCAGATTAATTCAAACACAAAACCATAGTAATATGAACATGCACAGACTACTCCAATACATTAAATTATGCTTTTCAAATGAGCTACTCTATAGGTTTTTTGAGACTGAAGAAACTTTTGGTAGATCTTTGAGAGAAACATTCTTGTAGTCTTGGTTTTATAACAGATGTGGTGCTAAAGAACGTTTTGAAGATTGACTGTAATCGAATGGAGGGTCTGCC
Source organism: Pterois miles (assembly GCA_947000775.1). Lineage (NCBI taxonomy): Eukaryota > Metazoa > Chordata > Actinopteri > Perciformes > Scorpaenidae > Pterois > Pterois miles. The sequence goes on from CAMQGK010000327.1 coordinate 22,634, forward strand.
AGAGGATGTCCTGTTTTCATCTAAACCTCTGTTACATCCTGACAGTGGTACAGGGTCGAGGTAATGCACTACAATTAGGCTCAAAATGGGGTGCTCATATAGGATGACATCTCCCTTGGGTCTTTGAGAAGAAAACATGCAGTTAACACTGGATATTTATACCCTGTCTGATAAAAATATATTTTAAAAATGTTCTGTAAATTATAAGATATTAACAGGACTTTTTTGATCCTTTTTTAGATTTCCTCCCTGGCAACCATCGGGGCCATGACACAAAACGTGTGATATGGATCATCCTCGCCCACATGTTCCATGATGATGTTGGCAGAAGGATAAATGGGGAAAAGTCTGTCAGCCAGATGACATCGAAGATGTTGTGCCTGCGTAAGTAATTGTAATAAATATTAAAATCAATTTTAAGTCACTCAGCAGTGTTCAAACTGACATCAGCACTCCAGAAAAAAAAACACAGCCCTGATAATTCATTTGATGGAAACCACTGTATCGACACATGCAGTGGTGGTGCTTCAGAAAACACTGCAGGGTATATCTGGATAAAATGTTGAACCAGGCTCAAGTATGGCTGCAACACAGCATCATCTGGCAAACCACTCAGTTGGTCAAGATACGAGCACGTGCACATCTCTGGTAGACTCTGACTTTACTGTTTAATGTCATGCAGGATAAAATACTTTTTGTCATGACAACTTTTCAGAGTTGTAAAATCCTTCTTCTTGGAATAATAAACGATTATATGGTGTTTTGTCATCTAATAGCCTTAAAATGCATCGCTATTTCACTCCAACCAGCCTTCCTGGATCATATTTCTTCATTCTCTGCTTAGCTAGACATTACTCCTCTATATCTTTACACAGACAATAGTTGATGATATGTTAATGCTCTGAATATTGCATAGAGAACCTTCCCATGTCAGACAGCAGCCTTTCAGTCTAAAAGCTAGTGGTTATGTGTCTTCTTCTCCTTTCGGCTTTTCCCTCCAGGGGTCGCCACAGCGAATCCGTTGCCTCCATCTAATCCTGTCTCCTGTATCCTCTTCTCTCACAGCAACTACCTTCATGTCCTCTTTCACTACATCTGTAAACCTCCTCTTCGGTCTTCCTCTAGGCCTCCTGCCTGGCAGTTCAAAACTCAGCATCCTTCTACCAATATATTCACTGTCTCTCCTCTGGACATGTCCAGACCATCTCAGTCTGGCCTCTCTGACTTTATCTCCAAAACCTCTACCATGTGCTGTCCCTCTGATGGACTCATTCCTGATCCGATCCATCCTGGTCACTCCCAAAGAGAACCTCAGCATCTTCATCTCTGCTACCTCCAGCTCTGCCTCCTGTCTTTTCCTCAGTGACACTGTCTCTAAACCAAACAGCATCGCTGGTCTCACCACAGTTTTCTACACCTTTCCTTTCATTTTAGCTGAAACTCTTCTATCACACATCACACCTGACACTTTTCTCCACCCGTTCCAGCCTGCCTGTACACGCTTCTTCATCTCTTTTCCACGCTCTCCATTGCTCTGGACTGTTGACCCTAATTACTTAAAATCCTCCACCTTCTTTATCTCTCCACCCTGTAACCTCACTCTTCCACTTGGGTCCCTCTCATTCACACACATGTACTCCGTCTTGCTGCAGCTAACCTTCATTCCTCTCCTTTCCAGGGCAAACCTCCACCTTTCTAGCTTCTCCTCCACCTGTTCCCTGCTCTCACTGCAGATCACGATGTCATCTGCAAGCATCATAGTCCATGGAGATTCCTGTCTAACCTCGTCCGTCAGCCGGACCATCACCATAGCGAACAAGAAGGGGCTCAGAGCTGATCCCTGATGCAGTCCCACCTCCACCTTGAACTCCTCTGTCCCACCTACAGCACACCTCACCACTGTCTTACAGTCCTCGTACATGTCCTGCACCACTCTAACATCCTTCTCTGCCACTACAGGCTTCCTCATACAATACCACAGTTCCTCTCTGGGCACCCTGTCATCAGCTTTCTCCAGGTCTACAAAGACACAGTGTAGCTCCCTCTGACCTTCTCTGTACTTCTCTATCAACATCCTCGAAGCAAATGCTGTAGTATCTGTAGTACTCTTTCTTAGCATGAAACCATACTGCTGCTCACAAATGCTCACTTCTGTCCTTAGTCTACCTTCAACTACTCTTTCCCATAACTTCATTTGTATGGCTCATCAGCTGTATTCCTCTGCACCAGCACACTTCTCCTCCATTCCTCAGGCATCTTCTCACTATCTAAGATCCTGTTGAACAACCCAGTCAGAAACTCTACTGCCACCTCTCCTAGACACTTTCATACCTCCACAGGTATATCATCAGGACCAAGTGCCTTCCACTCTTCATCCTCTTCAATGCCCTCCTCACTTCATCCTTACTAATCTTTGCTACTTCCTGGTCCACAACAGTCCCCTCTTCTACTCTTCGTTCTCTCTCATTTTCCTCATTCATCAACTCTTCAAAGTACTCTTTCCATCTTCCCATCACACTACTGGCACCTGTCAATACAAGTCCATCCCTATCCTTAATCAGCCTAACCTGCTGCACGTCCTTCCCATCTCGGTCTCTCTGTCTCGCCAACCTGTATAGATCAGTCTCTCCCTCCTTACTGTCCAACCTAGCATACAAGTCATCGTACGCCCCTTGTTTTGCCTTTGCTACCTCTACTTTCACCCTTCTGCTCTCCCTGTCTCTTGTCTCCTCTCTTCAGTCTCTCAGTGTCCCGCTTCTTCTTAGCTAACTTCTTCTGTGTCTGGCTACGCTCTGGCCTACCACTACTTTGCAGTCACTGATCTCTTCCTGATTACTCCGTTGGCTACCTAAGTGCTCCTACCTCCACTCTTAGAGGTCACCCTATGTTCCTGCCTCTTCTGGAAGAAAGTATTCACTATAGCCATTTCCATCCTTTTTGCAAAGTCAACCACCATCTCTCCTGGATACCACCTGCCCATCACTCCTCATCATTCTGTTTCCTGCACCAACATGTCCATTAAAGTCTGCACCGATGACTCTTCTCTTCTAGGGATGCTCGGCATCACTTCATCAAGGTCCAACCAGAATCTCTCCTTCTCCTTCAACTCACATCCTACCTGTGGAGCATACCCACTAACAGCATTGAACATCACACCTTCGATTTCTAGCTTCAGACTCAGTGTTTGTGATTTTTTTCCTCCAGGACATTCTTAGCAAACTCCTCCTTCAAGATAACTCCTACTCCATTTCTCTTCCTGTCTACACCTGATAGGACAACTTGAACCCTGCTCCTAAACTGTTAGCCTTGCTACCTTTCCACCTGGACTCCTGGACACACAGTATGTCTACCTTCCTCCTCTGCATCATGTCAACCAACTCTCTACCTTTTCCTGTCATAGTTCCAACACTCAAAGTCCCTACTCTCAGTCCTATATTCTTGGGGTTCCCCTTTTTTCTCTTTCCTAAAAACCACCTTCCTCCTCTCCTTCTTCGAGGGAAGGAAGGGAAAAATTTCCCAATAGATTTTAGGGGAGGGGAGGGGAGGGGGGGGGGTGGGAGTCAGGGGGGCAGCAGAGCGGTATGGAAGTCACAGTTTGATTGATGTTGATTTGGAAAAGTTTTCCGTCGGTGCCCTGTGCTGCCCCCCCTGTTTTATCCGGGGCTGGGACATTTGGCACAATAAGAGAGTGGGGCCTTACATTGTGTGGTTAGCATGTGCTTTTAAAACATAGAAACTGGTGTTTGCTATGAGGGTTCATGAAATGTTGTATGATAATCTGTTTATGTGTTTACAGATGCTGTGCCGTCTCCTGTGCTGCCACTGATGCTGACATTTCAAAACACGCCATACGGTGGTTCAACCATGCTGCAGATTGGGGGAGCTCGAGGAAGCGTGCCACTGTTAGCATCCCTGCTGAGCCGACCAGTATTTAACCCTCTGACTGTTTTCTGGAGGCTGTGGTAGGTTCAGTTTTAAGGCTGGAGTAATCCTATGTCATATCAAACTTGAAAACCTTAGGAATCCATTGATACCAACCATGTTATGCTGCCATGTTGAGAACATTGCTAAATAATGCTCCAAATTTGGGCTAAATTTTGGCAAGGAAAAACGGGCATGGACATTTTCAAAGGGGTCCCTTGACCTTGTGTACTGAGAGTGTCCCCTTTACAGACATTATTCACATATTGTGAAAATGATATATCTGGATATTTCTGCATACTGAGGTCCATAAACAGTGTTGAATCCCATAAACTGGGTCTCAGTGTAAAGCTGAGACTCTGGTGAATCCAATGAGTCCAACTGGATTCATGTGTGATGAAGTTAGTCCCCATAGGAGCCATTACATTGAGCTCACTGTATAAAATGAGCTGTGGTGACCTCTGGGATAATCACAGCCTCATGAAACTTCACAGACACAAACTAGAGACTGGAGCATTAGAGGATGGATGGCTTTCCTAAGTAGATTAACAACAAGGGGGTTTCTGAGCACTTTACAAGCAGAAGTACTCGCCAGGTCTTGGTGTCTTAATGTGGTATTTTGGAGGAATTATTGATCATTTTTATCAATTCTCCTGTGGTAAAAAAAGGTTAAATTTAGCACTAAATGTGTGTAACAAGTGGTATCAACCCAAAAATTACTGCAACAACTGCTTAGACATAATATAGCATGGGGATGGAGATCATATACTTCTATCATAATGTTGTAAACACTTATACACTTTTACTATTCATTTTAATGAGACTTTGACCACCAAACTCTAATCAGTTCATCCTTCAGTTCATTTGGATGTTTTTATGTAATGAAATTCCCTCAAGGTGTTCCTCACTGTGTTCATGAAGATTTTAATTAAATAAAAAGGTTTTATATGATTTATGGTAGCATTTCCTTTTTCCGGTAGTAACTTAAATGCATTTACAGTCTGTAATGACTTGTGTTTTTGGATTATTTTTTGGCCATTTTGAATAAGAATCCGAATCATCTATTTATAAACGGATCCAAATCGGATCCGGGCCGGATGAGCTGTTTGATGAACGGATCTAAATCGTTTCAACATTGACACCAAGTTGTGAGACATGAGGAAAGGGGGAAAGTTTGGATGCATAAAATGCTTCAGAAATTATATTAAATATTATTTTGTGTGTACATCTACTATAGATAAATAGTATAGAAATAGACTGTAGTACTATATAGAAATAGACTAATATAGAATAGACTATCTGATTTGGCATTTTTGACGCTACATACAAAGATGACAGACTGCATCAGAAAGAGGACTCTGCTGACCACAAGTGAAGCAGTAGCTCTTCTCTGATTCATCTGTAAGCTAGTTCATATTTCTTCAACTTTCCATATAAAGGATTTGTATTATACGAAAAAGAGTGAATGATTGATTGAACAGTGGACAGATTAATTACATGCTATTGATGAGTTTTATTTTTGTTGATGAGTTCTGTTGAGTTTGAATGAATGGTTAGAATGCTAACTACCATTAGTGAGTGTCCGACTGGATACACAACAGGAGTGGACTCAGATGCAAGACTCTAGGCACGGGCAGTTTCCAAAAATCAGCGTCTTTAATCAAAACAGGTCGGTACACGGTAGAGCAATAATCAGTAACAGTGTCCAAATCATAGGCAAGGGCTAAGTCAAAAACAAGCAGAGTTCAATACACAGGCAAGATACACGAGAGCACAAGGGAAATAACGCGGGTACGAAACTTACGAAAAGAGACGAACTGGCACAGGAGGAAGGGGAAGCACACATTATATACTAGTGAGGGGAGTGATTAACTATACACAGGTGAACACAATCAGGGCGGGGAGAAGACGATCAGAACCAGGTGAATGGTGTTCAAAACTGGGTCAAGAGGAGGTGCGCAAAGGTGCGGGCGGGGAGCATGCAAAACCGGAAGTGAAGTGACCTAAACTGAAATGGGAAGTAAACTTCAAAATAAAACAGGAAGTGAGAAACATAGAACATGCAAGCATGCAAACAAAAGAAAACCTAAGACATGACTTTTCTCACAGTGAGCTTCTCCTGCTACATTAGAAAGACTTTATTTAGACACTAAGTTGAATTCAGGAGCTGTATGGTTGTGTTGTTCTGTTTAATAATGGAAATAGTGAACTAGATGTTCACCCAGTTCTCCAGTTGGATGTGTAACAGAGTGGTTGTTTTCTGCTGACATGTTGAAGCTTAAACAGTGTGCTAACGTGATGAGCTAATATGACTCAGTGCTAATCTCCATTGTTTAGTGTGTTTTATGTCAAGTTTATAGTCTAGTTACACACACACACACAGACATACATAGCTTTTCTCTGCTGAGGGTAAAGACAGATGGGCAAGGTAATGGCTCCTCTCCTGCTGCTTTAGAAATACTTTATTAGTAGATATTATTAATAGTGCAAGTATGACATCAATACAATGCAAATGATCAGTTCCTGTCTGTTTTCTTGGCGAGGTTTCTATTCTCTAGAAGTGATGTGCCTGATCTGTGCAGCTCCGTATACTGTCTGAACAACCTAACCTCTTAACATGGATGCCAAAATCAAAAACAAGCGTCGCCGTTTCCATTTCGTCGCCAATGTGTCCCTGGCTTATGGAACACACTGCACGCCTGACGAGCACATGGCGGTTGCGTTAACTCACGGCTGCATGATTCACGTATCTGTTGTTCACACTGGCTGCGTGTGTTTCTGTATCGTTGCTGCTGCTGCTGTTCTTTCTACAATGAAATTGACTCTAATGACCGTAGCATTTCATTATAAATGTCATTTATATTTGTGTTAGACAGAGAAAGGTCAAGAAACGTGTGCCCATTCGTAAATAATACTAATAATACACAATTAAAATTCTGTACTATATTCATTTATGGAGCCCTGCAAGTCATTGCAAGTTCTACAACACTGCCCTGCACTATTTCAGAATAAAAGCAGTGTGTTAACAAAGGAGTTAAATGCTTGAAGGGTTTTATTTTGAAATGACAGCAGGAAGTGTTGATTTAAAAATACAACTTATTTTTTTCATGTCTGTGACATTTCCTGATATATACATCGAAAATGTAGTAATGTTGCTGATATGATGTCAATAGACAGTCAACTAATCACTTTCTCTGTCTTGAAATCCGCGTGGCTCGCATCAAAAATAGACGAGACGTCCAATCTCTGGAAGACACACAGCTGAGACGCACCTCAGATGTACGTCTAGTGCGAGCAGCGTGAACGCTCTAACCTGTTAACATGGACACCAAAATGAAAAACATCAGGTAACACAGCCGCCACACGCTGCTCAGGCGTGTGTTCCAGGGCTTAACGTGAGAGGCTTCAATAGAGTGCCAGTATGGTCTGCTAGCACGACTCAGTGATAAACTTCGTGTGTTTAACAGTTGGCTTTAGTTTATAGTCCAGTTACTTACACACACACACAGAGCTGTTATCTGCTCATCTCCTGATTGATGATGGATTCTGAACATGTCGATGCTTCTGACACTGGGGTGGGGATATATTAAGACAACGCTACGGTCCCACCAATCGTCTGCAGCCTTCTAGTCTAGGCGTCTCTCACCTCTGGAGTGCAACTATGACGTTGGCAACCGCGAGTCGCTAGCGGTCAAGTCGGCTTTGGAGGAGTGGAGGCACTGGTTGGAGGGGGCTGAGCTGAGCAAGTATTTAGCGTCCATAAAAACTGCTAACAGATTGAATTCCAGACAGGCTAGATGGGCGCTTTTCTTCAGTCAATTCAACTTTACCCTTACTTATTGTCCAATATCAAGAAATACCAAACCTGATGCACTCTCCCAGCAGCATTCTGATCCCGAGTCCAGTCCAGCCCCTGAGTCGATCATCCTCAACAAACGTGTGGTTGCCGCCTTAACCAGGGACATTGAAGGAGTCGTCCATGACACCTTCAGAATCCAGGCAACAGCGCAATTAACAGTCTGACCCCAGGTCCTTCAATGGGCCCACACTGCCCGGTTCCCCTGTCATCCTGGTGCCAAACGAACCTTGCTGGTCCTAAAGAGGCTTTTCTGGTGGCCTGCTATGGACGCTGACACCCGGGAGTACGTGGCTGCCTGCACAGTTTGCGCACACAGTAAAGCCCAACATCAGGCCTCTGCTGGTCTCTTGTGCTCTCTGCCCATTCCTGGCCGCCACCCTTGGTCCCACATCGCTTTGGACTTTATTACTGGACTGCCTGACTCCCAAGGTAACGCTGTTATACTCACAGTGGTGGACAGGTTTTCTAAAGCGGCCCATTTTATTGCTCTCCCGACGTTACCCTCCTCCGTGGAAACAGCTAACCTGCTATGAGGTGGCCATTTTTGGTCAAGAGCACAACGAAAGGGAGTTTTTGTTTTTGTTTCACTGCACAAAAAATAAAAATGCGTAATAAAAAGTAGTGTTTATCAGTGACCTGTACTATTTGTAATACCAGTAGCACTGAGAATATAATAAATGGTCACTGTTGAGGCTGTTTTCCAGCAAGGGTATTGTGCAAACAAACTGGCATTTGAAGAGTTAAAAAATTTTAAAGGAATGAATAGTTTATACTTATGACAAGAATTGATGTTGCAGAAAAAGTAGCTCACAACATAAGATTTAAAAAAAAAAAAAAAAAATATGGACTCAGTTTGTTAGTGGCCACCTTTGGCCACAAACAGCACGTATTGATATAAAAAAGAAAGGTCTGAGGGTTAAGTGTGCATATGCGTGTGAATATTCAAAATACTGTTAAAGCACTTATTCACACACGCTTAAAGATTTTTTGAAAATTGTAATTGAATAATATGTTTAACACTTGAGGGAGGATGAGCAGAGATCTTGGAAGAAGACCCCCAGAGGACCACATATGAGGACAGTAACCCAGCAGAAGACACACAAGAGACAATGACTGTACTCTACCTCTATGAGCTTTATTTAAGTCATGCTGCCATAACGCCGTCCAACAGATGTCTATTTTTTGTGTTTTTGCGGATAACGTGGAAGATCATCACTGATGCAAAACTTTCCTCTCACATGACACGTCATCATTCTTTGTGACTTTGTTTTACACACAGTTGAGGTTGCGAGGGCACAGATTGTTGTATAAATAGATACATGAAAAATGACTGCTGGAGGTGTGCCCTGCTTGAAATATTTGTATTAATTGTGTGAAATCTTTTAATCTCAATTTCTGAGGAAAGCAGTATTGATTGAAACCGCATTATTGACCCAAACGCTGTGTGTGTGTGTGTGTGTGTGTGTGTGTGTGTGTGTGTGTGTGTGTACAGGGTTCAAAACATGTTTAAACAAAAACAGAAATATTCATATAGATTAACGGGTTACTGGAACAATATTAGCTTATTATGGGTTCAAAATTACTACAGTATTAGCACAGTACTCAAACATGTCAGCAGTACAATAGAAATGTCAGTAAAACATGTAAGGGATTTTTTGTTAACTGAGCTGAAGACAGTATTACACAGTACACAGCTAATATGCAGAATTTACTTGTTAACTGTTTTATGCTGTCTGTTAATTTCACTGTAGAAGATTTACATTTTGATTGTGAATGTTCAATTGTGCAATATGAGATTTGAATGTTGTAGGTACTCACTGAAGAAATGATTACAGTCACCAAATGACAACATAATGAAAATGAAATGAAAGTTATTGAGTTTTCTTAGTTCACATGTCATTTTCATTTCTGAAAGTCAATAGTTGATTGTCTGTTTTATGTTATGGCAAAATAAATTGTGCAGTTGAGCTGAACATAAGTTTTCTACCTCTTTGTTCAAACGTACAGACAGCAGCAGGGTTTGTGACCACGCCCCTCCATGGTAACCATAAGGTTTTCTAGTCTCTACAACCACTCGGTTACATTCACTGAATATTAATTATTTGAAATCTATCGAGAATCTAATCACTATGTACACATCCCGGCAGTAGCCCCCGTGGCACTATCGAAATTTCTGCAAAGAAATTTTCTATTTTATTATTATTATTAGTGCCACGGGGCAAATAATCTGGGTCAATATGGCTGCTGTGAAAAAGCTCTATTGTGAAGACTGAGTTTTGCTGAATGGCGTTGCCGTAGCATGGCGGCCATTTGGCGTGATTCGCCATGTAACAGGAAGTTGTTGTAACTTTAGTGTACTTTGTCAGATCTGCTCCAAATTTCTCATCCATGATGGCGGTCCAGGCCTGTGATTAACCATCCATCCTCAGAAGTACCAAACCGAGTCACAGTTGAGTGTGAATGTAAACACTAATATTGACATGGGGAGCTCTTGTAGCTTAACTGTCATCATGAAAACAAGTACATCCCACCTTTGTGAGTTATTTGATTTTCAGTTGAGGTATCACAACAGAGAGTAGACACTCCTAAAATAATTTACAGGAGTCATGATTTAGAAAAACACCGTTGTTTATGTGAAGGAGGTAATAATAGAGGAGGCTTTTAAGAGACAAATAACTGCATTAAATAATGGACTGGAACACCGTTCATGGTGATGGCTTTCTATGTAACGTCCCGCAGGACTTAGGCTTTGTGTTCAGTGTTGCATGCTTTTATTTTGATGCACATCCTGTTTTATTTTGACATGTTTAACCTCTCCTCTCGTTGCAGTTCACTTCACTCCCTGCCCTGCATGCTTCCCGCCTTCACATTTGAGCACCTCCTCCTGACCTAGTTACCTGCACCAGTCACCTGCGTCTGATCGTCTCCCCCACCCCTGATTACTTCCACCTGTCCATAGTTAGTCACCTCCCTCACTGGTATTTAAACAGCGTCTCCCTTTCCTCCTGTGCCAGTTCGTTGTGTTCCCTCGTGACAAACCTACCAGCGTTATTCCTAGTGTTTTTTGATATTCTGTGTACCGAAACTCTGCCTGTTTTTTGACCCTGCCTTTTGCCTGACTACCTGGACTTGTTTGAACTGTAAGTGCTGCCTTCACGTGTACCGACCTGTTTTTGTAATAAACCTCAGCGTTGTTTGAATCTACTCCTCTCTGAGTTGTGCATCTGAGTCAGAGTCTGCCTGCCTAACCCGCCGTGACATTCTATACTTCATATCACATCATTTCTTATGGTTGGCTGATTTCAGTGGTGGAATACTACCGTACATATACTCAAGTACGGTAACATTAAGCAGGATCTATTGGTAGAAATGGAATATGTTTCTTTAAATGAGTAAAAAAACATGCTTGTGCCTCAATATATATGCATGTACATAGGCACAAAAGTACTGTATGTGGGCACACACACATTTCTATGTGTTATAATAACATAAATCCCATGAATTTATGAGATTCAGAAACCATCATTACTCATCCATCAAAGATCAAAAATTATTCTCAAGTGAATAATAAAGGTCTTTTTTTTTTTACCATCATACAAATATTATCAAACAATTTATAGACGTACCAGCTCGTCTCCATTAAGCACTAACATGGATTCTCTTCCCGTCTCATTAAATTTCCTTCCCTCAGCATCAACTTTTATTTGTGATACTAATCATATTGTTTTTACGTCTCCATCACTCGGCTAGAGCGCCGTGCTGGAAACTGGTGATATTGAGATGTTTCAGTACGCATGTAACAAAATGGAGATGCATTGTGGGACATGTAGTTTAAGGACACCATACTTCTCTAAAGCGGCATAGACTTGTATGATAAGTATAATATATTCTTTGCAAGCCCTCGTAGACCAATGAGGTGCCGGGCCTAATTTGGCCCAGGGGCCTTGAGTTTGACACATGTGCCTTACAATAAGCTTTTTACATCCACATACGGAGTCGGGCCAATCACTGGCTCTAGACAGGGCCTGTGCTCACCTGGGCAGGTGGTGTTTTCTGGTAAGGTGAGGCTGAGAAGGTAAAACTGCAGCTTCTTTTGATTGGTGTTTTTTTTTTCAGTTCAATTTAGTTTTATTTGCCCTTTGTTTCAGTAAACTTTTTTTTTGCACAACCCGTGCTTATCAGCCTGCTTCTTCTACATCCCTAAACCACCTCATATCCTTTATGGGGTAGCAGCACTACACTCAAAAACACAAATTAAAAGTTGATTTCAATGAAACACGTCATTGCTCAAGATAATAACCTCATGTATTGTGTTGCTATGTATGAGCTGTAGTTGGTGGTGACTAACGTCTACTTGTGCTACTGTTACACTGTGCATTGATCATTATCCTGCAACTTTCCACTTGTAGCCACAGTTCAGTAAAAGTTAGTCTTGCTTTCATCAAACTGGCCCCTTGAAAGAACAGCTGGCCCCAGTTCAGCCCCCGTGGCTTAAATGGGTCAGAGCCACCACTGCTTATACACACATACACTGAGAGTTAGGTCTTTCATTTATTTATTTAGATATTATATTATATTATATTATGTCTGATCTGACAGGTGTAATTAATAACACTGATTATGGCCCTGATCCATTGAGCTGGCAGAATGAGACAGATAGGAAAAGGCCTTGCTTGAAAATCTCCAAGTCATTCATAGATATAAAACAGCCTGTAATACCTGCATTACAGTTATTATTTGTGTGTATGTGTAAACATGGCCAGTATTAAAAAAATAGAGCTACAGGACTGACATAATCTTCCTTGTTATCATCCTTAAACCCAGAAATGAGTTATCATTTTGGCACTTCCAGTTCCCTCGTCTGGAAGTCAACAAAACAGCAAACTGGTTTTTGAATGGGTTTTTAATTAAATGCCTGAAATCAGATCTGTGGTTAACTCAAGCTGAAGAGATTTTAACAATTTGTTTCATGACATACTGTAAAATACATCAATAAATGCCCCACTCATGAATTTTGAAGCCCTAACTTGTCTTTTAAAAGGCAGTTGCTAAAAAGTGGCTAAATGAGACAACAAAACGTTATCACGATGACTTTACAGCCTCTTGTAACCCTGGTGTAGTTTGTTTATAACCTATAATGTTGGCTCCTGCTATTGTTAATATCATAATAAAAACATTTTATAATATCGGTAGTGACTTAAATGTGCGCAATGTGCTGTTGCGCTGTGTATTCCCTTGAGAAACCCACTACTCCAGGTAGTGGGATTCTGAGAAACGAGGCATCTGAGACCCGCCTCCAAATCCTCATTCAGCCTCTCCATCTGGCCATTGGATTGGGGGTGGTACCCGGACTGATGCGCCCAGCTGGGCCCAAAACTTCTCCCAAAACCTGAAAATGAACTGCGGCCCCCGGTCCGACACCACATCTCTGGGAAAACCATGACGTCAAAACACACGGAGCAACATAACCTCCGCCGTTTTCCACACAATCGTGAGGATAGCTGTGTTACCATCAGAGACCAGATGACCGGTAACAAAGTCTGAGGATCTGTCGGACCAGGAGCGATGAGGCACGAGAAGTGGATGAAGTCGACCAGACGGAGGGTGATGTGAGGACTTGTTCCGGGCACAGACTGGGCACGCCACCACGTACTCCCCCACCTCTTTCTCCATAACCGACCACCAGAACCATTGTTTCATTGATGAACATCGTTCTTCTGGTTCCAGAGTGGCAGGAGACGCTTCGATGGCTAAATGAGACGACAAAACGTCATCATGACAACTTTACAGCCGCATGTGACCGTGGTGTAGTTTGTTTAGAACCTATAACGTTAGCTTCTGCCAATTGCATTTAGGCCTCAGAAATCATAAAAGTGGTGTTCATGTTTCTGCAAAAATCCCATCGGCTTTTTGTTGAGGGAACCGGTGCGATTATAACTTCCGGGTTGGCCTACAAAAATAAGTCATCCCTGCAGCGCTCTATACTGGTACATAACAAATCTCTGACTGGTCTAATCTGTTGTAACTGCTCTAATTCTGTGTCGGTCGTTCAAGAGATGTTGCTCATAAATCATTCATAGAGTGTGATTCTGCCACCGCAGACCATATTGACATTTTGCATTGGCTCTTTATAAGTAGGCTTTAATCTGATGATGGTCACAGTTTCACAAATAGAGACAATAAAATAAAGATCAAAGAGTAAATATGAATAGAGATGTTGTTGCAACCCTTTATCGGACAAGTGACTATTTTTGGTAATTTCCGCACACTTTACATATGGCCACCCTCCTGTACCTCAGTAAGGTCAAGAGGCATGTGGTCCTCACTCAGCCAATCAGAAGAGATCACCCTACATCACCGATCCCTCCACTGTGGCATTTGACCAATAACCAGAGACCTTGTGCACATCCAACTTCCTGTTTTATCTGAAGCCCAAAAAAGACACCCATGTAGCTTGACTGACTTATATTTCTGGATAAAACATCAAAACTAAGCATGGTAAGTTGATGAAACTCACACATTTCATTGTTGAATAGTTTAAAATTACACCATGAAAAATTCGGGCACCGTATTTGATCATATGCCTGGTAGAGAGTTCATTAGCTTTGTCCGTTTTTGGACATATGCCCGATGCACCTAACAATTCACACTTACAGCATTTTCTTGACAAAAAAGCAATACAAGTTAGAATATGTTTTAGGATAAGTTTTAATGATGTCAAAGGTTTTTACAAAAATATACATATAATTTATAACAATATAGAGTTCTCTAGAGAGTTCTTGGGTGTTTTATGCCAAGAGGAGGGAGACTGTCGTCGTGCCGTCAGTGATGATGACGAGCAGGAAGATGGCGAAGATCGCTCTACATCGGAAGCCTGGAGGCCATGCGGGTCTAAATCAAACAGGAACAACAAAAAAATTGAAATACAAAATGTACATTGAGCTAAAGTTACATCAGAAAAGCAGCCTTGTTTTTAGCTTGACAAGCCAGCCTTTTTTCAGTGAATCCAATGGGACTGTGTAATACTTAAAATTTAACTTCACCTCCAGTGGAGTTATAAAAACAATCATATTACAACTCTATATTGTCTTAAAGTCCATAAGAATAGAAGTGAACAAGTACAACAACAATGATTAAACTAATTAGATTAAATCACATTATTTAGTAATTATTTTTATGCCAAGATGGGTAACAACACTGTGTATATTTATGACGCACTGCACTGCAAATTTTAACATAAACCAAAATGTCATTGCTGGGTCGTAAAAATAGTCAGAGTTGCATTCACCCTCTGTCTGAGACGCTCCATTTTAGGGCCTGTCTCTTTAAAAACCTCAGCCTGCTCTGATTGGCTTGTGAGACAAATATAATACACCTGTAAAAAGGTAGTTTGTGGGTTGGTAGGTACTGCAGATAGTCCAATGTATGTGCACAAGCACTGAAAAGTGAGTTTTTCCATCATGTGTCCCCTTTAAAACATCATTTCAGTCAGAGTGGTTTTGGGAGTTTGGGGATTTGGAGAAACAGGTTGCAAATTCCAAAGACAAGATCGCTTATAATACATCACATAGTACTGAGTAGGTAAAGTCATATTCCTAGTGCCTTGATAATAAGATTGAAATGTCTATTCATTTTTGTTTTAGTTTTAAAAATGTACAAACAAGTGAATCAGCTGGAAAAAAATGCCTCAAAGATGACAAAGGCTTACCACATGGAGGAGCTTCTCCAGGTTGTTTTCCAGCTCCATGAAGAAGCTGTGGCTGACCAGGCCGTCCTGCAGCGTGCTGCCACAGTTTTTGGCCAGCTCAATGAGGTGGCTCTGGATGAAGTAAAGGGCTTGGGTGGCCTGGGGCAGGGCATCACTCGGGCACTCTTGCTCTGGGACCACTTGGACAGAGTTGTATTGGGAAGGAGGTGAAGGGGTGGAGTCATGTTGATTGTAGTCACGACTCCGCGAACTCTCATAACCTCTATCAATGGCCTGCACTTCCGACTCCTCCTCCTCCTCCTCCTCCTCGCTGTGTTCTGACTCTTCTGACAACGGCTGCCAATTCTTCACCGTGTGGTCGGACAGGGGCAGGGGGCTGCCGTACTCCTGGAGATTTAAGAGAAAACCGCTGTCAGTTATTTCTATTGAATGTTTATTCAATAGTGAGAAACAGATTTATACAACCTCAACCAGCAGTGAGAGGTGAGGAGCTGGAGTAAAACTGTAGCCTACCTCCTTGAAGCGGAAGGCAACATAGCAGAAGTCTGTTGGCTTCGCAGGTGATTCGTGCTGGTCATCACCATCATCACGGCATTCGTCAGACAGCAATGGAGGACACGCTGCAACAACCAACATGCGTTAAGTCATGGGAAAGACTGACATATTTATTCTATCATCCTAACAGAATGATGCGTCACTTTAAATGTTGCGGCTGCAAGGAATTGTGGGACGGCATTATCTGGCATTTAGAGATTCCAATCAGCTTCAGTCCGTCAGGAACCCTCCTAAGAGAAAAACACTTTTCGACCGCAGCTGTTGTCAGTGCGTCTGCGTTGGTACCTACCCTGAAAGCAGCTGGTGTCCTCCTCGTTTTCCAGTCTGGGGACATAAGGAGCCGTCTGATTATGGAGGTCGCTCCAGTCCACGTCGTGGAAGAACGGGTGTCCTTTCACCTCATCGACGCCTCCTGGACAAGAAGGGACACGACAACATTTAGTTTGTACATCTCCACATGTTGGACCTAACACCTGATCCAAACACTCCACACTGCCTTCAAAGGTCTCTGGAACTCTCAGGGTCTAGACTCTCTATGGACAACATTATCACTTTATATGTGGCTCACCTCTAACCATGACACCACTTAGTACTCTAATAAAAACACAGTTTCTCTGTTTCTCATACTGTTTGTCATTAGTAAAGCTGTCACTTACTTGTACCAAGACGTGTCAGGCAGTTCTTGTCCAAGAGGAGACTCACAAGGTTCTTGGCATCCTCTGGTATTACATAGTCGCTATGAAGTGGCCAGGAGATGTCATCTGGACAACAAGCACATATCAGTTGATTTGATGAATGAATTTACATTTAATTGACATCACCAAAGGGACTGAATGACATCATTCTTAGAAGAAAACATCAGAAATGTAGCGTAAAAAATGAAATCCCAAATTTAATTGAAACAAGATATGAAAGCTCCTTTGTGCCAGATTTTAAAGTTAACAGTCACTGAAAGATTCATTCTGAACTGCTAGAATGCCAAATGTGTTGAAAGGTTGCATGTGATGAGAAGATAATGAATGGAGCTAAATATTCTTACCTTCGATCACATTGTAAACAAGTGCGCTGGTCTGGCCATAATCGAAAGCTGTGAAGCCATACAGGAAATTATAGAGAATGATCCCTGTGGCCCACCAGTCTACGGGCTTTCCATAGCCAGTCTTCAGGAACACTTCCGGGGCCATGAACAGAGGCGTGCCGCACGTCTGTAGGAGGACATGAAAGAGGGGAAGAAACAGAAATTGAAGTAGGAAAATATAATGTGTAATATTACACAAGTTTAAATTAGTGAAGAAAAGCAGAAACTAACCTCTCCATCATTGAACTCTCTGGCAACTCGCTGACAGTCTTCCTCAGTCAAGCAGACTGCCACGTTCGCTGACCCTAACTTGGACAACCCGAAATCAGCCACCTTGATGTGTCCAGTGGTTGTGATCAGAAGACTACAATGGAGGGAAGCAGAGCATGTCTCATGTTACACTATATGCCAGGATTAGTCCACTTCAACAGCAAGAGGGACAAATAGGAAAGTCATTGGGAGTTTGAGGGCTTACTTCCTACATAGTGGGCAAGTATGCTGCTTTATGTAAATGTATGCATATATTTATTATTGTAAATCAATGACAGATATTGTCCAGAAACCGTCACAGGTTCTGACTTTAGCATCAAAAATCTGCTCCAACCATAACATGGCAAACTGCAGCCCAACAGGCAACAACAGCTGTCAGTGTGTCAGAGCGCTGACTTGACTATGACTTGATCCAGACTGAGTGGGATTATCATAAAGTGGGCATGTCTGTAAAGGGGAGACCGCTGGGTACCCAGAGAACCCATTTACATTCACACATCTGGAGGTCAGAGGTCAAGGGACCCCTTTAACCCTCTCGCCAAAATTCAGCGGAAGTTTTGGAGCAGTATTTAACCTCGTTCGTGACAAGCTATGATATGGTTGGTTCTGATGAATTCCTCATGTTTTCTAGTTTCGTATGATGGGGGCCTGAAACCAGACATGGAAAAATAACACAATATGTTCAAGATGTCCTCTCCAAAGGGACAGGTTGAAGCCTCACTTGTTGGGTTTGAGGTCCCTGTGGATGATGCCATGGCTGTGGATGTACTCCAACGCTAAGACCAGCTCTGCGATGTAGAAGCGGGACACTTTCACAGAAAAACACCCAATGTGTTCCAGTAAGCTGGCAACATCCCCACCTACAAGGTCAGAGAGAGACATAACAGGTCAGATGCTATGTGTAGGTCTTCTAGGAGTGTGCCAGATGTGTACAGTGGATCTAGTGTATATGCATGTATGACCGATCCAAAACAACCTCCTCACCTCCTAAATACTCCATCACCATGTACATGTGCTCCTCAGTCTCAAATGAGCAGAACATGGAGACGACAAAAGAGCTGTCGAGGAAGGTGAGGATGTCACGCTCCAGCAGGACCTCATCCCTCTGTTCCTCGTGCCGCAGTTTGATCTGCTTCATGGCAAAGAGCTGACGAGTGTTCTTGTGGCGCACAAGGTTTACAGTCCTGGACAAGAGAGAAAAGGAAACGTGAGCAGCTTTTATGACTGAATTTCCAATTTGAGAAGAAAGTGTCCACATGGAACAAAATGACTCTACATCACACTTCAGGTTCGTTTCTGCTTTGACTGGACTCTCTGCACTATCCAAAGAGTCAGTGTGAACACAAAGAGAGCAGTCTGTCTTACTCACCCAAAGCCACCTCTGGCGAGGGGTTTGATCATGTCAAAATCGCTCTTCACCGGTTTTATCGGAGGAGGCCTGCAGGCTGCGCGGGTCTAAATCAAACACAGCAACGACAAAAAAGATGAAATACAAAATGTACATTGAGCTAAAGTTACATCAGAAAAGCAGCCTTGTTTTTAGCTTGACAAGCCAGCCTTTTTTCAGTGGATCCAATGGGACTGTGTAATACTTAAAATTTAACTTCACCTACAGTGGAGTTATAAAAACAATCATATTACAACTCTATATTGTCTTAAAGTCCATAAGAATAGAAGTGAACAAGTACAACAACAATGATTAAACTAATTAGATTAAATCACATTATTTAGTAATTATTTTTATGCCAAGATGGGTAACAACACTGTGTATATTTATGACGCACTGCACTGCAAATTTTGCCAAATTTCAGCCTGCTCTGATTGGCTTGTGAGACAAATATAATACACCTGTAAAAAGGTAGTTTGTGGGTTGGTAGGTACTGCAGATAGTCCAATGTATGTGCACAAGCACTGAAAAGTGAGTTTTTCCATCATGTGTCCCCTTTAAAACATCATTTCAGTCAGAGTGGTTTTGGGATTTTGGGGATTTGGAGAAACAGGTTGATAAGATCCCAAGACAAGATCCCTTATAATACATCACATCGTACTGAGGTAAGCTAAGTCATAGTCCTAGTGCCGCGTTAATAAGATTTTAAAAGTCTAAAAGTCTCTGCCCAATCTGATCAATTCTTTGTCCAAAGTTTCCTGTTTGTTATCTGAAGTTTTAAAAATGTACAAACAAGTGAATCAGCTGGAAAAAAATGCCTCAAAGATGACAAAGGCTTACCTCGTGGAGGATCTTCTCCAGGTTGTTTTCCAGCTTCATGAAGAAGCTGTGGCTGACCAGGCCGTCCTGCAGCGTGCTGCCACAGTTTTTGGCGAGCTCAACGAGCTGGCTCTGGATGAAGTTGACGGCTCGGGTGGCCTGGGGCACAGCACTGGCCGAGAACCTCACCATGATGACGATTTGGACCTGATGCTCGGACCAAACCTAAAACTGAATTAAAACATTGAACAGATTTTAAAACTAGAAAATGCATTCAGATGGAGAAAGACAGTGGTGCTGTTGAACAGCATTCACACTAATAATTATTTCTGTCTAGGCAGGAGTACAATGTAAAGATCTGTGTGAAGGGACGCTAAGGTTTAGTGATGTAAAGAGGGTCCAAATAATCAGAAATTTTCTACACATCTATTCTGAGATTAAGCACATGACGGTGTAAAGATGTTCAAATGAAGCATAAACTGTTTAATCTACTGTCTTTGTTCTATTTAGCATTGAAACAATGACGTGCTGTACAACACACTGTAATGTAGTTGTCGTAAGACTTTAGCACGATACACTTTGAACCAAGTGAACGAGAGTAAAATGTAGTTAAACCGTTCCAGTATAGTAGTATATACATTAATATAATGAGCTCACCTACTGTAGTGTAACCGGTTAACCAGTAGGTGAGGTAATAAATCTGATAGGGGCACACATACTGAATATAAAAGCTGGTAGCATATAAATGCTAAAACTGAATCTCTCTGTTTGTTTGGACTAGTCGCAGATATCTCCAAATGTGATAACTGGATTATAGCAAACTAAACTACACAGGAAGAGCTGAAAGTACATGGCCAAAGAACTAACTGAGTCAATATACTGTCACATTTATCAGCTGATAAATCAGCATTGTTATGGGACATCAACTTTAAAATGATAAAATAAAGTAAATAAAATAAATACTTACATTTCTGAAGATGGGGAACTTCTTTCCTGCTAGCAAGCAACTAGCTGTAAACGCGCCGATCGTACACTGCTGAAAATAAACGGAGACGTGCTTGACCACACACTATCTACTCGTCCAAATCCAGCAAAATACAGGGATCAGTGTCAGCTAACCCCTATTTATATATGTGCAGAACGTTCTAGAAGTTATATGCCTTGTTGATGGAACGAATCATTCTTTGCCAGGGTCACAAGAAGCGGCGGAACCGCACGTCTAACGCGCCTATTCTTTTCGCTCCTCTGTTCAAATACTTAACGGCTGAGTCTGGTTGCTAACGGCTCCCTCTGGGCGGAAGTGCTCTCATCGCGAGGACAAGGAGGATACGACCAAGGTAAGCAGCTAATGCTAAACTGTGCTGTTAAAATATGCTTTATTTGTACAGCTGCCTCGTAAAATTATACCGTCATAGATAACGTATTTGATTGCTTCGTATGCTGTTTTTAATTCTGAAATGTGCGATCATGGAAGGCCAAGTTAGCCTAAGTTACAGCACATTAGCACTAGCTAACATAGCATCAGATTTGAGATAAAGTTAACAATCTCCCAGTTGGACGGGATGTATTTCTGTCTGTGAGGGGCTGATTTTTATCATTAATTAACGTTAACGTTGCCTGCCCTGGTTATTTTGATCCAGCCCTGAGCGCAAGACCCTGTAGTAAGCTAATGTTAGCTAGCTAACATGATGGACCCGTTCTGGTATGACGTTAGTCCTTTGAGCCACGTTTTTAGCTGATATTTGTAAATATAATTAATAATTTCTGTATAACAGTATGCCGAATTATCTATCAGTAGTATCTGTTTTTATTTTAGCCGTGAATGTACAGATAAATGTGACGGGGTGACTTTGATACCGAAGAAAGCTTAAAATGCGATAATTATCAGGCAAGTTCTGTTGCGTTTTTTTTCTGATTACTAAACGGGTTTATGGACATACATTAATTTGACGATTTAACGTCACATGTTGGCGATGTCCTCCTCAGTAGGTTAATCGGTCACACTGACAGATAAACCGTGTTTCATGTTTGCTCAACGTTATTGAGATGCGACGCGTTATGACTGAAAAGAGGACGGTTTTCACTCCTCCACCTCCCTCGTTATGACTGAAAGGAGGACGGTGTTCACTCCTCCACCTCCCTCGTTATGACTGAAAGGAGGACGGTGTTCACTCCTCCACCTCCCTCGTTATGACTGAAAGGAGGACGGTGTTCACTCCTCCACCTCCCTCGTTATGACTGAAAGGAGGACGGTGTTTTTTACGGTGTTCAGTCCTCCACCTCCCTCGTTACCTCCGCGGTGTCCCGATGGTTAACCAGTTAAATAGACGGAGGAGCTCCTTGAACAATCTGTTTTCTACCTCCACTGTAATGATGATCACAATGGGGATTAAGATAGTCAAGTGTCCGTTTTCTCTCAGATGATTAATATATTCAGGTGTTACAGCAGTACAAAGACAATAAGTACAAATAAATACAAAAAATAAAATACTAAAGAAACAAGAAGAAATACACAACCGTGCAGAAATTAACAAGAGCAATTAAAGATGAACTTGCCAGGTAGTGACAAGTTAAAACAAAAAGTTACAAGACAAAGACAGTAAGATTAACAACAGCAAGTCTGGTATATATGTAAACAGTGTACTCCAGAATAGTATGTAATGTTACTGTGATTAAGTAATGATACCTAGCGCTGTCTGTATTAATATAGTAAAACAGAAATATAGTATATGATGTGGTAAGACAATATAACATATTAACATAGAATAGTATGACATTGTATAGTATAGTATGAGGTATAAGATACAGTAAAAAGTGCTATGTAATTAGTAATAATATATAATAGAACATAATATAGTGTAGCAATACAGTAAGAGTAGATTATGTATATAATATACGGTATATGTGAGGAAGGATATTTCTTTCACAATATGTAATTCTATAGTATGAAATCAATCATAAGCATAGTATAATATGTAAAGATATATCAAGTGTAGCAAAGAATAGAAGTAAATCAGGGGTCTGTTGTATTAGACTGATGGCAGTGTGCAGCACAGAGTGCTTAGACCTGGACCTGGGTGGGATGAGCCGGCAGCTGAATTAAGATTAACATACAATAACGTTATACATGTCTCTGTTCTGTTGCAGTTTACAGCTTACTGGCACCTATCTGATGACTCATCCTTTACTGCTGCCTGAATAAAGTAAGATTAAACACAGTTTTAAACGCCATTTAATTGTCTATTTTGTCAAATACTGACAGTGGTTCACACACGCATCAGCTTTTAAAATCTAATAAATGTACAGATGTTAATTTTTAGGAACAGACCCTTGCTTTGACCCTTTACATGATCTATGCTAATATATACACTAAATATTGAATTTCTAGCAGAGTGGAAACAGATTGTTGGTCAGTAGTTATTGATTCTGTAATAAATATCAGATTAATTCAAACACAAAACCATAGTAATATGAACATGCACAGACTACTCCAATACATTAAATTATGCTTTTCAAATGAGCTACTCTATAGGTTTTTTGAGACTGAAGAAACTTTTGGTAGATCTTTGAGAGAAACATTCTTGTAGTCTTGGTTTTATAACAGATGTGGTGCTAAAGAACGTTTTGAAGATTGACTGTAATCGAATGGAGGGTCTGCCAGAGGATGTCCTGTTTTCATCTAAACCTCTGTTACATCCTGACAGTGGTACAGGGTCGAGGTAATGCACTACAATTAGGCTCAAAATGGGGTGCTCATATAGGATAACTTCTCCCTTGGGTCTTTGAGAAGAAAACATGCAGTTAACACTGGATATTTATACCCTGTCTGATAAAAATATATTTTAAAAATGTTCTGTAAATTATAAGATATTGACAGGACTTTTTTGATCCTTTTTTAGATTTCCTCCCTGGCAACCATCGGGGCCATGACACAAAACGTGTGATATGGATCATCCTCGCCCACATGTTCCATGATGATGTTGGCAGAAGGATAAATGGGGAAAAGTCTGTCAGCCAGATGACATCGAAGATGTTGCGCCTGCGTAAGTAATTGTAATAAATATTAAAATCAATTTTAAGTCACTCAGCAGTGTTCAAACTGACATCAGCACTCGAGAAAAAAAACACAGCCCTGATAATTCATTTGATCGAAACCACCGCATCGACACATGCAGTGGTGGTGCTTCAGAAAACACTGCAGGGTATATCTGGATAAAATGTTGAACCAGGCTCAAGTATGGCTGCAACACAACATCATCTGGCAAACCACTCAGTTGGTCAAGATACTAGCACGTGCACATTTCTGGTAGACTCTGACTTTACTGTTTATGTCATGCAGGATAAAATACTTTTTGTCATGACAACTTTTCAGAGTTGTAAAATCCTTCTTCTTAGAATAATAAACGATTATATGGTGTTTTGTCATCTAATAGCCTTAAAATGCATCGCTATTTCACTCCAACCAGCCTTCCTGGATCATATTTCTTCATTCTCTGCTTAGCTAGACATTACTCCTCTATATCTTTACACATACAATAGTTGATGATATATTAATGCTCTGAATATTGCATAGAGAACCTTCCCATGTCAGACAGCAGCCTTTCAGTCTAAAAGCTAGTGGTTATGTGTCTTCTTCTCCTTTCGGCTTTTCCCTCCAGGGGTCGCCACAGCGAATCCGTTGCCTCCATCTAATCCTGTCTCCTGTATCCTCTTCTCTCACAGCAACTACCTTCATATCCTCTTTCACTACATCCATAAACCTCCTCTTCGGTCTTCCTCTAGGCCTCCTGCCTGGCAGTTCAAAACTCAGCATCCTTCTACCAATATATTCACTAGCTCTCCTCTGGACATGTCCAGACCATCTCAGTCTGGCCTCTCTGACTTTATCTCCAAAACCTCTACCATGTGCTGTCCCTCTGATGGACTCATTCCTGATCCGATCCATCCTGGTCACTCCCAAAGAGAAGCTCAGCATCTTCATCTCTGCTACCTCCAGCTCTGCCTCCTGTCTTTTCCTCAGTGACACTGTCTCTAAACCAAACAGCATCGCTGGTCTCACCACAGTTTTCTACACCTTTCCTTTCATTTTAGCTGAAACTCTTCTATCACACATCACACCTGACACTTTTCTCCACCCGTTCCAGCCTGCCTGTACACGCTTCTTCATCTCTTTTCCACACTCTCCATTGCTCTGGACTGTTGACCCTAATTACTTAAAATCCTCCACCTTCTTTATCTCTCCACCCTGTAACCTCACTCTTCCACTTGGGTCCCTCTCATTCACACACATGTACTCCGTCTTGCTGCGGCTAACCTTCATTCCTCTCCTTTCCAGGGCAAACCTCCACCTTTCTAGCTTCTCCTCCACCTGTTCCCTGCTCTCACTGCAGATCACGATGTCATCTGCAAGCATCATAGTCCATGGAGATTCCTGTCTAACCTCGTCCGTCAGCCTGACCATCACCATAGCGAACAAGAAGGGGCTCAGAGCTGATCCCTGATGCAGTCCCACCTCCACCTTGAACTCCTCTGTCCCACCTACAGCACACCTCACCACTGTCTTACAGTCCTCGTACATGTCCTGCACCACTCTAACATCCTTCTCTGCCACTACAGGCTTCCTCATACAATACCACAGTTCCTCTCTGGGCACCCTGTCATCAGCTTTCTCCAGGTCTACAAAGACACAGTGTAGCTCCCTCTGACCTTCTCTGTACTTCTCTATCAACATCCTCGAAGCAAATACTGTAGTATCTGTAGTACTCTTTCTTAGCATGAAACCATACTGCTGCTCACAAATGCTCACTTCTGTCCTTAGTCTAGCTTCAACTACTCTTTCCCATAACTTCATTTGTATGGCTCATCAGCTGTATTCCTCTGCACCAGCACACTTCTCCTCCATTCCTCAGGCATCTTCTCACTATCTAAGATCCTGTTGAACAACCCAGTCAGAAACTCTACTGCCACCTTTCCTAGACACTTTCATACCTCCACAGGTATATCATCAGGACCAAGTGCCTTCCACTCTTCATCCTCTTCAATGCCCTCCTCACTTCATCCTTACTAATCTTTGCTACTTCCTGGTCCACAACAGTCCCCTCTTCTACTCTTCGTTCTCTCTCATTTTCCTCATTCATCAACTCTTCAAAGTACTCTTTCCATCTTCCCATCACACTACTGGCACCTGTCAATACACGTCCATCCCTATCCTTAATCAGCCTAACCTGCTGCACGTCCTTCCCATCTCTGTCTCTCTGTCTCGCCAACCTGTATAGATCAGTCTCTCCCTCCTTACTGTCCAACCTAGCATACAAGTCGTCGTACGCCCCTTGTTTTGCCTTTGCTACCTCTACTTTCACCCTATACTGCATCTCCCTGTACTCTTGTCTCCTCTCTTCAGTCCTCTCAGTGTCCCACTTCTTCTTAGCTAACCTCTTTCTCTGTATACACTCCTGCACATCCTCATTCCACCACCAAGTCTCCTTATCTACTTTCCTTCCAGTGGACACACCAAGTACTCTCCTACCTGTCTCCCTGATCACATTAGCTGTAGTTGTCCAGTCATCTGGAAACACATCTTGACCACCCAGAGCCTGTCTCAACTCCTTCGTAAAAGTCATGCACTCTTCCTTTTTCAGCTTCCATCATTTCGTCCTGTAATCTGCCTTTGCCCTCTTCATCTTCCTCACCACCAGAGTCATCCTACACACCACCATCCTATGCTGTCTGGCTACGCTCTGGCCTACCACTACTTTGCAGTCACTGATCTCTTTCAGATTACTCCGTCTACGCAAGATGTGGTCTACCTGAGTGCTCCTACCTCCACTCTTAGAGGTCACCCTATGTTCCTGCCTCTTCTGGAAGAAAGTATTCACTATAGCCATTTCCATCCTTTTTGCAAAGTCAACCACCATCTGTCCTTCTGCGTTCCTCTCCTGGATACCAAACCTGCCCATCATCTCCTCATCATCTCTGTTTCCTGCACCAACATGTCCATTAAAATCTGCACCAATGACAGCTCTCTCTCTTCTAGGGATGCTCGGCATCACTTCATCAAGGTCCAACCAGAATCTCTCCTTCTCCTTTAACTCATATCCTACCTGTGGAGCATACCCACTAACAGCATTGAACATCACACCTTCGATTTCCAGCTTCAGACTCACTCTATCTGATACTCTTTTTACCTCCAGGACATTCCTAGCAAACTCCTCCTTCAAGATAACTCCTACTCCATTTCTCTTCCTGTCTACACCGTGGTAGAACAACTTGAACCCTGCTCCTAAACTGTTAGCCTTGCTACCTTTCCACCTGGACTCCTGGACACACAGTATGTCTACCTTCCTCCTCTGCATCATGTCAACCAACTCTCTACCTTTTCCTGTCATAGTTCCAACACTCAAAGTCCCTACTCTCAGTCTTATATTCTTGGCGTTCCTCTTTTCTCTCTTCCTACGAACACACCTTCCTCCTCTCCTTCTTGACGAACAGTAGTCAAACTTCCACCAGCACTTTGTACGTGAACAGCAGGATGGCGGTGTTGTTAACCCGGGCCTCGACCGATCCGGTATGGAAGTCACAGATTTGATTCGCATGTTTGATTTGGCAAAAGTTTTACGACGGATTCCCTTCCTGACACAACCCTCTGTATTTATCCGGGGTTGGGACCGGCACAATAAGACACTGGCTTGTGCCCCCTTGTGGCTACATTTGTGGTTATGTGTGCAGCTCATTTAGTGGTTATGTGTAGCCTTTTAAAACATAGAAACTGGTGTTTGCTATGAGGGTTCATGAAATGTTGTATGATAATCTGTTTATGTGTTTACAGATGCTGTGCCGTCTCCTGTGCTGCCACTGATGCTGACATTTCAAAACACGCCATACGGTGGTTCAACCATGCTGCAGATTGGGGGAGCTCGAGGAAGCGTGCCACTGTTAGCATCCCTGCTGAGCCGACCAGTATTTAACCCTCTGACTGTTTTCTGGAGGCTGTGGTAGGTTCAGTTTTAAGGCTGGAGTAATCCTATGTCATATCAAACTTGAAAACCTTAGGAATCCATTGATATCAACCATGTTATGCTGCCATGTTGAGAACATTGCTAAATAACGCTCCAAATTTGGGCTAAATTTTGGCAAGGAAAAACAGGCATGGACATTTTCAAAGGGGTCCCTTGACCTTGTGTACTGAGAGTGTCCCCTTTACAGACATTATTCACATATTGTAAAAATGATGTATCTGGATATTTCTGCATACTGAGGTCCATAAACAGTGTTGAATCCCATAAACTGGGTCTCAGTGTAAAGCTGAGACTCTGGTGAATCCAATGAGTCCAACTGGATTCATGTGTGATGAAGTTAGTCCCCATAGGAGCCATTACATTGAGCTCACTGTATAAAATGAGCTGTGGTGACCTCTGGGATAATCACAGCCTCATGAAACTTTACAGACACAAACTAGAGACCTGGAGCATTCAGAGGATGGATGGCTTTCCTAAGTAGATTAACAACAAGGGGGTTTCTGAGCACTTTACACAGCAGAAGTACTCGCCAGGTCTTGGTGTCTTAATGTGGTATTTTGGAGGAATTATTGATCATTTTTATCAATTCTCCTGTGGTAAAAAAAGGTTAAATTTAGCACTAAATGTGTGTAACAAGTGGTATCAACCCAAAAATTACTGCAACAACTGCTTAGACATAATATAGCATGGGGATGGACATCATATACTTCTATCATAATGTTGTAAACACTTATACACTTTTACTATTCATTTTAATGAGACTTTGACCACCAAACTCTAATCAGTTCATCCTTCAGTTCATTTGGATGTTTTTATGTAATGAAATTCCCTCAAGGTGTTCCTCACTGTGTTCATGAAGATTTTAATTAAATAAAAAAGGTTTTATATGATTTATGGTAGCATTTCCTTTTTCCGGTAGTAACTTAAATGCATTTACAGTCTGTAATGACTTGTGTTTTTGGATTATTTTTTGGCCATTTTGAATAAGAATCCGAATCATCTACTTTATAAACGGATCCAAATCGGATCCGGGCCGGATGAGCTGTTTGATGAACGGATCTAAATCGTTTCAACATTGACACCACAGTTGTGGGACATGAGGAAAGGGGGGAAAGTTTGGATGCATAAAATGCTTCAGAAATTATATTAAATATTATTTTGTGTGTACATCTACTATAGATAAATAGTATAGAAATAGACTGTAGTACTATATAGAAATAGACTAATATAGAATAGACTATCTGACTTTGGCATTTTTGACGCTACATACAAAGATGACAGACTGCATCAGAAAGAGGACTCTGCTGACCACAAGTGAAGCAGTAGCTCTTCTCTGATTCATCTGTAAGCTAGTTCATATTTCTTCAACTTTCCATATAAAGGATTTGTATTATACGAAACAAGAGTGAATGATTGATTGAACAGTGGACAGATTAATTACATGCTATTGATGAGTTTTATTTTTGTTGATGAGTTCTGTTGAGTTTGAATGAATGGTTAGAATGCTAACTACCATTAGTGAGCTTCTCCTGCTACATTAGAAATACTTTATTTAGACACATTAAGTTGAATTCAGGAGCTGTATGGTTGTGTTGTTCTGTTTAATAATGGAAATAGTGAACTAGATGTTCACCCAGTTCTCCAGTTGGATGTGTAACAGAGTGGTTGTTTTCTGCTGACATGTTGAAGCTTAAACAGTGTGCTAATGTGATGAGCTAATATGACTCAGTGCTAATCTCCATTGTTTAGTGTGTTTTATGTCAAGTTTATAGTCCAGTTACACACACACACACAGACATACATAGCTTTTCTCTGCTGAGGGTAAAGACAGATGGGCAAGGTAATGGCTCCTCTCCTGCTGCTTTAGAAATACTTTAG
Source organism: Pterois miles (assembly GCA_947000775.1). Lineage (NCBI taxonomy): Eukaryota > Metazoa > Chordata > Actinopteri > Perciformes > Scorpaenidae > Pterois > Pterois miles. The sequence continues at coordinate 52,124 of CAMQGK010000327.1, forward strand.
TAGATATTTTTAATAGTGCTAGTATGACATCAATACAATGCAAAATGATCAGTTCCTGTCTGTTTTCTTGGCGAGGTTTCTATTCTCTAGAAGTGATGCGCCTGATCTGTGCAGCTCCGTATACTGTCTGAACAACCCAACCTCTTAACATGGACGCCAAAATCAAAAACAAGCCTCGCCGTTTCCATTTCGTCGCCAATGTGTCCCTGGCTTATGGAACACACTGCACGCCTGACGAGCACATGGCGGCTGCGTTAACTCACGGCTGCATGATTCACGCATCTGTTGTTCACACTGGCTGCGTGTGTTTCTGTATCGTTGCTGCTGCTGCTGTTCTTTCTACACTGAAATTGACTCTAATGACCGTAGCATTTCATTATAAATGTCATTTATATTTGTGTTAGACAGAGAAAGGTCAAGAAACGTGTGCCCATTCGTAAATAATACTAATAATACACAATTAAAATCCTGTACTATATTCATTTATGGAGCCCTGCAAGTCACTGCAAGTTCTACAACACTGCCCTGCACTATTTCAGAATAAAAGCAGTGTGTTAACAAATGATGGAGTTCTGTCCACAGAAAAATGCTTGAAGGGTTTTATTATGAAATGACAGCAGGAAGTGTTGATTTAAAAATACAACTTGACTTTTTTCATGTCTGTGACATTTCCTGATATATACATCGAAAATGTAGTAATGTTGCGGATATGATGTCAATAGACAGTCAACTAATCACTTTCTCTGTCTTGAAATCCGCGTGGCTCGCGTCAAAAATAGACGAGACGTCCAATCTCTGGAAGACACACAGCTGAGACGCACCTCAGATGTACGTCTAGTGCGAGCAGCGTGAACGCTCTAACCTGTTAACATGGACACCAAAATGAAAAACATCAGGTAACACAGCCGCCACACGCTGCTCAGGCGTGTGTTCCAGGGCTTAACGTGAGAGGCTTCAATAGAGTGCCAGTATGGTCTGCTAGCACGACTCAGTGATAAACTTCGTGTGTTTAACAGTTGGCTTTAGTTTATAGTCCAGTTACTTACACACACACACAGAGCTGTTATCTGCTCATCTCCTGATTGATGATGGATTCTGAACATGTCGATGCTTCTGACACTGGGGTGGGGATATATTAAGCCAACGCTACGGTCCCGCCAATCGTCTGCAGCCTTCTAGTCTAGGCGTCTCTCACCTCTGGAGTGCAACTATGACGTTGGCAACCGCGAGTCGCTAGCGGTCAAGTCGGCTTTGGAGGAGTGGAGGCACTGGTTGGAGGGGGCTGAGCTGAGCAAGTATTTAGCGTCCATAAAAACTGCTAACAGATTGAATTCCAGACAGGCTAGATGGGCGCTTTTCTTCAGTCAATTCAACTTTACCTTTACTTATTGTCCAATATCAAGAAATACCAAACCTGATGGACTCTCCCAGCAGCATTCTGATCCCGAGTCCAGTCCAGCCCCTGAGTCGATCATCCTCAACAAACGTGTGGTTGCCGCCTTAACCAGGGACATTGAAGGAGTCGTCCATGACACCTTCAGAATCCTGACCCAGGCAACAGCGCAATTAACAGTCTGACTCCAGGTCCTTCAATGGGCCCACACTGCCCGGTTCCCCTGTCATCCTGGTGCCAAACGGACCTTGGTGGTCCTAAAGAGGCTTTTCTGGTGGCCTGCTATGGAGGCTGACACCCGGGAGTACGTGTCTGCCTGCACAGTTTGCGCACACAGTAAAGCCCAACATCAGGCCTCTGCTGGTCTCTTGTGCTCTCTGCCCATTCCTGGCCGCCACCCTTGGTCCCACATCGCTTTGGACTTTATTACTGGACTGTCTGACTCCCAAGGTAACGCTGTTATACTCACAGTGGTGGACAGGTTTTCTAAAGCGGCCCATTTTATCGCTCTCCCGACGTTACCCTCCTCCGTGGAAACAGCTAACCTGCTATGAGGTTGCCATTTTTGGTCAAGAGCACAACGAGAGGGAGTTTTTGTTTTTGTGTCACTGCACAAAAAATAAAAATGCATAATAAAAAGTAGTGTTTATCAGTGACCTGTACTATTTGTAATACCAGTAGCACTGAGAATATAATAAATGGTCACTGTTGAGGCTGTTTTCCAGCAAGGGTATTGTGCAAACAAACTGGCATTTGAAGAGTTAAAAAATTTAAAAGGAATGAATAGTTTATACTTATGACAAGAATTGATGTTGCAGAAAAAGTAGCTCACAACATAAGATTTAAAAAAAAAAAAAAAAAAATATGGACTCAGTTTGTTAGTGGCCACCTTTGGCCACAAACAGCACGTATTGATATAAAAAAGAAAGGTCTGAGGGTTAAGTGTGCATATGCGTGTGAATATTCAAAATACTGTTAAAGCACTTATTCACACACGCTTAAAGATTTTTTGAAAATTGTAATTGAATAATATGTTTAACACTTGAGGGAGGATGAGCAGAGATCTTGGAAGAAGACCCCCAGAGGACCACATATGAGGACAGTAACCCAGCAGAAGACACACAAGAGACAATGACTGTACTCTACCTCTATGAGCTTTATTTAAGTCATGCTGCCATAACGCCGTCCAACAGATGTCTATTTTTTGTGTTTTTGCGGATAACGTGGAAGATCATCACTGATGCAAAACTTTCCTCTCACATGACACGTCATCATTCTTTGTGACTTTGTTTTACACACAGTTGAGGTTGCGAGGGCACAGATTGTTGTATAAATAGATACATGAAAAATGACTGCTGGAGGTGTGCCCTGCTTGAAATATTTGTATTAATTGTGTGAAATCTTTTAATCTCAATTTCTGAGGAAAGCAGTATTGATTGAAACCGCATTATTGACCCAAACGTGTGTGTGTGTGTGTGTGTGTGTACAGGGTTCAAAACATGTTTAAACAAAAACATAAATATTCATATAGATTAACGAGTAACTGGAACAATATTAGCTTATTATGGGTTCAAAATTACTACAGTATTAGCACAGTACTCAAACATGTCAGCAGTACAATAGAAATGTCAGTAAAACATGTAAGGGATTTTTTGTTAACTGAGCTGAAGACACAGTATTACACAGTACACAGTACACAGCTAATATGCAGAATTTACTTGTTAACTGTTTTATGCTGTCTATTAATTTCACTGTAGAAGATTTACATTTTGATTGTGAATGTTCAATAGTACAATATGAGATTTGAATGTTGTAGGTACTCACTGAAGAAATGATTACAGTCACCAAATGACAACATAATGAAAATGAAATGAAAGTTATTGAGTTTTCTTAGTTCACATGTCATTTTCATTTCTGAAAGTCAATAGTTGATTGTCTGTTTTATGTTATGGCAAAATAAATTGTGCAGTTGAGCTGAACATAAGTTTTCTACCTCTTTGTTCAAACGTACAGACAGCAGCAGGGTTTGTGACCACGCCCCTCCATGGTAACCATAAGGTTTTCTAGTCTCTACAACCACTCGGTTACATTCACTGAATATTAATTATTTGAAATCTATCGAGAATCTAATCACTATGTACACATCCCAGCAGTAGCCCCCGTGGCACTATCGAAATTTCTGCAAAGAAATTTTCTATTTTATTATTATTATTAGTGCCACGGGGCAAATAATCTGGGTCAATATGGCTGCTGTGAAAAAGCTCTATTGTGAAGACTGAGTTTTGCTGAATGCCGTTGCCGTAGCATGGCGGCCATTTGGCGTGATTCGCCATGTAACAGGAAGTTGTTGTAACTTTAGTGTACTTTGTCAGATCTGCTCCAAATTTCTCATCCATGATGGCGGTCCAGGCCTGTGATTAACCATCCATCCTCAGAAGTACCAAACCGAGTCACAGTTGAGTGTGAATGTAAACACTAATATTGACATGGGGAGCTCTTGTAGCTTAACTGTCATCATGAAAACAAGTACATCCCACCTTTGTGAGTTATTTGATTTTGAGTTGAGGTATCACAACAGAGAGTAGACACTCCTAAAATAATTTACAGGAGTCATAATTTAGAAAAACACCGTTGTTTATGTGAAGGAGGTAATAATAGAGGAGGCTTTTAAGAGACAAATAACTGCATTAAATAATGGACTGGAACACCGTTCATGGTGATGGCTTTCTATGTAACGTCCCGCAGGACTTAGGCTTTGTGTTCAGTGTTGCATGCTTTTATTTTGATGCACATCCTGTTTTATTTTGACATGTTTAACCTCTCCTCTCGTTGCAGTTCACTTCACTCCCTGCCCTGCATGCTTCCCGCCTTCACATTTGAGCACCTCCTCCTGACCTAGTTACCTGCACCAGTCACCTGCGTCTGATCGTCTCCCCCACCCCTGATTACTTCCACCTGTCCATAGTTAGTCACCTCCCTCACTGGTATTTAAACAGCGTCTCCCTTTCCTCCTGTGTCAGTTCGTTGTGTTCCCTCGTGACAAACCTACCAGCGTTATTCCTCGTGTTTTTGATACTCTGTGTACCGAAACTCTGCCTGTTTTTTGACCCTGCCTTTTGCCTGACTACCTGGACTTGTTTGAACTGTAAGTGCTGCCTTCACGTGTACCGACCTGTTTTTGTAATAAACCTCAGCGTTGTTTGAATCTACTCCTCTCTGAGTTGTGCATCTGAGTCAGAGTCTGCCTGCCTAACCCGCCGTGACATTCTATACTTCATATCACATCATTTCTTATGGTTGGCTGATTTCAGTGGTGGAATACTACCGTACATATACTCAAGTACGGTTACATTAAGCAGGATCTATTGGTAGAAATGGAATATGTTTCTTTAAATGAGTAAAAAAACACGCTTGTGCCTCAATATATATGCATGTACATAGGCACAAAAGTACTGTATGTGGGCACACACACATTTCTATGTGTTATAATAACATAAATCCCATGAATTTATGAGATTCAGAAACCATCATTACTCATCCATCAAAGATCAAAAATTATTCTCAAGTGAATAATAAAGGTCTTTTTTTTTTACCATCATACAAATATTATCAAACAATTTATAGACGTACCAGCTCGTCTCCATTAAGCACTAACATGGATTCTCTTCCCGTCTCATTAAATTTCCTTCCCTCAGCATCAACTTTTATTTGTGATACTAATCATATTGTTTTTACGTCTCCATCACTCGGCTAGAGCGCCGTGCTGGAAACTGGTGATATTGAGATGTTTCAGTACGCATGTAACAAAATGGAGATGCATTGTGGGACATGTAGTTTAAGGACACCATACTTCTCTAAAGCGGCATAGACTTGTATGATAAGTATAATATATTCTTTGCAAGCCCTCGTAGACCAATGAGGTGCCGGGCCTAATTTGGCCCAGGGGCCTTGAGTTTGACACATGTGCCTTAGAATAAGCTTTTTACATCCACATACGGAGTCGGGCCAATCACTGGCTCTAGACAGGGCCTGTGCTCACCTGGGCAGGTGGTGTTTTCTGGTAAGGTGAGGCTGAGAAGGTAAAACTGCAGCTTCTTTTGATTGGTGTTTTTTTTTTTCAGTTCAATTTAGTTTTATTTGCCCTTTGTTTCAGTAAACTTTTTTTTTTGCACAACCCGTGCTTATCAGCCTGCTTCTTCTACATCCCTAAACCACCTCATATCCTTTATGGGGTAGCAGCACTACACTCAAAAACACAAATTAAAAGTTGATTTCAATGAAACACGTCATTGCTCAAGATAATAACCTCATGTATTGTGTTGCTATGTATGAGCTGTAGTTGGTGGTGACTAACGTCTACTTGTGCTACTGTTACACTGTGCATTGATCATTATCCTGCAACTTTCCACTTGTAGCCACAGTTCAGTAAAAGTTAGTCTTGCTTTAATCAAACTGGCCCCTTGAAAGAACAGCTGGCCCCAGTTCGGCCCCCGTGGCTTAAATGGGTCAGAGCCACCACTGCTTATACACACACACTGAGAGTTAGGTCTTTCATTTATTTATTTAGATATTATATTATATTATATTATATTATGTCTGATCTGACAGGTGTAATTAATAACACTGATTATGGCCCTGATCCATTGAGCTGGCAGAATGAGACAGATAGGAAAAGGCCTTGCTTGAAAATCTCCAAGTCATTCATAGATATAAAACAGCCTGTAATACCTGCATTACAGTTATTATTTGTGTGTATGTGTAAACATGGCCAGTATTAAAAAAAAATAGAGCTACAGGACTGACATAATCTTCCTTGTTATCATCCTTAAACCCAGAAATGAGTTATCATTTTGGCACTTCCAGTTCCCTCGTCTGGAAGTCAACAAAACAGCAAACTGGTTTTTGAATGGGTTTTTAATTAGATGCCTGAAATCAGATCTGTGGTTAACTCAAGCTGAAGAGATTTTAACAATTTGTTTCATGACATACTATAAAATACATCAATAAATGCCCCACTCATGAATTTTGAAGCCCTAACTTGTCTTTTAAAAGGCAGTTGCTAAAAAGTGGCTAAATGAGACAACAAAACGTTATCACGATGACTTTACAGCCTCTTGTAACCCTGGTGTAGTTTGTTTATAACCTATAATGTTGGCTCCTGCTATTGTTAATATAATAATAAAAACATTTTATAATATTGGTAGTGACTTAAATGTGCGCAATGTGCTGTTGCGCTGTGTATTCCCTTGAGAAACCCACTACTCCAGGTAGTGGGATTCTGAGAAACGAGGCATCTGAGACCCGCCTCCAAATCCTCATTCAGCCTCTCCATCTGGCCATTGGATTGGGGGTGGTACCCGGACTGATGCGCCCAGCTGGGCCCAAAACTTCTCCCAAAACCTGAAAATGAACTGCGGCCCCCGGTCCGACACCACATCTCTGGGAAAACCATGACGTCAAAACACACGGAGCAACATAACCTCCGCCGTTTTCCACACAATAGTGAGGATAGCGGTGTTACCATCAGAGACCAGATGACCGGTAACAAAGTCTGAGGATCTGTCGGACCAGGAGCGATGAGGCACGAGAAGTGGATGAAGTCGACCAGACGGAGGGCGATGTGAGGACTTGTTCTGGGCACAGACTGGGCACGCCACCACGTACTCCCCCACCTCTTTCTCCATAACCGACCACCAGAACCATTGTTTCATTGATGAACATCGTTCTTCTGGTTCCAGAGTGGCAGGAGACGCTTCGATGGCTAAATGAGACGACAAAACGTCATCATGACAACTTTACAGCCGCATGTGACCGTGGTGTAGTTTGTTTAGAACCTATAACGTTAGCTTCTGCCAATTGCATTTAGGCCTCAGAAATCATAAAAGTGGTGTTCATGTTTCTGCAAAAATCCCATCTGCTTTTTGTTGAGGGAACCAGTGCGATTCTAACTTCCGGGTTGGCCTACAAAAATAAGTCATCCCTGCAGCGCTCTATACTGGTACATAACAAATCTCTGACTGGTCTAATCTGTTGTAACTGCTCTAATTCTGTGTCGGTCGTTCAAGAGATCTTGCTCATAAATCATTCATAGAGTGTGATTCTGCCACCGCAGACCATATTGACATTTTGCATTGGCTCTTTATAAGTAGGCTTTAATCTGATGATGGTCACAGTTTCACAAATAGAGACAATAAAATAAAGATCAAAGAGTAAATATGAATAGAGATGTTGTTGCAACCCTTTATCGGACAAGTGACTATTTTTGGTAATTTCCGCACACTTTACATATGGCCACCCTCCTGTACCTCAGTAAGGTCAAGAGGCATGTGGTCCTCACTCAGCCAATCAGAAGAGATCACCCTACATCACCGATCCCTCCACTGTGGCATTTGACCAATAACCAGAGACCTTGTGCACATCCAACTTCCTGTTTTATCTGAAGCCCAAAAAAGACACCCATGTAGTTTGACTGACTTATATTTCTGGATAAAACATCAAAACTAAGCATGGTAAGTTGATGAAACTCACACATTTCATTGTTGAATAGTTTAAAATTACACCATGAAAAATTCGGGCACCGTATTTGATCATATGCCTGGTAGAGAGTTCATTAGCTTTGTCCGTTTTTGGACATATGCCCGATGCACCTAACAATTCACACTGACAGCATTTTCTTGACAAAAAAGCAATACAAGTTAGAATATGTTTTAGGATAAGTTTTAATGATGTCAAAGGTTTTTACAAAAATATACATATAATTTATAACAATATAGAGTTCTCTAGAGAGTTCTTGGGTGTTTTATGCCAAGAGGAGGGAGACTGTCGTCGTGCCGTCAGTGATGATGACGAGCAGGAAGATGGCGAAGATCGCTCTACATCGGAAGCCTGGAGGCCATGCGGGTCTAAATCAAACAGGAACGACAAAAAAATTGAAATACAAAATGTACATTGAGCTAAAGTTACATCAGAAAAGCAGCCTTGTTTTTAGCTTGACAAGCCAGCCTTTTTTCAGTGGATCCAATGGGACTGTGTAATACTTAAAATTTAACTTCACCTCCAGTGGAGTTATAAAAACAATCATATTACAACTCTATATTGTCTTAAAGTCCATAAGAATAGAAGTGAACAAGTACAACAACAATGATTAAACTAATTAGATTAAATCACATTATTTAGTAATTATTTTTATGCCAAGATGGGTAACAACACTGTGTATATTTATGACGCACTGCACTGCAAATTTTAACATAAACCAAAATGTCATTGCTGGGTCGTAAAAATAGTCAGAGTTGCATTCACCCTCTGTCTGAGACGCTCCATTTTAGGGCCTGTCTCTTTAAAAACCTCAGCCTGCTCTGATTGGCTTGTGAGACAAATATAATACACCTGTAAAAAGGTAGTTTGTGGGTTGGTAGGTACTGCAGATAGTCCAATGTATGTGCACAAGCACTGAAAAGTGAGTTTTTCCATCATGTGTCCCCTTTAAAACATCATTTCAGTCAGAGTGGTTTTGGGAGTTTGGGGATTTGGAGAAACAGGTTGCAAATTCCAAAGACAAGATCGCTTATAATACATCACATAGTACTGAGTAGGTAAAGTCATATTCCTAGTGCCTTGATAATAAGATTGAAATGTCTATTCATTTTTGTTTTAGTTTTAAAAATGTACAAACAAGTGAATCAGCTGGAAAAAAATGCCTCAAAGATGACAAAGGCTTACCACATGGAGGAGCTTCTCCAGGTTATTTTCCAGCTCCATGAAGAAGCTGTGGCTGACCAGGCCGTCCTGCAGCGTGCTGCCACAGTTTTTGGCCAGCTCAATGAGGTGGCTCTGGATGAAGTAAAGGGCTTGGGTGGCCTGGGGCAGGGCATCACTCGGGCACTCTTGCTCTGGGACCACTTGGACAGAGTTGTATTGGGAAGGAGGTGAAGGGGTGGAGTCATGTTGATTGTAGTCACGACTCCGCGAACTCTCATAACCTCTATCAATCGCCTGCACTTCCGCCACTCCTCCTCCTCCTCCTCCTCCTCCTCCTCCTCGCTGTGTTCTGACTCTTCTGACAACGGCTCCCAATTCTTCACCGTGTGGTCGGACAGGGGCAGGGGGCTGCCGTACTCCTGGAGATTTAAGAGAAAACCGCTGTCAGTTATTTCTATTGAATGTTTATTCAATAGTGAGAAACAGATTTATACAACCTCAACCAGCAGTGAGAGGTGAGGAGCTGGAGTAAAACTGTAGCCTACCTCCTTGAAGCGGAAGGCAACATAGCAGAAGTCTGTTGGCTTCGCAGGTGATTCGTGCTGGTCATCACCATCATCACGGCATTCGTCAGACAGCAATGGAGGACACGCTGCAACAACCAACATGCGTTAAGTCATGGGAAAGACTGACATATTTATTCTATCATCCTAACAGAATGATGCGTCACTTTAAATGTTGCGGCTGCAAGGAATTGTGGGACGGCATTATCTGGCATTTAGAGATTCCAATCAGCTTCAGTCCGTCAGGAACCCTCCTAAGAGAAAAACACTTTTCGACCGCAGCTGTTGTCAATGCGTCTGCGTTGGTACCTACCCTGAAAGCAGCTGGTGTCCTCCTCGTTTTCCAGTCTGGGGACATAAGGAGCCGTCTGATTATGGAGGTCGCTCCAGTCCACGTCGTGGAAGAACGGGTGTCCTTTCACCTCATCGACGCCTCCTGGACAAGAAGGGACACGACAACATTTAGTTTGTACATCTCCACATGTTGGACCTGACACCTGATCCAAACACTCCACACTGCCTTCAAAGGTCTCTGGAGCTCTCAGGGTCTAGACTCTCTATGGACAACATTATCACTTTATATGTGGCTCACCTCTAACCATGACACCACTTAGTACTCTAATAAAAACACAGTTTCTCTGTTTCTCATACTGTTTGTCATTAGTAAAGCTGTCACTTACTTGTACCAAGACGTGTCAGGCAGTTCTTGTCCAAGAGGAGACTCACAAGGTTCTTGGCATCCTCTGGTATTACATAGTCGCTATGAAGTGGCCAGGAGATGTCATCTGGACAACAAGCACATATCAGTTGATTTGATGAATGAATTTACATTTAATTGACATCACCAAAGGGACTGAATGACATCATTCTTAGAAGAAAACATCAGAAATGTAGCGTAAAAAATGAAATCCCAAATTTAATTGAAACAAGATATGAAAGCTCCTTTGTGCCAGATTTTAAAGTTAACAGTTACTGAAAGATTCATTCTGAACTGCTAGAATGCCAAATGTGTTGAAAGGTTGCATGTGATGAGAAGATAATGAATGGAGCTAAATATTCTTACCTTCGATCACATTGTAAACAAGTGCGCTGGTCTGGCCATAATCGAAAGCTGTGAAGCCATACAGGAAATTATAGAGAATGATCCCTGTGGCCCACCAGTCTACGGGCTTTCCATAGCCAGTCTTCAGGAACACTTCCGGGGCCATGAACAGAGGCGTGCCGCACGTCTGTAGGAGGACATGAAAGAGGGGAAGAAACAGAAATTGAAGTAGGAAAATATAATGTGTAATATTACACAAGTTTAAATTAGTGAAGAAAAGCAGAAACTAACCTCTCCATCATTGAACTCTCTGGCAACTCGCTGACAGTCTTCCTCAGTCAAGCAGACTGCCACGTTCGCTGACCCTAACTTGGACAACCCGAAATCAGCCACCTTGATGTGTCCAGTGGTTGTGATCAGAAGACTACAATGGAGGGAAGCAGAGCATGTCTCATGTTACACTATATGCCAGGATTAGTCCACTTCAACAGCAAGAGGGACAAATAGGAAAGTCATTGGGAGTTTGAGGGCTTACTTCCTACATAGTGGGCAAGTATGCTGCTTTATGTAAATGTATGCATATATTTATTATTGTAAATCAATGACAGATATTGTCCAGAAACCGTCACAGGTTCTGACTTTAGCATCAAAAATCTGCTCCAACCATAACATGGCAAACTGCAGCCCAACAGGCAACAACAGCTGTCAGTGTGTCAGAGCGCTGACTTGACTATGACTTGATCCAGACTGAGTGGGATTATCATAAAGTGGGCATGTCTGTAAAGGGGAGACCGCTGGGTACCCAGAGAACCCATTTACATTCACACATCTGGAGGTCAGAGGTCAAGGGACCCCTTTAACCCTCTCGCCAAAATTCAGCGGAAGTTTTGGAGCAGTATTTAACCTCGTTCGTGACAAGCTATGATATGGTTGGTTCTGATGAATTCCTCATGTTTTCTAGTTTCGTATGATGGGGGCCTGAAACCAGACATGGAAAAATAACACAATATGTTCAAGATGTCCTCTCCAAAGGGACAGGTTGAAGCCTCACTTGTTGGGTTTGAGGTCCCTGTGGATGATGCCATGGCTGTGGATGTACTCCAACGCTAAGACCAGCTCTGCGATGTAGAAGCGGGACACTTTCACAGAAAAACACCCAATGTGTTCCAGTAAGCTGGCAACATCCCCACCTACAAGGTCAGAGAGAGACATAACAGGTCAGATGCTATGTGTAGGTCTTCTAGGAGTGTGCCAGATGTGTACAGTGGATCTAGTGTATATGCATGTATGACCGATCCAAAACAACCTCCTCACCTCCTAAATACTCCATCACCATGTACATGTGCTCCTCAGTCTCAAATGAGCAGAACATGGAGACGACAAAAGAGCTGTCGAGGAAGGTGAGGATGTCACGCTCCAGCAGGACCTCATCCCTCTGTTCCTCGTGCCGCAGTTTGATCTGCTTCATGGCAAAGAGCTGACGAGTGTTCTTGTGGCGCACAAGGTTTACAGTCCTGGACAAGAGAGAAAAGGAAACGTGAGCAGCTTTTATGACTGAATTTCCAATTTGAGAAGAAAGTGTCCACATGGAACAAAATGACTCTACATCACACTTCAGGTTCGTTTCTGCTTTGACTGGACTCTCTGCACTATCCAAAGAGTCAGTGTGAACACAAAGAGAGCAGTCTGTCTTACTCACCCAAAGCCACCTCTGGCGAGGGGTTTGATCATGTCAAAATCGCTCTTCACCGGTTTTATCGGAGGAGGCCTGCAGGCTGCGCGGGTCTAAATCAAACACAGCAACGACAAAAAAGATGAAATACAAAATGTACATTGAGCTAAAGTTACATCAGAAAAGCAGCCTTGTTTTTAGCTTGACAAGCCAGCCTTTTTTCAGTGGATCCAATGGGACTGTGTAATACTTAAAATTTAACTTCACCTACAGTGGAGTTATAAAAACAATCATATTACAACTCTATATTGTCTTAAAGTCCATAAGAATAGAAGTGAACAAGTACAACAACAATGATTAAACTAATTAGATTAAATCACATTATTTAGTAATTATTTTTATGCCAAGATGGGTAACAACACTGTGTATATTTATGACGCACTGCACTGCAAATTTTGCCAAATTTCAGCCTGCTCTGATTGGCTTGTGAGACAAATATAATACACCTGTAAAAAGGTAGTTTGTGGGTTGGTAGGTACTGCAGATAGTCCAATGTATGTGCACAAGCACTGAAAAGTGAGTTTTTCCATCATGTGTCCCCTTTAAAACATCATTTCAGTCAGAGTGGTTTTGGGATGTTTGGGGATTTGGAGAAACAGGTTGATAAGATCCCAAGACAAGATCCCTTATAATACATCACATCGTACTGAGGTAAGCTAAGTCATAGTCCTAGTGCCGCGTTAATAAGATTTTAAAAGTCTAAAAGTCTCTGCCCAATCTGATCAATTCTTTGTCCAAAGTTTCCTGTTTGTTATCTGAAGTTTTAAAAATGTACAAACAAGTGAATCAGCTGGAAAAAAATGCCTCAAAGATGACAAAGGCTTACCTCGTGGAGGATCTTCTCCAGGTTGTTTTCCAGCTTCATGAAGAAGCTGTGGCTGACCAGGCCGTCCTGCAGCGTGCTGCCACAGTTTTTGGCGAGCTCAACGAGCTGGCTCTGGATGAAGTTGACGGCTCGGGTGGCCTGGGGCACAGCACTGGCCGAGAACCTCACCATGATGACGATTTGGACCTGATGCTCGGACCAAACCTAAAACTGAATTAAAACATTGAACAGATTTTAAAACTAGAAAATGCATTCAGATGGAGAAAGACAGTGGTGCTGTTGAACAGCATTCACACTAATAATTATTTCTGTCTAGGCAGGAGTACAATGTAAAGATCTGTGTGAAGGGACGCTAAGGTTTAGTGATGTAAAGAGGGTCCAAATAATCAGAAATTTTCTACACATCTATTCTGAGATTAAGCACATGACGGTGTAAAGATGTTCAAATGAAGCATAAACTGTTTAATCTACTGTCTTTGTTCTATTTAGCATTGAAACAATGACGTGCTGTACAACACACTGTAATGTAGTTGTCGTAAGACTTTAGCACGATACACTTTGAACCAAGTGAACGAGAGTAAAATGTAGTTAAACCGTTCCAGTATAGTAGTATATACATTAATATAATGAGCTCACCTACTGTAGTGTAACCGGTTAACCAGTAGGTGAGGTAATAAATCTGATAGGGGCACACATACTGAATATAAAAGCTGTTAGCATATAAATGCTAAAACTGAATCTCTCTGTTTGTTTGGACTAGTCGCAGATATCTCCAAATGTGATAACTGGATTATAGCAAACTAAACTACACAGGAAGAGCTGAAAGTACATGGCCAAAGAACTAACTGAGTCAATATACTGTCACATTTATCAGCTGATAAATCAGCATTGTTATGGGACATCAACTTTAAAATGATAAAATAAAGTAAATAAAATAAATACTTACATTTCTGAAGATGGGGAACTTCTTTCCTGCTAGCAAGCAACTAGCTGTAAACGCGCCGATCGTACACTGCTGAAAATAAACGGAGACGTGTTTGACCACACACTATCTACTCGTCCAAATCCAGCAAAATACAGGGATCAGTGTCAGCTAACCCCTATTTATATATGTGCAGAACGTTCTAGAAGTTATATGCCTTGTTGATGGAACGAATCATTCTTTGCCAGGGTCACAAGAAGCGGCGGAACCGCACGTCTAACGCGCCTTTTCTTTTCGCTCCTCTGTTCAAATACTTAACGGCTGAGTCTGGTTGCTAACGGCTCCCTCTGGGCGGAAGTGCTCTCATCGCGAGGACAAGGAGGATACGACCAAGGTAAGCAGCTAATGCTAAACTGTGCTGTTAAAATATGCTTTATTTGTACAGCTGCCTCGTAAAATTATACCGTCATAGATAACGTATTTGATTGCTTCGTATGCTGTTTTTAATTCTGAAATGTGCGATCATGGCAGGCCAAGTTAGCCTAAGTTACAGCACATTAGCACTAGCTAACATAGCATCAGATTTGAGATAAAGTTAACAATCTCCCAGTTGGACGGGATGTATTTCTGTCTGTGAGGGGCTGATTTTTATCATTAATTAACGTTAACGTTGCCTGCCCTGGTTATTTTGATCCAGCCCTGAGCGCAAGACCCTGTAGTAAGCTAATGTTAGCTAGCTAACATGATGGACCCGTTTTGGTATGATGTTAGTCCTTTGAGCCACGTTTTTAGCTGATATTTGTAAATATAATTAATAATTTCTGTATAACAGTATGCCGAATTATCTATCAGTAGTATCTGTTCTTATTTTAGCCGTGAATGTACAGATAAATGTGATGGGGTGACTTTGATACCGAAGAAAGCTTAAAATGCGATTATTATCAGGCAAGTTCTGTAGCGTTTTTTTTCTGATTACTAAACGGGTTTATGGACATACATTAATTTGACGAATTAACGTAACATGTTGGCGATGTCCTCCTCAGTAGGTTAATCGGTCACACTGACAGATAAACCGTGTTTCATGTTTGCTTAAAGTTATTGAGATGCGACGCGTTATGACTGAAAAGAGGACGGTTTTCACTCCTCCACCTCCCTCGTTATGACTGAAAGGAGGACGGTTTTCACTCCTCCACCTCCCTCATTATGACTGAAAAGAGGACGGTGTTCACTCCTCCACCTCCCTCGTTATGACTGAAAGGAGGACGGTGTTCACTCCTCCACCTCCCTCGTTATGACTGAAAGGAGGACGGTGTTCACTCCTCCACCTCCCTCGTTATGACTGAAAGGAGGATGGTGTTCACTCCTCCACCTCCCTCGTTATGACTGAAAGGAGGACGGTGTTCAGTCCTCCACCTCCCTCGTTACCTCCGCGGTGTCCCGATGGTTAACCAGTTAAATAGACGGAGGAGCTCCGTGAACAGGCTGTTTTCTACCTCCACTGTAATGATGACCACAATGGGGATTAAGATAGTCAAGTGTCCGTTTTCTCTCAGATGATTAATATATTCAGGTGTTACAGCAGTACAAAGACAATAAGTACAAATAAATACAGAATTAGTAATAACAATAACTAGAACGAAACAAGAAGAATATTACACAAGTATGTGCAAAAATTAACTAGAGCAATTAAAGATGAACTTGCCAGGTAGTGACAAGTTAAAACAAAAAGTTACAAGACAAAGACATTAAGATTAATAACAGCAAGTCTGGTATATATGTAAACAGTGTACTCCAGAATAGTATGTAATGTTACTGTGATTAAGTAATGATACCTAGCGCTGTCTGTATTAATATAGCAAAACAGAAATATAGTATATGATGTGGTAAGACAATATAACATATTAACATAGAATAGTATGACATTGTATAGTATAGTATGAGGTATAAGATACAGTAAAAAGTGCAATGTAATTAGTAATAATATATAATAGAACATAATATAGTGTAGCAATACAGTAAGAGTAGATTATGTATATAATATACGGTATATGTGAGGAAGGATATTTCTTTCACAATATGTAATTCTATAGTATGAAATCAATCATAAGCATAGTATAATATGTAAAGATATATCAAGTGTAGCAAAGAATAGAAGTAAATCAGGGGTCTGTTGTATTAGACTGATGGCAGTGTGCAGCACAGAGTGCTTAGACCTGGACCTGGGTGGGATGAGCCGGCAGCTGAATTAAGATTAACATACAATAACGTTATACATGTCTCTGTTCTGTTGCAGTTTACAGCTTACTGGCACCTATCTGATGACTCATCCTTTACTGCTGCCTGCCTGAATAAAGTAAGATTAAACACAGTTTTAAACACCATTTAATTGTCTATTTTGTCAAATACTGACAGTGGTTCACACACGCATCAGCTTTTAAAATCTAATAAATGTACAGATGTTAATTTTTAGGAACAGACCCTTGCTTTGACCCTTTACATGATCTATGCTAATATATACACTAAATATTGAATTTCTAGCAGAGTGGAAACAGGTTGTTGGTCAGTAGTTATTGATTCTGTAATAAGTATCATATTAATTCAAACACAAAACCATAGTAATATGAACATGCACAGACTACTCCAATACATTAAATTATGCTTTTCAAATGAGCTACTCTATAGGTTTTTTGAGACTGAAGAAACTTTTGGTAGATCTTTGAGAGAAACATTCTTGTAGTCTTGGTTTTATAACAGATGTGGTGCTAAAGAACGTTTTGAAGATTGACTGTAATCGAATGGAGGGTCTGCCAGAGGATGTCCTGTTTTCATCTAAACCTCTGTTACATTCTGACAGTGGTACAGGGTCGAGGTAATGCACTACAATTAGGCTCAAAATGGGGTGCTCGTATAGGATAACTTCTCCCTTGGGTCTTTGAGAAGAAAACATGCAGTTAACACTGGATATTTATACCCTGTCTGATAAAAATATATTTTAAAAATGTTCTGTAAATTATAAGATATTGACAGGACTTTTTTGATCCTTTTTTAGATTTCCTCCCTGGCAACCATCGGGGCCATGACACAAAACGTGTGATATGGATCATCCTCGCCCACATGTTCCATGATGATGTTGGCAGAAGGATAAATGGGGAAAAGTCTGTCAGCCAGATGACATCGAAGATGTTGTGCCTGCGTAAGTAATTGTAATAAATATTAAAATCAATTTTAAGTCACTCAGCAGTGTTCAAACTGACATCAGCACTCGAGAAAAAAAAACACAGCCCTGATAATTCATTTGATCGAAACCACTGTATCGACACATGCAGTGGTGGTGCTTCAGAAAACACTGCAGGGTATATCTGGATAAAATGTTGAACCAGGCTCAAGTATGGCTGCAACACAACATCATCTCGCAAACCACTCAGTTGGTCAAGATACTAGCACGTGCACATTTCTGGTAGACTCTGACTTTACTGTTTATGTCATGCAGGATAAAATACTTTTTGTCATGACAACTTTTCAGAGTTGTAAAATCCTTCTTCTTAGAATAATAAACGATTATATGGTGTTTTGTCATCTAATAGCCTTAAAATGCATCGCTATTTCACTCCAACCAGCCTTCCTGGATCATATTTCTTCATTCTCTGCTTAGCTAGACATTACTCCTCTATATCTTTACACAGACAATAGTTGATGATATATTAATGCTCTGAATATTGCATAGAGAACCTTCCCATGTCAGACAGCAGCCTTTCAGTCTAAAAGCTAGTGGTTATGTGTCTTCTTCTCCTTTCGGCTTTTCCCTCCAGGGGTCGCCACAGCGAATCCGTTGCCTCCATCTAATCCTGTCTCCTGTATCCTCTTCTCTCACAGCAACTACCTTCATGTCCTATTTCTCTACATCCATAAACCTCCTCTTCGGTCTTCCTCTAGGCCTCCTGCCTGGCAGTTCAAAACTCAGCTCATATTCACTGTCTCTCCTGTGGACATGTCCAGACCATCTCAGTCTGGCCTCTCTGACTTTATCTCCAAAACCTCTACCATGTGCTGTCCCTCTGATGGACTCATTCCTGATCCGATCCATCCTGGTCACTCCGAAAGAGAACCTCAGCATCTTCATCTCTGCTACCTCCAGCTCTGCCTCCTGTCTTTTCCTCAGTGACACTGTCTCTAAACCAAACAGCATCGCTGGTCTCACCACAGTTTTCTACACCTTTCCTTTCATTTTAGCTGAAACTCTTCTATCACACATCACACCTGACACTTTTCTCCACCCGTTCCAGCCTGCCTGTACACGCTTCTTCACCTCTTTTCCACACTCTCCATTGCTCTGGACTGTTGACTCTAAGTACTTAAAATCCTCCACCTTCGTTATCTCTCCACCCTGTAACCTCACTCTTCCACTTGGGTCCCTCTCATTCACACACATGTACTCCGTCTTGCTGCGGCTAACCTTCATTCCTCTCCTTTCCAGGGCAAACCTCCACCTTTCTAGCTTCTCCTCCACCTGTTCCCTGCTCTCACTGCAGATCACGATGTCATCTGCAAGCATCATAGTCCATGGAGATTCCTGTCTAACCTCGTCTGTCAGCCTGACCATCACCATAGCGAACAAGAAGGGGCTCAGAGCTGATCCCTGATGCAGTCCCACCTCCACCTTGAACTCCTCTGTCCCACCTACAGCACACCTCACCACTGTCTTACAGTCCTCGTACATGTCCTGCACCACTCTAACATCCTTCTCTGCCACTACAGACTTCCTCATACAATACCACAGTTCCTCTCTGGGCACCCTGTCATCAGCTTTCTCCAGGTCTACAAAGACACAGTGTAGCTCCCTCTGACCTTCTCTGTACTTCTCTATCAACATCCTCGAAGCAAATGCTGTAGTATCTGTAGTACTCTTTCTTAGCATGAAACCATACTGCTGCTCACAAATGCTCACTTCTGTCCTTAGTCTACCTTCAACTACTCTTTCCCATAACTTCATTTGTATGGCTCATCAGCTGTATTCCTCTGCACCAGCACACTTCTCCTCCATTCCTCAGGCATCTTCTCACTATCTAAGATCCTGTTGAACAACCCAGTCAGAAACTCTACTGCCACCTCTCCTAGACACTTCCATACCTCCACAGGTATATCATCAGGACCAAGTGCCTTTCCACTCTTCATCCTCTTCAATGCCCTCCTCACTTCATCCTTACTAATCTTTGCTACTTCCTGGTCCACAACAGTCCCCTCTTCTACTCTTCGTTCTCTCTCATTTTCCTCATTCATCAACTCTTCAAAGTACTCTTTCCATCTTCCCATCACACTACTGGCACCTGTCAATACACGTCCATCCCGATCCTTAATCAGCCTAACCTGCTGCACGTCCTTCCCATCTCTGTCTCTCTGTCTCGCCAACCTGTATAGATCAGTCTCTCCCTCCTTATTGTCCAACCTAGCATACAAGTCGTCGTACGCCCCTTGTTTTGCCTTTGCTACCTCTACTTTCACCCTATACTGCATCTCCCTGTACTCTTGTCTCCTCTCTTCAGTCCTCTCAGTGTCCCACTTCTTCTTAGCTAACCTCTTTCTCTGTATACACTCCTGCACATCCTCATTCCACCACCAAGTCTCCTTATCTACTTTCCTTCCAGTGGACACACCAAGTACTCTCCTACCTGTCTCCCTGATCACATTAACTGTAGTTGTCCAGTCGTCTGGAAACACATCTTGACCACCCAGAGCCTGTCTCAACTCCTTCCTAAAAGTCATGCACTCTTCCTTTTTCAGCTTCCACCATTTCGTCCTCTACTCTGCCTTTGCCCTCTTCATCTTCCTCACCACCAGAGTCATCTTACACACCACCATCCTATGCTGTCTGGCTACGCTCTGGCCTACCACTACTTTGCAGTCACTGATCTCTTTCAGATTACACCGTCTACACAAGATATGGTCTACCTGAGTGCTCCTACCTCCACTCTTATAGGTCACCCTATGTTCCTGCCTCTTCTGGAAGAAAGTATTCACTATAGCCATTTCCATCCTTTTTGCAAAGTCAACCACCATCTGTCCTTCTGCGTTCCTCTCCTGGATACCAAACCTGCCCATCATCTCCTCATCATCTCTGTTTCCTGCACCAACATGTCCATTAAAATCTGCACCAATGACAGCTCTCTCTCTTCTAGGGATGCTCGGCATCACTTCATCAAGGTCCAACCAGAATCTCTCCTTCTCCTTCAACTCACATCCTACCTGTGGAGCATACCCACTAACAGCATTGAACATCACACCTTCGATTTCTAGCTTCAGACTCACTCTATCTGATACTCTTTTTACCTCCAGGACATTCCTAGCAAACTCCTCCTTCAAGATAACTCCTACTCCATTTCTCTTCCTGTCTACACCGTGGTAGAACAACTTGAACCCTGCTCCTAAACTGTTAGCCTTGCTACCTTTTCCACCTGGACTCCTGGACACACAGTATGTCTACCTTCCTCCTCTGCATCATGTCAACCAACTCTCTACCTTTTCCTGTCATAGTTCCAACACTCAAAGTCCCTACTCTCAGTCTTATATTCTTGGCGTTCCTCTTTTCTCTCTTCCAACGAACACACCTTCCTCCTCTCCTTCTTCGACGAACAGTAGTCAAACTTCCACCAGCACTTTGTACGTGAACAGCACCGATGGCGGTCGTTGTTAACCCGGGCCTCGACCGATCCGGTATGGAAGTCACAGATTTGATTCGCATGTTTGATTTGGCAAAAGTTTTACGACGGATGCCCTTCCTGACACAACCCTCTGTATTTATCCGGGGTTGGGACCGGCACAATAAGACACTGGCTTGTGCCCCCTTGTGGCTACATTTAGTGGTTATGTGTAGCCTTTTAAAACATAGAAACTGGTGTTTGCTATGAGGGTTCATGAAATGTTGTATGATAATCTGTTTATGTGTTTACAGATGCTGTGCCGTCTCCTGTGCTGCCACTGATGCTGACATTTCAAAACACGCCATACGGTGGTTCAACCATGCTGCAGATTGGGGGAGCTCGAGGAAGCGTGCCACTGTTAGCATCCCTGCTGAGCCGACCAGTATTTAACCCTCTGACTGTTTTCTGGAGGCTGTGGTAGGTTCAGTTTTAAGGCTGGAGTAATCCTATGTCATATCAAACTTGAAAACCTTAGGAATCCATTGATACCAACCATGTTATGCTGCCATGTTGAGAACATTGCTAAACAATGCTCCAAATTTGGGCTAAATTTTGGCAAGGAAAAACGGGCATGGACATTTTCAAAGGGGTCCCTTGACCTTGTGTACTGAGAGTGTCCCCTTTACAGACATTATTCACATATTGTAAAAATGATGTATCTGGATATTTCTGCATACTGAGGTCCATAAACAGTGTTGAATCCCATAAACTGGGTCTCAGTGTAAAGCTGAGACTCTGGTGAATCCAATGAGTCCAACTGGATTCATGTGTGATGAAGTTAGTCCTCATAGGAGCCATTACATTGAGCTCACTGTATAAAATGAGCTGCACAGCCTATGAAACTTTACATGATCTGTGCTAATATATACATAAATATTGAATTTTAGCAGAGTGGAAACAGATTGTTGGTCAGTAGTTATTGATTCTGTAATAAATATCAGATTAATTAAACAAAAAATAGTAATATGAACATGCACAGACTACTCCAATACATTAAATTATGCTTTTAAATGAGCTACCTATAGGTTTTTTGAGACTGAAGAAACTTTTGGTAGATTTTGAGAGAAACATTCTTGTAGTCTTGGTTTTATAACAGATGTGGTGCTAAAGAACGTTTTGAAGATTGACTGTAATCGAATGGAGGGTCTGCCAGAGGATGTCCTGTTTTCATCTAAACCTCTGTTACATCCTGACAGTGGTACAGGGTCGAGGTAATGCACTACAATTAGGCTAAAATGGGGTGCTCGTATAGGATGACATCTCCTTGGGTCTTTGAGAAGAAAACATGCAATTAACACTGGATATTTATACCCTGTCTGATAAAAATATATTTTAAAAACGTTCTGTAAATTTAAGATATTGACAGGACTTTTTGATCCTTTTAGATTTCCTCCCTGGCAACCATCGGGGCCATGACACAAAACGTGTGATATGGATCATTGCCCACATGTTCCATGATGATGTTGGAGAAGGATAAATGGGGAAAAGTCTGTCAGCCAGATGACATCGAAGATGTTGTGCCTGGTAAGTAATTGTATAAATATTAAAATAATTTTAAGTCACTCAGCAGTGTTCAAACTGACATCAGCACTCGAGAAAAAAAACACAGCCTGATAATTCATTTGATGGAAACCACTGTATCGACACATGCAGTGGTGGTGCTTAGAAAACATGCAGGGTATATTGGATAAAATGTTGACAGGTGTTGGTGCAACCAGCATTGGCAAACACTCAGTTGGTAAGATACTAGCACGTGCACATTTCTGGTAGACTCTGACTTTACTGTTTATGTATGCAGGATAAAATACTTTTTGTATGACAACTTTTAGAGTTGTAAAATCCTTCTTCTTAGAATAATAAACGATTATATGTTTTTTGTCATCTAATAGCCTTAAAATGCATCGCTATTTCACTCCAACCAGCCTTCCTGGATCATATTTCTTCATTCTCTGCTTAGCTAGACATTACTCCTCTATATCTTTACACAGACAATAGTTGATGATATATTAATGCTCTGAATATTGCATAGAGAACCTTCCCATGTCAGACAGCAGCCTTTCAGTCTAAAAGCTAGTGGTTATGTGTCTTCTTCTCCTTTCGGCTTTTCCCTCCAGGGGTCGCCACAGCGAATCTGTTGCCTCCATCTAATCCTGTCTCCTGTATCCTCTTCTCTCACAGCAACTACCTTCATGTCCTCTTTCACTACATCTGTAAACCTCCTCTTCGGTCTTCCTCTAGGCCTCCTGCCTGGCAGTTCAAAACTCAGCATCCTTCTACCAATATATTCACTATCTCTCCTCTGGACATGTCCAGACCATCTCAGTCTGGCCTCTCTGACTTTATCTCCAAAACCTCTACCATGTGCTGTCCCTCTGATGGACTCATTCCGGATCCGATCCATCCTGGTCACTCCCAAAGAGAAGCTCAGCATCTTCATCTCTGCTACCTCCAGCTCTGCCTCCTGTCTTTTCCTCAGTGACACTGTCTCTAAACCAAACAGCATCGCTGGTCTCACCACAGTTTTCTACACCTTTCCTTTCATTTTAGCTGAAACTCTTCTATCACACATCACACCTGACACTTTTCTCCACCCGTTCCAGCCTGCCTGTACACGCTTCTTCATCTCTTTTCCACGCTCTCCATTGCTCTGGACTGTTGACCCTAATTACTTAAAATCCTCCACCTTCGTTATCTCTCCACCCTGTAACCTCACTCTTCCACTTGGGTCCCTCTCATTCACACACATGTACTCCGTCTTGCTGCAGCTAACCTTCGTTCCTCTCCTTTCCAGGGCAAACCTCCACCTTTCTAGCTTCTCCTCCACCTGTTCCCTGCTCTCACTGCAGATCACGATGTCATCTGCAAGCATCATAGTCCATGGAGATTCCTGTCTAACCTCGTCTGTCAGCCTGACCATCACCATAGCGAACAAGAAGGGGCTCAGAGCTGATCCCTGATGCAGTCCCACCTCCACCTTGAACTTCTCTGTCCCACCTACAGCACACCTCACCACTGTCTTACAGTCCTCGTACATGTCCTGCACCACTCTAACATCCTTCTCTGCCACTACAGGCTTCCTCATACAATACCACAGTTCCTCTCTGGGCACCCTGTCATCAGCTTTCTCCAGGTCTACAAAGACACAGTGTAGCTCCCTCTGACCTTCTGTGTACTTCTCTATCAACATCCTCGAAGCAAATACTGTAGTATCTGTAGTACTCTTTCTTAGCATGAAACCATACTGCTGCTCACAAATGCTCACTTCTGTCCTTAGTCTGGCTTCAACTACTCTTTCCCATAACTTCATTTGTATGGCTCATCAGCTGTATTCCTCTGCACCAGCACACTTCTCCTCCATTCCTCAGGCATCTTCTCACTATCTAAGATCCTGTTGAACAACCCAGTCAGAAACTCTACTGCCACCTCTCCTAGACACTTTCATACCTCCACAGGTATATCATCAGGACCAAGTGCCTTCCACTCTTCATCCTCTTCAATGCCCTCCTCACTTCATCCTTACTAATGTTTGCAACTTCCTGGTCCACAACAGTCCCCTCTTCTACTCTTCGTTCTCTCTCATTTTCCTCATTCATCAACTCTTCAAAGTACTCTTTCCATCTTCCCATCACACTACTGGCACCTGTCAATACACGTCCATCCCTATCCTTAATCAGCCTAACCTGCTGCACGTCCTTCCCATCTCTGTCTCTCTGTCTCGCCAACCTGTATAGATCAGTCTCTCCCTCCTTACCTTACCCTTCCTGACACAACCCTCTGTATTTATCCGGGGTTGGGACCGGCACAATAAGACACTGGCTTGTGCCCCCTTGTGGCTACATTTAGTGGTTATGTGTAGCCTTTTAAACCATAGAAACTGGTGTTTGCTATGAGGGTTCATGCAATGTTGTATGATAATCTGTTTATGTGTTTACAGATGCTGTGCCGTCTCCTGTGCTGCCACTGATGCTGACATTTCAAAACACGCCATACGGTGGTTCAACCATGCTGCAGATTGGGGGAGCTCGAGGAAGCGTGCCACTGTTAGCATCCCTGCTGAGCCGACCAGTATTTAACCCTCTGACTGTTTTCTGGAGGCTGTGGTAGGTTCAGTTTTAAGGCTGGAGTAATCCTATGTCATATCAAACTTGAAAACCTTAGGAATCCATTGATACCAACCATGTTATGCTGCCATGTTGAGAACATTGCTAAATAATGCTCCAAATTTGGGCTAAATTTTGGCAAGGAAAAACGGGCATGGACATTTTCAAAGGGGTCCCTTGACCTTGTGTACTGAGTGTCCCCTTTACAGACATTATTCACATATTGTGAAAATGATATATCTGGATATTTCTGCATACTGAGGTCCATAAACAGTGTTGAATCCCATAAACTGGGTCTCAGTGTAAAGCTGAGACTCTGGTGAATCCAATGAGTCCAACTGGATTCATGTGTGATGAAGTTAGTCCCCATAGGAGCCATTACATTGAGCTCACTGTATAAAATGAGCTGTGGTGACCTCTGGGATAATCACAGCCTCATGAAACTTTACAGACACAAACTAGAGACCTGGAGCATTCAGAGGATGGATGGCTTTCCTAAGTAGATTAACAACAAGGGGGTTTCTGAGCACTTTACACAGCAGAAGTACTCGCCAGGTCTTGGTGTCTTAATGTGGTATTTTGGAGGAATTATTGATCATTTTTATCAATTCTCCTGTGGTAAAAAAAGGTTAAATTTAGCACTAAATGTGTGTAACAAGTGGTATCAACCCAAAAATTACTGCAACAACTGCTTAGACATAATATAGCATGGGGATGGAGATCATATACTTCTATCATAATGTTGTAAACACTTATACACTTTTACTATTCATTTTAATGAGACTTTGACCACCAAACTCTAATCAGTTCATCCTTCAGTTCATTTGGATGTTTTTATGTAATGAAATTCCCTCAAGGTGTTCCTCACTGTGTTCATGAAGATTTTAATTAAATAAAAAAGGTTTTATATGATTTATGGTAGCATTTCCTTTTTCCGGTAGTAACTTAAATGCATTTACAGTCTGTAATGACTTGTGTTTTTGGATTATTTTTTGGCCATTTTGAATAAGAATCCGAATCATCTACTTTATAAACGGATCCAAATCGGATCCGGGCCGGATGAGCTGTTTGATGAACGGATCTAAATCGTTTCAACATTGACACCACAGTTGTGAGACATGAGGAAAGGGGGGAAAGTTTGGATGCATAAAATGCTTCAGAAATTATATTAAATATTATTTTGTGTGTACATCTACTATAGATAAATAGTATAGAAATAGACTGTAGTACTATATAGAAATAGACTAATATAGAATAGACTATCTGACTTTGGCATTTTTGACGCTACATACAAAGATGACAGACTGCATCAGAAAGAGGACTCTGCTGACCACAAGTGAAGCAGTAGCTCTTCTCTGATTCATCTGTAAGCTAGTTCATATTTCTTCAACTTTCCATATAAAGGATTTGTATTATACGAAACAAGAGTGAATGATTGATTGAACAGTGGACAGATTAATTACATGCTATTGATGAGTTTTATTTTTGTTGATGAGTTCTGTTGAGTTTGAATGAATGGTTAGAATGCTAACTACCATTAGTGAGTGTCACGACTGGATACACAACAGGAGTGGACTCAGATGCAAGACTCTAGGCACGGGCAGTTTCCAAAAATCAGCGTCTTTAATCAAAACAGGTCGGTACACGGTAGAGCAATAATCAGTAACAGTGTCCAAATCACTAGGCAAGGGCTAAGTCAAAAACAAGCAGAGTTCAATACACAGGCAAGATACACGAGAGCACAAGGGAAATAACGCGGGTACGAAACTTACGAAAAGAGACGAACTGGCACAGGAGGAAGGGGAAGCACACATTATATACTAGTGAGGGGAGTGATTAACTATACACAGGTGAACACAATCAGGGCGGGGAGAAGACGATCAGAACCAGGTGAATGGTGTTCAAAACTGGGTCAAGAGGAGGTGCGCAAAGGTGCGGGCGGGGAGCATGCAAAACCGGAAGTGAAGTGACCTAAACTGAAACGGGAAGTAAACTTCAAAATAAAACAGGAAGTGAGAAACATAGAACATGCAAGCATGCAAACAAAAGAAAACCTAAGACATGACTTTTCTCACAGTGAGCTTCTCCTGCTACATTAGAAAGACTTTATTTAGACACTAAGTTGAATTCAGGAGCTGTATGGTTGTGTTGTTCTGTTTAATAATGGAAATAGTGAACTAGATGTTCACCCAGTTCTCCAGTTGGATGTGTAACAGAGTGGTTGTTTTCTGCTGACATGTTGAAGCTTAAACAGTGTGCTAATGTGATGAGCTAATATGACTCAGTGCTAATCTCCATTGTTTAGTGTGTTTTATGTCAAGTTTATAGTCCAGTTACACACACACACACAGACATACATAGCTTTTCTCTGCTGAGGGTAAAGACAGATGGGCAAGGTAATGGCTCCTCTCCTGCTGCTTTAGAAATACTTTTTAGTAGATATTTTTAATAGTGCTAGTATGACATCAATACAATGCAAATGATCAGTTCCTGTCTGTTTTCTTGGCGAGGTTTCTATTCTCTAGAAGTGATGCGCCTGATCTGTGCAGCTCCGTATACTGTCTGAACAACCTAACCTCTTAACATGGACGCCAAAATCAAAAACAAGTGTCGCCGTTTCCATGTCATCACCGTTGCGTTGCCAATGTGTCCCTGGCTTATGGAACACACTGCACGCCTGACGAGCACATGGCGGCTGCGTTAACTCACGGCTGCATGATTCACGTATCTGTTGTTCACACTGGCTGCGTGTGTTTCTGTATCGTTGCTGCTGCTGCTGTTCTTTCTACACTGAAATTGACTCTAATGACCGTAGCATTTCATTATAAATGTCATTTATATTTGTGTTAGACAGAGAAAGGTCAAGAAACGTGTGCCCATTCGTAAATAATACTAATAATACACAATTAAAATCCTGTACTATATTCATTCATGGAGCCCTGCAAGTCATTGCAAGTTCTACAACACTGCCCTGTACTATTTCAGAATAAAAGCAGTGTGTTAACAAAGATGGAGTTTTAGAAAAATGCTTGAAGGGTTTTATTTTGAAATGACAGCAGGAAGTGTTGATTTAAAAATACAACTTGACTTTTTTCATGTCTGTGACATTTCCTACAGATATATACATCAAAAATGTAGTAATGTTGCTGATATGATGTCAATAGACAGTCAACTAATCACTTTCTCTGTCTTGAAATCCGCGTGGCTCGCGTCAAAAATAGACGAGACGTCCAATCTCTGGAAGACACACAGCTGAGACGCACCTCAGATGTACGTCTAGTGCGAGCAGCGTGAACGCTCTAACCTGTTAACATGGACACCAAAATGAAAAACATCAGGTAACACAGCCGCCACACGCTGCTCAGGCGTGTGTTCCAGGGCTTAACGTGAGAGGCTTCAATAGAGTGCCAGTATGGTCTGCTAGCACGACTCAGTGATAATCTTCGTGTGTTTAACAGTTGGCTTTAGTTTATAGTCCAGTTACTTACACACACACACAGAGCTGTTATCTGCTCATCTCCTGATTGATGATGGATTCTGAACATGTCGATGCTTCTGACACTGGGGTGGGGATATATTAAGACAACGCTACGGTCCCACCAATCGTCTGCAGCCTTCTAGTCTAGGCGTCTCTCACCTCTGGAGTGCAACTATGACGTTGGCAACCGCGAGTCGCTAGCGGTCAAGTCGGCTTTGGAGGAGTGGAGGCACTGGTTGGAGGGGGCTGAGCTGAGCAAGTATTTAGCGTCCATAAAAACTGCTAACAGATTGAATTCCAGACAGGCTAGATGGGCGCTTTTCTTCAGTCAATTCAACTTTACCCTTACTTATTGTCCAATATCAAGAAATACCAAACCTGATGCACTCTCCCAGCAGCATTCTGATCCCGAGTCCAGTCCAGCCCCTGAGTCGATCATCCTCAACAAACGTGTGGTTGCCGCCTTAACCAGGGACATTGAAGGAGTCGTCCATGACACCTTCAGAATCCCAGGCAACAGCGCAATTAACAGTCTGACCCCAGGTCCTTCAATGGGCCCACACTGCCCGGTTCCCCTGTCATCCTGGTGCCAAACGAACCTTGCTGGTCCTAAAGAGGCTTTTCTGGTGGCCTGCTATGGACGCTGACACCCGGGAGTACGTGGCTGCCTGCACAGTTTGCGCACACAGTAAAGCCCAACATCAGGCCTCTGCTGGTCTCTTGTGCTCTCTGCCCATTCCTGGCCGCCACCCTTGGTCCCACATCGCTTTGGACTTTATTACTGGACTGCCTGACTCCCAAGGTAACGCTGTTATACTCACAGTGGTGGACAGGTTTTCTAAAGCGGCCCATTTTATCGCTCTCCCGACGTTACCCTCCTCCGTGGAAACAGCTAACCTGCTATGAGGTGGCCATTTTTGGTCAAGAGCACAACGAGAGGGAGTTTTTGTTTTTGTGTCACTGCACAAAAAATAAAAATGCGTAATAAAAAGTAGTGTTTATCAGTGACCTGTACTATTTGTAATACCAGTAGCACTGAGAATATAATAAATGGTCACTGTTGAGGCTGTTTTCCAGCAAGGGTATTGTGCAAACAAACTGGCATTTGAAGAGTTAAAAAATTTAAAAGGAATGAATAGTTTATACTTATGACAAGAATTGATGTTGCAGAAAAAGTAGCTCACAACATAAGATTTAAAAAAAAAAAAAAAAATATGGACTCAGTTTGTTAGTGGCCACCTTTGGCCACAAACAGCACGTATTGATATAAAAAAGAAAGGTCTGAGGGTTAAGTGTGCATATGCGTGTGAATATTCAAAATACTGTTAAAGCACTTATTCACACACGCTTAAAGATTTTTTGAAAATTGTAATTGAATAATATGTTTAACACTTGAGGGAGGATGAGCAGAGATCTTGGAAGAAGACCCCCAGAGGACCACATATGAGGACAGTAACCCAGCAGAAGACACACAAGAGACAATGACTGTACTCTACCTCTATGAGCTTTATTTAAGTCATGCTGCCATAACGCCGTCCAACAGATGTCTATTTTTTGTGTTTTTGCGGATAACGTGGAAGATCATCACTGATGCAAAACTTTCCTCTCACATGACACGTCATCATTCTTTGTGACTTTGTTTTACACACAGTTGAGGTTGCGAGGGCACAGATTGTTGTATAAATAGATACATGAAAAATGACTGCTGGAGGTGTGCCCTGCTTGAAATATTTGTATTAATTGTGTGAAATCTTTTAATCTCAATTTCTGAGGAAAGCAGTATTGATTGAAACCGCATTATTGACCCAAACGCGTGTGTGTGTGTGTGTGTGTGTGTGTGTGTGTGTGTGTGTACAGGGTTCAAAACATGTTTAAACAAAAACAGAAATATTCATATAGATTAACGGGTTACTGGAACAATATTAGCTTATTATGGGTTCAAAATTACTACAGTATTAGCACAGTACTCAAACATGTCAGCAGTACAATAGAAATGTCAGTAAAACATGTAAGGGATTTTTTGTTAACTGAGCTGAAGACAGTATTACACAGTACACAGTACACAGCTAATATGCAGAATTTACTTGTTAACTGTTTTATGCTGTCTATTAATTTCACTGTAGAAGATTTACATTTTGATTTTGAATGTTCAATAGTACAATATGAGATTTGAATGTTGTAGGTACTCACTGAAGAAATGATTACAGTCACCAAATGACAACATAATGAAAATGAAATGAAAGTTATTGAGTTTTCTTAGTTCACATGTCATTTTCATTTCTGAAAGTCAATAGTTGATTGTCTGTTTTTTGTTATGGCAAAATAAATTGTGCAGTTGAGCTGAACATAAGTTTTCTACCTCTTTGTTCAAACGTACAGACAGCAGCAGGGTTTGTGACCACGCCCCTCCATGGTAACCATAAGGTTTTCTAGTCTCTACAACCACTCGGTTACATTCACTGAATATTAATTATTTGAAATCTATCGAGAATCTAATCACTATGTACACATCCCAGCAGTAGCCCCCGTGGCACTATCGAAATTTCTGCAAAGAAATTTTCTATTTTATTATTATTATTAGTGCCACGGGGCAAATAATCTGGGTCAATATGGCTGCTGTGAAAAAGCTCTATTGTGAAGACTGAGTTTTGCTGAATGCCGTTGCCGTAGCATGGCGGCCATTTGGCGAGATTCGCCATGTAACAGGAAGTTGTTGTAACTTTAGTGTACTTTGTCAGATCTGCTCCAAATTTCTCATCCATGATGGCGGTCCAGGCCTGTGATTAACCATCCATCCTCAGAAGTACCAAACCGAGTCACAGTTGAGTGTGAATGTAAACACTAATATTGACATGGGGAGCTCTTGTAGCTTAACTGTCATCATGAAAACAAGTACATCCCACCTTTGTGAGTTATTTGATTTTGAGTTGAGGTATCACAACAGAGAGTAGACACTCCGAAAATAATTTACAGGAGTCATAATTTAGAAAAACACCGTTGTTTATGTGAAGGAGGTAATAATAGAGGAGGCTTTTAAGAGACAAATAACTGCATTAAATAATGGACTGGAACACCGTTCATGGTGATGACTTTCTATGTAACGTCCCGCAGGACTTAGGCTTTGTGTTCAGTGTTGCATGCTTTTATGTTGATGCACATCCTGTTTTATTTTGACATGTTTAACCTCTCCTCTCGTTGCAGTTCACTTCACTCCCTGCCCTGCATGCTTCCCGCCTTCACATTTGAGCACCTCCTCCTGACCTAGTTACCTGCACCAGTCACCTGCGTCTGATCGTCTCCCCCACCCCTGATTACTTCCACCTGTCCATAGTTAGTCACCTCCCTCACTGGTATTTAAACAGCGTCTCCCTTTCCTCCTGTGTCAGTTCGTTGTGTTCCCTCGTGACAAACCTACCAGCGTTATTCCTAGTGTTTTTGATATTCTGTGTACCGAAACTCTGCCTGTTTTTTGACCCTGCCTTTTGCCTGACTACCTGGACTTGTTTGAACTGTAAGTGCTGCCTTCACGTGTACCGACCTGTTTTTGTAATAAACCTCAGCGTTGTTTGAATCTACTCCTCTCTGAGTTGTGCATCTGAGTCAGAGTCTGCCTGCCTAACCCGCCGTGACATTCTATACTTCATATCACATCATTTCTTATGGTTGGCTGATTTCAGTGGTGGAATACTACCGTACATATACTCAAGTACGGTAACATTAAGCAGGATCTATTGGTAGAAATGGAATATGTTTCTTTAAATGAGTAAAAAAACATGCTTGTGCCTCAATATATATGCATGTACATAGGCACAAAAGTACTGTATGTGGGCACACACACATTTCTATGTGTTATAATAACATAAATCCCATGAATTTATGAGATTCAGAAACCATCATTACTCATCCATCAAAGATCAAAAATTATTCTCAAGTGAATAATAAAGGTCTTTTTTTTTTACCATAACAAATATTATCAAACAATTTATAGACGTACCAGCTCGTCTCCATTAAGCACTAACATGGATTCTCTTCCCGTCTCATTAAATTTCCTTCCCTCAGCATCAACTTTTATTTGTGATACTAATCATATTGTTTTTACGTCTCCATCACTCGGCTAGAGCGCCGTGCTGGAAACTGGTGATATTGAGATGTTTCAGTACGCATGTAACAAAATGGAGATGCATTGTGGGACATGTAGTTTAAGGACACCATACTTCTCTAAAGCGGCATAGACTTGTATGATAAGTATAATATATTCTTTGCAAGCCCTCGTAGACCAATGAGGTGCCGGGCCTAATTTGGCCCAGGGGCCTTGAGTTTGACACATGTGCCTTAGAATAAGCTTTTTACATCCACATACGGAGTCGGGCCAATCACTGGCTCTAGACAGGGCCTGTGCTCACCTGGGCAGGTGGTGTTTTCTGGTAAGGTGAGGCTGAGAAGGTAAAACTGCAGCTTCTTTTGATTGGTGTTTTTTTTTTCAGTTCAATTTAGTTTTATTTTCCCTTTGTTTCAGTAAACTTTTTTTTTTTGCACAACCCGTGCTTATCAGCCTGCTTCTTCTACATCCCTAAACCACCTCATATCCTTTATGGGGTAGCAGCACTACACTCAAAAACACAAATTAAAAGTTGATTTCAATGAAACACGTCATTGCTCAAGATAATAACCTCATGTATTGTGTTGCTATGTATGAGCTGTAGTTGGTGGTGACTAACGTCTACTTGTGCTACTGTTACACTGTGCATTGATCATTATCCTGCAACTTTCCACTTGTAGCCACAGTTCAGTAAAAGTTAGTCTTGCTTTAATCAAACTGGCCCCTTGAAAGAACAGCTGGCCCCAGTTCGGCCCCCGTGGCTTAAATGGGTCAGAGCCACCACTGCTTATACACACACACTGAGAGTTAGGTCTTTCATTTATTTATTTAGATATTATATTATATTATATTATGTCTGATCTGACAGGTGTAATTAATAACACTGATTATGGCCCTGATCCATTGAGCTGGCAGAATGAGACAGATAGGGAAAAGGCCTTGCTTGAAAATCTCCAAGTCATTCATAGATATAAAACAGCCTGTAATACCTGCATTACAGTTATTATTTGTGTGTATGTGTAAACATGGCCAGTATTAAAAAAAATAGAGCTACAGGACTGACATAATCTTCCTTGTTATCATCCTTAAACCCAGAAATGAGTTATCATTTTGGCACTTCCAGTTCCCTCGTCTGGAAGTCAACAAAACAGCAAACTGGTTTTTGAATGGGTTTTTAATTAAATGCCTGAAATCAGATCTGTGGTTAACTCAAGCTGAAGAGATTTTAACAATTTGTTTCATGACATACTGTAAAATACATCAATAAATGCCCCACTCATGAATTTTGAAGCCCTAACTTGTCTTTTAAAAGGCAGTTGCTAAAAAGTGGCTAAATGAGACAACAAAACGTTATCACGATGACTTTACAGCCTCTTGTAACCCTGGTGTAGTTTGTTTATAACCTATAATGTCGGCTCCTGCTATTGTTAATATAATAATAAAAACATTTTATAATATTGGTAGTGACTTAAATGTTCGCAATGTGCTGTTGCGCTGTGTATTCCCTTGAGAAACCCACTACTCCAGGTAGTGGGATTCTGAGAAACGAGGCATCTGAGACCCGCCTCCAAATCCTCATTCAGCCTCTCCATCTGGCCATTGGATTGGGGGTGGTACCCGGACTGATGCGCCCAGCTGGGCCCAAAACTTCTCCCAAAACCTGAAAATGAACTGCGGCCCCCGGTCCGACACCACACCCTCTCTGGGAAAACCATGACGTCAAAACACACGGAGCAACATAACCTCCGCCGTTTTCCACACAATAGTGAGGATAGCGGTGTTACCATCAGAGACCAGATGACCGGTAATAAAGTCTGAGGATCTGTCGGACCAGGAGCGATGAGGCACGAGAAGTGGATGAAGTCGACCAGACGGAGGGCGATGTGAGGACTTGTTCTGGGCACAGACTGGGCACGCCACCACGTACTCCCCCACCTCTTTCTCCATAACCGACCACCAGAACCATTGTTTCATTGATGAACATCGTTCTTCTGGTTCCAGAGTGGCAGGAGACGCTTCGATGGCTAAATGAGACGACAAAACGTCATCATGACAACTTTACAGCCGCATGTGACCGTGGTGTAGTTTGTTTAGAACCTATAACGTTAGCTTCTGCCAATTGCATTTAGGCCTCAGAAATCATAAAAGTGGTGTTCATGTTTCTGCAAAAATCCCATCGGCTTTTTGTTGAGGGAACCGGTGCGATTCTAACTTCCGGGTTGGCCTACAAAAATAAGTCATCCCTGCAGCGCTCTATACTGGTACATAACAAATCTCTGACTGGTCTAATCTGTTGTAACTGCTCTAATTCTGTGTCGGTCGTTCAAGAGATGTTGCTCATAAATCATTCATAGAGTGTGATTCTGCCACCGCAGACCATATTGACATTTTGCATTGGCTCTTTATAAGTAGGCTTTAATCTGATGATGGTCACAGTTTCACAAATAGAGACAATAAAATAAAGATCAAAGAGTAAATATGAATAGAGATGTTGTTGCAACCCTTTATCAGACAAGTGACTATTTTTGGTAATTTCCGCACACTTTACATATGGCCACCCTCCTGTACCTCAGTAAGGTCAAGAGGCATGTGGTCCTCACTCAGCCAATCAGAAGAGATCACCCTACATCACCGATCCCTCCACTGTGGCATTTGACCAATAACCAGAGACCTTGTGCACATCCAACTTCCTGTTTTATCTGAAGCCCAAAAAAGACACCCATGTAGCTTGACTGACTTATATTTCTGGATAAAACATCAAAACTAAGCATGGTAAGTTGATGAAACTCACACATTTCATTGTTGAATAGTTTAAAATTACACCATGAAAAATTCGGGCACCGTATTTGATCATATGCCTGGTAGAGAGTTCATTAGCTTTGTCCGTTTTTGGACATATGCCCGATGCACCTAACAATTCACACTTACAGCATTTTCTTGACAAAAAAGCAATACAAGTTAGAATATGTTTTAGGATAAGTTTTAATGATGTCAAAGGTTTTTACAAAAATATACATATAATTTATAACAATATAGAGTTCTCTAGAGAGTTCTTGGGTGTTTTATGCCAAGAGGAGGGAGACTGTCGTCGTGCCGTCAGTGATGATGACGAGGAGGAAGATGGCGAAGATCGCTCTACATCGGAAGCCTGGAGGCCATGCGGGTCTAAATCAAACAGGAACAACAAAAAAATTGAAATACAAAATGTACATTGAGCTAAAGTTACATCAGAAAAGCAGCCTTGTTTTTAGCTTGACAAGCCAGCCTTTTTTCAGTGGATCCAATGGGACTGTGTAATACTTAAAATTTAACTTCACCTCCAGTGGAGTTATAAAAACAATCATATTACAACTCTATATTGTCTTAAAGTCCATAAGAATAGAAGTGAACAAGTACAACAACAATGATTAAACTAATTAGATTAAATCACATTATTTAGTAATTATTTTTATGCCAAGATGGGTGACAACACTGTGTATATTTATGACGCACTGCACTGCAAATTTTAACATAAACCAAAATGTCATTGCTGGGTCGTAAAAATAGTCAGAGTTGCATTCACCCTCTGTCTGAGACGCTCCATTTTAGGGCCTGTCTCTTTAAAAACCTCAGCCTGCTCTGATTGGCTTGTGAGACAAATATAATACACCTGTAAAAAGGTAGTTTGTGGGTTGGTAGGTACTGCAGATAGTCCAATGTATGTGCACAAGCACTGAAAAGTGAGTTTTTCCATCATGTGTCCCCTTTAAAACATCATTTCAGTCAGAGTGGTTTTGGGAGTTTGGGGATTTGGAGAAACAGGTTGCAAATTCCAAAGACAAGATCGCTTATAATACATCACATAGTACTGAGTAGGTAAAGTCATATTCCTAGTGCCTTGATAATAAGATTGAAATGTCTATTCATTTTTGTTTTAGTTTTAAAAGTGTACAAACAAGTGAATCAGCTGGAAAAAAATGCCTCAAAGATGACAAAGGCTTACCACATGGAGGAGCTTCTCCAGGTTATTTTCCAGCTCCATGAAGAAGCTGTGGCTGACCAGGCCGTCCTGCAGCGTGCTGCCACAGTTTTTGGCCAGCTCAATGAGGTGGCTCTGGATGAAGTAAAGGGCTTGGGTGGCCTGGGGCAGGGCATCACTCGGGCACTCTTGCTCTGGAGACCACTTGGACAGAGTTGTATTGGGAAGGAGGTGAAGGGGTGGAGTCATGTTGATTGTAGTCACGACTCCGCGAACTCTCATAACCTCTATCAATCGCCTGCACTTCCGACTCCAACTCCTCCTCCTCCTCCTCCTCCTCGCTGTGTTCTGACTCTTTTGACAACGGCTGCCAATTCTTCACCGTGTGGTCGGACAGGGGCAGGGGGCTGCCGTACTCCTGGAGATTTAAGAGAAAACCGCTGTCAGTTATTTCTATTGAATGTTTATTCAATAGTGAGAAACAGATTTATACAACCTCAACCAGCAGTGAGAGGTGAGGAGCTGGAGTAAAACTGTAGCCTACCTCCTTGAAGCGGAAGGCAACATAGCAGAAGTCTGTTGGCTTCGCAGGTGATTCGTGCTGGTCATCACCATCATCACGGCATTCGTCAGACAGCAATGGAGGACACGCTGCAACAACCAACATGCGTTAAGTCATGGGAAAGACTGACATATTTATTCTATCATCCTAACAGAATGATGCGTCACTTTAAATGTTGCGGCTGCAAGGAATTGTGGGACGGCATTATCTGGCATTTAGAGATTCCAATCAGCTTCAGTCCGTCAGGAACCCTCCTAAGAGAAAAACACTTTTCGACCGCAGCTGTTGTCAATGCGTCTGCATTGGTACCTACCCTGAAAGCAGCTGGTGTCCTCCTCGTTTTCCAGTCTGGGGACATAAGGAGCCGTCTGATTATGGAGGTCGCTCCAGTCCACGTCGTGGAAGAACGGGTGTCCTTTCACCTCATCAACGCCTCCTGGACAAGAAGGGACACGACAACATTTAGTTTGTACATCTCCACATGTTGGACCTGACACCTGATCCAAACACTCCACACTGCCTTCAAAGGTCTCTGGAGCTCTCAGGGTCTAGACTCTCTATGGACAACATTATCACTTTATATGTGGCTCACCTCTAACCATGACACCACTTAGTACTCTAATAAAAACACAGTTTCTCTGTTTCTCATACTGTTTGTCATTAGTAAAGCTGTCACTTACTTGTACCAAGACGTGTCAGGCAGTTCTTGTCCAAGAGGAGACTCACAAGGTTCTTGGCATCCTCTGGTATTACATAGTCGCTATGAAGTGGCCAGGAGATGTCATCTGGACAACAAGCACATATCAGTTGATTTGATGAATGAATTTACATTTAATTGACATCACCAAAGGGACTGAATGACATCATTCTTAGAAGAAAACATCAGAAATGTAGCGTAAAAAATGAAATCCCAAATTTAATTGAAACAAGATATGAAAGCTCCTTTGTGCCAGATTTTAAAGTTAACAGTCACTGAAAGATTCATTCTGAACTGCTAGAATGCCAAATGTGTTGAAAGGTTGCATGTGATGAGAAGATAATGAATGGAGCTAAATATTCTTACCTTCGATCACATTGTAAACAAGTGCGCTGGTCTGGCCATAATCGAAAGCTGTGAAGCCATACAGGAAATTATAGAGAATGATCCCTGTGGCCCACCAGTCTACGGGCTTTCCATAGCCAGTCTTCAGGAACACTTCCGGGGCCATGAACAGAGGCGTGCCGCACGTCTGTAGGAGGACATGAAAGAGGGGAAGAAACAGAAATTGAAGTAGGAAAATATAATGTGTAATATTACACAAGTTTAAATTAGTGAAGAAAAGCAGAAACTAACCTCTCCATCATTGAACTCTCTGGCAACTCGCTGACAGTCTTCCTCAGTCAAGCAGACTGCCACGTTCGCTGACCCTAACTTGGACAACCCGAAATCAGCCACCTTGATGTGTCCAGTGGTTGTGATCAGAAGACTACAATGGAGGGAAGCAGAGCATGTCTCATGTTACACTATATGCCAGGATTAGTCCACTTCAACAGCAAGAGGGACAAAATAGGAAAGTCATTGGGAGTTTGAGGGCTTACTTCCTACATAGTGGGCAAGTATGCTGCTTTATGTAAATGTATGCATATATTTATTATTGTAAATCAATGACAGATATTGTCCAGAAACCGTCACAGGTTCTGACTTTAGCATCAAAAATCTGCTCCAACCATAACATGGCAAACTGCAGCCCAACAGGCAACAACAGCTGTCAGTGTGTCAGAGTGCTGACTTGACTATGACTTGATCCAGACTGAGTGGGATTATCATAAAGTGGGCATGTCTGTAAAGGGGAGACCGCTGGGTACCCAGAGAACCCATTTACATTCACACATCTGGAGGTCAGAGGTCAAGGGACCCCTTTAACCCTCTCGCCAAAATTCAGCGGAAGTTTTGGAGCAGTATTTAACCTCGTTCGTGACAAGCTATGATATGGTTGGTTCTGATGAATTCCTCATGTTTTCTAGTTTCGTATGATGGGGGCCTGAAACCAGACATGGAAAAATAACACAATATGTTCAAGATGTCCTCTCCAAAGGGACAGGTTGAAGCCTCACTTGTTGGGTTTGAGGTCCCTGTGGATGATGCCATGGCTGTGGATGTACTCCAACGCTAAGACCAGCTCTGCGATGTAGAAGCGGGACACTTTCACAGAAAAACACCCAATGTGTTCCAGTAAGCTGGCAACATCCCCACCTACAAGGTCAGAGAGAGACATAACAGGTCAGATGCTATGTGTAGGTCTTCTAGGAGTGTGCCAGATGTGTACAGTGGATCTAGTGTATATGCATGTATGACCGATCCAAAACAACCTCCTCACCTCCTAAATACTCCATCACCATGTACATGTGCTCCTCAGTCTCAAATGAGCAGAACATGGAGACGACAAAAGAGCTGTCGAGGAAGGTGAGGATGTCACGCTCCAGCAGGACCTCATCCCTCTGTTCCTCGTGCCGCAGTTTGATCTGCTTCATGGCAAAGAGCTGACGAGTGTTCTTGTGGCGCACAAGGTTTACAGTCCTGGACAAGAGAGAAAAGGAAACGTGAGCAGCTTTTATGACTGAATTTCCAATTTGAGAAGAAAGTGTCCACATGGAACAAAATGACTCTACATCACACTTCAGGTTCGTTTCTGCTTTGACTGGACTCTCTGCACTATCCAAAGAGTCAGTGTGAACACAAAGAGAGCAGTCTGTCTTACTCACCCAAAGCCACCTCTGGCGAGGGGTTTGATCATGTCAAAATCGCTCTTCACCGGTTTTATCGGAGGAGGCCTGCAGGCTGCGCGGGTCTAAATCAAACACAGCAACGACAAAAAAGATGAAATACAAAATGTACATTGAGCTAAAGTTACATCAGAAAAGCAGCCTTGTTTTTAGCTTGACAAGCCAGCCTTTTTTCAGTGGATCCAATGGGACTGTGTAATACTTAAAATTTAACTTCACCTACAGTGGAGTTATAAAAACAATTATATTACAACTCTATATTGTCTTAAAGTCCATAAGAATAGAAGTGAACAAGTACAACAACAATGATTAAACTAATTAGATTAAATCACATTATTTAGTAATTATTTTTATGCCAAGATGGGTAACAACACTGTGTATATTTATGACGCACTGCACTGCAAATTTTGCCTGTCTCTTTAAAAATTTCAGCCTGCTCTGATTGGCTTGTGAGACAAATATAATACACCTGTAAAAAGGTAGTTTGTGGGTTGGTAGGTACTGCAGATAGTCCAATGTATGTGCACAAGCACTGAAAAGTGAGTTTTTCATCATGTGTCCCCTTTAAAACATCATTTCAGTCAGAGTGGTTTTGGGATTTTTGGGATTTGGAGAAACAGGTTGATAAGATCCCAAGACAAGATCCCTTATAATACATCACATCGTACTGAGGTAAGCCAAGTCATAGTCCTAGTGCCTTGTTAATAAGATTTTAAAAGTCTAAAAGTCTCTGCCCAATCTGATCAATTCTTTGTCTAAAGTTTCCTGTTTGTTATCTGAAGTTTTAAAAATGTACAAACAAGTGAATCAGCTGGAAAAAATGCCTCAAAGATGACAAAGGCTTACCTCGTGGAGGATCTTCTCCAGGTTGTTTTCCAGCTTCATGAAGAAGCTGTGGCTGACCAGGCCGTCCTGCAGCGTGCTGCCACAGTTTTTGGCGAGCTCAACGAGCTGGCTCTGGATGAAGTTGACGGCTCGGGTGGCCTGGGGCACAGCACTGGCCGAGAACCTCACCATGATGACGATTTGGACCTGATGCTCGGACCAAACCTAAAACTGAATTAAAACATTGAACAGATTTTAAAACTAGAAAATGCATTCAGATGGAGAAAGACAGTGGTGCTGTTGAACAGCATTCACACTAATAATTATTTCTGTCTAGGCAGGAGTACAATGTAAAGATCTGTGTGAAGGGACGCTAAGGTTTAGTCATGTAAAGAGGGTCCAAATAATCAGAAATTTTCTACACATCTATTCTGAGATTAAGCACATGACGGTGTAAAGATGTTCAAATGAAGCATAAACTGTTTAATCTACTGTCTTTGTTCTATTTAGCATTGAAACAATGACGTGCTGTACAACACACTGTAATGTAGTTGTCGTAAGACTTTAGCACGATACACTTTGAACCAAGTGAACGAGAGTAAAATGTAGTTAAACCGTTCCAGTATAGTAGTATATACATTAATATAATGAGCTCACCTACTGTAGTGTAACCGGTTAACCAGTAGGTGAGGTAATAAATCTGATAGGGGCACACATACTGAATATAAAAGCTGGTAGCATATAAATGCTAAAACTGAATCTCTCCGTTTGTTTGGACTAGTCACAGATATCTCCAAATGTGATAACTGGATTATAGCAAACTAAACTACACAGGAAGAGCTGAAAGTACATGGCCAAAGAACTAACTGAGTCAATATACTGTCACATTTATCAGCTGATAAATCAGCATTGTTATGGGACATCAACTTTAAAATGATAAAATAAAGTAAATAAAATAAATACTTACATTTCTGAAGATGGGGAACTTCTTTCCTGCTAGCAAGCAACTAGCTGTAAACGCGCCGATCGTACACTGCTGAAAATAAACGGAGACGTGTTTGACCACACACTATCTACTCGTCCAAATCCAGCAAAATACAGGGATCAGTGTCAGCTAACCCCTATTTATATATGTGCAGAACGTTCTAGAAGTTATATGCCTTGTTGATGGAACGAATCATTCTTTGCCAGGGTCACAAGAAGCGGCGGAACCGCACGTCTAACGCGCCTATTCTTTTC
Source organism: Pterois miles (assembly GCA_947000775.1). Classification (NCBI taxonomy): domain Eukaryota; kingdom Metazoa; phylum Chordata; class Actinopteri; order Perciformes; family Scorpaenidae; genus Pterois; species Pterois miles. The sequence continues at coordinate 94,019 of CAMQGK010000327.1, forward strand.
GCTCCTCTGTTCAAATACTTAACGGCTGAGTCTGGTTGCTAACGGCTCCCTCTGGGCGGAAGTGCTCTCATCGCGAGGACAAGGAGGATACGACCAAGGTAAGCAGCTAATGCTAAACTGTGCTGTTAAAATATGCTTTATTTGTACAGCTGCCTCGTAAAATTATACCGTCATAGATAACGTATTTGATTGCTTCGTATGCTGTTTTTAATTCTGAAATGTGCGATCATGGCAGGCCAAGTTAGCCTAAGTTACAGCACATTAGCACTAGCTAACATAGCATCAGATTTGAGATAAAGTTAACAATCTCCCAGTTGGACGGGATGTATTTCTGTCTGTGAGGGGCTGATTTTTATCATTAATTAACGTTAACGTTGCCTGCCCTGGTTATTTTGATCCAGCCCTGAGCGCAAGACCCTGTAGTAAGCTAATGTTAGCTAGCTAACATGATGGACCCGTTTTGGTATGACGTTAGTCCTTTGAGCCACGTTTTTAGCTGATATTTGTAAATATAATTAATAATTTTTGTATAACAGTATGCCGAATTATCTATCAGTAGTATCTGTTTTTATTTTAGCCGTGAATGTACAGATAAATGTGATGGGGTGACTTTGATACCGAAGAAAGCTTAAAATGCGATTATTATCAGGCAAGTTCTGTTGCGTTTTTTTCTGATTACTAAACGGGTTTATGGACATACATTAATTTGACGATTTAACGTAACATGTTGGCGATGTCCTCCTCAGTAGGTTAATCGGTCACACTGACAGATAAACCGTGTTTCATGTTTGCTCAACGTTATTGAGATGCGACGCGTTATGACTGAAAAGAGGACGGTTTTCACTCCTCCACCTCCCTCGTTATGACTGAAAGGAGGACGGTGTTCACTCCTCCACCTCCCTCGTTATGACTGAAAGGAGGACGGTGTTCACTCCTCCACCTCCCTCGTTATGACTGAAAGGAGGACGGTGTTCACTCCTCCACCTCCCTCGTTATGACTGAAAGGAGGACGGTGTTCACTCCTCCACCTCCCTCGTTATGACTGAAAGGAGGACGGTGTTCACTCCTCCACCTCCCTCGTTATGACTGAAAGGAGGACGGTGTTCACTCCTCCACCTCCCTCGTTATGACTGAAAGGAGGACGGTGTTCAGTCCTCCACCTCCCTCGTTACCTCCGCGGTGTCCCGATGGTTAACCAGTTAAATAGACGGAGGAGCTCCTTGAACAGGCTGTTTTCTACCTCCACTGTAATGATGACCACAATGGGGATTAAGATAGTCAAGTGTCCGTTTTCTCTCAGATGATTAATATATTCAGGTGTTACAGTAGTACAAAGACAATAAGTACAAATAAATACACCGTGCAGAAATTAACAAGAGCAATTAAAGATGAACTTGCCAGGTAGTGACAAGTTAAAACAAAAAGTTACAAGACAAAGACAGTAAGATTAATAACAGCAAGTCTGGTATATATGTAAACAGTGTACTCCAGAATAGTATGTAATGTTACTGTGATTAAGTAATGATACCTAGCGCTGTCTGTATTAATATAGTAAAACAGAAATATAGTATATGATGTGGTAAGACAATATAACATATTAACATAGAATAGTATGACATTGTATAGTATAGTATGAGGTATAAGATACAGTAAAAAGTGCTATGTAATTAGTAATAATATATAATAGAACATAATATAGTGTAGCAATACAGTAAGAGTAGATTATGTATATAATATACGGTATATGTGAGGAAGGATATTTCTTTCACAATATGTAATTCTATAGTATGAAATCAATCATAAGCATAGTATAATATGTAAAGATATATCAAGTGTAGCAAAGAATAGAAGTAAATCAGGGGTCTGTTGTATTAGACTGATGGCAGTGTGCAGCACAGAGTGCTTAGACCTGGACCTGGGTGGGATGAGCCGGCAGCTGAATTAAGATTAACATACAATAACGTTATACATGTCTCTGTTCTGTTGCAGTTTACAGCTTACTGGCACCTATCTGATGACTCATCCTTTACTGCTGCCTGAATAAAGTAAGATTAAACACAGTTTTAAACACCATTTAATTGTGTATTTTGTCAAATACTGACAGTGGTTCACACACGCATCAGCTTTTAAAATCTAATAAATGTACAGATGTTAATTTTTAGGAACAGACCCTTGCTTTGACCCTTTACATGATCTATGCTAATATATACACTAAATATTGAATTTCTAGCAGAGTGGAAACAGGTTGTTGGTCAGTAGTTATTGATTCTGTAATAAGTATCATATTAATTCAAACACAAAACCATAGTAATATGAACATGCACAGACTACTCCAATACATTAAATTATGCTTTTCAAATGAGCTACACTATAGGTTTTTTGAGACTGAAGAAACTTTTGGTAGATCTTTGAGAGAAACATTCTTGTAGTCTTGGTTTTATAACAGATGTGGTGCTAAAGAACGTTTTGAAGATTGACTGTAATCGAATGGAGGGTCTGCCAGAGGATGTCCTGTTTTCATCTAAACCTCTGTTACATCCTGACAGTGGTACAGGGTCGAGGTAATGCACTACAATTAGGCTCAAAATGGGGTGCTCATATAGGATGACATCTCCCTTGGGTCTTTGAGAAGAAAACATGCAGTTACCACTGGATATTTATACCCTGTCTGATAAAAATATATTTTAAAAATGTTCTGTAAATTATAAGATATTGACAGGACTTTTTTGATCCTTTTTTAGATTTCCTCCCTGGCAACCATCGGGGCCATGACACAAAACGTGTGATATGGATCATCCTCGCCCACATGTTCCATGATGATGTTGGCAGAAGGATAAATGGGGAAAAGTCTGTCAGCCAGATGACATCGAAGATGTTGTGCCTGCGTAAGTAATTGTAATAAATATTAAAATCAATTTTAAGTCACTCAGCAGTGTTCAAACTGACATCAGCACTCCAGAAAAAAAACACAGCCCTGATAATTCATTTGATCGAAACCACCACATCGACACATGCAGTGGTGGTGCTTCAGAAAACACTGCAGGGTATATCTGGATAAAATGTTGAACCAGGCTCAAGTATGGCTGCAACACAACATCATCTGGCAAACCACTCAGTTGGTCAAGATACTAGCACGTGCACATTTCTGGTAGACTCTGACTTTACTGTTTATGTCATGCAGGATAAAATACTTTTTGTCATGACAACTTTTCAGAGTTGTAAAATCCTTCTTCTTAGAATAATAAACGATTATATGGTGTTTTGTCATATAATAGCCTTAAAATGCATCGCTATTTCACTCCAACCAGCCTTCCTGGATCATATTTCTTCATTCTCTGCTTAGCTAGACATTACTCCTCTATATCTTTACACAGACAATAGTTGATGATATATTAATGCTCTGAATATTGCATAGAGAACCTTCCCATGTCAGACAGCAGCCTTTCAGTCTAAAAGCTAGTGGTTATGTGTCTTCTTCTCCTTTCGGCTTTTCCCTCCAGGGGTCGCCACAGCGAATCCGTTGCCTCCATCTAATCCTGTCTCCTGTATCCTCTTCTCTCACAGCAACTACCTTCATGTCCTCTTTCACTACATCTGTAAACCTCCTCTTCGGTCTTCCTCTAGGCCTCCTGCCTGGCAGTTCAAAACTCAGCATCCTTCTACCAATATATTCACTATCTCTCCTCTGGACATGTCCAGACCATCTCAGTCTGGCCTCTCTGACTTTATCTCCAAAACCTCTACCATGTGCTGTCCCTCTGATGGACTCATTCCGGATCCGATCCATCCTGGTCACTCCCAAAGAGAAGCTCAGCATCTTCATCTCTGCTACCTCCAGCTCTGCCTCCTGTCTTTTCCTCAGTGACACTGTCTCTAAACCAAACAGCATCGCTGGTCTCACCACAGTTTTCTACACCTTTCCTTTCATTTTAGCTGAAACTCTTCTATCACACATCACACCTGACACTTTTCTCCACCCGTTCCAGCCTGCCTGTACACGCTTCTTCATCTCTTTTCCACGCTCTCCATTGCTCTGGACTGTTGACCCTAATTACTTAAAATCCTCCACCTTCGTTATCTCTCCACCCTGTAACCTCACTCTTCCACTTGGGTCCCTCTCATTCACACACATGTACTCCGTCTTGCTGCAGCTAACCTTCGTTCCTCTCCTTTCCAGGGCAAACCTCCACCTTTCTAGCTTCTCCTCCACCTGTTCCCTGCTCTCACTGCAGATCACGATGTCATCTGCAAGCATCATAGTCCATGGAGATTCCTGTCTAACCTCGTCTGTCAGCCTGACCATCACCATAGCGAACAAGAAGGGGCTCAGAGCTGATCCCTGATGCAGTCCCACCTCCACCTTGAACTTCTCTGTCCCACCTACAGCACACCTCACCACTGTCTTACAGTCCTCGTACATGTCCTGCACCACTCTAACATCCTTCTCTGCCACTACAGGCTTCCTCATACAATACCACAGTTCCTCTCTGGGCACCCTGTCATCAGCTTTCTCCAGGTCTACAAAGACACAGTGTAGCTCCCTCTGACCTTCTGTGTACTTCTCTATCAACATCCTCGAAGCAAATACTGTAGTATCTGTAGTACTCTTTCTTAGCATGAAACCATACTGCTGCTCACAAATGCTCACTTCTGTCCTTAGTCTGGCTTCAACTACTCTTTCCCATAACTTCATTTGTATGGCTCATCAGCTGTATTCCTCTGCACCAGCACACTTCTCCTCCATTCCTCAGGCATCTTCTCACTATCTAAGATCCTGTTGAACAACCCAGTCAGAAACTCTACTGCCACCTCTCCTAGACACTTTCATACCTCCACAGGTATATCATCAGGACCAAGTGCCTTCCACTCTTCATCCTCTTCAATGCCCTCCTCACTTCATCCTTACTAATGTTTGCTACTTCCTGGTCCACAACAGTCCCCTCTTCTACTCTTCGTTCTCTCTCATTTTCCTCATTCATCAACTCTTCAAAGTACTCTTTCCATCTTCCCATCACACTACTGGCACCTGTCAATACACGTCCATCCCTATCCTTAATCAGCCTAACCTGCTGCACGTCCTTCCCATCTCTGTCTCTCTGTCTCGCCAACCTGTATAGATCAGTCTCTCCCTCCTTACCTTACCCTTCCTGACACAACCCTCTGTATTTATCCGGGGTTGGGACCGGCACAATAAGACACTGGCTTGTGCCCCCTTGTGGCTACATTTAGTGGTTATGTGTAGCCTTTTAAACCATAGAAACTGGTGTTTGCTATGAGGGTTCATGCAATGTTGTATGATAATCTGTTTATGTGTTTACAGATGCTGTGCCGTCTCCTGTGCTGCCACTGATGCTGACATTTCAAAACACGCCATACGGTGGTTCAACCATGCTGCAGATTGGGGGATGCTCGAGGAAGCGTGCCACTGTTAGCATCCCTGCTGAGCCGACCAGTATTTAACCCTCTGACTGTTTTCTGGAGGCTGTGGTAGGTTCAGTTTTAAGGCTGGAGTAATCCTATGTCATATCAAACTTGAAAACCTTAGGAATCCATTGATACCAACCATGTTATGCTGCCATGTTGAGAACATTGCTAAATAATGCTCCAAATTTGGGCTAAATTTTGGCAAGGAAAAACGGGCATGGACATTTTCAAAGGGGTCCCTTGACCTTGTGTACTGAGTGTCCCCTTTACAGACATTATTCACATATTGTGAAAATGATATATCTGGATATTTCTGCATACTGAGGTCCATAAACAGTGTTGAATCCCATAAACTGGGTCTCAGTGTAAAGCTGAGACTCTGGTGAATCCAATGAGTCCAACTGGATTCATGTGTGATGAAGTTAGTCCCCATAGGAGCCATTACATTGAGCTCACTGTATAAAATGAGCTGTGGTGACCTCTGGGATAATCACAGCCTCATGAAACTTTACAGACACAAACTAGAGACCTGGAGCATTCAGAGGATGGATGGCTTTCCTAAGTAGATTAACAACAAGGGGGTTTCTGAGCACTTTACACAGCAGAAGTACTCGCCAGGTCTTGGTGTCTTAATGTGGTATTTTGGAGGAATTATTGATCATTTTTATCAATTCTCCTGTGGTAAAAAAAGGTTAAATTTAGCACTAAATGTGTGTAACAAGTGGTATCAACCCAAAAATTACTGCAACAACTGCTTAGACATAATATAGCATGGGGATGGAGATCATATACTTCTATCATAATGTTGTAAACACTTATACACTTTTACTATTCATTTTAATGAGACTTTGACCACCAAACTCTAATCAGTTCATCCTTCAGTTCATTTGGATGTTTTTATGTAATGAAATTCCCTCAAGGTGTTCCTCACTGTGTTCATGAAGATTTTAATTAAATAAAAAAGGTTTTATATGATTTATGGTAGCATTTCCTTTTTCCGGTAGTAACTTAAATGCATTTACAGTCTGTAATGACTTGTGTTTTTGGATTATTTTTTGGCCATTTTGAATAAGAATCCGAATCATCTACTTTATAAACGGATCCAAATCGGATCCGGGCCGGATGAGCTGTTTGATGAACGGATCTAAATCGTTTCAACAATGACACCACAGTTGTGAGACATGAGGAAAGGGGGGAAAGTTTGGATGCATAAAATGCTTCAGAAATTATATTAAATATTATTTTGTGTGTACATCTACTATAGATAAATAGTATAGAAATAGACTGTAGTACTATATAGAAATAGACTAATATAGAATAGACTATCTGACTTTGGCATTTTTGACGCTACATACAAAGATGACAGACTGCATCAGAAAGAGGACTCTGCTGACCACAAGTGAAGCAGTAGCTCTTCTCTGATTCATCTGTAAGCTAGTTCATATTTCTTCAACTTTCCATATAAAGGATTTGTATTATACGAAACAAGAGTGAATGATTGATTGAACAGTGGACAGATTAATTACATGCTATTGATGAGTTTTATTTTTGTTGATGAGTTCTGTTGAGTTTGAATGAATGGTTAGAATGCTAACTACCATTAGTGAGTGTCACGACTGGATACACAACAGGAGTGGACTCAGATGCAAGACTCTAGGCACGGGCAGTTTCCAAAAATCAGCGTCTTTAATCAAAACAGGTCGGTACACGGTAGAGCAATAATCAGTAACAGTGTCCAAATCACTAGGCAAGGGCTAAGTCAAAAACAAGCAGAGTTCAATACACAGGCAAGATACACGAGAGCACAAGGGAAATAACGCGGGTACGAAACTTACGAAAAGAGACGAACTGGCACAGGAGGAAGGGGAAGCACACATTATATACTAGTGAGGGGAGTGATTAACTATACACAGGTGAACACAATCAGGGCGGGGAGAAGACGATCAGAACCAGGTGAATGGTGTTCAAAACTGGGTCAAGAGGAGGTGCGCAAAGGTGCGGGCGGGGAGCATGCAAAACCGGAAGTGAAGTGACCTAAACTGAAATGGGAAGTAAACTTCAAAATAAAACAGGAAGTGAGAAACATAGAACATGCAAGCATGCAAACAAAAGAAAACCTAAGACATGACTTTTCTCACAGTGAGCTTCTCCTGCTACATTAGAAAGACTTTATTTAGACACTAAGTTGAATTCAGGAGCTGTATGGTTGTGTTGTTCTGTTTAATAATGGAAATAGTGAACTAGATGTTCACCCAGTTCTCCAGTTGGAAGTGTAACAGAGTGGTTGTTTTCTGCTGACATGTTGAAGCTTAAACAGTGTGCTAATGTGATGAGCTAATATGACTCAGTGCTAATCTCCATTGTTTAGTGTGTTTTATGTCAAGTTTATAGTCTAGTTACACACACACACACAGACATACATAGCTTTTCTCTGCTGAGGGTAAAGACAGATGGGCAAGGTAATGGCTCCTCTCCTGCTGCTTTAGAAATACTTTATTAGTAGATATTATTAATAGTGCTAGTATGACATCAATACAATGCAAATGATCAGTTACTGTCTGTTTTCTTGGCGAGGTTTCTATTCTCTAGAAGTGATGTGCCTGATCTGTGCAGCTCCGTATACTGTCTGAACAACCTAACCTCTTAACATGGACGCCAAAATCAAAAACAAGCGTCGCCGTTTCCATTTCGTCGCCAATGTGTCCCTGGCTTATGGAACACACTGCACGCCTGACGAGCACATGGCGGCTGCGTTAACTCACGGCTGCATGATTCACGTATCTGTTGTTCACACTGGTTGCGTGTGTTTCTGTATCGTTGCTGCTGCTGCTGTTCTTTCTACACTGAAATTGACTCTAATGACCGTAGCATTTCATTATAAATGTCATTTATATTTGTGTTAGACAGAGAAAGGTCAAGAAACGTGTGCCCATTCGTAAATAATACTAATAATACACAATTAAAATTCTGTACTATATTCATTTATGGAGCCCTGCAAGTCATTGCAAGTTCTACAACACTGCCCTGTACTATTTCAGAATAAAAGCAGTGTGTTAACAAATGCTTGAAGGGTTTTATTTTGAAATGACAGCAGGAAGTGTTGATTTAAAAATACAACTTTTCATGTCTGTGACATTTCCTGATATATACATCGAAAATGTAGTAATGTTGCTGATATGATGTCAATAGACAGTCAACTAATCACTTTCTCTGTCTTGAAATGCGCGTGGCTCGCATCAAAAATAGACGAGACGTCCAATCTCTGGAAGACACACAGCTGAGACGCACCTCAGATGTACGTCTAGTGCGAGCAGCGTGAACGCTCTAACCTGTTAACATGGACACCAAAATGAAAAACATCAGGTAACACAGCCGCCACACGCTGCTCAGGCGTGTGTTCCAGGGCTTAACGTGAGAGGCTTCAATAGAGTGCCAGTATGGTCTGCTAGCACGACTCAGTGATAATCTTCGTGTGTTTAACAGTTGGCTTTAGTTTATAGTCCAGTTACTTACACACACACACAGAGCTGTTATCTGCTCATCTCCTGATTGATGATGGATTCTGAACATGTCGATGCTTCTGACACTGGGGTGGGGATATATTAAGACAACGCTACGGTCCCACCAATCGTCTGCAGCCTTCTAGTCTAGGCGTCTCTCACCTCTGGAGTGCAACTATGACATTGGCAACCGCGAGTCGCTAGCGGTCAAGTCGGCTTTGGAGGAGTGGAGGCACTGGTTGGAGGGGGCTGAGCTGAGCAAGTATTTAGCGTCCATAAAAACTGCTAACAGATTGAATTCCAGACAGGCTAGATGGGCGCTTTTCTTCAGTCAATTCAACTTTACCCTTACTTATTGTCCAATATCAAGAAATACCAAACCTGATGCACTCTCCCAGCAGCATTCTGATCCCGAGTCCAGTCCAGCCCCTGAGTCGATCATCCTCAACAAACGTGTGGTTGCCGCCTTAACCAGGGACATTGAAGGAGTCGTCCATGACACCTTCAGAATCCAGGCAACAGCGCAATTAACAGTCTGACCCCAGGTCCTTCAATGGGCCCACACTGCCCGGTTCCCCTGTCATCCTGGTGCCAAACGAACCTTGCTGGTCCTAAAGAGGCTTTTCTGGTGGCCTGCTATGGACGCTGACACCCGGGAGTACGTGTCTGCCTGCACAGTTTGCGCACACAGTAAAGCCCAACATCAGGCCTCTGCTGGTCTCTTGTGCTCTCTGCCCATTCCTGGCCGCCACCCTTGGTCCCACATTGCTTTGGACTTTATTACTGGACTGCCTGACTCCCAAGGTAACGCTGTTATACTCACAGTGGTGGACAGGTTTTCTAAAGCGGCCCATTTTATTGCTCTCCCGACGTTACCCTCCTCCGTGGAAACAGCTAACCTGCTATGAGGTGGCCATTTTTGGTCAAGAGCACAACGAAAGGGAGTTTTTGTTTTTGTTTCACTGCACAAAAAATAAAAATGCGTAATAAAAAGTAGTGTTTATCAGTGACCTGTACTATTTGTAATACCAGTAGCACTGAGAATATAATAAATGGTCACTGTTGAGGCTGTTTTCCAGCAAGGGTATTGTGCAAACAAACTGGCATTTGAAGAGTTAAAAAATTTAAAAGGAATGAATAGTTTATACTTATGACAAGAATTGATGTTGCAGAAAAAGTAGCTCACAACATAAGATTTAAAAAAAAAAAAAAAAATATGGACTCAGTTTGTTAGTGGCCACCTTTGGCCACAAACAGCACGTATTGATATAAAAAAGAAAGGTCTGAGGGTTAAGTGTGCATATGCGTGTGAATATTCAAAATACTGTTAAAGCACTTATTCACACACGCTTAAAGATTTTTTGAAAATTGTAATTGAATAATATCTTTAACACTTGAGGGAGGATGAGCAGAGATCTTGGAAGAAGACCCCCAGAGGACCACATATGAGGACAGTAACCCAGCAGAAGACACACAAGAGACAATGACTGTACTCTACCTCTATGAGCTTTATTTAAGTCATGCTGCCATAACGCCGTCCAACAGATGTCTATTTTTTGTGTTTTTGCGGATAACGTGGAAGATCATCACTGATGCAAAACTTTCCTCTCACATGACACGTCATCATTCTTTGTGACTTTGTTTTACACACAGTTGAGGTTGCGAGGGCACAGATTGTTGTATAAATAGATACATGAAAAATGACTGCTGGAGGTGTGCCCTGCTTGAAATATTTGTATTAATTGTGTGAAATCTTTTAATCTCAATTTCTGAGGAAAGCAGTATTGATTGAAACCGCATTATTGACCCAAACGCGTGTGTGTGTGTGTGTGTGTGTGTGTGTGTGTGTGTGTACAGGGTTCAAAACATGTTTAAACAAAAACAGAAATATTCATATAGATTAACGGGTTACTGGAACAATATTAGCTTATTATGGGTTCAAAATTACTACAGTATTAGCACAGTACTCAAACATGTCAGCAGTACAATAGAAATGTCAGTAAAACATGTAAGGGATTTTTTGTTAACTGAGCTGAAGACAGTATTACACAGTACACAGCTAATATGCAGAATTTACTTGTTAACTGTTTTATGCTGTCTATTAATTTCACTGTAGAAGATTTACATTTTGATTGTGAATGTTTAATTGTGCAATATGAGATTTGAATGTTGTAGGTACTCACTGAAGAAATGATTACAGTCACCAAATGACAACATAATGAAAATGAAATGAAAGTTATTGAGTTTTCTTAGTTCACATGTCATTTTCATTTCTGAAAGTCAATAGTTGATTGTCTGTTTTATGTTATGGCAAAATAAATTGTGCAGTTGAGCTGAACATAAGTTTTCTACCTCTTTGTTCAAACGTACAGACAGCAGCAGGGTTTGTGACCACGCCCCTCCATGGTAACCATAAGGTTTTCTAGTCTCTACAACCACTCGGTTACATTCACTGAATATTAATTATTTGAAATCTATCGAGAATCTAATCACTATGTACACATCCCAGCAGTAGCCCCCGTGGCACTATCGAAATTTCTGCAAAGAAATTTTCTATTTTATTATTATTATTAGTGCCACGGGGCAAATAATCTGGGTCAATATGGCTGCTGTGAAAAAGCTCTATTGTGAAGACTGAGTTTTGCTGAATGCCGTTGCCGTAGCATGGCGGCCATTTGGCGAGATTCGCCATGTAACAGGAAGTTGTTGTAACTTTAGTGTACTTTGTCAGATCTGCTCCAAATTTCTCATCCATGATGGCGGTCCAGGCCTGTGATTAACCATCCATCCTCAGAAGTACCAAACCGAGTCACAGTTGAGTGTGAATGTAAACACTAATATTGACATGGGGAGCTCTTGTAGCTTAACTGTCATCATGAAAACAAGTACATCCCACCTTTGTGAGTTATTTGATTTTGAGTTGAGGTATCAAAACAGAGAGTAGACACTCCTAAAATAATTTACAGGAGTCATAATTTAGAAAAACACCGTTGTTTATGTGAAGGAGGTAATAATAGAGGAGGCTTTTAAGAGACAAATAACTGCATTAAATAATGGACTGGAACACCGTTCATGGTGATGACTTTCTATGTAACGTCCCGCAGGACTTAGGCTTTGTGTTCAGTGTTGCATGCTTTTATGTTGATGCACATCCTGTTTTATTTTGACATGTTTAACCTCTCCTCTCGTTGCAGTTCACTTCACTCCCTGCCCTGCATGCTTCCCGCCTTCACATTTGAGCACCTCCTCCTGACCTAGTTACCTGCACCAGTCACCTGCGTCTGATCGTCTCCCCCACCCCTGATTACTTCCACCTGTCCATAGTTAGTCACCTCCCTCACTGGTATTTAAACAGCGTCTCCCTTTCCTCCTGTGCCAGTTCGTTGTGTTCCCTCGTGACAAACCTACCAGCGTTATTCCTAGTGTTTTTGATATTCTGTGTACCGAAACTCTGCCTGTTTTTTGACCCTGCCTTTTGCCTGACTACCTGGACTTGTTTGAGCTGTAAGTGCTGCCTTCACGTGTACCGACCTGTTTTTGTAATAAACCTCAGCGTTGTTTGAATCTACTCCTCTCTGAGTTGTGCATCTGAGTCAGAGTCTGCCTGCCTAACCTGCCGTGACATTCTATACTTCATATCACATCATTTCTTATGGTTGGCTGATTTCAGTGGTGGAATACTACCGTACATATACTCAAGTACGGTTACATTAAGCAGGATCTATTGGTAGAAATGGAATATGTTTCCTTAAATGAGTAAAAAAACACGCTTGTGCCTCAATATATATGCATGTACAGAGGCACAAAAGTACTGTATGTGGGCACACACACATTTCTATGTGTTATAATAACATAAATCCCATGAATTTATGAGATTCAGAAACCATCATTACTCATCCATCAAAGATCAAAAATTGTTCTCAAGTGAATAATAAAGGTCTTTTTTTTTTACCATCATACAAATATTATCAAACAATTTATAGACGTACCAGCTCGTCTCCATTAAGCACTAACATGGATTCTCTTCCCATCTCATTAAATTTCCTTCCCTCAGCATCAACTTTTATTTGTGATACTAATCATATTGTTTTTACGTCTCCATCACTCGGCTAGAGCGCCGTGCTGGAAACTGGTGATATTGAGATGTTTCAGTACGCATGTAACAAAATGGAGATGCATTGTGGGACATGTAGTTTAAGGACACCATACTTCTCTAAAGCGGCATGGACTTGTATGATAAGTATAATATATTCTTTGCAAGCCTTCGTAGACCAATGAGGTGCCGGGCCTAATTTGGCCCAGGGGCCTTGAGTTTGACACATGAGCCTTAGAATAAGCTTTTTACATCCACATACGGAGTCGGGCCAATCACTGGCTCTAGACAGGGCCTGTGCTCACCTGGGCAGGTGGTGTTTTCTGGTAAGGTGAGGCTGAGAAGGTAAAACTGCAGCTTCTTTTGATTGGTGTTTTTTTTTTTTCAGTTCAATTTCGTTTTATTTTCCCTTTGTTTCAGTAAACTTTTTTTTTTGCACAACCCGTGCTTATCAGCCTGCTTCTTCTACATCCCTAAACCACCTCATATCCTTTATGGGGTAGCAGCACTACACTCAAAAACACAAATTAAAAGTTGATTTCAATGAAACACGTCATTGCTCAAGATAATAACCTCATGTATTGTGTTGCTATGTATGAGCTGTAGTTGGTGGTGACTAACGTCTACTTGTGCTACTGTTACACTGTGCATTGATCATTATCCTGCAACTTTCCACTTGTAGCCACAGTTCAGTAAAAGTTAGTCTTGCTTTAATCAAACTGGCCCCTTGAAAGAACAGCTGGCCCCAGTTCGGCCCCCGTGGCTTAAATGGGTCAGAGCCACCACTGCTTATACACACACACTGAGAGTTAGGTCTTTCATTTATTTATTTAGATATTATATATATTATATTATATTATGTCTGATCTGACAGGTGTAATTAATAACACTGATTATGGCCCTGATCCATTGAGCTGGCAGAATGAGACAGATAGGAAAAGGCCTTGCTTGAAAATCTCCAAGTCATTCATAGATATAAAACAGCCTGTAATACCTGCATTACAGTTATTATTTGTGTGTATGTGTAAACATGGCCAGTATTAAAAAAAATAGAGCTACAGGACTGACATAATCTTCCTTGTTATCATCCTTAAACCCAGAAATGAGTTATCATTTTGGCACTTCCAGTTCCCTCGTCTGGAAGTCAACAAAACAGCAAACTGGTTTTTGAATGGGTTTTTAATTAGATGCCTGAAATCAGATCTGTGGTTAACTCAAGCTGAAGAGATTTTAACAATTTGTTTCATGACATACTGTAAAATACATCAATAAATGCCCCACTCATGAATTTTGAAGCCCTAACTTGTCTTTTAAAAGGCAGTTGCTAAAAAGTGGCTAAATGAGACAACAAAACGTTATCACGATGACTTTACAGCCTCTTGTAACCCTGGTGTAGTTTGTTTATAACCTATAATGTTGGCTCCTGCTATTGTTAATATCATAATAAAAACATTTTATAATATCGGTAGTGACTTAAATGTGCGCAATGTGCTGTTGCGCTGTGTATTCCCTTGAGAAACCCACTACTCCAGGTAGTGGGATTCTGAGAAACGAGGCATCTGAGACCCGCCTCCAAATCCTCATTCAGCCTCTCCATCTGGCCATTGGATTGGGGGTGGTACCCGGACTGATGCGCCCAGCTGGGCCCAAAACTTCTCCCAAAACCTGAAAATGAACTGCGGCCCCCGGTCCGACACCACATCTCTGGGAAAACCATGACGTCAAAACACACGAAGCAACATAATCTCCGCCGTTTTCCACACAATAGTGAGGATAGCTGTGTTACCAGCAGAGACCAGATGACCGGTAACAAAGTCTGAGGATCTGTCGGACCAGGAGTGATGAGGCATGAGAAGTGGATGAAGTCGACCAGACGGAGGGCGATGTGAGGACTTGTTCCGGGCACAGACTGGGCACGCCACCACGTACTCCCCCACCTCTTTCTCCATAACCGACCACCAGAACCATTGTTTCATTGATGAACATCGTTCTTCTGGTTCCGGAGTGGCAGGAGACGCTTCGATGGCTAAATGAGACGACAAAACGTCATCATGACAACTTTACAGCCGCATGTGACCGTGGTGTAGTTTGTTTAGAACCTATAACGTTAGCTTCTGCCAATTGCATTTAGGCCTCAGAAATCATAAAAGTGGTGTTCATGTTTCTGCAAAAATCCCATCGGCTTTTTGTTGAGGGAACCGGTGCGATTCTAACTTCCGGGTTGGCCTACAAAAATAAGTCATCCCTGCAGCGCTCTATACTGGTACATAACAAATCTCTGACTGGTCTAATCTGTTGTAACTGCTCTAATTCTGTGTCGGTCGTTCAAGAGATATTGCTCATAAATCATTCATAGAGTGTGATTCTGCCACCGCAGACCATATTGACATTTTGCACTGGCTCTTTATAAGTAGGCTTTAATCTGATGATGGTCACAGTTTCACAAATAGAGACAATAAAATAAAGATCAAAGAGTAAATATGAATAGAGATGTTGTTGCAACCCTTTATCGGACAAGTGACTATTTTTGGTAATTTCCGCACACTTTACATATGGCCACCCTCCTGTACCTCAGTAAGGTCAAGAGGCATGTGGTCCTCACTCAGCCAATCAGAAGAGATCACCCTACATCACCGATCCCTCCACTGTGGCATTTGACCAATAACCAGAGACCTTGTGCACATCCAACTTCCTGTTTTATCTGAAGCCCAAAAAAGACACCCATGTAGCTTGACTGACTTATATTTCTGGATAAAACATCAAAACTAAGCATGGTAAGTTGATGAAACTCACACATTTCATTGTTGAATAGTTTAAAATTACACCATGAAAAATTCGGGCACCGTATTTGATCATATGCCTGGTAGAGAGTTCATTAGCTTTGTCCGTTTTTGGACATATGCCCGATGCACCTAACAATTCACACTTACAGCATTTTCTTGACAAAAAAGCAATACAAGTTAGAATATGTTTTAGTATAAGTTTTAATGATGTCAAAGGTTTTTACAAAAATATACATATAATTTATAACAATATAGAGTTCTCTAGAGAGTTCTTGGCTGTTTTATGCCAAGAGGAGGGAGACTGTCGTCGTGCCGTCAGTGATGATGACGAGCAGGAAGATGGCGAAGATCGCTCTACATCGGAAGCCTGGAGGCCATGCGGGTCTAAATCAAACAGGAACGACAAAAAAATTGAAATACAAAATGTACATTGAGCTAAAGTTACATCAGAAAAGCAGCCTTGTTTTTAGCTTGACAAGCCAGCCTTTTTTCAGTGGATCCAATGGGACTGTGTAATACTTAAAATTTAACTTCACCTCCAGTGGAGTTATAAAAACAATCATATTACAACTCTATATTGTCTTAAAGTCCATAAGAATAGAAGTGAACAAGTACAGCAACAATGATTAAACTAATTAGATTAAATCACATTATTTAGTAATTATTTTTATGCCAAGATGGGTGACAACACTGTGTATATTGATGAAGCACTGCACTGCAAATTTTAACATAAACCAAAATGTCATTGCTGGGTCATAAAAATAGTCAGAGTTGCATTCACCCTCTGTCTGAGACGCTCCATTTTAGGGCCTGTCTCTTTAAAAACCTCAGCCTGCTCTGATTGGCTTGTGAGACAAATATAATACACCTGTAAAAAGGTAGTTTGTGGGTTGGTAGGTACTGCAGATAGTCCAATGTATGTGCACAAGCACTGAAAAGTGAGTTTTTCCATCATGTGTCCCCTTTAAAACATCATTTCAGTCAGAGTGGTTTTGGGAGTTTGGGGATTTGGAGAAACAGGTTGCAAATTCCAAAGACAAGATCGCTTATAATACATCACATAGTACTGAGTAGGTAAAGTCATATTCCTAGTGCCTTGATAATAAGATTGAAATGTCTATTCATTTTTGTTTTAGTTTTAAAAGTGTACAAACAAGTGAATCAGCTGGAAAAAAATGCCTCAAAGATGACAATGGCTTACCACATGGAGGAGCTTCTCCAGGTTATTTTCCAGCTCCATGAAGAAGCTGTGGCTGACCAGGCCGTCCTGCAGCGTGCTGCCACAGTTTTTGGCCAGCTCAATGAGGTGGCTCTGGATGAAGTAAAGGGCTTGGGTGGCCTGGGGCAGGGCATCACTCGGGCACTCTTGCTCTGGGACCACTTGGACAGAGTTGTATTGGGAAGGAGGTGAAGGGGTGGAGTCATGTTGATTGTAGTCACGACTCCGTGAACTCTCATAACCTCTATCAATCGCCTGCACTTCCGACTCCTCCTCCTCCTCCTCCTCCTCGCTGTGTTCTGACTCTTTTGACAACGGCTGCCAATTCTTCACCGTGTGGTCGGACAGGGGCAGGGGGCTGCCGTACTCCTGGAGATTTAAGAGAAAACCGCTGTCAGTTATTTCTATTGAATGTTTATTCAATAGTGAGAAACAGATTTATACAACCTCAACCAGCAGTGAGAGGTGAGGAGCTGGAGTAAAACTGTAGCCTACCTCCTTGAAGCGGAAGGCAACATAGCAGAAGTCTGTTGGCTTCGCAGGTGATTCGTGCTGGTCATCACCATCATCACGGCATTCGTCAGACAGCAATGGAGGACACGCTGCAACAACCAACATGCGTGAAGTCATGGGAAAGACTGACATATTTATTCTATCATCCTAACAGAATGATGCGTCACTTTAAATGTTGCGGCTGCAAGGAATTGTGGGACGGCATTATCTGGCATTTAGAGATTCCAATCAGCTTCAGTCAGTCAGGAACCCTCCTAAGAGAAAAACACTTTTCGACCGCAGCTGTTGTCAGTGCGTCTGCGTTGGTACCTACCCTGAAAGCAGCTGGTGTCCTCCTCGTTTTCCAGTCTGGGGACATAAGGAGCCGTCTGATTATGGAGGTCGCTCCAGTCCACGTCGTGGAAGAACGGGTGTCCTTTCACCTCATCGACGCCTCCTGGACAAGAAGGGACACGACAACATTTAGTTTGTACATCTCCACATGTTGGACCTGACACCTGATCCAAACACTCCACACTGCCTTCAAAGGTCTCTGGAGCTCTCAGGGTCTAGACTCTCTATGGACAACATTATCACTTTATATGTGGCTCACCTCTAACCATGACACCACTTAGTACTCTAATAAAAACACAGTTTCTCTGTTTCTCATACTGTTTGTCGTTAGTAAAGCTGTCACTTACTTGTACCAAGACGTGTCAGGCAGTTCTTGTCCAAGAGGAGACTCACAAGGTTCTTGGCATCCTCTGGTATTACATAGTCGCTATGAAGTGGCCAGGAGATGTCATCTGGACAACAAGCACATATCAGTTGATTTGATGAATGAATTTACATTTAATTGACATCACCAAAGGGACTGAATGACATCATTCTTAGAAGAAAACATCAGAAATGTAGCGTAAAAAATGAAATCCCAAATTTAATTGAAACAAGATATGAAAGCTCCTTTGTGCCAGATTTTAAAGTTAACAGTTACTGAAAGATTCATTCTGAACTGCAAGAATGACAAATGTGTTGAAAGGTTGCATGTGATGAGAAGATAATGAATGGAGCTAAATATTCTTACCTTCGATCACATTGTAAACAAGTGCGCTGGTCTGGCCATAATCGAAAGCTGTGAAGCCATACAGGAAATTATAGAGAATGATCCCTGTGGCCCACCAGTCTACGGGCTTTCCATAGCCAGTCTTCAGGAACACTTCCGGGGCCATGAACAGAGGCGTGCCGCACGTCTGTAGGAGGACATGAAAGAGGGGAAGAAACAGAAATTGAAGTAGGAAAATATAATGTGTAATATTACACAAGTTTAAATTAGTGAAGAAAAGCAGAAACTAACCTCTCCATCATTGAACTCTCTGGCAACTCGCTGACAGTCTTCCTCAGTCAAGCAGACTGCCACGTTCGCTGACCCTAACTTGGACAACCCGAAATCAGCCACCTTGATGTGTCCAGTGGTTGTGATCAGAAGACTACAATGGAGGGAAGCAGAGCATGTCTCATGTTACACTATATGCCAGGATTAGTCCACTTCAACAGCAAGAGGGACAAATAGGAAAGTCATTGGGAGTTTGAGGGCTTACTTCCTACATAGTGGGAAAGTATGCTGCTTTATGTAAATGTATGCATATATTTATTATTGTAAATCAATGACAGATATTGTCCAGAAACCGTCACAGGTTCTGACTTTAGCATCAAAAATCTGCTCCAACCATAACATGGCAAACTGCAGCCCAACAGGCAACAACAGCTGTCAGTGTGTCAGAGCGCTGACTTGACTATGACTTGATCCAGACTGAGTGGGATTATCATAAAGTGGGCATGTCTGTAAAGGGGAGACCGCTGGGTACCCAGAGAACCCATTTACATTCACACATCTGGAGGTCAGAGGTCAAGGGACCCCTTTAACCCTCTCGCCAAAATTCAGCGGAAGTTTTGGAGCAGTATTTAACCTCGTTCGTGACAAGCTATGATATGGTTGGTTCTGATGAATTCCTCATGTTTTCTAGTTTCGTATGATGGGGGCCTGAAACCAGACATGGAAAAATAACACAATATATTCAAGATGTCCTCTCCAAAGGGACAGGTTGAAGCCTCACTTGTTGGGTTTGAGGTCCCTGTGGATGATGCCATGGCTGTGGATGTACTCCAACGCTAAGACCAGCTCTGCGATGTAGAAGCGGGACACTTTCACAGAAAAACACCCAATGTGTTCCAGTAAGCTGGCAACATCCCCACCTACAAGGTCAGAGAGAGACATAACAGGTCAGATGCTATGTGTAGGTCTTCTAGGAGTGTGCCAGATGTGTACAGTGGATCTAGTGTATATGCATGTATGACCGATCCAAAACAACCTCCTCACCTCCTAAATACTCCATCACCATGTACATGTGCTCCTCAGTCTCAAATGAGCAGAACATGGAGACGACAAAAGAGCTGTCGAGGAAGGTGAGGATGTCACGCTCCAGCAGGACCTCATCCCTCTGTTCCTCGTGCCGCAGTTTGATCTGCTTCATGGCAAAGAGCTGACGAGTGTTCTTGTGGCGCACAAGGTTTACAGTCCTGGACAAGAGAGAAAAGGAAACGTGAGCAGCTTTTATGACTGAATTTCCAATTTGAGAAGAAAGTGTCCACATGGAACAAAATGACTCTACATCACACTTCAGGTTCGTTTCTGCTTTGACTGGACTCTCTGCACTATCCAAAGAGTCAGTGTGAACACAAAGAGAGCAGTCTGTCTTACTCACCCAAAGCCACCTCTGGCGAGGGGTTTGATCATGTCAAAATCGCTCTTCACCGGTTTTATCGGAGGAGGCCTGCAGGCTGCGCGGGTCTAAATCAAACACAGCAACGACAAAAAAGATGAAATACAAAATGTACATTGAGCTAAAGTTACATCAGAAAAGCAGCCTTGTTTTTAGCTTGACAAGCCAGCCTTTTTTCAGTGGATCCAATGGGACTGTGTAATACTTAAAATTTAACTTCACCTACAGTGGAGTTATAAAAACAATTATATTACAACTCTATATTGTCTTAAAGTCCATAAGAATAGAAGTGAACAAGTACAACAACAATGATTAAACTAATTAGATTAAATCACATTATTTAGTAATTATTTTTATGCCAAGATGGGTAACAACACTGTGTATATTTATGACGCACTGCACTGCAAATTTTGCCAAATTTCAGCCTGCTCTGATTGGCTTGTGAGACAAATATAATACACCTGTAAAAAGGTAGTTTGTGGGTTGGTAGGTACTGCAGATAGTCCAATGTATGTGCACAAGCACTGAAAAGTGAGTTTTTCATCATGTGTCCCCTTTAAAACATCATTTCAGTCAGAGTGGTTTTGGGATTTTTGGGATTTGGAGAAACAGGTTGATAAGATCCCAAGACAAGATCCCTTATAATACATCACATCGTACTGAGGTAAGCTAAGTCATAGTCCTAGTGCCGCGTTAATAAGATTTTAAAAGTCTATTCATTTTTATTAAATACTCTGCCCAATCTGATCAATTCTTTGTCCAAAGTTTCCTGTTTGTTATCTGAAGTTTTTAAAATGTACAAACAAGTGAATCAGCTGGAAAAAAATGCCTCAAAGATGACAAAGGCTTACCTCGTGGAGGATCTTCTCCAGGTTGTTTTCCAGCTTCATGAAGAAGCTGTGGCTGACCAGGCCGTCCTGCAGCGTGCTGCCACAGTTTTTGGCGAGCTCAACGAGCTGGCTCTGGATGAAGTTGACGGCTCGGGTGGCCTGGGGCACAGCACTGGCCGAGAACCTCACCATGATGACGATTTGGACCTGATGCTCGGACCAAACCTAAAACTGAATTAAAACATTGAACAGATTTTAAAACTAGAAAATGCATTCAGATGGAGAAAGACAGTGGTGCTGTTGAACAGCATTCACACTAATAATTATTTCTGTCTAGGCAGGAGTACAATGTAAAGATCTGTGTGAAGAGACGCTAAGGTTTAGTGATGTAAAGAGGGTCCAAATAATCAGAAATTTTCTTCACATCTATTCTGAGATTAAGCACATGACGGTGTAAAGATGTTCAAATGAAGCATAAACTGTTTAATCTACTGTCTTTGTTCTATTTAGCATTGAAACAATGACATGCTGTACAACACACTGTAATGTAGTTGTCGTAAGACTTTAGCACGATACACTTTGAACCAAGTGAACGAGAGTAAAATGTAGTTAAACCGTTCCAGTATAGTAGTATATACATTAATATAATGAGCTCACCTACTGTAGTGTAACCGGTTAACCAGTAGGTGAGGTAATAAATCTGATAGGGGCACACATACTGAATATAAAAGCTGGTAGCATATAAATGCTAAAACTGAATCTCTCCGTTTGTTTGGACTAGTCGCAGATATCTCCAAATGTGATAACTGGATTATAGCAAACTAAACTGCACAGGAAGAGCTGAAAGTACATGGCCAAAGAACTAACTGAGTCAATATACTGTCACATTTATCAGCTGATAAATCAGCATTGTTATGGGACATCAACTTTAAAATGATAAAATAAAGTAAATAAAATAAATACTTACATTTCTGAAGATGGGGAACTTCTTTCCTGCTAGCAAGCAACTAGCTGTAAACGCGCCGATCGTACACTGCTGAAAATAAACGGAGACGTGTTTGACCACACACTATCTACTCGTCCAAATCCAGCAAAATACAGGGATCAGTGTCAGCAAACCCCTATTTATATATGTGCAGAACGTTCTAGAAGTTATATGCCTTGTTGATGGAACGAATCATTCTTTGCCAGGGTCACAAGAAGCGGCGGAACCGCACGTCTAACGCGCCTTTTCTTTTAGCTCCGCTGTTCAAATACTTAACGGCTGAGTCTGGTTGCTAACGGCTCCCTCTGGGCGGAAGTGCTCTCATCGCGAGGACAAGGAGGATACGACCAAGGTAAGCAGCTAATGCTAAACTGTGCTGTTAAAATATGCTTTATTTGTACAGCTGCCTCGTAAAATTATACCGTCATAGATAACGTATTTGATTGCTTCGTATGCTGTTTTTAATTCTGAAATGTGCGATCATGGCAGGCCAAGTTAGCCTAAGTTACAGCACATTAGCACTAGCTAACATAGCATCAGATTTGAGATAAAGTTAACAATCTCCCAGTTGGACGGGATGTATTTCTGTCTGTGAGGGGCTGATTTTTATCATTAATTAACGTTAACGTTGCCTGCCCTGGTTATTTTGATCCAGCCTTGAGCGCAAGACCCTGTAGTAAGCTAATGTTAGCTAGCTAACATGATGGACCCGTTCTGGTATGACGTTAGTCCTTTGAGCCACGTTTTTAGCTGATATTTGTAAATATAATTAATAATTTTTGTATAACAGTATGCCGAATTATCTATCAGTAGTATCTGTTTTTATTTTAGCCGTGGATGTACAGATAAATGTGACGGGGTGACTTTGATACCCAAGAAAGCTTAAAATGCGATAATTATCAGGCAAGTTCTGTTGCGTTTTTTTCTGATTACTAAACGGGTTTATGGACATACATTAATTTGACGATTTAACTTCACATGTTGGCGATGTCCTCGTCAGTAGGTTAATCGGTCACACTGACAGATAAACCGTGTTTCATGTTTGCTCAACGTTATTGAGATGCGACGCGTTATGACTGAAAAGAGGACGGTTTTCACTCCTCCACCTCCCTCGTTATGACTGAAAGGAGGACGGTGTTCACTCCTCCACCTCCCTCGTTATGACTGAAAGGAGGACGGTGTTCACTCCTCCACCTCCCTCGTTATGACTGAAAGGAGGACGGTGTTCAGTCCTCCACCTCCCTCGTTACCTCCGCGGTGTCCCGATGGTTAACCAGTTAAATAGACGGAGGAGCTCCTTGAACAATCTGTTTTCTACCTCCACTGTAATGATGACCACAATGGGGATTAAGATAGTCAAGTGTCCGTTTTCTCTCAGATGATTAATATATTCAGGTGTTACAGCAGTACAAAGACAATAAGTACAAATAAATACACCGTGCAGAAATTAACAAGAGCAATTAAAGATGAACTTGCCAGGTAGTGACAAGTTAAAGCAAAAAGTTACAAGACAAAGACAGTAAGATTAATAACAGCAAGTCTGGTATATATGTAAACAGTGTACTCCAGAATAGTATGTAATGTTACTGTGATTAAGTAATGATACCTAGCGCTGTCTGTATTAATATAGTAAAACAGAAATATAGTATATGATGTGGTAAGACAATATAACATATTAACATAGAATAGTATGACATTGTATAGTATAGTATGAGGTATAAGATACAGTAAAAAGTGCTATGTAATTAGTAATAATATATAATAGAACATAATATAGTGTAGCAATACAGTAAGAGTAGATTATGTATATAATATACGGTATATGTGAGGAAGGATATTTCTTTCACAATATGTAATTCTATAGTATGAAATCAATCATAAGCATAGTATAATATGTAAAGATATATCAAGTGTAGCAAAGAATAGAAGTAAATCAGGGGTCTGTTGTATTAGACTGATGGCAGTGTGCAGCACAGAGTGCTTAGACCTGGACCTGGGTGGGATGAGCCGGCAGCTGAATTAAGATTAACATACAATAACGTTATACATGTCTCTGTTCTGTTGCAGTTTACAGCTTACTGGCACCTATCTGATGACTCATCCTTTACTGCTGCCTGAATAAAGTAAGATTAAACACAGTTTTAAATGCCATTTAATTGTCTATTTTGTCAAATACTGACAGTGGTTCACACACGCATCAGCTTTTAAAATCTAATAAATGTACAGATGTTAATTTTTAGGAACAGACCCTTGCTTTGACCCTTTACATGATCTATGCTAATATATACACTAAATATTGAATTTCTAGCAGAGTGGAAACAGGTTGTTGGTCAGTAGTTATTGATTCTGTAATAAATATCAGATTAATTCAAACACAAAACCATAGTAATATGAACATGCACAGACTACTCCAATACATTAAATTATGCTTTTCAAATGAGCTACTCTATAGGTTTTTTGAGACTGAAGAAACTTTTGGTAGATCTTTGAGAGAAACATTCTTGTAGTCTTGGTTTTATAACAGATGTGGTGCTAAAGAACGTTTTGAAGATTGACTGTAATCGAATGGAGGGTCTGCCAGAGGATGTCCTGTTTTCATCTAAACCTCTGTTACATCCTGACAGTGGTACAGGGTCGAGGTAATGCACTACAATTAGGCTCAAAATGGGGTGCTCGTATAGGATGACATCTCCCTTGGGTCTTTGAGAAGAAAACATGCAGTTAACACTGGATATTTATACCCTGTCTGATAAAAATATATTTTAAAAATGTTCTGTAAATTATAAGATATTGACAGGACTTTTTTGATCCTTTTTTAGATTTCCTCCCTGGCAACCATCGGGGCCATGACACAAAACGTGTGATATGGATCATCCTCGCCCACATGTTCCATGATGATGTTGGCAGAAGGATAAATGGGGAAAAGTCTGTCAGCCAGATGACATCGAAGATGTTGTGCCTGCGTAAGTAATTGTAATAAATATTAAAATCAATTTTAAGTCACTCAGCAGTGTTCAAACTGACATCAGTACTCCAGAAAAAAAACACAGCCCTGATAATTCATTTGATGGAAACCACTGTATCGACACATGCAGTGGTGGTGCTTCAGAAAACACTGCAGGGTATATCTAGATAAAAAGTTGAACCAGGCTCAAGTATGGCTGCAACACAGCATCATCTGGCAAACCACTCAGTTGGTCAAGATACGAGCACGTGCACATCTCTGGTAGACTCTGACTTTACTGTTTATGTCATGCAGGATAAAATACTTTTTGTCATGACAACTTTTCAGAGTTGTAAAATCCTTCTTCTTAGAATAATAAACGATTATATGGTGTTTTGTCATCTAATAGCCTTAAAATGCATCGCTATTTCACTCCAACCAGCCTTCCTGGATCATATTTCTTCATTCTCTGCTTAGCTAGACATTACTCCTCTATATCTTTACACAGACAATAGTTGATGATATATTAATGCTCTGAATATTGCATAGAGAACCTTCCCATGTCAGACAGCAGCCTTTCAGTCTAAAAGCTAGTGGTTATGTGTCTTCTTCTCCTTTCGGCTTTTCCCTCCAGGGGTCGCCACAGCGAATCCATTGTCTCCATCTAATCCTGTCTCCTGTATCCTCTTCTCTCACAGCAACTACCTTCATGTCCTCTTTCACTACATCCATAAACCTCCTCTTGGGTCTTCCTCTAGGCCTCCTGCCTGGCAGTTCAAAACTCAGCATCCTTCTACCAATATATTCACTATCTCTCCTCTGGACATGTCCAGACCATCTCAGTCTGGCCTCTCTGACTTTATCTCCAAAACCTCTACCATGTGCTGTCCCTCTGATGGACTCATTCCTGATCCGATCCATCCTGGTCACTCCTAAAGAGAACCTCAGCATCTTCATCTCTGCTACCTCCAGCTCTGCCTCCTGTCTTTTCCTCAGTGACACTGTCTCTAAACCAAACAGCATCGCTGGTCTCACCACAGTTTTCTACACCTTTCCTTTCATTTTAGCTGAAACTCTTCTATCACACATCACACCTGACACTTTTCTCCACCCGTTCCAGCCTGCCTGTACACGCTTCTTCATCTCTTTTCCACACTCTCCATTGCTCTGGACTGTTGACCGTAAGTACTTAAAATCCTCCACCTTCGTTATCTCTCCACCCTGTAACCTCACTCTTCCACTTGGGTCCCTCTCATTCACACACATGTACTCCGTCTTGCTGCGGCTAACCTTCATTCCTCTCTTTTCCAGGGCAAACCTCCACCTTTCTAGCTTCTCCTCCACCTGTTCCCTGCTCTCACTGCAGATCACGATGTCGTCTGCAAGCATCATAGTCCATGGAGATTCCTGTCTAACCTCGTCCGTCAGCCTGACCATCACCATAGCGAACAAGAAGGGGCTCAGAGCTAATCCCTGATGCAGTCCCACCTCCACCTTGAACTTCTCTGTCCCACCTACAGCACACCTCACCACTGTCTTACAGTCCTCGTACATGTCCTGCACCACTCTAACATATTTCTCTGCCACTACAGGCTTCCTTATACAATACCACAGTTCCTCTCTGGGCACCCTGTCATCAGCTTTCTCCAGGTCTACAAAGACACAGTGTAGCTCCCTCTGACCTTCTCTGTACTTCTCTATCAACATCCTCGAAGCAAATACTGTAGTATCTGTAGTACTCTTTCTTAGCATGAAACCATACTGCTGCTCACAAATGCTCACTTCTGTCCTTAGTCTAGCTTCAACTACTCTTTCCCATAACTTCATTGTATGGCTCATCAGCTGTATTCCTCTGCACCAGCACACTTCTCCTCCATTCCTCAGGCATCTTCTCACTATCTAAGATCCTGTTGAACAACCCAGTCAGAAACTCTACTGCCACCTTTCCTAGACACTTCCATACCTCCACAGGTATATCATCAGGACCAAGTGCCTTCCACTCTTCATCCTCTTCAATGCCCTCCTCACTTCATCCTTACTAATCTTTGCTACTTCCTGGTCCACAACAGTCCCCTCTTCTACTCTTCGTTCTCTCTCATTTTCCTCATTCATCAACTCTTCAAAGTACTCTTTCCATCTTCCCATCACACTACTGGCACCTGTCAATACTCGTCCATCCCGATCCTTAATCAGCCTAACCTGCTGCACGTCCTTCCCATCTCTGTCTCTCTGTCTCGCCAACCTGTATAGATCAGTCTCTCCCTCCTTACTGTCCAACCTAGCATACAAGTCGTCGTACGCCCCTTGTTTTGCCTTTGCTACCTCTACTTTCACCCTATACTGCATCTCCCTGTACTCTTGTCTCCTCTCTTCAGTCCTCTCAGTGTCCCACTTCTTCTTGGCTAACCTCTTTCTCTGTATACACTCCTGCACATCCTCATTCCACCACCAAGTCTCCTTATCTACTTTCCTTCCAGTGGACACACCAAGTGCTCTCCTACCTGTCTCTATGATCACATTAGCTGTAGTTGTCCAGTCGTCTGGAAACACATCTTGACCACCCAGAGCCTGTCTCAACTCCTTCCTAAAAGTCATGCACTCTTCCTTTTTCAGCTTCCATCATTTCGTCCTCTAATCTGCCTTTGCCCTCTTCATCTTCCTCACCACCAGAGTCATCCTACACACCACCATCCTATGCTGTCTGGCTACGCTCTGGCCTACCACTACTTTGCAGTCACTGATCTCTTTCAGATTACACCGTCTACACAAGATGTGGTCTACCTGTGTGCTCCTACCTCCACTCTTATAGGTCACCCTATGTTCCTGAATCTTCTGGAAGAAAGTATTCACTATAGCCATTTCCATCCTTTTTGCAAAGTCAACCACCATCTGTCCTTCTGCGTTCCTCTCCTGGATACCAAACCTGCCCATCACCTCCTCATCATCTCTGTTTCCTGCACCAACATGTCCATTAAAATCTGCACCAATGACAGCTCTCTCTCTTCTACGGATGCTCTGCATCACTTCATCAAGGTCCAACCAGAATCTCTCCTTCTCCTTCAACTCACATCCTACCTGTGGAGCATACCCACTAACAGCATTGAACATCACACCTTCGAATTCCAGCTTCAGACTCACTCTATCTGATACTCTTTTTACCTCCAGGACATTCCTAGCAAACTCCTCCTTCAAGATAACTCCTACTCCATTTCTCTTCCTGTCTACACCGTGGTAGAACAACTTGAACCCTGCTCCTAAACTGTTAGCCTTGCTACCTTTCCACCTGGACTCCTGGACACACAGTATGTCTACCTTCCTCCTCTGCATCATGTCAACCAACTCTCTACCTTTTCCTGTCATAGTTCCAACACTCAAAGTCCCTACTCTCAGTCTTATATTCTTGACGTTCCTCTTTTCTCTCTTCCAACGAACAAACCTTCCTCCTCTCCTTTTTCGACGAACAGTAGTCAAACTTCCACCAGCACTTTGTACGTGAACAGCAGGGATGGCGGTCGTTGTTAACCCGGGCCTCGACCGATCCGGTATGGAAGTCACAGATTTGATTCGCATGTTTGATTTGGCAAAAGTTTTACGTCGGATGCCCTTCCTGACACAACCCTCTGTATTTATCCGGGGTTGGGACCGGCACAATAAGACACTGGCTTGTGCCCCCTTGTGGCTACATTTAGTGGTTATGTGTCGCCTTTTAAAACATAGAAACTGGTGTTTGCTATGAGGGTTCATGAAATGTTGTATGATAATCTGTTTATGTGTTTACAGATGCTGTGCCGTCTCCTGTGCTGCCACTGATGCTGACATTTCAAAACACGCCATACGGTGGTTCAACCATGCTGCAGATTGGGGGAGCTCGAGGAAGCGTGCCACTGTTAGCATCCCTGCTGAGCCGACCAGTATTTAACCCTCTGACTGTTTTCTGGAGGCTGTGGTAGGTTCAGTTTTAAGGCTGGAGTAATCCTATGTCATGTCAAACTTGAAAACCTTAGGAATCCATTGATACCAACCATGTTATGCTGCCATGTTGAGAACATTGCTAAATAATGCTCCAAATTTGGGCTAAATTTTGGCAGGGAAAAACGAGCATGGACATTTTCAAAGGGGTCCCTTGACCTTGTGTACTGAGAGTGTCCCCTTTACAGACATTATTCACATATTGTAAAAATGATGTATCTGGATATTTCTGCATACTGAGGTCCATAAATAGTGTTGAATCCCATAAACTGGGTCTCAGTGTAAAGCTGAGACTCTGGTGAATCCAATGAGTCCAACTGGATTCATGTGTGATGAAGTTAGTCCCCATAGGAGCCATTACATTGAGCTCACTGTATAAAATGAGCTGTGGTGACCTCTGGGATAATCACAGCCTCATGAAACTTTACAGACACAAACTAGAGACCTGGAGCATTCAGAGGATGGATGGCTTTCCTAAGTAGATTAACAACAAGGGGGTTTCTGAGCACTTTACACAGCAGAAGTACTCGCCAGGTCTTGGTGTCTTAATGTGGTATTTTGGAGGAATTATTGATCATTTTTATCAATTCTCCTGTGGTAAAAAAAAGGTTAAATTTAGCACTAAATGTGTGTAACAAGTGGTATCAACCCAAAAATTACTGCAACAACTGCTTAGACATAATATAGCATGGGGATGGAGATCATATACTTCTTAATGTACTTCATAATGTTGTAAACACTTATACACTTTTACTATTCATTTTAATGAGACTTTGACCACCAAACTCTAATCAGTTCATCCTTCAGTTCATTTGGATGTTTTTATGTAATGAAATTCCCTCAAGGTGTTCCTCACTGTGTTCATGAAGATTTTAATTAAATAAAAAAGGTTTTATATGATTTATGGTAGCATTTCCTTTTTCCGGTAGTAACTTAAATGCATTTACAGTCTGTAATGACTTGTGTTTTTGGATTATTTTTTGGCCATTTTGAATAAGAATCCGAATCATCTACTTTATAAACGGATCCAAATCGGATCCGGGCCGGATGAGCTGTTTGATGAACGGATCTAAATCGTTTCAACATTGACACCACAGTTGTGAGACATGAGGAAAGGGGGGAAAGTTTGGATGCATAAAATGCTTCAGAAATTATATTAAATATTATTTTGTGTGTACATCTACTATAGATAAATAGTATAGAAATAGACTGTAGTACTATATAGAAATAGACTAATATAGAATAGACTATCTGACTTTGGCATTTTTGACGCTACATACAAAGATGACAGACTGCATCAGAAAGAGGACTCTGCTGACCACAAGTGAAGCAGTAGCTCTTCTCTGATTCATCTGTAAGCTAGTTCATATTTCTTCAATCTAGGATTTGTATTATACGAAACAAGAGTGAATGATTGATTGAACAGTGGACAGATTAATTACATGCTATTGATGAGTTTTATTTTTGTTGATGAGTTCTGTTGAGTTTGAATGAATGGTTAGCATGCTAACTATTATTAGTGAGCTTCTCCTGCTACATTAGAAATACTTTATTTAGACACTCAAGTTGAATTCAGGAGCTGTATGGTTGTGTTGTTCTGTTTAATAATGGAAATAGTGAACTAGATGTTCACCCAGTTCTCCAGTTGGATGTGTAACAGAGTGGTTGTTTTCTGCTGACATGTTGAAGCTTAAACAGTGTGCTAATGTGATGAGCTAATATGACTCAGTGCTAATCTCCATTGTTTAGTGTGTTTTATGTCAAGTTTATAGTCCAGTTACACACACACACACACAGACATACATAGCTTTTCTCTGCTGAGGGTAAAGACTGACAGGCAAGGTAATGGCTCCTCTCCTGCTGCTTTAGAAATACTTTATTAGTAGATATAATTAATAGTGCTAGTATGACATCAATACAATGCAAAATGATCAGTTCCTGTCTGTTTTCTTGGCGAGGTTCCTATTCTCTAGAAGTGATGCGCCTGATCTGTGCAGCTCCGTATACTGTCTGAACAACCTAACCTCTTAACATGGACGCCAAAATCAAAAACAAGCCTCGCCGTTTCCATTTTGTCGCCAATGTGTCCCTGGCTTATGGAACACACTGCACGCCTGACGAGCACATGGCGGCTGCGTTAACTCACGGCTGCATGATTCACGTATCTGTTGTTCACACTGGCTGCGTGTGTTTCTGTATCGTTGCTGCTGCTGCTGTTCTTTCTACACTGAAATTGATTCTAATGACCGTAGCATTTCATTATAAATGTCATTTATATTTGTGTTAGACAGAGAAAGGTCAAGAAACGTGTGCTCATTCGTAAATAATACTAATAATACACAATTAAAATCCTGTACTATATTCATTCATGGAGCCCTGCAAGTCATTGCAAGTTCTACAACACTGCCCTGCACTATTTCAGAATAAAAGCAGTGTGTTAACAAATGATGGAGTTCTGTCCATAGAAAAATGCTTGAAGGGTTTTATTTTGAAATGACAGCAGGAAGTGTTGATTTAAAAATACAACTTGACTTTTTTCATGTCTGTGACAATTCCTGATATATACATTGAAAATGTAGTAATGTTGCTGATATGATGTCAATAGACAGTCAACTAATCACTTTCTCTGTCGTGAAATCCACGTGGCTCGCGTCAAAAATAGACGAGACATCGAATCTCTAGAAGACACACAGCTGAGACGCACCTCAGATGTACGTCTAGTGCGAGCAGCGTGAACGCTCTAACCTGTTAACATGGACACCAAAATGAAAAACATCAGGTAACACAGCCGCCACACGCTGCTCAGGCGTGTGTTCCAGGGCTTAACGTGAGAGGCTTCAATAGAGTGCCAGTATGGTCTGCTAGCACGACTCAGTGATAAACTTCGTGTGTTTAACAGTTGGCTTTAGTTTATAGTCCAGTTACTTACACACACACACAGAGCTGTTATCTGCTCATCTCCTGATTGATGATGGATTCTGAACATGTCGATGCTTCTGACACTGGGGTGGGGATATATTAAGACAACGCTACGGTCCCGCCAATCGTCTGCAGCCTTCTTGTCCAGGTGTGGACATCCAGGCGTCTCTCACCTCTGGAGTGCAACTATGACATTGGCAACCGCGAGTCGCTAGCGGTCAAGTCGGCTTTGGAGGAGTGGAGGCACTGGTTGGAGGGGGCTGAGCTGAGCAAGTATTTAGCGTCCATAAAAACTGCTAACAGATTGAATTCCAGACAGGCTAGATGGACGCTTTTCTTCAGTCAATTCAACTTTACCTTTACTTATTGTCCAATATCAAGAAATACCAAACCTGATGCACTCTCCCAGCAGCATTCTGATCCCGAGTCCAGTCCAGCCCCTGAGTCGATCATCCTCAACAAACGTGTGGTTGCCGCCTTAACCAGGGACATTGAAGGAGTCGTCCATGACACCTTCAGAATCCAGGCAACAGCGCAATTAACAGTCTGACCCCAGGTCCTTCAATGGGCCCACACTGCCCGGTTCCCCTGTCATCCTGGTGCCAAACGAACCTTGCTGGTCCTAAAGAGGCTTTTCTGGTGGCCTGCTATGGACGCTGACACCCGGGAGTACGTGGCTGCCTGCACAGTTTGCGCACACAGTAAAGCCCAACATCAGGCCTCTGCTGGTCTCTTGTGCTCTCTGCCCATTCCTGGCCGCCACCCTTGGTCCCACATCGCTTTGGACTTTATTACTGGACTGCCTGACTCCCAAGGTAACGCTGTTATACTCACAGTGGTGGACAGGTTTTCTAAAGCGGCCCATTTTATTGCTCTCCCGACGTTACCCTCCTCCGTGGAAACAGCTAACCTGCTATGAGGTGGCCATTTTTGGTCAAGAGCACAACGAAAGGGAGTTTTTGTTTTTGTTTCACTGCACAAAAAATAAAAATGCGTAATAAAAAGTAGTGTTTATCAGTGACCTGTACTATTTGTAATACCAGTAGCACTGAGAATATAATAAATGGTCACTGTTGAGGCTGTTTTCCAGCAAGGGTATTGTGCAAACAAACTGGCATTTGAAGAGTTAAAAAATTTAAAAGGAATGAATAGTTTATACTTATGACAAGAATTGATGTTGCAGAAAAAGTAGCTCACAACATAAGATTAAAAAAAAAAAAAAAAAATATGGACTCAGTTTGTTAGTGGCCACCTTTGGCCACAAACAGCACGTATTGATATAAAAAAGAAAGGTCTGAGGGTTAAGTGTGCATATGCCTGTGAATATTCAAAATACTGTTAAAGCACTTATTCACACACGCTTAAAGATTTTTTGAAAATTGTAATTGAATAATATGTTTAACACTTGAGGGAGGATGAGCAGAGATCTTGGAAGAAGACCCCCAGAGGACCACATATGAGGACAGTAACCCAGCAGAAGACACACAAGAGACAATGACTGTACTCTACCTCTATGAGCTTTATTTAAGTCATGCTGCCATAACGCCGTCCAACAGATGTCTATTTTTTGTGTTTTTGCGGATAACGTGGAAGATCATCACTGATGCAAAACTTTCCTCTCACATGACACGTCATCATTCTTTGTGACTTTGTTTTACACACAGTTGAGGTTGCGAGGGCACAGATTGTTGTATAAATAGATACATGAAAAATGACTGCTGGAGGTGTGCCCTGCTTGAAATATTTGTATTAATTGAATTTTTCATTTCTGAAAGTCAGATGATTGAAAGATTAAATGAGTTGATTGTCTGTTTTTTGTTATGGCAAAATAAATTGTGCAGTTGAGCTGAACATAAGTTTTCTACCTCTTTGTTCAAACGTACAGACAGCAGCAGGGTTTGTGACCACGCCCCTCCATGGTAACCATAAGGTTTTCTAGTCTCTACAACCACTCGGTTACATTCACTGAATATTAATTATTTGAAATCTATCGAGAATCTAATCACTATGTACACATCCCGGCAGTAGCCCCCGTGGCACTATCGAAATTTCTGCAAAGAAATTTTCTATTTTATTATTATTATTAGTGCCACGGGGCAAATAATCTGGGTCAATATGGCTGCTGTGAAAAAGCTCTATTGTGAAGACTGAGTTTTTTCTGAATGGCGTTGCCGTAGCATGGCGGCCATTTGGCGAGATTCGCCATGTAACACGAAGTTGTTGTAACTTTAGCGTACTTTCTCAGATCTGCTCCAAATTTCTCATCCATGATGGCGGTCCAGGTCTGAGGTCATTCACATGCCAACATAGACTCTCAGCCCCACCACTACACATTAGCCACGCCCCCTTTCTTAACACATGAACTGTTTATCATAGACTTCTGTCCGCTCTGCGGAGTCACCCGGCCGCCTCATCTCCAGTGACGATCCACGTCTTTGAGTTAGCTGTGAGTTATGGTGTCCTCACTGCCAAGATGCCGACGGATGATAACTCTCTGTGGGTTTGTTAGAAGTAACCCGTTCATATTACACAATTTAATCTATTGTTGATATAGAGATATTAATCAGTGCAGCTTCAAATAACAATTACGCAACTGACAGAAAGTATCAGTCAAAGATAGACAACTATACTGTGGTTCTGTAAGTGAAAACAGTCAATATGATATGAATTAATATAACAGTATTAATCATGTCTCCACTGATTCTTTCAGTTGGTGAGATTCAAACCTATAACTTTCATGTTCTTCATGTTTCATGCTCTTTTGTCTCATCATGCCACAGATTTGTTTGGTGAAAAGAAGGTCGACCTTTTAATTGAACTCAAAACAGCTACAATCACATTTATTTGTCTCCTGATTGATAATATATTTGTGTATTCATAGTAAACTGTGGGACCAAACACTGGACTTAACGGAGCTGTAAGCCCACAGCGAGGTAAATGCTATCATCACGGAGAAAAAGACAGCAGAAGTGACTGATTCACTCCACAAACACTGTGGTGAATTAATTGCCGGTCCCAGTCCACAGAAACAGAGTCATTAGTCTATAAATCCGGCCGGTTGCCAAGGATGTTAAGAGTAACATAAGGCAAGATTAACCATCCATCCTCAGAAGTACCAAACCGAGTCACAGTTGAGTGTGAATGTAAACACTAATATTGACATGGGGAGCTCTTGTAGCTTAACTGTGCACAAGGGAGCTCTATCCAATCCACTAACACACACCCCCACACACACACACACACAAAGAGAAAGACAATTCTTCTGAGGACGCCTTCCATCATGAAAACAAGTACATCCCACCTTTGTGAGTTATTTGATTTTGAGTTGAGGTATCACAACAGAGAGTAGATACTCATAAAATAATTTACAGGAGTCATAATTTAGAAAAACACTGTTGTTTATGTGAAGGAGGTAATAATAGAGGAGGCTTTT
The DNA here is from genome assembly GCA_947000775.1 of Pterois miles. NCBI lineage: Eukaryota > Metazoa > Chordata > Actinopteri > Perciformes > Scorpaenidae > Pterois > Pterois miles. The sequence goes on from CAMQGK010000327.1 coordinate 129,390, forward strand.
AAGAGACAAATAACTGCATTAAATAATGAACTGGAACATGGTGATGGCTTTCTATACTTATCATTTCTTATGGTTGGCTGATTTCAGTGGTGGAATACTACCGTACATGTACTCAAGTACTGTAACATTAAGCAGGATCTATTGGTAGAAAAGGAATATGTTTCCTTAAATGAGTAAAAAAACACACGCTTGTGCCTCAATATATATGCATGTACATAGGCACAAAAGTACTGTATGTGGGCACACACGCATTTCTATGTGTTATAATAACATAAATCCCATGAATTTATGAGATTCAGAAACCATCATTACTCATCCATCAAAGATCAAAAATTATTCTCAAGTGAATAATAAAGGTCTTTTTTTTTTACCATCATACAAATATTATCAAACAATTTATAGACGTACCAGCTCGTCTCCATTAAGCACTAACATGGATTCTCTTCCCGTCTCATTAAATTTCCTTCCCTCAGCATCAACTTTTATTTGTGATACTAATCATATTGTTTTTACGTCTCCATCACTCGGCTAGAGCGGCGCTGCTGGAAACTGGTGATATTGAGATGTTTCAGTACGCATGTAACAAAATGGAGATGCATTGTGGGACATGTAGTTTAAGGACACCATACTTCTCTAAAGCGGCATAGACTTGTATGATAAGTATAATATATTCTGTGCAAGCCCTCGTAGACCAATGAGGTGCCGGGCCTAATTTGGCCCAGGGGCCTTGAGTTTGACACATGTGCCTTAGAATGAGCTTTTTACATCCACATACGGAGTCGGGCCAATCACTGGCTCTAGACAGGGCCTGTGCTCACCTGGGCAGGTGGTGTTTTCTGGTAAGGTGAGGCTGAGAAGGTAAAACTGCAGCTTCTTTTGATTGGTGTTTTTTTTTTTTTTTTTTTTTTTTTTTTTTCCCTTTTTTTTAAAAAAATTTTTTTTTTCCCACCCCTGTTTTTCTCCGCTTGTTCTACATCCCTAAACCACCTCATATCCTTTATGGGGTAGCAGCACTACACTCAAAAACACAAATTAAAAGTTGATTTCAATGAAACACGTCATTGCTCAAGATAATAACCTCATGTATTGTGTTGCTATGTATGAGCTGTAGTTGGTGGTGACTAACGTCTACTTGTGCTACTGTTACACTGTGCATTGATCATTATCCTGCAACTTTCCACTTGTAGCCACAGTTCAGTAAAAGTTAGTCTTGCTTTAATCAAAGTGGCCCCTTGAAAGAACAGCTGGCCCCAGTTCGGCTCCCGTGGCTTAAATGGGTCAGAGCCACCACTGCTTATACAGAACAATTAAAAATAAACTCCACCTCAACCATGACAGTAAAATCCTGTTTTTACATCGATGCAAAAGTAAAAATATTCAAATGATATAATATGTAGTCAACAGATATCAAAAATAGATAAGGAAGCACCTCAGTGTTGCACGCGAGCACTTGGATCCCACAAGAGTGCTAAGGAGAATCTGGAGCATCCAAATTTAGTCGAACGAAATCCAGGGTTAATAACCCAGGATGCAACACAGACACTCACACATCTGTTGGAAAAGAGAGCGCATGGTGGCTCGCATGGAAAATTCATAGGCTCCTCAAATAAATAGGGAGGAACAGTGAAATTACTTTCCAATCTCTGAGTGGAGATGAATTAGTTTTTTGAATGATGTTGAAGGGGGGAAAGGGAGGAAGCACAATGATGCAGTCTTCTTTTAAACAGCAAGTGCTTAAAAAATGCAAAACCTATTATTCCAAATGGGCTGGCTTCTTATTATTCATTTGCTTCGGTGAAATTAATTGGTATACATACAAAATCTTAATTGTATTTAATGCTGAACAAACTCATACACAGGTTTGGCAAGGCTATATTAAGTTAGGCTGTGTAAATGTAGATATTAACAAATATCACTGGCCATGTGAGCTTACATCCCTCTTATAAAAACAAATATTTAGCCTGGACATGAGATACAGTGAGGGTTTTTGCAAGGCCACAGCTCTGTGGCTAACCCTGCACTACAAAAAGCTTTGTTTTGGCTCTAGAGTGCCGAGGGTTTCTATCCCTGCAGGCTCTATTCTATTACTCTACTCCACGCTGCCTGGAGCAGTGTTGTAAACAGTCACATGTAAGTGCAGTTCTCTAACAAGGAGATTTCCTGGCTGTTAAATTGCGAGTAAAATCTTTTGGCTGGATGCCTAAGCTCCCGCTAATTGTCAGGGAGGAGGGTTACCTTGAAAACACTCTTCAACTCTCACGTCACATTAAGTCTTAACCAATACAGAGAAGTGAAGTGAGAATGAAAAAGATTTCACTCGAAAAAAAAAAACAAAAAAACTTGAGACAGCATCCTATGGGAAGATCTGTGCCCATTCATCTTTAATGTATCTCAACTTGTGCTCCGAGGCGCCGAGGACTGACAATGGAGAACAGACAGAACGAAAGAAGAATGGGAAGGGGAAAGAGAGAATTTGGAAGGAGAAAAGACAGGATGAGGGGGCAGCATACTGGGGAATAGGAGTATACTGTGAATGATTGATGAGCAGACAGGGCTGTTGGGTGCGTTCGCCAAGCAATAAAAATAGACTAATCCATCCTTTTCACTCCAGGAGGATCACAGCACCATAGCCATCACTGAGCTAGTGGGGCTGTTGGAACTTTCCGGTATGTTCGCTGACCAGTTTTCAGGAAGTAAAAACAGCGGAGGAGTTTGAGCCAAATGGTATCCAGCCTCTCACTTGCCCCTGCTGTCTGCCTCTCCTTTTGTCTTTGTGTACCTGTCCATCTGCCTGTTGTTTTGTTAATTTACCTGGATCAATCTGTTCTCCCCAAAATGTCCACACTCATCTCCTGTGTCATTTCCCCCTTGACCACCCACTCTCACCAGTGTAATTTTCCCTCCAAACTCACCCTCATTCATGCTGCATCATGATTACCCTTTTCTCCCTCTTGTTACTGTTGTTACCATCAGCTGCCGGCCTTTTTTTTTTTTTTTTTTTTTTTTGCTAAGCACAGAGTGACCCCTGTTGGTGGAGAATATACTCACAGGCTGTAATGGCACATCTTTCTCTTCTCTGGGGGACATCAGGCGTGAAATCAGCCTGGCATTGGCTACACTGTGACAGACCCTCTGTCTCGGGGCCATATTTGCCCCCTGCTCCCCCTCCTCTCTCGGGAAGTAGCACCAGTCAGCAGGTGGGGTTAGTCTCCTTGCTTCATAGGCGCCTACAGTGTTTCCTCTCTCCTTCATAGCTACTGTTCAGCTGACAAAGACCGTCATTAAAAGGCCGTACTGTAAATTTAGTAGCTGGCAATCAATGCCTCCGTGTGTTTTTCTTTTTGTCTCAGACACAAGAAATAATGGGTTTCTAGAGTAATGTGCAGTGTTGTAAGAAGTACTCAGATTCTTTACTTCAGTAAAAGTAGTAATACCACAGTGTAAAGAGTCCTGCATCCAAAATTACACTTCAGTAAAAGAATAGGAGAATTGTGATATAACGGTATTATAAAAAAATTAAATACTGATGGCATGTTAATTATGCATACATCACAACACTGTGTAAATAATCCAGCTTGTCTTAATCAATTTTGTACAGATATGGTCACAGACTCTATCTCCACCTCCCTAGACTCATATTTTAAGTGTAATTAATTTGACAAAAAAGAGACAAAATAGCGCATTTTGTGAATTAGCATTATTTTTTTTTTCTAGAGATATCTCAGTAATGTTGAATCGTGAGTTCTTTTGGTCACGATAATAATAAAAATGTCAAAATTCAAAGCATTTGTTTCGCATGGTGGCCCTTTTTCAGGGTGTTACACATTGTAAACATCCATCCATCCATCCATCGTCAACCGCTTATCCCATTAGGGGTCGCGGGGGGCTGGAGCCGATCCCAGCTGGCTTTGGGCGAAGGCGGGGTTCACCCTGGACAGGTCGCCAGTCCATCGCAGGGCACATTGTAAACAGTATAACGTATTATTATTTTAAATATATAAATAAAAATAAGGATAGAATAAAAATCTACTCAAACATACAAAGCAAGCACTGTACAAACAGTAGCCATGACCAGATTTCTACTAGCGGAGTAAAAAAGACATAGTGGTGTAATTTTTAGCAGCAAAGTATAGTATGAAGAATAACGCAATACCACAAACTATAACTGTGTACACCAGAATAGTATATAATATAGTATTATATAGTGTGGGAGATAATGTAGCAGTGATATAGTAGTGATGTAGTGTTATAGTATAAGATATGTAGTATAGCAGTGTAACACAGAATAGAGAATATGATACAGTGCATACTACAATATACAATATACAGTAACTATTTCAGATAAAAAAAATTCCCACTGGAATGTAAAGATGTGTAAAGTAGCATTAAATAATGACATTTGTAACAGTTTGATATTTTGTTAGAGTAAAGTAAGTAAAGTAAGAAGATTTTTATCTTATTATCTATATTGTTATAATTAATATATTACATTACACTGGCTGTATGTTACATACAGCCAGTAGCCGGTTAGCTTAGCATAGCACAGTGTTTGGAAACCAGACAAACCATTATGCATAATAAGTTAATGTTGTACAGTATATTGTAATTTTAGTCATATTTTGTTTTTCTTGGTATTTTTATATGTCTGAGGTAAATGTTGATATTCTCAACGACCTCATCTTTCTCCTCTGTCATTATGTCTTTACATTTCCTGCCTTAGGTTACCAACTTGCTAGCTTGCTAAATTGTTAGCCTCTGTGGCCCCTAGACTCAGACAGTAAGGTTAATATTACTGTTGCTTAGCAGCGATGTTCTTCACAACTTAACCACTTGAACGCAACGCATGTCATGTTCACGGCTTCCCATCTCACAAACACAAGTTCATGAGTTCCATTTGAAGGCACCGTGTTTGTCAATTTTATCTTACAGGTCATTTTACAGTGTAAATAAATGTGACAGTTTATTAGCATGTGCTGTATACGGACCCTCATCTTTCATCAAACAAATCTAAACAGATTACTTCACATTTCCCTGTTGAAACAACTGAGTGACTCATCCAGCTTCCTGAGAAACACAGTTGATATCGTTGTATTCATCCTGCCATTGCTCTTGGAAGTCAAAACAGAGAGAAGTGAATCATCTTAAATTTGCTAAAACGCTGAAGTTATGACACAGCCAGCAGAGATTTCCTTTGAAATGCGGAGTGCAGTGTGCCGGGCTGTCTACAGTAAGTGAAGTGTAATTGGGTTTCAGTGTAGAAAAATGTCCCGAGTTTGACTTCAAGTTTAATTTGCTCCAGAGTGAAGAGAATGAATAAGACGTATGCAGATGGGAATGTCAATATGAACTATGCTTTCTCTTTGCTTTCATCATTCACTTAAGGCATCATGACATTGCCGATTTTGTTAAGGGGATTCAGCTCGAGGAGTGAAATAGATGTATGCTTGATGAGAGGGTTTGTGGGGAGCACCTGGTTTGTTTGATGAAATCTTGTACAACAGTTCATCTGTTAGAGAGGAAATGGCTCAACGTTACACAGAGTGTGATATTAAGTGGCATTTCTAATGGAGAAACAGTGGAAACCTCCTCCAGGGATCACGTCTATCCAGGTCAAACTGATCGCTGTAAGTGGGTGATCATTATAACCAGTTGTTTTTCTTTATTTCTCATACAGATTAATGTGTACTTGACATTTGTATATTAATTACATGAATGTTAAGTGATGGAATGGACAGTTTTGCTGTTTACAGAATTTTATTGACAGCTTCAAAATACAGTACATCTGTTTCAAATACTTCAAATTACTGTAAAAATGAATTTACTGCACTGTGTATAATTCAAATACACTATAGTATGGTACACTACCTACTGAATATAAACTGTAGCTTATTGTAGTTTAAATTATAATTAGGCTATAGCCTAAAACAGCACCGTCAGTGGGGCTGCCCCCTCTTAGTCGATTACTTGACTAATCAGTCCTTTTGGTCTCAGAGATTTCTTTCGTCGATTAGCCATTTTTTTTATAATATTGTCATGCTTAATGACTAATTTCCAAGAAACTTAAGAGCACATCTCTGGTAAACACAAGACTTAAAGTTTCACAGATCCGTCGATTAAATCAGCTCATCAATCGGTCGTTAAAAGACTTTTTAAATCTTAACTGATTTTGAAAATGTGAGACCCCACAAGATCCATCCATCCATCTACAACCGCCTATCCTATTAGGGGTTGCACGGGGACTGGAGCCGATCCCAGCTGGCAATGGGCAAAGGCGGGGTTCTCCTTGGACAGGTCGACATAACAAGACATTATGTGAAATTTAACAGTTTGGTTCCTTTGGTGTGTGGAGAGCAATGATTTGTACTGAATATTCACAAAGGATGGATGGTGACGTCATGGAGACACGTTAAATATACACTTGCGTTGGTCCTCCATTTCTGAGCTCCATCTTACAGCTTTATGCTCTGCATTAGCTCATGCATTAGCTCATGCATTAGCCGCGGCTGCCATGACAGCGGTGGTTGTTTCTCCTTCTGCAGACACCTTGTTTCTCTATTGCCTATCCTTCTTATTCACGTGACTGCATCATCAGCTCTCTTCAGGGTTCCCCACACACAACAGAATATCTGAATGTAAATACTGAACATGTTTAATATTTACGATTTGAAATCGATGCAGCGAGGATGGACTTCCGAGCCCATCGAGGGATGTTAAAACACTCTTAACATACCTCACACCACAGCAGTATCTGGGAAGATAATCTTATCTGACGATCGTCAGGAGGGGAAATCAGGCCCAATATCGGCTTGATTCTCGTCTAGTGTCCAGCATCAGGCGGCTTTCTTTGGTCGAGGACGGCCCTAACATCAGTTGTGCAAATAGGCATAACCACAGCTTGGTGATGGTTTCAGTGCATTTCTGAAAATAAACTTTAGGCTATTAATGCCTAATATGAAAGTAAAATATAGCATTTTCTTCCATATGTTGTCATGTATGAAAAGACACAAAATGAACACTGCAAGCCAGCTACTTGATTACAATAAGCAAATATTTTAAACAGCATTTGTATAGAAATGATTCTTTCCCCTGATCTGTGTCCAATATAAGCAGTTGATCACTGTAGCCGTGGTGACATATGAAGAGTTTCTACTGTAGTTTACGAAAGTGCTGACAAGTCAGTAACACCTCAAAGCACCTGACTTCCCAGCAGCCAGTTCTGCTCTGCTCAGACGAAATATTTGGCCACCGTGATGAGACCGGCCCCCCTCTTGCTCTCAATTACTTCACATGATTTATTTCAGATTTCATTTGATGAGACTGACCTGTTGCACCAGCCACAGAGAATACTGAGTTATAAACGTCAACCATGACATTGTGATTTAGGGAGATCCAAGTGATTAAAAGTTAATTGTTGAAATGTGTCAAGGTGGCTTGTTTAATTATGGCCAACGAGGCATTCATTTGGGCTCCGACTTGAAATAGCGTGGCAGGTAACTAACACTGCGAGGCTCGCCTGTGTGGATGCAGTGCTGCTTTATTTACTCTGCAGAAGTCACAGCGATGACCCCTGGGGAAGATAATTAAGGTGGAATCAACATTTCATGCCGTACGTGATGAGCATATCAAGACAATTATGCTCTTCAGAAAAGGGAAGGGGAGCTTGAAGCAGGAGAAAATGCTGATAACCAGTGTTACGCAGGTTTAAATTGTGAGGAATAACAGACAGTTTGGAGTATTCAGATGTGGCTTATCCCCAGGCTGCTGCTTACACGGGATAATTAGGTCCAACGTAGTAGCTGGAGGAGGTAGCTGGTGGAGTGGGAGTGCACAGATTCAATCAGCCTATATTCTTTTACCGTATTGTTAAGCACTTCAGCTATTCCCCCACTCAGTTAGTCTTTTCCCGCCACTGTCACTGGGGAACCTGCAGAATGCTCTACTCATCTCGTTTGGATTCGTCGGGCACATATTTATTGCTATTGATGTACAGTATGTGTCAGGTCATAGTCCTCTACTGGCGTTAATGTATTCCATCATTTCTACTGTTTTCTAGAAGAAGAGAAGCCATGAAGAGCTTTCTTGCCTCCCGCAAAGTTTGAAGTGGGTCACGGTAAAGACCCTGCAGGCCGTTTCTCTTTGCATAAGTATTCCTTTCATGGTACGCCAGTTACACAGCAGATACTCAAGCAAAGTTCATTTTCATATGAACTACTGGCCCCTTTTCTCTCCTTGTGAATAGAAAAAGAGCACATTTGTCGGTTAGACAGTAAAGACACAGCGTCATTAAAGCAGACTCAACCAGTAACATCCATTTACAGACCTGAAAGTAGGGATGGGAGGTGGATCCAACAAACACAGGGCTTTCATCCAGAGACCACTGTTTGTGTCCCGTGCGTTAAGTTTCACTTTCACTTTATAATCAGCTGTTTGTTCGTGTCCTGCGGGCTAAACTACGAATCCTGCCATAGTGGAGGCGTGACCCGCCCTACTCTGCCTCTGATTGGCTAGTACTCACTGCATTCGTTGGTTGGATTGGTTAGGTTTAGGCATGAGGCGTGAGATAGGGTTCGGGTTAGGGTAAGAATATCGTAAGCCAATCAGAGGCAGAGTAGAACAGGTCATGCCTACGCTAAAGTACAGTAGGATTCAGAATATTGTGTCCCTTGTTTCGTTTTCACTTTACAAAAGTAGTCATTTTAAGCCCAACCATGATGTTTTTCCTAAAACTAAGTGGGTTTGTTTTTGAATTCACAATGTTAAGCACATGTTTACTGCGAGAAGGGGTCTGAAAAAGCATCAGTATGTGACGAGAAGGGCTAACAACATGTTGGTTTGTTTGACGTTTTATATTCTACATTTTGAAGATTTGTCATCTCTCAGATATTGCAACTATTTTCATCGTTGATCAATCTGGTGATTATGTCCTTGGTTATTCAACTAATTGTTCAGTCTACATTAGAAAACAGTGAAAAAACAGTCTGTCCCACTTATACAGAGTCCAAGGCAGTGTCTTCAAGTGTCTTGTTTTGTCCAACCACGAGTCTAAAACATAAAAATGTTCAGTTTATAATGATATGAAACAGAGAAAAGCTGAAAAATCTGGGATATTGGAGAAACTGGTAGCAGATAGTTTGTGGCATATTTTCTTTACAGAAAATGACTCAATGGGATATTCAGTTATCAAAGCAGTGGATAAAATCTGAAATATTTTCTGCTGAATACTAGAAAGAGTTCAAAATGTTAGGAATGCCTGTGTCACGTCTTCTGTCCTCTGTGCTCTTACCGCCCTTTTCACCAAATTTGTAGCACAAAATAATTTCCCCTCTCGCTCATTTTTACACATTTCAGGAAAAAAACTAACACCATACCATACAAAAACCCATGCATAAGCCTATGATAGGATGTAGGATGTTTCTGCAATTTGCAAGTGACAATCATTATTACCATTACATCTGCATGAAGGCAAATCCCATAAATCACTTGTGTGATATTTGCCTGTTTGGAGAAAGAAGGAGAGGGTCCTAACAACGTTCTTTAGTAGAGAAAAGAAAGTGCATGAACTTGTCTGTGGTGTTGAATATTTGAACCACAAAAACGGATGTTATTGAATTCTTGTTGACTTTTGTTGTTTATTAATATTCCTGTTAACTCTGGACGTGTGACCATTTCTCTCGATTAGCACTTCAGCTCACTTGTCTGAGCCTTAAAGCTTAATGATCTTTGGAGTTCATAGATATGTAGAAACAGAAATAAATGATAAATCACATCATAATCATAAAGGTGCTATTTTGCATGTTTCAATGGCATTAGAACACAAACACATACACATATACTCATTCAGTGTAATTGCAAAGCTAAATTATGGCGGCCATGGGGAAATAAGAATTATTTTATGTGTGCTATACTCATTTCACGCCTGATGGACTCTCACCTTTAACCGGGAATGTGCATGTCTTTCGATGCAGTTTCAGGCACGGGTCGTCTAATAAAATAATGGAAGCATTCTCCCTTTTTAATTGGACACTGTTAGAATGACATATCAATCCTGCTGCAGAGATGCCCTTTCCGTGTATACTGTAATTGAAATGTTCCCTATTTCCCCCTCACAGTCCTGCTATTGAGACTGCTTATGTCTTGCAACTCTGGGCCACCAGCATGGTTGTTTATTGTCAACTCTGCTTTACTGAGCATCGTATCAGTTCATTTTTATCGTTTTCTGACTAATGTCTTAATGCTTGTGTGATTTACTCTTCTCTTTCTCTCTCCGTCTTCGGGGTCGTAAATGCTTCCTAAGTAGAAACACACTAATGTGCAATTCTCTTTGTATTCTCATTGATATTAACAATGCTATTACTATTGGTGATTCATCCACTTTCATAGTATTTGTTTCCTGCAATTTTACATTCCAGAAGCTCTGATTCCCATTAGCATTTTTGCAATTACCCAGAAATTCTATTAAAGTTCTTGGCAATGAAATGACAAGAAATGATCACCCTATTAAGCCCTGCAGCTAAAAACAACATAATGTGCACAGTATTGTATGGTAATAATTTCCATTAGAGAAAAAAAAAAACTGTGAATTACTACCTGTGTTTAACCACTCAAAATTCCATTTCAGGTATTCATGGCATGAGGCTGACAAGTGAACTGAAGCCAAGCAAATAAAAACTGGCAGCCACTGGATAAATGGCTGCATGTTTGGGTCATGATAAGGAAGAATTACATTTTTTACACATCACCGAGGAGAGGAAAACAAAGCCTGGTGTGGGGTTAAAAGCTCTTTAAACTGTCGGAAAATAACCCAGCGGAAAAATAACAAAAGGCATCATTCTCTCTTAGCGGTGTAAGCCTTTTCCTCAGTGGAAGACATAAGTGATTTAGAGCTCATCAAAATCACATAGTATGGCCCCCAAAGCACATATAGTAAAAGGTATGATAGTGGTCCACGGGATGGGTAAGGTACTGTATTAATCTTTAGGGGCTGTTCCTAATGGAGCTATTAAAGAGTCAGTTGTCATATCCAAAGAACTTCATCAATCATAACAGGAGCGATAATACTCACAGTACAACTTCCAGATTCTCCATATTTTGTATGATCAGATGTAAGACTTAAAGCTTTAAGCTATAGAGTCCCATTCAGGAAGTCTTTACCCTGCTCAATATCATCCCAGCTTGTCGCATACTGCCGCTTTGTCCGATCCCTCTGCGTCACTTCTTGGTAACAAGTAAACACATGCTTAACATTGGGAATTAAACAAAAACATTTGCTGATTAACCAACAAAATCATGTAGTTAGGTTCAGGAAAAATAACATGGTTGGTCTTAAAATTACTACATTTGTAAAATGTGACTTGACGTGAACACAGGACATGAACGAACAGCTGACATTAAGGTGAAAGGTGAAATTTGCTCTGTAAACTACGTCAACAGAGCTATTTCCCTGTCCGTTTACTTGTGCCGTGGATGGGTTTACATTGTAGTGTAATGGAAAGCCCAGTGTTTTTCATACCGGCGCTAAAGGGTGCCATGTGCGCTGGTATCACATGCCGATGGGGGCGACAGTGTTGGTAATTTATGCTCTGTGAAGGAGAAAGGGCTGTTTATAGAGTTAAACTGGAAATTTGCAGGCAAATCATAAAGATGCAAAGCCAAACTACGGCAACAATAATAATAATGATCATGAAAATAGGAAATGGTGCAAGAATTGTTTTCTGCCCTTTAAACAGCCAGACAAAGCCTGATTTGGCTGAATATTAATGAAAATGAAAGTTTGGTGTCATTTGTTAAAAGAATCTATATACAGTAATAGGAAGTAAATATTCCTACTATTTTTAGTGTGATAATAAGCTGCCCCATTTTTGTTTTTTAGGGTTTTTTATTGTATTTAATTTGTGTGTGTGTGCTGTTTTGTTGCCTGTCCTCCAGTATTACAGTAACATTGAAAGTAAAAACAAAAAAAAATCAGTAATTACCAAAAGAAAGAAAAAACAATAATTTTGAAATAAACATTATAAATCAAACGTAAAAACTAACAAGGTAGAATGACCCCATATGAAAAGGCAGATGAAAAAAATGAATTTCTTTTGGCAAACTCTAGAGCTCAAACATTATTCAAGGGGTGCCCAGAAACTCCCCTGACAGAGCTGGTGCCCCATAAAGGTTGAGTCCTCAGCAGCAGCCTGGATTTGAACCCGACCCATGGCCCTTTGCTGAATGCCGTCCCCTCTCTCTCCCACTTTACATTTTTTGATGAAAAAAAAAAGTCAAATATTTGCATGTTCTAGCTTCACAAATCTGCATTTTTCCCTGTTTCATATAAATGTAAACTGAATATCTTTGGTTCTTGGACTGTTGGTTGGTTGGTCAGAGCACATTTGAAGATGAGCATTTTCTACTGTTTATTTACTTTTTATAGACCAAACAACTAATCAATTAATCAAGAAAATAATCAGCAGCTCAATCAGTAATAAAAATCTTTAGTTGCAGCTCTGGGTCCTTTTGGTCATTGGTCAAAGATGAAAAGGCCAGGAAAGGAAGCGTTGATGCAGAGTCAGTGCAGTCATAAAGGACAACAAAGGGGTACAGGGCCTGCTTTACATTATGCCAGCCAGTTGGCAGTTTGGCTCCTGAGAGCCCCACTGGGTGTGAATCAGAAATCTAACAGCTAATGGCAGCAGTCGCCCCATGTAGCGCTACTGACAGCAAACTAATGCCCACACATACAGAGTGGAGCACAAGAGCTGTCAACACCCCACCATGACCCTGTGGGTATAAACTGGCAAAAGAAAGACAAGAAAGAGAGAAAAATCACCCCCCCAGCTGAAACTGATGGCTGTTAGTTCTTGTTACGAAACCTCTTAAGCATTTGAGCCTTTTACCAGTAAGGATGTTTCTCCCTCTTCAGTGTTTGCCTTATAATTACATGAGGGAGCGTACTGTACGGGTCATTGACGGAGTATATTATTATCAGCTCTGTAAGCATAATTCAAGCATTTATTTCAGGCACACACACATCATATGTGGATCTGCAGCAGGATGATTTAAAATGCCTGCAGATGGTTGACCAGTTAAAAGGGAAAACACAAGTTTTTCAGTCATGCACCTTCTTTCTCAGACAGTCTCGACTGGAGGGATAGAACAGCAGATATTCCCTCATGTGATGTTGAGATAATGGTGGAGAGCGCTGTCTAGCATGTTACTCCCAAAGGTGTTCAGGAGGGTGGAGGTCTGGTGACTGTATAACATATGATTCACACCATTTTCATCAGTCAGTCACGCCTTGTGTCCAGTATAGTGGAGGCTGTTTTGTCACATTTCTTTTTAAATTCACCCAGTGATTTGGAGCAGATGTTGGCTTTAGTGCATGACAGTTTAAGTCTATATCTTGAAATTTTAAATGTCCATTTGTACCAAATTAATCCAAATTTCTGCAGCTCCTCCTCGTCCTGTCCCCAATTACATGTTGTGCACATTTTGGGCCTCTAGAGGGCAGCAAATGGTTTTGTCAGTACTGTGCAAAAGTCCATCCATCCATCCATCGTCAACCGCTTATCCCGTTAGGGGTCGCGGGCTGGAGCCGATCCCAGCTGGCATAGGGCGAAGGTGGGGTACACCCTGGACAGGTCGCCAGTCCATGGCAGGGCACATAGAGACAGACAACATATAGACAGACAACCATTCACGCTCACATCCACACCTACGGGCAATTTGGAGTAATCAATTAACCTAAACAGCATGTCTTTGGATGGTGGGAGGAAGCCGGAGTACCCGGAGAAAACCCACGCTTACACAGGGAGAACATGCAAACTCCACACAGAAGAGCCGCAAGCCGGAATCGAACCTGCAACCCTCTTGCTGTGAGGCGACAGCGCTAACCACTACACCACCGTGCAGCCCCTGTGCAAAAGTAAGACAATTTAATGTATGATTATTATTCATATTCCTACAATCACATCGTAGTGATTTATTTTATAAGATTTAGAATTGTGTTGCTTCTGCTTAATTTTACATATCGGCCCAACACAGCCAGAGGTTTGTAACAGCTGGACAGTCAGTGCAGCACTGCCGCTCACAGGACAGAACATCAGTCCTGGACTGGTCAATGAGAGTAGACCTGGACAGGCAGCTACAGTTCCCAACTGACATCACCACCACCACACTGAGACCTGACATCGTCCATCGTGCATGGTCAGTAACCAAGAAGCGTGTCCTGTTGGAGGTACGCAAATCTGGTGGCAACTTACCCAGTGGAGATCGACTGCCATGGCTTTGTAAGCTTTCCTGACAGACATTGGGTCCATGGCAGAGAAAGTAAAGCAAGTCATCAATGTGAAGAGGCTGAAAAAGGAAGTTTTTGGTTATGGCTACAAAGAAGGGACAAGAACTGGGGGAAACAAGGAGCCACATAATGGAAGTGGCTGACCATCTAAATCCAGCTGCAGGGAGCTGCAGGGAGATGTCCCTGCCCGCTGCCCCATCATCCTGAGATGTTCTGGGGTCAATGGTGTGAAACATCTAAGAAGGATGGTTCTCAGCTGAGGACCCCGCAGCCGGTACCCTGGCACTGGCGGAGGTACGACAGGCAGAAATGCCTTGCAGGAACACAAGCCTGTCTCTAAACTATAAAGGACCATTTAATCATCGTAAGTGGTGTGCAGCCTGTGAAAAACAGATGTGTAAGGTCTTTTGTGGCTATACAGAGAGATGAATCTGAGATAATAGCCCTGATAATCCCGACTGGGGCACAGACTGCAAATTTTGTAACAGAAAGCCTGTGTTACAAACTGGTAGCATGGAGTTTGGAAGAAGTGGGCATTTACTATGGTAAATAAGTGGTGTATATATATAGTTTGTGGACTGCCCAAATTCAGCATTTTGACTGTCGCCATCTTGTTTTTTACAACCAGAAATGAAACAAGAGGGTGGAGCTAAGTACAGCCAAACACTGAAGTACAGAATAATATCTCATGTACTGAAAACACACTGTGAAAGGGTTAAAAATCTAAGACAAAAACATCAGACAAATCCCAGATGGGACAAGGTTGTGGTAGCGCCCTGTCAACAAGGTAGCCACACGGTAAAGTATACCCTGTTTTTTTCATCTATTTGACTCTAAATGGGACCATAATTTACTAAATGTATACTGCTGTATTGAAGCAGACTTGAAACCATAAAATCATTTTACAATGCTTACAACAACATCACCAATTGCTTAGCGGACTCCCATTTTGTTCTGCATTTTGGCTGTCACCATCTTGTTTTTTTGCAACCAAAAGTGACACAAGAGGGTGTACAACTGAAAACGAGACCATAAGGAACGGCCTATTGTAGCTGATGGAGAGGTCTGATGAGGACTGTGTGGAGAGCCAGGGTTGATATCCTGCAGGACTGATGAGTGGTATTGCAGGTTTTTGGCTTGGAGCAGGTGAAGCACGTTGGCAGCAATCATGGAGTCGGGAGAGTGAGTGGTGACAGGAACAACTCACAGGGGACACAGAAGACGCATGAGGAGCAAGTAACATAATCCAAAGTGGTAACGTCATGGTGAGGTTTCAAGGAATTATATTGCATTTGATATGCAAGTAAACACCATACAGATTAATAATATAGTGAACTATTAATGTATACCTGTGAGAACATCACAAATAAATTCAGTAGAGAGCAAGAACATCCTTCATCCATCTGAAATAAAATAAAACATTTTCTACATCACTAATTGAATGCATATGAGTTCTCATGGCAACACGATGCATAGGCCTAACAGTTTGCTCTGTAATTGCATGGCTTTCTTCAGTGGCATTACTAGCATACTGCTCAAATTTGTATTTATAACATACGCACTCATTCAGCTTCTTGATCGCCTGTAGAGAATATTGTCTGGAAAAGCCCACAGACCTACTCAGTCTCAGTCTCTCTGTATCTGTACCAGACATATGAATAAAGCGGACATACTTACTGTAATTTACTAAATGAACATCATGCTGTATTGAAGAAGACTTGAAACTGAGACCATAAACTCATGTTTACGATGTTTACTGAGGTAATAAATCAAGTGAGAAGTAGGCTCATTTTCTCATAGACTTCTATACAATCAGACTTGTAACCAGAGGAGTCGCTCCCTGCTTAGAAAGAAGGCAAATGTATGGCACTTCAGCACTGACTTCACTTTTCAGACCCGGAGGTATCCCATCGGCATTTACCAGGCAGGGTGGTTCAAATAAAATAACGCTATGAGTTGATTTATGGGAAATGTATAGGATGCAATGTTTGTGAAACTTCGCCCATGCAAGAGACTTAGATTTTTGACCATCACTTATTTAATGTTGTAAGTCCCCAAACTTTATGGAAGTGCAAATTGCCAAAGGTCCCCGGTAAATATCATGTATCACTTTTCATGCACATAATACAAACTCCAGAAATTGTTTTGCATCTTACTGTACATCATGAGAGCAGAAGGAATTAGAAGCTATCCGAACCTATTAAAGCATTATTTAATTAACAACAAAGCTAGCAACCCCGCAGGCTGCCATGAGACGAGCAATGATGAGAGTGAGGGAATCGCTGAACAGCTGCACTCATCAAGATGAGCGCTATCTCCGGCGTTCAGCAGCACCAGCAAGCTCAATCAAGTTTGTGTTATCAATATACAGGTTAAACAGCAACACAGAGCACCGTCAGCCAAGAACAGGAGTCTTGAGGGGGACAGACTTCAAAGTAATCGACAACTGAATGCAAGAAGAGTCACACCATACAACGATTTCACCTGTTTTACTCAGTAGAATCAAAAAGTATTATTTATTTTGCCATAAAGCATAATCCACCACCGTGATAAACCAATAACAATGATACAGCATCATTTTTTTATGCTTTGCTCCTACAGGCCATATCCATCCTGATTAATGGAGGCTGGTACAAGTTCAGAGACTTGAATTAGTATCTGAAAGAGACAAACAGCAGCTCATCCCAGACAGAACAAACAGGCATCAGTTTAATCTATCTTGAGCGGCACACGGCAGAATGCGACACCGTCATGATTTTCAATTTTGTTATTTTTCCGGCGTTGCTCCACAGTGTAGATATTGTGTGAGTGAATCACCACAATGTGAGCGAAGCACTTCAGCAGAAACTCTGCGTTCTTTCCCTGAGATCCCAGCAGAGAGTGCATTAATCATCACAGTCTCTTTTCTAAGTGAAGACAGAGAGCAACAGCTGGGGGAGAGGAGCTCGGCTTTAAACAGTACAGACTGCAGGAGGTTCAGCCATCACTT
This sequence comes from Pterois miles, assembly GCA_947000775.1. Taxonomy (NCBI): domain Eukaryota; kingdom Metazoa; phylum Chordata; class Actinopteri; order Perciformes; family Scorpaenidae; genus Pterois; species Pterois miles. The sequence continues at coordinate 146,657 of CAMQGK010000327.1, forward strand.
CTTGTTGTGGATTCTGACATCAATAGTAATGAATACCTTGGAGCGTTGCCTGACTGCCTGAGCATGAATTGCTATCACACATGAGGCCGGGCTTTGGAAGCTGTTTTGTTTGTGTGTGTCTTTGTGCGTGCTAGTGACCATGTCTGTGGGTCTGTGTGCGACCATGTGTACTTGTAATGTACACACCTCTGTGTACCTGTGCATTGTTGTGAGTGTGCACCTTTGTTGGGGCAGATATGAGTAATATGCAGAACAACATGTAGGCCTAAATGACCTAAACTGACAGGAACAATTAATCATAGCATTGTTGGTGCTCTTGGATGAGGCCGAGGCCTCATGCTGAGGTTACACCTGCAAGGGCTGGAGCTGCATTAGGATCCAGTGCACCTACACACAATGATCTTTAAATGATCTATGGCCGGCTGGACCACATTTATTTCAGGCAAAAAAAGCAAGTGTTTGCATGGCTGTTGGACAGCCAAAGGCTCAGTTCACCCAAAGTACAAAAGTGTATTTTCTCATAAAAAAAAAAACACTCAAAAAGATGGATTATCTCATTTGTACAAACAAAAAAAAAAATCTGAATATATACCACAAAGCTGAGTCAATAAGTTCAATCCTTTAACAGAAAAGGTGGCAATACACACACATTCCCTTGTTTTATTTCCTTGCTCCAAGATCTTTGCTTGACCCAAAAATTGTTCCGGTCCGCCATCACGAGGGCCAGTCCAGTGTTTACAGGAGGATACGTGAGACCCACCTTCGCTGCAGCTGATCGCACTGATCTAAAACTTCATCACAGCATGCACTGCAGTTTTATGTCGAGGGTGGCAGACAACCAGGAACTCATGTACGATAGGTTTAGATTTGATGATTTCTGATTCACCATCTAGCTGGAAATAATGGATCTGTGTTGTGTTTGTAGATCTGATTAACAAAAGAAGCATAACTGTCTTCATTCAGTAGAGACATTTTTCTCTTCATTATCATGACTATGATGTGAGAAACAGACACGAGTGAGAGAAACAGATGCAATTAAAGGAACTGGTACATAACCATAGACAGACATGAACTGATTCTTTTTCAGCCACTTCAGGCAAAGCTAAAAACACAAAGCTGACTGATAAAAGTTATGAATTATAAAAGTTGTTTTGGCTAAAATGTTAGCAAATAGTTGCTTATTTACAATTCCTACCAGCTCTGTTTTGGGCTCTACCAAATCAATTGTGGCTTAAAGGGAGGGCTAGATTGGACCCCCACATGACCCCTAACTGCAGCAAATATTTTTACATTTTCACCCCACATTTATCCCCAGAGAGGAGACATAGTGTAATGATCCATGAGCACTGATGAATAAAATGTATGCTAACACTGAATGAGTATTTGGAGATGGGGTCCAGAGGTGATGGTCACCGATCGCACCATGTTCAAACGTGGATCATACCCCACCTGAGGGATACTCTACAATCAATCAAATGCTACATTCACAAAAGCCATTTGTTGAGATTTAATGTCGATTTCAACTTGCAAATTTCCAAATTTGCATCATGCAACGAGGAGGAGACAGAGACCACGTAAGTCCACGATAACCCAGGTGATTGAGCTCGCTAGCTTAGCAAGCCCGCTAGCTTGATGGGCATTTTTTTACAGTAGTTTTTTTATGCTTTGTTCTCACTTGAAATGTGTCTTTTAGTAGTCTGCAGGCTGTTCAACTGGAGCTGAGCATGTGTCCTTCACCTGCATATGATATATTATACAGTAAACCTCTCATCATCTGCATGTTTTTAGTTCAAACTGATCCACCTTTAGGGACAGCAACCCCTCAAAATGTAAAACCTTGCAACCTTCGACTCACTTAAAAGTGGATTAGTGTAAAAAAAAAAAAAAAAAAGTGCAAAAAAAAAAAAACCACAGCTACACTTTAATTTATACCTTAAAGGACCTGATTTTTTTTTCAATTAAGATGCAAATGAGGTTAATTAATGGATACATTCATGCATATTAATATATTATAATGGTCTATGCATATACGAGTCTCTTAACCTTAAAGTGAGATTATGTAACATCTGAAAGAAGAAATAACACAATCATCCACTTTCAAATTAAAATTTTAATTCCTAAGCAATGCCACACACATAATACTTTGTGGGTTAAGCATTATAAGCTACCCTTTTCACAATACGCATAGGTATTTCCTCCATTGCTAAAACAAAAAATGTTGATTGTAGTAGCTTTAAACATATCTTCCCCTGTATTTGGCAGTATGACAAGGAGTGATATGTACAGTACAGTAAATAACATTTTAAAAAGGCTTGAAATACTCTTTGTTAGTCAAGTGCTGGCCAGTAAGAAGGTTGACAAGCCAAAACAAATTATTGCTGTTGAGATAAATACAAATGCTTCAGCGGTATTTCTTGGTAGGTAGATGTCTAGTCCTTAAATTGCAATCACATCCTGTTCAGGGAATTCAGTTGTCACTAATCAAAGCAAATGTAATTAAACACAGACTTAAAGCCTGGGCTCTCTCTTTTCTACTGCTCTTTTGTCCGATCTTCTATCAATGCTGTAGGCACCATAGCCAGCTCTAATGTCTTACCTTCTCTACACTCACACAATGCCAGGAGGTCTTTGATTGCTGATCTATGTCGGACAAGCAGTGGGGTGTCTGAAGTAATAAATGAACAAGATGAATGTGGGGGATATGTTCATTTGAAAGCTCTTGTCACTGAGGGTTTGTCGTCCGGCTGCACAAAGGGTGGAGCCGCCCTGCCTGATTTACTTTAGATTCAAACCATGGCTAAATTGGAAATCGTGAATCACTCTGACACCATTGGCGCAAGATGGATTGCTCCAGTTAAAGGCTGCCTTTTCTTTACTTTGGTTCTTTTTAAAGAAATCATACAAAAATTAATTTTTCTGACAGATGGCTGACCGGGGCAGTCAACGAAAGGAATAGCAAAAGGGAGGCCGGCACTGAGGCACTACAAAGCTGGTTTTATCAGCACGCCACTATACCAGCGACATCCAAAAGCTCTCAGCAGCACAATGAGCCTGGCTGAATATTTGATCAAGTGTCTCAGGTTTAACAAGCCTTGCCAAACTACACCTGCCTGGAGGAAAAAGATATGCCTTTGAGCAGGGCAATGCTTCCCCCCTTCCCCCAAGATGTTAAGGAAATAAGCGTTTGATGTTCCCAACATCCAATCTGCACTAATCTCATCCAATCTTGGGCACTTGGATTCTGAGCAAGGTTCAAAATTTGCATTACTTAACAATAGCTCTCTGGATGCCAGTGAGCTCTTCCAATATAATCTGGCCATAAATTACAAAACAATACACTCAACCGCTGCCCACTGTAGGCTGAATGGAGCTTTTACAGATTGAATTCAATACTATTTAACTGTCCTTCATGCCAAGTGTGATTCAACTTTGTCGTAATGCGCTTGGAAACTCTCCCACATATAAAGTCATGGATAACTCAAAGGTATGAATCTGTATCTTTCTGTCTTTCAGTCTGAGCCTGAATATGTGTGTGTGCGTGTGTGCATGTGTGTGTGTGCATGTGTGTGTGTGTATTCACCCCAACTCATCGTCGCTGTCTGCAGCTCATTGCCCAACAGTAATATCAGGCCTTGCAGACACCTGGGACCAGTGGTGTGGGCCCTCAGAGGAGGCAACCGCCTGGCAACTGGCCCTGATTACTTTCTCCACTCTCCGGAACTCAACTCTGTATATGCCATTAACCAGCTGCACGCGGTGTGATCCCAACTCAACCGTGCCATTAACCCCTGTACACAAAGGGTTGTTTACAAACGACACACACACACACACACACACACACACACACACACACACACACACACACACACACTAGACAGAACTTCACAGCTTAACCACCAGCCTACTGAAGCTACAACCACCTTCAGACCAGCATCCTCCATTATCTCCCCGGTGAGAGGTGTACAGCGGGATAACATGAAGCCAGGGGGACATCTAGTGGGCAAATTATAGAACAATCACTCATGAGCCATTAGTCATTTTATTGTGTTATTGTACTGTAATAAAGGGGGAAGGTGCCATCTAATTAAAAACATGAGGTGTTTGAATGTAATTTCAGTAGCATCTTGCACATACTAACCCAGTTTGGAGATTATTAATGTGTTGAATTAACTTTTGTGTGTTGTTTGTGGTCTCACAGCATCTGCTGCCATATGAGTAAAAGTAATAATAAGAACTGTAAAATCAACCATGTTTCTTTCCAGTATGTTGAAAAGTGTTGTCATAACTCTTTACATTGCCACTTACACATCTGATAAGGATGACAAAATGCAGAAGTTATCATTAAGCATTATTATTACACCAAATGAGAAAATATTTCTTGTTTCATATTATATTTGTTATATTTGCAATGTGCAAATAAGTATGTATTTTTTTTTGTATGTTGTGGGTTTTTTTTTGCCAAAAAGTAATTTGAAGGAAATGCCCAGTATGTATAGAGTGACTTTACTTATGCTTCAGGTCAGTTATATTCCAGAGAAGTCTTGCTCCATGTTTGACCTCTAATGAACAAACGTATAAAGGAGTTAGGAGGTTTACATTTTTAAACCTTATTTATTTATTTATTTATTTATTTATTCATTTATTTTTGCAGTAACTTACAGGCAACAATAGTACAATTCTGTACATAGTATGGTACGGTAATCGGGTTTTTACCAGTGGGCTACCTCCGGGTCTGAAAAGTGAAGCCAATGCTGAAGTGTCTTGTTGTGTCCTGCATTATTTCTAATAACCAGCAGGGGGCGACTCCTCTGGTTGCAAAACAAAGTCTGATTGTATAGAAGTTTAAGAGAAAATGATCCTACTTCTCACTTGATTTATTACCTCAGTAAACATTGTAAACATGAGTTTATGGTCTCAATCACTAGATTTAAGTCTTCTTCAATACAGCAGGATGTTTATTTAGTAAATTATGGTAAGTCACAGTGACTACGTCCATTTCATATATGTCTGGTACATATATACAGAGAGACCGAGACTGAGTAGATCTGTAGGCTTTTCCTGACGATATTCTCTACAAGTAATCGAGAAATTAAAATATGTCGCCTTTGCACTGCATTGCCATGAGAACTCATATGCATTCAGTTGGTGATGTAGAAAATGTTTTTTATTTTATTTCAGATGGATGAAGGATGTTCTTGCTCTCTACTGAATTTATTTGTGATGTTCTCACAGGTATACATTAATAGTTCACTATATTATTAATCTGTATGGTGTTTACTTGCATATCAAATGCAATATAATTCCTTGAAACCTCACCATGACGTTACCACTTTGGATTATGTTACTTGCTCCTCATGCGTCTTCTGTGTCCCCTGTGAGTTGTTCCTGTCACCACTCACTCTCCCGACTCCATGATTGCTGCCAACCTGCTTCACCTGCTCAATACCACTCATCAGTCCTGCAGGATATCAACCCTGGCTCTCCACACAGTCCTCATCAGACCTCTCCATCAGCTACAACAGGCCGTTCCTTATGGTCTGGTTTTCAGTTGTACCTATTGTGCCTTCAAATAGGGTTGTGTTTACGAGTCGGGTCCATATGAACGCCCCCTCATGTCGTATTCACAACATCGTAAGTGAAAAGTTTCTGAAAACTCCGAGTTCACGACTTGTGACGTGTTTGTTGATGTTGTGAGAAATGGTGGAGCCCATGGAAGTTCATTATCAGAACATAATAAGTTAATATTGTACAGTATAATGTAATTTTAGTCAGATATTGGTTTTTTTTTGGTAATTTTATATGTCTGAGAAAAATGTTGATATTTTCAGCGACCTCATCTTTCTCCTATGTCATTATATGTTTATGTCTTTATATTTGCTTCATTATGTTACCCACCAGCTAACTTGCTAAACTGTTAGCCTCTATGGCTTCTAGACTCAGACAGTAATGCTAATATTGCTGTTGCTTAGCAGCGGTGTTCTTCATGACTTAAAAATATTTATATTTATTATATATTTATTTATTTATTTTTATTTATTTAGCTATTGAATTTTACTGACTTATTTATACATTTATTGTCTCATGTATGTATTTCAAGATTTATTTCATAGGCACATTTTATTTGTTTATTTGATTTGATTGGTGTTTATTTCGAATATGAAAACCAAAGTAAAAGGAAAACAAAACAAAACATTTAAACATAAGACAGAATAAATATTCGAAAAGGAGTGAGAAATATAACTAATAACTAATATAACTAAGTATAACTTATAAACTCTCACCCCTTCTCCTTGACTAATGAATAAGTGACAAGCGTCCTTGTAACCTGTCCAGATGCTCATGCCTGACACTTATAGATAAATAGCATGTATTTATGACTTTCTATCAAGAAGACCTAAATGCAATTTACATTTATTTATGTATTTATTGTTGACTTAATGGCATGCCACATCACTGCAACACACAAACATTAACTTTACAAACACAATACTTCTCCAAATATAATCTTAATATGATGTATTATTTATTTATTTAAATTATAATACATTTTGTGTATATTTTTTTTATTTGGTCAGTATTTATTTTCTGTAATGTGCTCTGTGAATAAATTAACGTGATTTGACTTTGTTTTTACATCTGTAGTGGCTCTTATCCCAGCAAATGAAGAGTGGATTTCATTTAATTTCATGCTTTTATTGCCACTGTATTCTGTAAATCGCCTAAAGGGACACCAGCAACAACAAAGAGACAGTAAACTAGACCATACACACACACACACACACACACACACACACACACACAGAGAGAGAGAGAGAGAGAGAGAGAATAAGTAGTGTACTACAGCGTGACTGACTGACAGCCAAAGGAAAACCAACACCTTATCTTATCTCTGCTTTATGCAAATATGTCAAGGCTCAGCATGCCTCCGTGAGGAGGAGGGAAAGGCGAGAAATAATTTTCCAAGAGGGAGGTGCTATGAAGTCGGAACCGTGTCAGAGTTACTGTACTTCGACACGTTAACGGGACTTATAAGTGACTTCTGTTGACAAGCGGATCACAAGGAGAGAGAGACCAGAAGTGACGGTGACATTTCTCCGGTGAGTAACGAGCTGCCGAGCGGTCCGCGGAGGAAATATCCCGCTGGAAACTTCTCACCTGAGCCAGGTAAATGTCTTCTACACGAGAGGGACGGCTATCACTCGGTATGTGTTCGTGCGGAGCAGCGTTTCTTCCTGTTGTGTTCAGCTGTGCGCATTCAACAGGCTGAGGAGACTTCACAGTCCAGGCCTAACGTCGGGCTGTATGAGGAGCCTGGTGCAGTGCCACAGTGTGCCACAGTGTGCCACAGTGTGCCACAGTGTGCCACAGTGTGCCACAGTGTGCCACAGTGTGCCACAGTGTGCCACAGTGTGCCACAGTGTGCCACATGTGCCACACTGTGCCACATGTCCACAGTGTGCCACAGTGTGCCACAGTGTGCCACATGTGCCACAGGGTGCCACAGTGTGCCACAGTGTGCCACAATGTGCCACAATGTGCCACAGTGTGCCACATCCACCGACTCCTCAGTATCAAATGTGACTGTACATACACCTAGAGGCATTTACATGGCATATCAGATTCACCTATTATTATTATAACATGCATAATAACATGAAAACTGGCTGCTGTCAATTCTGTCAAGAGCATATTAAGAAGAAACAGACTGTATACGTTAAAGAAGATAGTTTTCATTATATGTTAATCTTTCATTTATTTGGTCAATACAACATTAAAAATATATCCATCATAGTCTCTTAGAGCCCAAGGTGGCTGTTATCAAATGTCTGCTTTTGTTCACCAAACAGCCAAAAATGCCCAAATTATTGAATTTACTATAATTTAAAAACAATAAAAGCAGCACCTGAAAGTACTGAGTTTAAGGGGAGTTGTTGTTTAAATACTGAGTTTATTCTGGTGGAGATACCAGTTTCCAAAGAGACCAGATACAGAAACAAAAACAGGATGTTAACAGGTGAAATTATGTCAAATAAATATGTATTCCTAATTAAATGTCATTTTTTTTGTCACTCAGTAGATGATTGTTACCCTGAAGCTGTAACACGTCTTCTATGCTGCTGAAAAGAGGCCCAGATGCTCCAGGATGGATCAGGCACTTCCCAGCCAGAGCTCAGCGTTGGACCTGCTGGAACCAGACAGCGAGGAGCTCCAGCGGGGAGTGGACTTCTTCAGGAAACTGGGCTACTCTTCAGCAGAGGTGAAGGCTGCTCTGGACAAGCTGGGCCTGAGCACAGACACTAACTCGGTGCTGGGAGAGCTGGTTCGGAGCAGGACCACCCCTTGCGTGTCCACTTCTGAGGGCGATGAGAGGAGCTCAGGCCAAAAGGACCCTCTGCTGCCTCCAAGCTGGGCCGTTGGACCCTGCAGGATCATACCACAACTCAAGAATACAGACACAGAACTGAGACCTGTTGTTATTGATGGCAGCAATGTAGCAATGAGGTAAGCTTTTCTTCTCTCTTTTAGGGGATCATAGATAACTTAAATCATAACTCACAATTTTCATAGTTATGTTTTACTACTTTGGACTACAGACAGCACACAAAGCAGCCGATGCAGGTGTTGTCTACCTGAGCGCAGTAAAGTGAAACTGTCAGGCTCCCATGTTGTCATTCATCGCTCACCCTGAAATATGCACCGTCTTGTGACTTTAAAAGGGCCCTGCCTGTGCATGTTTCTGTAAAGGCCAGTGCTACAATATGCAAATTCTATGCACACACCTCAACATCTCCACCTCACAACAGATAACAAGTGTAATACAGGAAACAGTGAGTAATAGCCCGAGGGAAGGTGCTCCAGGAGAACAGTCAAAGGCATTTGTTGTTTACACTGCTCAACTGAATTTTTTCTTCTGCCTGTCATATTATTTATAGTCAAATGATTTGTACTTATCCTCTGCCCTCCTTTTTTTACAGTCATGGCAACAAGGAAGTGTTCTCATGTCGAGGCATCCAGCTTGCAGTGAACTTCTTTCTGGACAGAGGTCACAATACCATTACTGTGTTTGTTCCCACCTGGCGTAAAGAGCAGCCCAGACCTGATGCCCCCATAACAGGTGAGGATGCAAGAAGTCTCCGACCAAGAAGACATTAAGCAGCGTAGTGTTATTTTAGCCACACAAACACTTCTCAGTCAAAGCACAAACACTGTTATTGGCTAAACCACCACCAAGCAGCCTGTCCTTTTCAGTCTTGACCCTTGCAGTCATGAATTTGAGTGACCAGCAGGTCAGCCAGGCCAACTCGCTTGTGTTTAAAGTTGATAACCACAGCACTGGGCTTCACACTGTTAGCATACAGGAGATAGTATGGGTGGAAATCACAAATCACTTTGCAGATTTGACTCGCTTTCAAAGATTTGAAGTCACTGATTTTTTAAAGGAACAGTGTGTAACATTTTTGGGGCGCTATTAGCAGAAATGGGATATAATATTCAAAACTATATACTATAATCACCTGAAGTTAAGAGTCATTGTGTTTTTGTTAGCTTAGAATGAGCCCTTTATATCTACATAGGGAGCAGGTCCACCATGTTTCAACCAAACACTGGCTCTACAGAGAGCCTGCTGCGTTTTTTTACGTTTCCTCAAGGTAGTTCTCCGACATGCTTGTGAAATTGCGGTAACGTGAGCCGCAGAGTGCAAAACCGTGGTACTACCAGCCGCCGTCTGACCTCTGTTGCTCCTAAAGGAGTGTTATTATGGTAAGGATGGCGTCTGAGCGAGGCGAACAGCGTTACCACGGTTTTCCACTGTGCTGCTCACGCTGCCGCAGTGGAAAGGGATGAGTGAGCGGAGGGGTACTCGGTTGCAATTTGCAACCACACTGCAAGATGTCACTAAATCCTACACTTTGTACCTTTAAGCTAAGCAGCTGCATTACCGCTCAAATGCACTTCCGTTGACACGGCCCGACATTCAGCTCTGATTCTGACTGTCTTCATTTCAGTACCTGTTGCTAGTCCAGGTTTAGTTCAGTACAAAACTAGCTACACAAGCACTGCCCATAATGTTAATAGCTCAACAGCCTATTATTTTAATGAGTATTAAAGAGTGATGTGTTAATATGCTTTAAACAAGGAAGTAACATACTGTGTGTGCGATACGGCTGAGTAGAGAATAGCTGCTATAAAAGCCACTGATAAGCTCAGTGACAATGGTGATTCAGTATATATCAGTTCATTTTGAAATCTGTTGATGGAGATTTGATCATACATGTACTGAACACCCCTAGGAGACAGCATAAAAACGAACAGATCTACGTCTCTGCACTTTCCTAGCACGGATGCACAGATCTAACTTTTTCAGTCTCAACACCAATAATACCTGGGCTTTGGGTATCAGCTGATCCCAAATACCAATCTGATACCAGTGTTTAATTAATTAGCTGTATGGGATCTTTCTGTTATATGTAAGGAAACATCAGGCTTAAACACTGCCCGATATCCAATCCGGTATTGGTATCAGTGTGTTCCTACTTCCTAGCTGACAACATCTTATAAAAGCAGTAAATACCAGCATTGGGGAGCTAGACTGGATGCTCGTATGCATGGCTAAAATGACATTAATAGTTTGTGGTTGTGGTCGCGTCAAATGCTTTAACACAGACAAATTATTTTTGGTGTGCATGTGAGTCACTCTAATTGACTCTCAGCCAATACAGAAGCAGTCTAGTCTAATCTAGTTTAGTCTAACGGGTTTTTACTCACTGAAATACTCCAAAGTGAGAACCGCTAACCGGCGGTGAGCTTAGCTTGGTACAAAGATGTAAGTAAACAGCACAGAACTATTAATCCGTACAAAGTAAAACCATTAATTCGTTTTACAATGGACTTTCCTTTTTCTCCGTTTCTTGGCTGGGAGCGCTAACTTCTTGGAGTCTCTGCTGGTTGCCGGCCAACTGATTACCCAAGAAACGGTCTGCCACACTTGGTCTTTGATATAACTTGTTGAATAGTGAGCTTTAGAGATGTGAAGCACATTTTCCAAAATGTCGAACTCTTTCTTTATTTAGCCAGGAATCAGTGGCTCCTCTGCTTTGTTTCTGAACACAGATCTTTTCCTTTATGGAGCTTTTCTTAATGTGAATATGAGTACCGTTTATTTTGAATCTCCCCTTAAACTGTAGCTACACATGTTCCTGTATCTGTGAGTCAGTCCCACAGTAGCCATGAGATACTGTTTAAATGTTGCTTGAGACAGAACTACTAACTGAACTATGGGACAACACAGTTGAGATTGTGAAACAGGTTTACCCAATTGGATGCCAACATATGCGTCCGTATGAAGCTAAGACAACAGCAGGTGTGGGCATACGCTAAGAATGATTCGCTGTAATATTTTCCGTGTGGGTACAGCGTGATATTCTCTGGCAGTAGAACACAACAACATTTCAGACAGCTGAGTCACTGACATTTCTTTTGAGTGTATCTGATCAACCCAGATTAATATCATATCCGCACTATCTCTTTGAGTATAAAGCTGCCTTTTATTCAGCCATAATGCATCATGGATTTAAGCTATTCATGCTTAGCTAACCTCTGGCATCTCCAACAACAACAACTGTTTAATGAAGGGTGGAAGATACCCTTTTCAATGTGATGCATCTGCATCTTGTGACTTGTGATTTAGTGACTGTGCAGCCTGGGTGGAGCAATCCAAAGGCTCTATTTTCAGTCCGCGAACAAGGAAGTAAAAGTCAGCTCATTCCTGGGAAAGCCCCATCAGGAAGTACAGTTGTGTTTTTTTCTTCCCCACCTAATCTGCTTGCAGTTAACTGCTGACAGTCATCTATAGCAAGACGTAAAGTGAAGACAGTCACTCTGAGAGGCACTTAGTTAGAAAGGGGCCTTTCAGTGTTTGTGTGCAGGAGCTCAGCCGTACACATATCTATCTGTCATGTAACCCGACCTCTTGTTCATTCATACAGATCTCATGGTTCACTTCATGTCACTTCTAACTTGCGTAATAAGCACCTATGTACAGTGTGTATTATGTTTTCACTTTGTCATACTGCAGTTGGAGTAATATGATATAATAGCATGTTATGTTGTTTGTACAGGTGTCTGTCTTTTGTCTGTGAGTGATCACAGGTTCTTTTGCAAACTCCTCTTTTGTATTTTAAGCGTGCGGTTGTGGATCGTGACAAATGTGCGTCATGTTACATAACCTAGCTGTTCAATTTATTTATAACGTTCAACTAAAGGGTCATACAAGTACCTCTTCTACACTAGGGATATTATAGTAAACTGAAACTAAAAGTAAACTAAGAGAAAGCAGTGAAAAATACATTTAGTGAACCGAAACTAAGTAAATACAAAATCCTTTTAGAGACACTACACTGAAACAATATTGCCTGGGTAAAAAAAAATAATAAAACAAATATAAAAATGATTAGAAATTCATTTCAGTTTTAGATTTTTAGCTCTAATATGTCACAGCTGAAAAAACAGCATGATTTTCTGTCAGCTCTCTTGACAGTGAACCACAGAAATGTGATGAATCGGATTTGACATTCGTCTGCTTCACTAAAGTAGCGTGAAGATTAAACATTAAACATTATGGCCATTCTTACTCAGTTCTCCAACCGTGTGTTTTGTATGTATATGCAGCTACATACTTCTGAGTCATTATACCTAAACTAAACTAGCACACTACCTAAACTGAAATCAAATAAAAAATTCAAGACTACAATAAAATAAACGCCAACTGAAAAATGACTACGATAACCTTGCTCTACACTATCTCTCCACAGCCATCTGACTCATGATTTGTGTGCACTTTCAGATCAACACATCCTGACGGAGCTTGAAAAACGTAAAATAGTTGTCTTCACTCCATCGCGCTGCGTTGGCGGCAAGCGAGTAGTTTGCTATGACGACCGCTTTATCGTCAAGGTGGCCTATGAGTCCGACGGAGTGATCGTATCCAATGACACCTACCGCGACCTCCAAGGAGAAAGGCCTGAGTGGAAGAAATGCATCGAGGAGAGGCTCCTTATGTTCTCCTTTGTGAATGACAAGTAAGCAATTACCTGAGTATGTGAGGCATCACATTTTTCTTTCATGAAGGCTGTTTTATGTGGTTCCAGAGGGCATATTGCATCTTGGGGGTTAGGCTGTTCTCATACACCATTCGTAGCTGTAATTCATATGCATCCCATGAAATCAATTTATATGTAATCCATATAATTGTGAACCACAAAGTATAAAGAGGGACAAACACAGAATATGGAGGAGGTCGGGGCGGATGGGTGCGTCAAAAAACGGCAGACATTCGTGCATGAGACCCGTGTTCGTATCTCATGTGAAAGTCAGTGTTGATTTACTTGTCATGTAAATTCCTTACTTAATTTACGCCACTTGTGGTGTTATGTGAACCCAGGAACCAAATCAATCTTATATTGGGCAAACGAAGGAACGCGTTTCGGCAGTAAGCCTCCATCAGCGAGAGCAATCAAAACATAAAGCCAGCTTTAAATATTTAGGTGAGACACAGCCACCAATCAGGGAAGGGACTGGAAGATTACAATAGGATTCATCTGTGGATGCAACGCCCAGACAAAACCTCTCACAACTATGGAGGCGTTGCAAAAACAGTCGAAATAACCAGCAATACGATAAAGAACATCTAGACCAAAAAGTATAACAATGGTAACCCATAAAACCCAACAGTAATTCATAAACATTTTCTATAGTCTCAATTGAGAAGGACCCAACAAAGAAAAATAAATAATCTATGCTAGTAAAGTGTTCATCATAATGTCATAAACGCTCAGTGGCTGGTGGGCTGAAGCTGCCCGGCACAGCCAAAAAGCAAAGAAAAATCCAAAATCATTGACATGAAAAGCATAATTAAGAGCTATGGCCCAGTAAGACTGTAAAAAAAAAAATAGAAAAATATCATAGAAAATGTATTAAAATATATACAGTATATATTTTTTATTTGAAACCAAACCACCATCTTTTCCTAAACCTAAGTAAGTAAGTAACTCAAAGTCTCTCAGTCTCTAAAAGACTGGAACAGAAATTGACACATGCGTCACACGTCGCTGGACAATGGAAGGAAAAAGACACGAAAAATGAGCAATAACTTTTCCTAAGATATCATACAAACCAGTGTATGAGGATACGTTGTGAAAATGTAATCAGGGAAACATACTGTAATTATACAACATCAAGCTGATTTGTCTCAAATAAATGAAGAAATCAGTCATTTCTGTGTTTTCCTTTGCCAGGTTCATGCCCCCAGATGACCCTTTGGGTCGCCATGGCCCCAGTCTTGACAACTTCCTCCGGAAAAACCCTCTGCCTATGGAGCAAAAGAGACAGCTCTGTCCATATGGTGAGATATGATTCGCACAGAGCCCCATTGCTTTAGAGGTTTTGGACAAGTAAGTAAGTAAGTAAGCTGGTTCCCAAATGAGTTGACCTCAGACTTTTGGTGTGTGTGTCCGTTTTTGTTTTCCTCAGGCAAAAAGTGTACTTACGGTATCAAATGTAAGTTCTACCATCCAGAGCGGTCAAACCAGTCCTACCAGTCTTTGGCTGATGAATTGAGAAAGAAAGCCCAGATTTCTACTGTAAAAGAAGAGAAGAACGCCAGATTATCACCCAGGCAGCCTCAGCCTGATGCTGGGCCTGCTCATAATGGCTTTTCCCATCTTCAAGACTCTAAAGCAGAGCAGATAAGAGAGCAGAAAAATTCCTCACATCCCGGTCAGGTTCGAGAAACTTCACTGCTGTACTGGGAGGATCCTAGAAAAAGTCCAAATAATATACCCTGTCCTGTAACAGGGAGCCAGAACGAGTGGCCTGGGCAGCACTCCATGCCCAATCATTACTATGCCAACATCTCTCACGACTACCTGGATTCTGGCCTTGGCTCTTATGAGAGTCAGTACTCTGACTTCTTGCATTGCCTCAGCAACTCCCAGAGGCTGAGGCCCCAGCAGCAAAGCGCCCTCGCTGGACCCAGACATGCCCCAGTGCATTTAGAGGAAAATAACAGCAGCCAGTCTTGCAGGTGCTGTTCCCCTGTAGTACCTTCGACAGCTCACCAGCATCATCATGGAAACCCGGACGCCAAGGGTCAACCCAAATACGACACCTACCCTCCTCACTTGTTCCCGCCTGGTGTGCCACACCAACACAGCTTCGCTAGCCACCTCCACTTCAGCGGAGCACCACATCATCAGCAACATTTCTGGTCCGATCCCTTTCAGGGGCTGCCCCAAGCCAGGACGTCATGTAGTCTCCCCTCTTCAGTCCAGTCCTCACGCTCTCACAATAACTGCTCCTACAGCGGCCACCAGTACCACTCCTGGGGCCAACAACAGTCGTCCTCTGCTGCGTACGACCCACAAAGGTTGGAAGTCCGCTTGAAACTGCAAGCCATCTTCAACCCGCATCAGGTGGATACAGTCATGGAAATGTTTCCACATGTGATGAATGCAGAGAAACTGGCTGCGGAGATCCTCAACCTGAAGGCTAACAGAGGGATATTCTGATAATTCCTCTTCTGTCTCTTGCATCCTCATCAGTCAGAGCTACCATGACTCGTTTTGACTCTATGATTGCAAACAAGGAATCTTTACAGAAGCTGATATAGTAATCTGCTCTCATACGCCATTCGTAGCTACACCTATGAAAAGTGATGCACTGTAATTTGTACATGGAATCCATTTGTATGTAATCCATCACGAACCTGAAGTATATGGAGCGACAAGCGCTGCATAGAGAAGAGGTCCGTGTGGGTGAGTGCATCAAAAAACACCCTGGAAACCGCTGTTCGTATACTCAACAAACAAGTTTCTTGAATTAACTTTATCCAGTTATGTCGACAATTTTCACTTAACTGAGTTGTGTTAGATATATGATAATAACATTATAATAACTGACTTATATGCAACCAACATTCCTGTATTAGGCAATTTCATCATTATCTGGAAAACTAAGTTCAGTTACAACTTTACAGACTTAAATAATCATGGCAACCACTACATTGGTTTTAGATAACTGGTTTTCTTTGTTATATAAACCTGATTATGCCAACAATTTCCACATTATAAAGTGTAGTTAAGTAAATTACTAAATAATAATAAAAAATAATAAAAATAAAATTTTAAAATAAATCAAAAACTACTTTGGTTATGTGAAAAAGTTTATTTATTACCTATATACCCTAAATAGTTTTGTTGCCTAAATCTAACCAAGTCATTTTTTTTACTAAACCTAAGTAGCTTTGTTGCCTAAACCTAAATAGTTTTGTTGCCTAAACCTAACCAAGATTTTTTGTTGTCTAAACCCAAGCAAGTAGTTTTGTTGCCTGAATGTAACTAAGCAGTTTTGTGGCCTCAACCTAACCAAGTCATTTTTTTCCTAAACTTAACTAAGCAGTTATGTCACCTCAACCTAACCAAGTTGATCTTTTCCTAAATCTAAGCAGTTTCGCTGCTTAAACCTAACTAAGCAGTTTTGTTGTTGAAATATAACCAAGTCTAAACCACACTAAGTTTGTTTCCTGTGAAAACAGAAGTTTATTTTGAAAAGAACAGTAACCTACGTGTTGCTGGACATTTCTAAGCAAACATATGATGAATGAGGAATGACTTCTCATGAGATATACGAACCGTTGAGGATATGTTGATGTATGAGGATACGCTGTTTATAGTGTCTATAGTTGAGTGATTTGAAAGCTGATTGAAAAGATGTTTCATTCTGTGTAATGTACCTTACAGAAGTGCGATTTGCCCTCCTATTTATGAACAGTCAATCTGTTATATGCATTTGTATGACACTGTAGTCAAATGTGACCATGTCATCCAATGTTTTGGATGAAAACTGTGTCTAGATCTAGTTACGACTGAGTTTCTAGAGTTTTGACTGTTGATGCATATTGTATCAAATGTCAGATATTTCCAAAAATAAGTTCTCATGCAATAAATCGCTGGAATGGAAATCGCTGTATAAAGTATTACTTTTTATCTCTTACTTTAAATGTAGTTCTCTACAACAGGTTGATGTTCAGTATCATCTCTGTGAGGTGTAGCCACAGTATATTTCATTATGCTGTGGCCGCCTATTGCATTCAGTTGGTGTCTATCCAATCAATGATCCAGGCTCCTAAATTGTATGTACAGTAAATCCTAACCTAACAAAGAAACTGAGACGAAGACTTTGACAATAGCGAAAGGAATTTGCCGGTGTGTCATCACAATTTCCTGTAACTGTGCATCAGTTTCATGAAACATTCTCGGAACAAGAGTTGTTGTAATACTACAGTACATGTGTGTCTGTCGGTTTCAACATGACAATAAAAATATAAAATTTACCTCTCATGGACATGCAGATTGATGTTAGAAAATCACTGTTCTTGTTACTGTAAGATAAGTTCATAGTAAGCATATCTAGGAGGAAAATAAACTAAAAATAAAAATAAAAAGTGTCAAATATTATGTGTGTGAGTTGGGTTAGTGCTGTGCTAGTCTTTGTGGAGCTTAATGCATCAATATGTTTCCAAAGTTTTTCAGGAAATGAGTAACATAGCATTGGCACTCACTCATGCTTACATCATAACATATTGCCCAAGATTCCTACTGAACTCCATTACTAAATTTCTCAATACATCTCCTACGCACAGACCTGTCTATGACACCCATTTTTATGAAAAATCAGGGAGAGCCCAAGGGTTTTACAAACTAAGAAATGCTCTACTCTGCAGCTCATGTTGCAAGCTTGAACATATCAGAAACAGTTTGTTTTTCCACTGTCTGAAGGGAAAGGTCAGTGTGTGTGTGTGTGTGTGTGTGTGTGTGTGTGTGTGTGTGTGTGTGTGTGTACACTCTGCTGAAGTGACAGCCAGTTCAACTGAACAAAGTTTAACTTTTCTGAGTTACTGTTGAATAAAACAGTTTACTCAACAATTATTTGATGGATTACCATGAAATTTTGTACAGACATTCGTGATGCCCATTGGATGAATCCTAATAACTTTGGTGATCATCTGACTTTTTATCAGGATCGACTGTAAATAAATACATTCACGGTGCCCAGAAGAGGAATTGTAATCACTTTGATCTGCTTTACGACCAAATACCTGCATAACTAATGACATTCCCATCAGTCCCTGCTGTACTTTGTAGTGCTAATTAGCAAATGTTAGAATGTTAACACACTAAACTAACATGGCGAACTTGATTTACATACTAAACATTCACGTGCTATAATCATTATGCATGTTTGAGTATTTAGCTTAGGGCAAGAAAAACATTTTTTGTTCACACTGCTCAACCGGTTTTTAAGTTTTTTAGCCAACCTGTGCTTGAAATTCAGCATTTCTCAGTGAGACTTAGACGCTGTATTCTTTGTTTAGTGAGCAGACTACTCCACCAACTAACCCAACAAAAGAACAGCAAAAGCTTTCTGCAACTGCGTTTCTGTCCGCCTTGGCTCACACAATGGAACTATTTGAATGGTATTTTTATTGTGAATAACACACAAGACAATACACTCTTTTTAAGTATATACTTTGATACAAAAAATCATCTCATTAGAATAAGTTATCAAATGAATGGATGTAAATACTGTTCTGCCCTCTTTCCATGCATCCAGATGGGCATTTCTACATCAGCAGTCTGCACTTGTGTCATTCCCAGGCCATCAGTAGTTTGTGGAATGGTACAAAGGCACCATAGCCAGGCTTGCTGCAAAGGACAGAAACAGAAATAACAACATATTAATGATGACCATGAGAAGTTAAAGGTTTGATGTATGATATCTAGAGCATTTATATAGCAGAAAACAACTATTTGCTGTGTAAAGATACTGTATAGTGCAGTGCTTCTCTGTGCGTCGTTGACATCGCCGGTTCAACTGCGCCTAGTGCACGTTCATGCATGTGAGCGTGCCTCATAGCTAGCTCGTGGCCGCCGTTCTGCACTATGTTCACATTGATTACACCATTCCGACTGGTAGCGTCGTCATAGAAACGTAGCTCCCACCCTCCGGTTCCCACTCAGGTTAACACTGTCAGCACCATTGCTGTTGTTAGCGATGTTAGCTGCGAGCAGCCACCTCGGCCGTCACCATGTTGAGAGCTGTATGGAGGTAATAGCTCTGAATTTTAAAATCTAATCTTCCTCGAGTTAATGAGCTCAGCTCATGAAAATGAAAAGAAAGAAAAGGCATATCGAAATTGTTTATAGATATATTTGGCAGAATATTTCGTGTGCTTGTACTTCACTACTGAGTTTATGAAGAAAAGATGACATTTGAGCTCTGTTTCCAAAATTTTTCATTGCTGCAGGGAAATTAGTTTACACATCACATTCCAAGTTCATGCCTCACCTTAAGTGCTGTAATTTGAGGGTTTCCCACTAATTGCACAGGCTTTGCTAAAGTGTGTCTAGAGGCGTTGTTTGGCTGTTAATACCTAAGGGCCACAGTGTGACGCCTTCATTCAGAGAGACATTTAAATGTGATTTCATGTATTTAACCCAGGCTTTGGGAATTATAGCTTAATAACAGACGATCCTGTCAGAACATCACAAGTTCATTGAAATGTACTGTAATGTGATATCCGAGTGACACAGTGGTGAACACAGGACACAGTAAATCCCAGTGAAGCACTGAATGTCAGGTTACACACCCTGAGGTGTGTTAAGAAGCTACATGTTGCTTGTGCTCACACAGTAAGAAAATGAGATCAGTTACCATTCAAAGTAGCTGTGTCCCCTGTGGCTGCCGTCATGCAAACCATGATCAGGTGTCTGCAGCTCCACCCCGAGGTGGAGATCTGCCTCCCCCTGCAGGTGGCCCAGGAAACGAATTGTTCCTGTGCTGATCCGTCCAGATGGCAGCATGATCCTGACCCGGTGACCCAGCTCCAGGTCCATGGGGGAATGGGGTACAAAAACCCGGTGAGGCCCTTTGGACGTCCTCCATGACCTCACACTGGGGGAGGAGAGGGTTCAGTCATTAATATAACAACCGTAGAGAGGATCCATTCTATAGCACTTTAATTTACGGCTTTAAGAACATCAGTAATGTTACATCATATTTGACGTGTGTCTTTTTCTTTATTAAAATGTCTAACTTATGATGTGAATTAAAATAAAAAGCCAGCCGTTAGCTTAGCTTAAAACAAAGACTGAAAATTGGAAAACAGCTAGCCTGGCTCTGCCCAAAGGGAGCGAAATCCTCCTCCCATCAGCTGTAAAGCTCACCAATGTGCATGATATGTCCTTTGCATAATTTTACAGGGGGTCATATGCTGGATTATTTCTTGCCTGGGAGCAGTTGTCAGGCATCCTGTGAAGACTCCAGGAAGACAATGCTCCTTCCCAACCGAGACATAGTTTTGCACACAACTCGTAAACCCTCAAAAGTTGTTTATACACAGCAAGGTGTTGAGTGAGCTTTAGAGGAAGCGATTTCCCTGTTTCCAGTCTTTGTGCCAAGCTGTGGCTTATATTTGCCATACAGATATGAGAATGGTCAATCTTCTCATCAAACTCAGATCATATTCCTTTAACGGCTGTACCTGGTGGCTGAAGATGAGGAGGACGGTCTCAAGCTCAGTGCCGATGATGAGGACAAACTGCATGCATAGGCGTCGCCTCTTGATGACGCCTCTGACCCTCTGTGTTGGTGCATCATTCGTCCGCCTGTTCATTAGAGAACAGCAGTTGACATCATTTTTTAATTCAAAAGTGTGCATGAAAAAAAAATATCTGGATGCATCACTGTCACTTACTTGAACACTCCTCAACTGCTTCTCCATTGTCCACCGCTGGCTCTCCCTGCTCGTCACAACCACCCTCTTTCACCAACACTCCAGCCAGCTGAGACAAAGGAGACTTGTTATCATTACTGGAATCCAGTGGTGGAAGTAACTAAGTACATTTACTCAAGTTCTGTACTTAAGTAAAGAACAAGTGACTCAAAATTGTACTTGAGTATTTCCATTTTGTGCTACTTTATACCTGTATTTAATTTCAGAGGGAAATACTGTACTTCTCACATCACTAGCTTTATTTTAAAGCAATAGTTAGTAGATACTTTTCAAGTTAAGATATTAATTACAAAGCAGTTTATGATCCAAAATTACCAACATTAAAGTACTGCTGACATATTAATACATCAATAATAATGATCCAATTATGTAACAATGACAGTAGCCACTCTGTATTACATGTATTTTAACCTTTGATATTCAAAGTACATTTTGTTGCCAATACTACATCTGTACTTACTGTGCTAAAAATTTTGGATGCAGGACTTTCAGTGGAGTATTTTCATATTGTGGTATTGCTACTTTTACTTAAAGGAACAGTGCGTAACATTTAGAGGGATCTAGTATAATAATCATAACTGTGTTTTCATTAATGGATAATCGCCTGAAGCTAAGAACGGTTGTGTTTTCATTAGCTTAGAATGAGCCCTTCATATCGCCACATCCATCCATCCATCCATCATCAACCGCTTATCCCGTTCGGGGTCGCGGGGGGGCTGGAGCCGATCCCAGCTGGCAATGGGCGAAGGCGGGGTTCACCCTGGACAGGTCGCCAGTCCATCGCAGGGCACATAGAGACTGACAACCATTCACACTTACATTTGTCTTCAATTTAAAGTCATCAATGAACCTAACCTGTACGTCTTCGGAGAAAACCCACCCAAACATGGGGAGAACATGCAAACTCCACACAGGGGGGGGGGGGGGGGTCTGGATTGGGGGCCTGACTCGGACCTGCGACCGTCTTGCTGTGCTAACCTCTGCACCACCGTGCAGCCCGTCTGACTTCCAGTCAGTAGTTATCATGGTAAAGAGTCAGTGAGGTGAACGGTGTTACCATGGTTTTGTACTCGGCAGCTCACGTTACCACAGTTTTGGAAAGGCAGGAACAAGCGGAGGGATACTCGGTTGGTTGCACTGTGCAACCACACTACAAGATGCCACCAGATCCCACACACTGCACCTAAATGACTGAATTAAAAACTTCTTCCACTACTCCCGAAATCATAGACACAACGTCAAGCACACCTGATTACGTATCTCTTCTTGTTTTCTTTGCAGCTCCGCAAACCTCCTTTCCCATGATGCTCTCTCACAGGCGACCCTGGTTTTGAGCGACAGGATCTCTTTCTCGGTTTTGGTTAGCCGCTTATTAAGGGAAGCTGTACGGTCAGGGCTGCCTGGTATGGCTGCCATCGCTTTACTTTCAGAACCTGACAAATAAAGTCAAATGAGGTCATCATACCTCTATTTATACATGGTTGTGTCTAGAAGGGAAGCAGCAAATTAGGGAAACTCTGGCAAGACTGATTAGATTAGGCGTTGACCTAAAATAGTTAAATATTGATCTTAGATAGTTAAGGTTAGGATAACTTGTTGTGCAGCGAGTACCGAAAGAGTTTTTGCAAGTTTTTACAGATCTCAGATCAGTTTTCACAAATTGCTGTGTACCTTCTAGACGTGACCTTTACACATGTGCTGAGGAGATGTAAAGCAGAGTTAAACTAAAATGCAGATAGACCTTTGGCTTCATAAACTAGATAAGACAGTGCAGCTTGTTGTTGGTTTACATTGAACTCTGATAGACGTGACACATCGACTCTAACAAGTCCTTTTGAGGGATACTGAAAGATAAAACACACCAGAATCTCTAAAGAGATTTAAGGCAGATAGAAGTACTTTCAACTGGAAGCAAAGATTTTATTGGGGAGTTTTTATCTCTCATTTTATGAGCTCCTCACCCACAACTTGTTTCAACTGTCGGTCTGTGTCTTCTGTGAGGTGCTGCTCCCTCGGCAGGAATTTGATTGCATTGTATGGGCATATCTGAAACATAATAAGCATTATTTAAGCATAACATAGTATAAGCAAGCAAACCCCTGTCAAAATGTGTATACAAATATACAGTAAGTACACATGTATTGAGTATACACTCACCCAAAGGAACCTGCAGGTGCACAGTATCCCCTTGAAAGTCCATGTAAACGCTGTCCATATAATGTATGTCGTCATGTTGAAGCATGTTCGCCTCACATTGTGGTATTGTGACTGGGGAAAGAATCACTGTCATTTATCTATTACAGCTCATAAAGGGGTGAAGTAATTCAGCTGAAACAGTGTTGGATCGCTACATTACAGTACAGTTAATGATGGTTTTTAAACCACAGTTTTACTGAACTGTGGGCTAATTAGTCCAAAGGATCAGGTGTTGCTAACGCAAGTATGCCACCTGTAATTGGATGCTGGCACGCTGTGACCTAAACAAACACACATTCAGTCATTCATTCAACCTTTATTTAAGGCCGAGAGATCATCGAGGGGTGACGCTTATTTACAGTGATACTGAGTCAAAGAAAGGGAGAAATACAACAACAATGAGACATACAGAGGATGTAATATCATTATAAAAATAGTAAAAGCTATTAAAACTTTTTGATAAGAAATGTACAAAAGCCCTAGAATGTTGCAATTATTGTACGTAATATGATTAAAGTGTAAAATAAAAGATTTACATAAAACAATTACAAGTAAAAGTTGGGAGATTTACATCTCTAAAATTTCCAGTAAGTGAACTGATTCTAAGGAGGGGCTGTATTTTGCTCCAGGAGTTATCTGCACTACAATGAAAAGTATTTTTCCATGTTCAGACCTTTTGGAACGTGAGGAAGGAAACAGTCAGGTGTCTGATAACATAAAAACATGGATGGAAGTTTGCTGTTGTAAAAATAACACACAGAGCTGAAGACTGACCTTTGCCAGAAGCTCAACTGTAGGATGGGAGGAAACAATCCCATGTGGGGTCATGAGGAAGCAGTAGCTCCCATTTCTCCTCAGTGGGTCTCAGTCCTAGTCCATGTTGAATGCTAATGTGGCGCACGGAGCTCGCTGACCTGTTGCTATGCGCTCAGTCTGTGTGAACAGCGCTGCTGACGACTGCTGGGTAGGTAAATCTTGTCTAATCCTCTTAGTCATGCAGTTACACAGTCCAGTTGCATCCAGGCTGCTTAATTTGGGCGACTGAGCCTTATCTATAAACAATGTGAATAAGCCTCCACATGCAATGCAACTGAAGGAGGATTCAGTGTCAGGATCCATCTGTTCTGTCTGTCTTTTGATTCAGTTGTAAGAACTGAAGAGGTGATAAATAAATGTTTGCTCTCTTTTTTACCTTTTCTCAATATCCCTTTTAAAGTGGCAACAGGCAGATTAGATTTGGCATCACTGGGTAAATTTCATAATAACCTTTACTGCCCCTAGAAAAAACTATACTTCTGCACCTCGTCACGGCTCTGTTTTCAGGCTTTAAAGATTTTGGCCAATCACAGGTCATTTCAGAGAGAGCGTTCCTATTGGCTGTGCTCCGGCTGGTTGGCAGGGTTTGGTATTTCCTTGACAGATCTCAACGTGGCTACTGGGTCACAAACTTTCTCATTTTACAGCTAAACAGTAACTACAAGATGTTTCTGAAAACATTTGAGGTGAGAAATTGTCATTACAGTAACAGAATATTGATTCATATTTGATCAGCGCTGCCTAGTTTGATCAGAGTTCAGAGTGATTGACAGCTGCTCCGAGACGTCAGGCTCCAGCTCGGCTCTGATTGGTTGTTTCATCTGGTCTGTGAAATCTTGCAGATGCCATTAGGAGCACAGAGGCACATGATTTTTTTTCAGATTACCTGTCTCATGCACTACAGTCAGGATATAGTGACCATTTTGTCTTTTTTTTTAATCATATTTGCTCCAGTTCTGCCCACTGCTGCTTTAATTCATGCTCTTAAAGTTGATTTTTTTCCCTCAAATTTAACTATTTGCATTAATTCTAAGGTTTATTTATATAGCATATTTCCTCAACAAGGCAATTTAAAGCACTTGGAGACAAAGTGCAAGAGAAACACACTATAAAAGGACATACACACAATTAAAAACTGTTTTTAAAATCCAAGAGATTAGAAAATATGTATAGTATAGTGGTGTTTAACTGATCTGTTTATGCCATTAAAGCTAAATATATATATACACTGTATATACACATACAAGTATGATATCACATACTCCAGATGTCTTGTGTATCATCTTGTGTGTTTAGGAGCTCTGTGATCGCCACCTTGTGGTATTTTGCTGCCTTGCTGTTTGCTGACCAGCAGGTGATGATGATTGACTTTAAGTTGATTACTGCTTCAACAAGAAACCCCTGTTTTCTCATCCACGTGTGCCTGAGGAATATCTGTACAGATCAAAATACATGCTATACAAGAGAAAGAGAAATAAACCACATGGAGTCTGAGTGTGCCCTTAAAATTCAGACATGTTTGGGAACTTTGGTGTCTCCACTAGATGTTTGAACAAACATTAGTTAGTAAAGACCGAACCAGTGGTGGGTCCAGGACAGCTACAATGGTTGAACATCACAGAAATCAAAGCCCTTTGTTAAGCCAGAGTTTCAACCAAGGAAGAGTCGTGCGAGCTGTAAACCTGCTGCTGTGTTCCTGGAGGAACTGGACATTGATTCTTGGATGGGAGAGCTCTGGGTAGCTGAGCAAAGCCTTGAAAAGATGCCCGTCATCACTTTTCCAGCAGAAACCAGTCAGCGGTGAGTAGATTTCTGCAGACACTCAGGGCCCATGAAATGATGCACAAAACACTGTAAGGGTTAAAGGAAAAAGACTGTAATTATAATGGAGAAATACAAACCTTACTATTAAGAAGTCAGGCAGAACATCTCATGTATTCTTTTACACAGTTAAATATACAGTATAGCAGCTCAGAGTACACACATTCACATTCATTAACATCATAAAAACAGTCTCCAGTAAGCTGAGTTGAACAGACTTACAGTAATCAAGAGTGAAATAACAATAAACTTGTGTTTTATGTACATTTACATTGACAGAAGGGCTAGTTTTCACGAGGCCTCGACTTACCTCTGTTCATTAAGTGTGTATTAATCAGTAATTTGTAATAAGTTTGTGGTATCTTGATTAACCACTAATTACAAGATATTCTGAAATGGCTTTTTACCTTAAGGCCCTTACAACATGGGAGTTGTTATATTTTGATTTAGTGGTGCATACAGTATTAATGAAACAAATCAAATTCTCCCAAACTCAGGGGCTCAGAGCCCATTTCTCCTTATTGGTAATCCAGCCTTGAACCAAAGAGTTTTTTATGGTTAAAATATGGAAAGCAGTGCCAGTCTGGCAGAGCATCACTTGTCTGCTGGTCTCTGTGGATTGTAGACATCAACTAGTTACTGACTGCAAAGGACTCGTTCTTATGGCAACATAGCAGCACAATAGGTCCCCTTTTTACAAATATTTAAAAAAAAATATCTAATTCTATTTAAGGAGAACCTATATTTCCCTTTTCTTTAGTGTGTTGTATTGCAAAGTTACAGAGCTCAAAGTCTACATGTCAAGCCAAGTCAAGTCAGTTTTATTTGTATGGCCCAAAATCACAATTTTGCCTCAGGTTTGCACAGTTCGCACAGGATACGACACCCTCTGTCCTTTACAGAGAGACCCTCTCATTGGATAAGGAAAAACTTGCCAAACAAAAAACCCTTTTAACAGGGAAAAAACAAAAAATGGAAGAAATACATGACAGGGAGTTACTCTCCATCACGGAAACACTGCTCCTGAACTGCCAGAAGGGCCATGATTGAAATCCTGCCTTTTCCTCTGTAACATGGTTATGTCACATTTGCATAATACCTGCACAGTTTGGCACACCCTCAAACAAAGCTAGTCAGAGCGGAGCTGGAGAGTCCAAAGAGTTTTATTTGGTTGACAGTCTCAACAGTGGGTCAGCTAACCACTCAGAAACAGGATTATTTAAGAGGTGTGTGTTCAGCCTAAACCGCCGTATCATGTGTCTCAGTGTTAGGAAATCAGGTGTGAAAAGAGGCAGCATTTCTTCCTCATTGATTATCCTGTTGAGTCTTTGGTTTCAAAGTAAAGCTGGTCATTCAAGTGAAATGTGAGCCTCCAGGCAATATCTACATGGTTATTTGTAGTGTGTGAATAGGCGTATGAATGCAGCCCTTACATGGTCAGCTTCTGTTCAGGTGTGCTGCGTATCTGCTGTCTGCATTCAGAGAGACCAAAAACGCTATCTCATCTCACGTCATGTCCTCATACACATACATGCAAACAAGCAAAAACCCAAACAGTAGATAATAGTGTCTTTGTAAGGGACAAATAATGCGTACCTTATTTTGGCATACGCAGATATTCAGGTCATTTTCCTACCAGAGTGCAGTGTGCAGTAGTTTTGTGATATCTAGGGAAGAAGACCCTGCTATCTGTCATAGCAGCCCTAAATAAAATCAAAGTAAAGAAACTACTGCATGCATGTGTTTGTAAGCATATGAGGATAAACAACTCTTCCCAGGGATCTGTCATGTCTATGTGTACACTGAAAGAGTTACTGGTAATCAACATCATATCCAACAACAGTGGTCGATTCAGCATGATGAATCAGCAGCGGTGCTCATTGGCTGTACAGCTAAACAAATCAGTGCACAAGAAGAGAAACAGACATGAGAAAAGCAAGCCAATGAGTAGTGTCATCATCTGATCATTCCAATTACACGCATATTTTTACAACGACATGGCCTCTCAAGCGGCACAGAACGTGCATGCTAGCTGGCGACAAGGGGCGGCAGTAGCTCAGGGAGTTGGCTTGGGAACCGGAGGGTCACCGGTTCAAGTCCCGACATGGACCAAAAACTGAGTGTGAACTGGTAGCTGGAGAGGT
This sequence comes from Pterois miles, assembly GCA_947000775.1. Lineage (NCBI taxonomy): Eukaryota > Metazoa > Chordata > Actinopteri > Perciformes > Scorpaenidae > Pterois > Pterois miles. The sequence continues at coordinate 174,485 of CAMQGK010000327.1, forward strand.
GCCAGTTTACCTCTTGGGCACTGCCGAGGTGCCCCTGAGCAAGGCACCAAACCCCCAACTGCTCGGGGCGCTTGTCAGGAGCAGCCCCATCACTCTGACATCTCTCCATTAATGCATGTATGTGTGTTTCAGGTCTGCATGTACCATGTATGAGTTTAACAGAGTGTAAATTGAATTTCCCCATTGTGGGACTAATAAAGGTAGATCTTCTTCTTCTTCTTCTTCTAATTGCTAATGGCCATGTGAGATGACCATATTTTAGGGGTATACCATATATCTTTAACCATATATCTTTAAACTGTAGTTTAAAGAGCGAGAGAGACACACAGGGCTGGCGGGAGGGGAGGTGGATGGGTCCAAGAAACACAAGGCCATCATCCAGGAGACTGCTGTTTGAGTCCCGTTAAGTCTCGCTTCCACGTTTCATGTTTCACAATCGACTGTTCATTCGTAATCCATGTTCACGTCAAGTCACATTTTCACTATACAAACGTTGTCATTTTAAGCCCAAACATGTTTTTTTTTTTACGAAATCTAACTAAGTGGTTTTGTTGCCTAAACTTAAGTTAGTGTTTTTGTTTAATTCAAAACATTAAGCGTGTTTTTGCTGCAACTGAGAAGTGATGCCGATGGGTCTGACAAAGTGTCAGACCATTTTTAGCAAAAGCGATGATGCCCGGATGTTATAGACCAAGTCTTTTGGAAATATAGTTGAATTTTCATATAAGTGTATCCTAATAAATGTACGGCTCCTAGGGTAAACACAGGTGTAATTGATAAAATTAACTATGGTCCCATTAGTAGTTATGGTGCCTTCAAATGGACCTCGTGAACTTGTGTTAATGACATGCAAAAGTTGTGAAGACCACTGCTGCTAAGCAACGGCAATATTAATGTTACTGTCTGAGTCTAGAAGCCACAGAGGCTAACAATTTAGCAAGCTAGCTAGTGGGTAACATAATGACATGACATAATGCCAGAGGAGAAAGATGGGGTCGTTGATAATATCAACACATAAAATTTCCAAGAAAAATAATATATGACTAAAATTACAATATACTGTACGATATTAACTTATGATGCGGCAATAAATGAACTTCCATGGGCTCCACCATTTCTCACAACATCAACAAACACGTCATAAGTCGTGAACTCTGAGCTTTCAAAAACTTTCCACTGACGAGGTCGTGAATACGACATGAGAGGGGCGTTCATATGAGCCAAACTCGTAAACACAGTAAATACGACCCCATTTGAAGGCACCAATAGTATCAGGGCAATAATTACTGTTGTTAGTTACACCTGTGTTTACCCTGCAATGACAAAATGTTAAAATGGCTGCTGTGAAAAGGGCCTACTCTGCCTTTACAGAACTCCATACATTAGAACAAAGCCAGACCTGATTTTACTTCCTGCAGATTTTCCTCTGAAACTCCTGTGTATCTTTAGTAACAACAGCTTGAATAAGCTGCACACAGCGGACAACATTTCATGTGTTTCATGAAGCTGTGATGAAAAACAGGGAGGACTTCAGTCGCCTGAATTGTGCCTTTTGTGTCGTGCCCAAGAATTCTACGTTCTTTAGGCTACAAAGAGGTAATTGTAGTGTGTGGGGGTTTTACAGCAGGCAGAGAGAGGGGGTCTGATTTCACATTGTGTTGAACAGAAACCAGGAGTTCCCTATACAATCACCCCACAGGGCACTGAAATCTCACCTGTACTCTTTAAAGACTCACAAAGGCTTAATCCACTGAGTTATTTTAGAAAATCTCTAAATGCTGGGTGCACAGTTTGAGTTAACCTTTACCAATGCAACCACACAATGTGAAGTAATGTAATATATTCTTTTATGCTGAATTGGCACACATTAGTAAAGTGGTATTAAAAGATATTTTGGCTGCTGAAATGGCAATTAATACATTTTTATTAAATGTTTGATTTTTTTTTAAATAATTCATTACAATTTCACTGAATTAGTGTGTTAAAATTAAGCATTTAATTTGATCTCCCCTGGGTTGACTAGATTCCAGGTACACTAGTCACAATAGGATAATTATAAAAAAGTGCTTCCAGTTTTGGAGTATAATGGTGTAATTTAACCTGTCCATTATGAAAGTACCCAAACTTTGTCCGGGAATCATTACCACATCACTTCTGGGGCATCTTTAGACCCACCCAGCAACTGGCCGCTAGTCTCCTCCTCTCACACAAGTATAGCCGTGCAGGTGAGTGTTCCCACTTGTTGCATTGCCACTTCAGCGCTGTTGGCAGGAAGCAAAGGGGGGAGGTAACGGAGAGCAGCAGAGAAAGGCAACGCCAGAGAGAGATAGAGCTCCTTCACTTCAACCACAGCTGACACAAAAAACAAGCCCAACAAACTGCACCGCAGGTGAGTGGACTTATATAGAAACATTCACTGATTTTAAATGTCGTGAGCATGATTTAAATTCAGCTAAATAGATTTTTGACGGTTGTGCACAGGTAATCCCAACAGTGGTGCTATTGTTGTCAGTAAATGATGCAACAGGGAAATGTTGTGGTTTTCTTACAAATGTTATTTTACACATGCATCATCAGTATATTATGGATAAGTCAATCACTAACAATTGTTTTGATAATATGAGTGGATTTCTCTAACTAATTTATATACGGGTCAATTCAGTTTTATTTTTCAGTGTCAAAAACAATGAATTGATCCTTAAAATGATCCTGTTTTGGCTAATTACAAAATAATTTACAAAACATTATCAGGTTTTCTGTTTTTAGCATCTCATTCCTGGAAAACATACAGACATTACATTTACATTCATAAACAGTCTCTTATGATTATACATGGCACGTGATAATGTTGTCATGTAACTTATTAAACTTTGAACATGATTCACTAGTAAAACATGATGAAAATGCACATAGTGAGTTTATATAAGATGAACAGGAAGCTGTGATTTACAGCATGAAAATTTAGTGCCTGAAAACACCTCTATTCATCAAATCTTCACTTTTCCCTATTAAACTCTGCATTTTCACCTGGAAGCCAAAATGGCTGCTGTTGTCACTCAGTTTCCAGGGTGTAGAGCCCAATAGACGCCACGCAAGGCTCCGAGGGAGAGGGGAAAAAACAAGCCGTGCTGCTGAGCGGTTCTCCCAAGGGGCCTGATGGAGGAACAAACACATTTTAATTGTGTTCACTGAGGGGCCACCACAAACAGAGACACCAGTATAAATTGTGTGTCATTACCCAAAACCAGTCTTAGCAGAAGTGACCTAATGAGGCGGTGACCACGGATGAAAATGCTTAAACTTAAAATGTTATGACCAAAGCTTTTGGTTTTGTATTTTTGTGAGAAACAGAGTGTAAAATATAAAAGGATTTAAAGTGCAACTTTAAATGTCACATTGATCAATTTCTTATTATTGTGACTCAACCGTACAATGACATCTGTTTATGGGGGGAAGCATTGTCAAAGAGGAGACCACAGATGAATCACAAATCAAAAGAACTGCCCAGGTGGGTTACAATGAGTGAGCACAGCTGTAATTGAGAGCCATATTAGCTAGCGTGGGTAAACAGTTTGAACTGTGCCCACATAGCCATCCATCATACAGGTCTTTTGTCAGCACACAAATTAAATTTGTTAATGCATGGTTTATTCTGCAAGCAGGAATGTGTATTTACATCTGCAGAACATCCGTCAGCTGTCTCATTCATGTTAACTGTATGTTTTACTCTTACTTCACCAGGATATGACTTCATTACAGGCTGGACAAAGAGCTCTCTCCCTTTCTGCCAACATGATAATGGCCTCCGCTTGTTTTAGAAAAAACACAGGTATGAATGTGTGTTTGCTTATTTAAAATCAGTTGGTGGTCACATGCATGCTCACACTCAGGTACATAAATATGTTCTTTCCACCAACCTTGGCTGTAAATTCAAGCTAATTTTGTTTGCATAGCCCAAAATCACAACCAAACTCCCCAAAACTACCAAACTGTACAGCACATGACACCCTTTATCCTTAGATTATAAATTCAGATAAGAGAAAAATACATTTAACAGGGTAGAGGAACAGAGTATGATCCCTCTTCCAGGATGGACAGACTTGCAATAGATGGATGTATAGAGAGGAGCAAATTAACAATAGCAAAATTACAATATGGAGAATGGCAAAATTAGGTTTGTTGCGGCACAATAATATTTTTAACAGTTTAGATTTTGCTGTCTAACTTGCCTGTGCTGCAGTGCAAATCTTGCTCAAAGACCCTTCGACAGGCCACCTGGCCGTTGTGAGATTGAAACCTGAAGTTTCTCTCTGCTTAGTGATATGCCTGTTGGTTAAATTTTCTACCCAAAGTATCACATATTAATTCATTGTACTGTAGAGTGTATATTGCGTGCCAGGTAGGCTGCATATTGTCTTGAATGATGCAGTAGCACAGAGTCATAAAGCGGGTGTTTGTCAAGAAATAAATGCAGGTAGAGAGCCACTGAAACTCTGGGACTCCACTGTCCCAAAAGCAAAGATGTCATGCTGTAGCTCTCTCATGAATAGATGACACATGCATGTTGGCATAGTTACTGTGCACCAGTGTGGCCACATACTCATACAAGCATGCATCCTTACATAAGTTTGCACACACTATCTTATATTTTTACTTTCCCTATTACCTCTGATGCCTGATTTTTTTTTTTTTAATTCAGTTTGATTCCTTTGGTACACCATTGTCACACTGTAGACTCTTAATGCAATCAGCATGCTCACAATGACAATGTTAACATGCTGATGTTTAGCAGGTGTAATGTTAAAGGTCCGGTGTGTAGCATTTCGGTGGATCTATTAGCAGAAATGGAATATGATAGTCATAGGGCTGCACGGTGGAGCAGTGGACGCCTCACAGCAAGAGGGTCACAGGTTTGAATCCAGCTTGGAGCCCCTTAGTTTGCATGTTCTCCCTGTGTTAGCGTGGGTTTTCACCAGGTTCTCCGACTTCCTCCCACAGTCCAAAGACATTCAGGTTAACTGATGATTCCAAATCGCCCGCATAGTCTGTCTCTATGTGTCAGCCCTGCAATGGACTACGACTGTCCAGCGATCTGTCCAGTGCCCAATGCCAGCTGGGATCAGCTCCAGACCCCCTGTGACCCCTAAGGTTGCAGATGGATGGACGTTTTCATTCATGTATAATCATCTGAAACTAACAATTGTTGTGTTTTCCTTAGATTAGAATGAGTCCTTCATATCTACATAATGCCCCCAGGTAGAGTGCCAAGCTTTGTAGCAAATTTTCATAGTGGCCAAACAGCGGTACTACAACTTCCATGTACATCATGTGAAGCCATTGGACCCAAACAGACTTTTTCCTATAGACTAACAATGGTAAGAGACAGCGGTAAGGAAAATCAGCTTCCCAATACAAACACAAGCTCATATTGAAACCATTCGGCCCTTAAAGCTGTAATGCACTAATAGCCAATCCAGAGTTACTCACCTTACTCTGTTCATGTGAATGATACCCAAACTGGGGAGTTGGGAGGCGGATTTAAAGAAAACGCCACGGTGCCGGATCTCTGGGCCCAGGGGAGCCATTTTGGCTTAATGCGACACTAAGCAACTCTCATAGGAATGAATGGGTGCCCTCCTCCAATGCTGTCTCAAGATCTCTTTATACATCAATGATCTACGTAGGGAGCTGGTCCACAGTAGCCTAGAATGGACAAACCAAACACTGGCTCTAGCGAGAGCCTTTCAAGTTTTCACATCAGTCACCCAGTGCAAAACCGTGGTACTGCCAACTGCCAACTGACTTCTGTTACTCGTAAAGTAGTGTTATTATGATAAGGATGGCGGCTCACGTTCCAGCGTGTTACATTTGCTCAAGTCAAAGTATAGTTGATGCTGATGGGGATGTCATTATAAACCAGATTAAAATTTTGACCTGGTGACAGCACTAGAGGAAAAGTTGAAGGATCACCAAAGTTCATCTTGAGGAGGACATGAATCAGACAACCCATCCAACAGACATTTCACCAGAATCACAAATGTCAGCCTAATTGTGGTGCTAGAGGTAGACCGTGATGAAGACCACCAGCCAAAATGTCACAATCAAGTGTTCTGGTGTTACTGGAAATGTTGAGCCTGCTCAGACCTTTATCTCCTCTCCATGCACCTCTGAAGTAAGTGAAGTTGAACCAGAAATCACTGCTGAAGTATGAGGCAAAGTCAACTTAATACATCATCCTGAAACCTAGAATGTCCATCAACAGTTTCTTGGCAATTCATCCAATAATTACTGAAATATTTATGTCTGGTGGTGGCCAGACTGACAGACTGCTATCCCTAGATCCACAGGTCTAGCATGGCTAAAGTTTCTAAAATTAGCCTTTGACTGATGATCAGCACAGTGATTATTCCTTAGGGTACTGTGAACATCTGTATCAAGCTTCAGGGTAATCCATTCAACAGTTAAACTAAAAGCCAGAAATGTCAACCTCATCGTAGCAGTAGAGGTAAAGTCATGGAAGAACCAAAACCAGTTGGCTTTATCCTCGGGGGACCATGAATTTCTGTGCAAAATGGATGATAAAAGGCTGTCTAATAGTTTCTAATACTACTTACAATGGAGAACTCAAAAGCAACACATTGGCATTTTAGTTTTTGTTTTGTATTGATTTGTACTGTTAATCCTAAATACACTTTTTATCTTTGAGCCATTTTAAGAAATTATTCTAGTTATTATTTTTAGGGTAACCAATGCAAGACAAATGCCATTTCCGTGATATTAATAAAAAGTGCTAAGCTACACTTAATAACTGCAGATAATTTCTCATCTGGTTTACATTCACCTCCATGCATGTTTTCCTACTGCATAGGCATCCTGTGCCTCCTCCTGTTAGGACTACTTCTGCCATCAGTATTAGTGTCAGGCGAAGGAACCAATTCTACGACTTCAATGCCCTCGAATTCCTCCACATCATCCAACACCACCCAGCCCCCCTCCACCATGACCACTGGAGGTACAGCATCCACCACCCAGTCCTCCAAAACAATCATCACACAGTGGTGTTTCCATATGAAAAATAGATATTTTACTTTTTCTTTCTGTCTTTCCCTATCTTTGATCATGACATCCATCTTTTTTCCACAGGTGGCATGAATGGAACCACCACTCCAATGAGCATGGCAAGTCCATCTTGTTAGAGAGACCTGTAATGTTGTATAGGTTCTTTCTTTTTAGCCTCTCATCTTGATCATGCACCTTTCATCCCTCTCAAACACAGATATACTGCCCCTCATTCACCTGTAACTACTCTGACTGCTATACAATGTACACCAGTCAGAATGCCACTTCATGTACTCCTGGTGCCTACTGGTGTCAGGTAAGGAGGCAAATTTCACTGACAAAACCTCTTGAACCATCTAACAAAACTATTTAATGTATAACCCATCACAAACTATAATGAAATATCCTCAAATGCATCACAACCTATGTACATGCAGCTAAATGTAGTACATCAGAACTCAGTCTCATGATAAGGTGTGTAAATACCACAACATAACTAAGACATCTCATGTGTTATAAGGATGCATTTTAGTCTTTTCGAGTGTCATTTGTATTCCAGTTTTTGCATGTCATTTGTACAACAAACGTCCACAGTTGGATTTAGGCAAGACAAACCACTTAGTTAGATAAGAGAACTACTTAGTTTAAAGAAAAACATCATGGTTGGGCTTAAAATAATAATAAACTAAGTAAAACACAACAAAACGGCCATCAACAACAGTCTCCAACACCGGTCTCCTGGTAAAAAGTCCAGCATTTGTTGGACCCATCCACCTCCCCACCCACCAACCATGTTATTTCTCACTGTATATACTATGTCACTAATGGTAAATGGTTAATGGGCTTGCATTTACATATATAGCACTTTTCTAGTCTTCTGACCACTTATAGCACTTTATACTACATGTCAACATTCACCCATTCACACACACATTCATACACTGATGGCAGAAGCTGCCATGCAAGGTGCTAACCTTTCCATCAGGATCTAATCTAAATACTTATTCACACACTGATGGTTCAGCCTTTTGGAGCAATTTTGGGGGTTAATTGTCTTGCTCAAGGACATTTTGACCTGCTCTACCTCTGAGTCACAGCCGTGGATGTGTTTGCATTGCAGTTAATATAGGATACTTGGTGTACAAATGACTCACGGAAATCAAAAAAGGCGTTCTTATTGCTAAATGGCTTGCGCATTATTGTGGCATCTGTGCGCCTTTTGGAGCAAACGGGCTGTACATCAGTAATCCAGAGAAGCAACTGAGCAATCGAAATATGGAGTGGTATCTCTAAGTAATTAACAATAAAGGCTCATAATCCATTTTTATATACTTCACTCTTTTACTCTCTACATAATGCAATTCAGTGCTATATCTTGCTACGTTCTCAATAACATTTGATGAAAAAAAAAAAAGCAATTTAAACCTGTCTTCTGACGTGTCATTCTGCGACGTGTCAGCTGATTAGACAGACGGACATGTGCTACACTGCCGGCTGCGTCGCCTCCTGCGCTGATAGTTGCGTCAACACCTCACAGACCAACTGCTCTGTGAACTGCTGCAATTCAACTGGCTGCCTCAATAGCAGCTTCACATCCATGATGATGATGACAACCACAGGTGAGCAAATTCATCTTTAGCATCCCAATTTCATGACTCTCATAATTGTTTTCATTTATGTATTTATTTTGTTAACTGCTGCTGTTAACTGTGGTGTGCCTCAGGGTCCTGGCTTGGGTCCTATACTATTTGCTCTGTATGTTCTTCTGGTATCCAGCTGTATGTCTCTTTTAATCCTGATGAGGCTGAGAAATTGGCCATTTGATTGACTGCCAGTGAGGATTGGATTGCTAACATTTTTTTGCAGCTAAGTCTGAGGCTCTTATCAATGCTTCAGACGGCATAGCTTCCAAGGTTGTTCAGTTTATTATTGGGTTCCTTTCCTACTCCGTAAGGCAAATCTAGTGTTATATTTGTCAGTCTATGTATTTTGATCAACATACCAAATCTTGGACATGTTACTTCCATCTAGGAAACACTGCTAAACTCAACTCTGCTGGATCGTATTCCAAGCTAGAGATGATTGTTCATGCTTTTAGATCATCACAACCACACTACTGCAATTCACTTGTTACAGCAAGCATCTTATTATCTTTACAGTGGCTTCCCATTAAGTTCAGGATTCACTTGAAGGTTTTAGTTTTCACAAGGGCCGCCACAGTTAATGCGATAATAACATGTTAATGCAAGAATGAGGCTAAATGCCACTCCAAACTTTGGCTGCAGTTTGCCATGTTATGATTTGAGCATATTTTTATGCTAAATGCAGTACTTGTGAAGGTTTTTGGGCAATGTTTTTGTTTTGTGTAGTCAATTGATTTCCAATAATAAATTTCTACATACATGTGCATAAAACTAGCATATTTGCCCACTCATACTGATGAGTATTAAATACTAGACAAAAAAAAAAATGTGTGATTGATTTGCAATTAAACTGTGATTAACTATGGGCAATCATGTGGTAATTGTGATTAAATATTGCTTTATAGCTTTCACATGTTGAGCACTGCACAGTCAGGCCACTAAGTACATATCTGATCTGTTCCATCACTTACCACCTCCCTACCACCACGATCACTTCTGAAGATATAGCAACCCCTACTACCACCCATTCACCCACAACCACGGCCACCTCTAAGGGGTCATTTTCACCTTCTATCACCACTAATTCGATCAGTGCTAATGATTCAGGAACCACCTCTGCCTTCTCTTCAGCCATGACCCAGTCCAGCCCTGCGACGTCCACAAGTGGAACCAATTCGTCCTCCGCCATGACTTCAAACCCTGGTTCCATGACCTCAATGATGTCTACCAGTCCATCATCAAACTCCATTGGTATGTTTTCTTTCACCAAATAATAAGGTGTTAAAATCTCAGTCTTTATTTTCCATATATATTCAGGAACCACCTCTGCCTCCTCTACAGCCACGACCCAGTCCAGCCCCGCCACAACCATGACTTCAAACACCGGTTCCATGACCCCCATGATGTCTACCAGTTCACCATCAAACTCCGCTGGTTTGTTTTGTTTCACTAAATAACTGTTGACTTCCCAGGCCTTATTTTTCTGTGTAAAGAAACACTTTTAATTTTTCTGTCTTTCCCTGTCATGACATCCATCTTTTTGCCGCTGGTGGCATGAATGGAACCACTATGGTACATTCTACTTCAATGTGCATGGCAAGTCCACCTTGTTAGAGAGACCTGTAATATTGTATAGTGTGTTCCCTTTAGCCTCTTATCTTCATAATTAATCATGTACCTTTCATCTATATTTTATCTCATGAGTTATGACTGCATATTTATGGCTAAGCATCCACCACTACCACCCATTCACCCGCAACCATGACTACCTATGGGGTGTCAGAAATCCCTACACAATCTGGCACCAGTACAGCAACCACTGCCAATTCTGTATCTTATTACAACTTGTGTCACCACTAATTCAGGAACCACCTCCACTACAGCCATGACCCAGTCCAGCCCCGCCATGACCCAATCCAGCCCGGCCATGACCCAGTCCAGTCCCGCCATGACCCAATCCAGCCCGGCCATGACCCAGTCCAGCCCTGCTATGACCCAGTCCAGCCCTGCTATGACCCAGTCCAGCCCTGCTATGACCCAATCCAGCTCTGCCACAACCATGACTTCAAACAATGGTTCCACGACCTCCATGATGTACACTAGTCTGCCATCAAACTACACTGGTATGTTTTGTTTCACCAAATAACAAGGCTTTAGTTTCCCATGTCAAAAGCATTATTTTCATTTTTCTGTCTTTCCCTATCCTTGATCATGACATCCATCTTTTCTCCACAGGTGGCATGAATGGAACCACTATGGTATATCCTACTCCAATGAGCATGGCAAATCCATCTTGTTAGAGAGTCCTGTAATGTTGTATAGGTTCTTTCTTTTTAGCCTCTGATCTTGATCATGCACCTTTCATCCCTCTCAAACACAGATGTACTGCCCCTCATTCACCTGTAACTACTCCGACTGCTATACAATGTACACCAGTCAGAATGAAACTGCTTGTGCGGCTGGTGTCTGCTGGTGTCAGGTAGGAAACTGAGGCAACTGAGCAATAGAGATATGGAGTTTGTGATAGAAAGAAAAAAGGCAAAAGCAATTTAAACATGTCTTCTCATGTGTCATTCTGCGACGTGTCAGCTGATTAGACAGACGGACATGTGCTACATTGTCGGCTGCGTCGACTCGTGCGCTGATAGTTGCGTCAACGCCTCTCAGACCAACTGCTCTGTGAACTGCTGCAATTCAACTGGCTGCCTCAATAGCACTTTTGCATCCATGATGATGATGACAACCACAGGTAAACTGATTCATCTGTAACATCCCCATTTCATGACTGTCATCATTGTTTTATGTATTTTATCATCCTCACATTGTCCTCACAAATGATTACATTTTATCTAGGGCTGTCAATTGTTTAAAATATTTAAATGCAATTAATGACTGTCTATGGTTCATATTGGCGCATTTTTTATCTATTCAAAATGTACCTTAAAAGGAATGCAAATGTATGTATATATTTATTCCTGGAAATCAATTACCAACACAAAAGAACGACATATATTGTCCAGAAACCCTCACGGGTACAACATTTAGCATAGAAAATATGCTCAACATGGCAAACTGCAGCCCAACAGGCAACAACAGCTGTCAGTGTGTCAGTGTGCTGACTTGACTATGACTTGATCCAGACTGCATGTGATTATTATAAAGTGGGCATGTCTGTAAAGGGGAGACTGGTGGGGACCCAGAGAACCCATTTACATTCACATATCTGGAGGTCAGAGGTCAAAGAACCCCTTTAAAAATTGCCTATGTATTTCTTTGACAAAATTTAGCCTAAGTTTGATTATTTAGCTTCATTTGCGACAAGCTAGTGTGACATGGTTGGTACCAATGAAATTATTAGGTTTTCTAGTTTCATATGATACCACTATCTTCACTCTAGCTTTAAAACTGAGCCCACTACAACCTATAAATTGCAAGCTGCCATAATGCATTAAAGAAATTAGTGACGTCAGAACGAATATGCATTAACGCATTATGGCGTTAACTGACAGCCCTAATTTTATCTCATGAGTCATGACTGCGTGTTTGCAGGTGTTCACTTTTAGTTTGCAGTTTATTTAATATTTTATTCTTTTCTGTTTTCATGATTTTAGTAACCACAACAACAACAACACCCACACCAGCCACTACAACGACCAGTCCGCAAACAACAGCAGACAATGTAAGATCAGAAGGCTGTATATGTGAGTGTGAATGGACGCATGTGTGAGCAGAAGACCAGAGAGTTTCACGTATCGTTAAATTTAGTTTATTCTGTCTCCTCTTGGTCACCGTGTCTCAGACAGTCAGCCCCAAACTGTCTTTATAATTAACTAACAGCTGTCAATGTCTGAAAAATATTTGTACACGGTGTTGTCCTTTAACCAATTTCCTGTGGTTATAATAACTTGAAAACTATTTACTATTTTAATGAATTATGGAGCAATATAACAGTTTTTCCAAGTCAGGTCTGGAGTGAGATTGGTATCATCTTTCTTTTGTGTTGTTTTTGTTTTTTCTCAGCGAAACCGATGCCATAGAGGTGTATGTACCGGCACAGACTGCTACACAAGCTTTCTCAATGCAGCAGTCCAGATGTGCTCCTCCTCAGAGCCACACTGTCAGGTGAGAACTGATCACTGTTTAACACCCAGCTTCATTCATCATTGGTTCATGTTTGCTATCTGTGCATTCACTTTTGTCTTTGTTTAGCACCTTTTAAATTATCCTTATCCCACATACATTTATGTCCTTCATAAGTCTGACTTTGTCAGTTTAACAAAGTAAAAAGCTGCCAGGAACCCAAAAATACAAGAAAAATGTATATGTACTGTATGTAGTTGTAATCATTCAAACTATTTTGATAAACAACTTTCACTATTTATACACACAAACTACTGAAAAATGACAAGAAAAAAATAAATGTAAATGCATAAAGAACACAGAAAAAAGAGTATGTAGCATGTAGATTTTGTGCATAATGCTACAACATATAGCACAATGTATGTAGATAAACATGATTAATAATAACATGTAATAATAATAATAATAATAATAATAACATGCAATGTATATACAGTAACTATAGTGTAAATAAAAAATGATTTAAATGCTGAGAAGTTGAATCTATTAAGTGCTTTAAATATAAATGCAAAAATAGTATAAATAAGAATTAAATAAGAATACTTATTGAAATGTACAATATACATGCAGCATTAATGACAGAGTATTGCACAGTTTCAGTATTGTGTAATTTATCGTACAGTTTAATCAGTATTGCGCAAAGCTACAAAACAGTTTATTGGCATGTAGCTCAGCTGGTTTTTGTATGCTTTTCATTGAAAGTCTATGTATGCCTGTAAATCACTGAAAATATCAATAAGTTATAGTTTGAAAATTTTCTTCTAAAAAATATTTCATGTCTACAGACATAAATGATATAATGTGTGAAACGTAAACTTTTCTCAGCTTGTGTCTACTGACCTTTTCATTGTCCATCTGTTGCTAGGGCAACAGCTTCGGTCCAAGTTTACTTCCTGTCAGCTAGTCAGCTACTGCATTGACAAACAGCAATAGGAAATGCATAAATAAACTTTTGTTACTAAAACAGGTTCAGCATTAATGAATGAAACAATATGTCCTAATCTGACTTTCAACCACTTGTACTGTCGGTCCTGCATTGCTTTGTCTCACTCACTATTGCCTTTGCAGCTGAAAAAGGAGGCTGTCGCTTCCAGTTTGCAGTGGACAGCAGGTTGCACCACCAACTGTTCTGGCAAACCCCCATGCAAGACCACAACTAAACCTCCCTGTCATTTGGAGTGCTGCAACGCCACTATGACCTCCTGCCTTTGGTTGAACGGTACGCTGAATGTCCCCAATGCTGCCACAAGAGGTCCTCATCTTCACATGGAGTTGATGGCGTCCTTACTTTGCCTGCTTGCCATGACTTTGCTGCTGTGAGGAACTGAGCAGGAGCTGGATGGGCCATTAGGTAATAAGAGCTTCATGTAACTCTCAGTTCCTCCAGGAAGAAAAGCTTAGCAGTGCAGAGGTTATTACACCCATTTATCTCACTGATATTCACATGTGATTGTAATGTATATATGTATGGAATTATGTAAAGCCTCAGTTAAAATGTTGACTCTGTTTCTTGTTTCATTAAAATTTCCCAATCACATTTTATCTCTGGTTCAGGACCAACAGAAAATGGCTTTGAACAGTATTTCTAAATGTAAAAATACTCCACATCAGAAATCAAGAAAATGCAACTCAATCTTTACATCACTTCACATTTAAGGTGCAAATCACCTTTAGAAGTAACAAAATGATATATTGAGATATACTCTCTTCCCAGTGAAGCTTTGAGAAATAATTTATAGCCAAACACCTTGTGATTTGTTTGAGCCATGACCTTACCCATAACTGAATTCAGATGGTGTCTTCTTAAATGAACAGTGTGTCCTTCTCACAGAGTCCGCCATGTGGCTCCGCCATGTTTCTATAGTAGCCCAGAACCGAGAAACCAAACACCGTAGTTCTCCATAGTTTGGCTGACAAAGGCTTGTTGCTGAAATGCGTTCGCTTGTTTGCCCAGTATAATAAAAAAACACTTCATCAGTGATTGCCGGAGATTTTGTTCCACCAGTTCTCCAACACGTTTGTGAAATTGTAGCTTGAGCCTCAGCGTGTAAAACCACCATCTGACCTCTGTTGCTCCTAAAGTTGTACTGTAAGTTATTATAGTAAGAATGACCTCTGAGCGAGGCAAACGACGTTATCACAGGTTTGCAATCACGTTACCGTAGTCTTGGAAAGGGAGGAGTGAAAGAAGTACTCAGTTGGCTGCAATCTGCAACCACACCACTAGATGCCACCAAATCCTCCACACTGTCCCTTTAAAGACAGCCATTTTTTGTTTGTCTCACTTTAAAGAAATTGTGAACACATTTTAATTTTGGATGGGTGAGTGAGCCTAAACACATCAATTTATGTCAGCATGGTAATAAATGTTTTATCACCAAAACCTCTCCCTAGACTTTCGTCTCTTCAAGTCATTGTGAGAGTGACGCAGCTGTGACTCTATTTGCACTTTATGAAACACAAAGCTGTTACAGGGTGTTGTGAAGGTTTGCTGAAACATTTCTGTACATGTCATAATGAAATGTGCAATTTAGTTTTTTTGGGGCTACTCTGTCTAATATTTTTGTGAATTGTGAGTTGGATGTCTATACTGTGTGGTTTGCAGAGTATATTTTAAGGTATAATGATGTCTTGTAAATGTTAAATGAAATCTGAATTCTTGCAGTTTATTCTGTTTTGTGTACTGTGTAAAATAAACGCTGAAAAAACGTTTGGAAATTTGTGTTTGTTTAATCATTTCTCTGTTGTTACAGAGGTAATTGTCATTGTATTTCACATCATCAGAGAGCCTGTTTATTCACCTTCATAATGATGTCCAACTTGTGAGGATCATTCATTTGTGGGATGAGCAGCACAGCTGATTATGTTGGTAACGCCCAAGTGAAATTTGCCAGAATTCACTGCCAATGCGAAACAGTGTATTCTCCTGTTGGCACTGAAACTAAATGTTGAACTGAGCCATGCTGGTTTTGAAAAAGCTGACTTTTCATAATGAACCGGATCACTTATTGATTAATCAATTATTGTAATAGCTGGCGATTCATTAACATAAGATAAGATAAGATAAGATGAACCTTTATTAATCCCCAGAGGGAAATAAAGAGCATAATCAATAGAGGTCAACAGATATTGGATTTTTATGGCTGATGCTGATAATGCTGATTTATTGGAGAATCAGGATAGCCAATGGACGATATATGATGCTGATTTTTTGGAGGCCGATATGTTCGGTTGATTTTCTTTTTTTCCTCCATCTGATAAATATAACAGCTTAATTGTAACAAATGATACACAAAATTTCTCAACTTCAGTAAACATTTATTGAACAACACCTATGGTCTGTCTCCAATCTACATTTTGTGTCTGCACTGCAGTGCCCTTATATATTTTAAATAAAAATAATGTATAAACAAACTAATGAATGCATGAAACAGGTAATCAAAAACTTTGTCAATGCGCGTAGCAGCATTTGCTTGATAATCGGCTTAATATGCTCAGACATCAGCCGATGCTGATTATGAAAAAAGTTGTGAAACTAGAGTGATTTAATGTCACTTATACTCCACATGTTGATCAATCGGCCGACCTTTAATAATCAGTTAATCATTGCAGAAGTCTGAGTAGGCTATAATAACCCAATATGTCAGTTATTGATTAAAAAGGTTTATTAGTACACTGAACAACAACATTAACCCAGAAATATGTCCTGTATCATTTTAAAGTGAGTAAATGTATCACAGGTTGAGTCCAACTAAAGTCCACTTAAACTTAACTGATGGCTCATCACACCTCCTCTACAGCTTTGCTGTAACTCTGCAGAAGTTGTGTTGTTTTACTTATGCAGTATATTGTACTACTGTAGGATATAATCCTCTTTGGATCAAACCTGAAGGCCTGAATCCAAACGGGGTTTATGACGGCCCCGGTGTGACGTCACACACAGTCGGTGCGTGGCAGTCAGACCGGGTCGGGCCAGCTGCCGAGGACTGGGAGGGAAACATCTGGATCGGAAGGGAATAATGTCGGATCACACGAGTCTCTCCTGCTCCTCCTGCCTCCTGCTGCTGCGCATTTAGACAGAAATAAGTGGAGCTACTGGAGACTCCTTCGGGTTTTCTCGGGTCAGGGAAGGGAGGAGGAGTTGTCGCACAACAGGTTTTCACTATGGATCAGTCCGTCGCAATTCAGGAAACTTTGGAAAGGGAAGAAAACTGCATCATAGTATCCTTTGAGGCGTTCATTTGTGGATTATCAGCACTTCAGACGGAGGATTACCTGCCTCAAACTAAACTGCTGCTGAATATCAGAGCTCGGAGAGAGAGCGAGAGACTGTTAAAAGTTAAATCTCCGCCACGTGGATGACATCTACGTGAATAAATAGCCCACGACCTCACTCAGGCTGTGATTTCAATCCTGGAAGTGTATTTACAGCGGCTGTAGTTTACAGCACTCCTGTAGGTTTAGTCGGGCGTGACTTCCCTGGGATCTGGGCCAGCGGGTGTAATGACACCTTTCATCCACTAGATGGTGCTGCTTTGTCACATACTGTTGGCCTACTGTCGGTGGTGGGAGACTATACATCCTTAATACCGATTAAAAAAAAAATACTTCAACATAAAAAAAACCCTGTATTTATAATGTTAGTTAAGTCATTGTATTATGATTGAAATGCATTTAAAGTAGAGAAAGTAAAAGCAGTAATTAAGCAGTAATTATATAAGATAATATTTGACCAGGGCTGCATGGTGGTGCAGTGGTTAGCACTGTTGCCTCACAGCAAGAGGGTTGCAGGTTCAGACTGAGTTTGCATGTTCTCCCCGTGCTAGCGTGGGTTTTTTCTGGGTTCTCCGGGTTCCTCCCACAGTCCAAAGACAAGCAGGTAAAGTGATGACTCTAAATTGCCCCGTAGGTGTGAATGTGAGTGTTAATGGTTGTCTGTCTCTTTGTGTCAGCCCTGCAATGGACTGGCGACCTGTGTACCCAGGTGTACCCCACCTTCACCCACTGCCACCTGGGATGGGCTCCAGCCTCTCTGTGTTCCCTAACGGGATAAGCGGTTGAAGATGGATGGATATTTGACCAGGGCTGCACGGTGCTGCAGTGGTTTGCACTGCTGCCTCACAGCAAGAGGGTTGCAGGTTCAAACCAAGAGGGTTGAGGTTCTCCCCATGTTAGCGGGTTCTCCGGTTTCCACCCGTAGGTGTGAATGTGAGCATGAATGGTTGTCTGTCTCTATATGTCAGCCCTGCGATGGACTGGCTACCTGTTCCCAGTGTCAGCTGGGATCAGTTCCAGCCCCCTGCGACCCCAAACAGGATAAGGGTATAATGACCAGTAACAACATTTTAACATTGCATGTGGTCGAGTTGAAACTAATCTTAACAATTTTACATGCTGTTTAACTATTTTACGTACAGATTAGTTTAATTGATTGTATAAGCCGGTTATGTGGTTAGCGTGTAATCCCACATTATTCGTTATTCATATTCAACATTAATTATTGTTAGTCATTCTCAGACAGATGTCCTGTATGTTGTGTGTAGAGGTGCGTGTGTGTACAGTAGTGCGGCAGCGGCACTAAAACAGGGGTGATGGAAACAGAAAAACATGACAGCTCGCTGGTCCGTGAAGCTTCGAATACCTTAAAATGCTTCTCACCGAACCTTCGAAGTACAAAAAATTGTATTCAGGACACCCCTATTTTTTTCATGCTGACTAAGTTATTTCCAAGAAACTTGAGCAAATCTCTGGTAAACAAACAATTTAAAATGGTGCTTTTGTATGACTTATTGTGGAAAAAGGTTTACAGCTGTGGCATAGCGATAGAGCGGGTCACCCACCAATTGTAAGGTTGGCGGTTCGATCCCCAGCTCCTCCAGTACACATGACACAAAATACTTGTACTTTGATACTTCCCCAAATTGTTCCCAATGGCTGTGCCATGGTGTGGATGATTTTTAGATTTATTTAGATTAGATTTGATGGGCAGGTTGACACCTGCCGACAGTGTATAAGATAAGATAAGATAAGATATTCCTTTATTGGTCCCACAGTGGGGAAATTCACATGTATGAATGTGAATGTGAATGGGTGAATGCTGACATGTCGTCTAAAGCAGTTTGAGTGATTGGAAGACGAGAAATGTGCGATAAAAATACAGGTCCATTCATCATGTCATTGATTAGTTGACAAAATCTTATATGTTAGTCGACCAAGAATTTCTGGGGTCGAGAACAGCCCCAAATATTTCCTTGTAAAGTGTAAAGGATTTATTATAAAATGGAAATATTCAAGGGGCTGCACGGTGGTGCAGTGGTTAGCGTTGTTGCCTCACAGCAAGAGGGTCGCAGGTTCGGCTTGGGACTCTTCGGTGTTGAGTTTGCATGTTCTCCCCGTGTAAGCGTGGGTTTTCTCTGAGTACTCCGGCTTCCTCCCACAGTCCAAAGACATGCTGTTTAGGTTAATTGATGACTCTAAATTGCCCGTAGGTGTGGATGTGAGCGTGAATGGTTGTCTGTCTATATGTTGTCTGTCTCTATGTGCCCTGTGATGGACTGGTGACCTGTCCAGGGTGAACCCCACCTTCGCCCAATGCCAGCTGGGATTGGCTCCAGCCCCCCCGCGACCCCTAACGGGATAAGCGGTTGACGATGGATGGATGGATGGATGGAAATATTCAAGGACATGTAACTAACCACTTGTTATGCCGTAGGAAACAAACTTAAAATGTTATCGATTTTACCAAAAAATTGAGCTGAAATGAGAGGAAGGTCATACTTCCTGGTGAAATATTACTGAAGGAGAACATGAACATATTTCCACTCTATCCTTAACTGACCCGTAAACATGCTGTCCAATGCGATGTCTTATGTGACGAGTTTACAGAGAGCAGACTGCTGGGATTGGTGGAGTCTACAAAAGAGCATGCGTGAGTTTTAAAAATGAGCTATATGGCTTCTGTGTGTGAGTACGAGTGTTCAAGGGCTAATGTAATTTTGTAAGGAGACAGAGCAACAGGATTATGGCCCAAAAATGAGTTGCATCAACCTGTCTGACAAAGTAACCAAAATTATGTATTATTATGAAAATGGTAGTATTTACTGCAGAGCTGCAAGGCTGCTGTATTGGCTTGCATTGTATATTAATGCAGATGTATTTTTTATGCCTTCAGACTGCTAACTAAATCCAGTTGTAATGTTTTTGCAGAATCTTTGTTTATAACCATCGAAGGATGGCTATTACTGCTGATGATGTGTCACTGGAGGACATCATACCCATCTGCCTGGACTTTGCCATCGTGGAGGGTGAGCTGCTTTCATATGTTGTTCCTCACGTTTAGTGCCAACTAATGTGTTCCTCAAGATAACTAATAATGCCATGATAATAATTACTCTGATGTGGTCTTGCACATTTCTCACGCTGCGCTCTTTTTTAGTTTCCTCACCAGAGGAACTTGCAGTCTTGGGTGAGTTGCCTTGATTTCCATCACAGCTCAATCATAAAATGTTAAGTAACCGATCCACTGCATGAAACTGAGTATCATATTTTATTTCTGTGTTTATCTGATTCTAGGTGCAGATACTAAAGTGAGAGTGAGCTACCAGGAGGAGGAATTAGAGCTCAGACTTCCTTTTGGCTCCCACTCGCGGCTCTTCCTCAGCGAGGTCAACAGGGCGTGGAGTGGTAGGTCAGCCCTCAGAGACGTGTGATATTTTCACATGTCATCCAGCTGTAATTGCTTTTCTTGAGGATCCTCACAGCCGTTTAAAACACCCAGAGAGTTTGTTGAAATTTTAAGAGAAAAAACCCTTTGAAAATAAGTTTAACCACATACTATCCTAGAGGTCACCACAGGTCATTTTATAAGGATGTCTAGTTTCAAAAAATGGTCTCACTAAAATGAAATGGCACATGAATACAGTTTGGCTAATTGGAGCCACAACAATCTCAGCTTTACAGTGAAACCCAATTTATGTAATTTCAAGATTGTTTAGGGACCCCATTATACAGAAATATTAAACTACACCATTTTAGAATAGGTGAAAATAGCACATTTATACTGCATTAAAAAAAATGCATGTTTTTTGCCCCAAAGTGCATGTGATTATCATAAAGTGGGCATGTCTGTAAAGGGGAGACTGGTGAGTACCCAGAGAACCCATTTACATTCACATATCTTGAGGTCAGAGGTCAGAGGGACCCCTTTAAAAATGGCCATTCTAGTTTTTCCCTCGCCATAATGTAGCCTAACTTTGAAGAGTTATTTAGCTCCTCATGATGGTTCTGCCTGGCCTGGGAGGTCTCAGATAAACCACACAATTTTACTTACGAAGCTAAAAAAATAGACTTTATTTGAAACGTTTGTGTATTGTGAGTGTGCGGTCACATGTCACAGTGACGTAAAATAATATAATAAATTATGCCCTGCCAAATATTTTTAAAGCTAAAGCTGTGAGCTTAGTTTGCAACAGATATGTGGCTGTAATCAAAGAATCCAACTTGAGCCGCCGCTTTGAGACAAAACATGAAGAAAAATACAGAAACCTGTCTGGAGATGAGAAGGAGAGGACAGCCGAGGGGCTGCTGGCTAAGATACTAAAACAGGAAGGACTTTTTACAAAGCTGCATGCAACCA
Organism: Pterois miles; assembly: GCA_947000775.1. Lineage (NCBI taxonomy): Eukaryota > Metazoa > Chordata > Actinopteri > Perciformes > Scorpaenidae > Pterois > Pterois miles. Next base: position 195,962 of record CAMQGK010000327.1, read on the forward strand.
AAGAAGGAAATGTAAGTGTTAATGTTAAGTTAAATGTTAAATCTAAGAGGTAATGTTAAGTTAAATATTAAATCTAAGTGTTAATGTTAAGTTAAAAGTTAAATGTAAGTGTTAATGCTAAGTTAAATGTTAAATATAAGTGTTAATGTTAAGTTAAAAGTTAAATGTTAACATTGAGTTAAATGTTAAGTTTTTTTCATGGAAACATTACTACCCAAAACAGTCAGTCTTGTACTGTTCAAAGACTCCTGAATATAAGGATATTTTCATAATAATATGCTGTTTGGAGTAATTGTCAGTATAATAAATGCTGAAAAATACATGTAAGTGCACAATACATTTTCTATAATTTAATATAATAATCTCATGTGGCCCCCAGGAGACATAATTGCCCACCCCTGTACTAGTTTCCTCACTCTAGCTTAAACAACAAGCCCGCGACAACCGCTTAAAGACAGCAATGCCAGGTCTCAGCTAAGATGTCACTGGCAAGGTGGAAGAATAATAATCATTCAAACAGTGCAGTAATGTGGACCCTCACCTCTTTACATACACAGTAGTTCATATTTTATTTTCTGAACAATATAGGAGGCACCAATGTGTGAATCAGCACAAAGACAGATAACCTGCTGACCATCTGAATGGAGGAAACCTGCTCAGCAAGTCTTCAGTTGCCTATAGGCGACATTATGTAGCAAACAATGAAATGCCTTTATTCTTAAAATTTGACAGTTTACAGGAAAATAAATTTAACATGTACACAACTGCATTTGTCAGACCTGGTGGTTGTGGTTCACAATTTCCACCAATTTTAGTAGTGCAAACTGGTGGAGTGACTTCATGCGCCAGTTAATGGGTGTGTACGTGACGCATGGCTGACATAAAAGGAAGACAGATGGACAGAGAGAGAGTGAAGGGGTGGAGTTTGGATGGTGTACACTGTGTTTTTTTATAATAAGCATTTACAGAAAAACAAGCTGAAGAAAAAAGACGTGTATCTTCCTCTTCAATGTTTTTCCCGAGCTTCTTTTTACTTCCTGCCTCCTGTTGATCTGAATAGAATGGACCATTGAAAGGTTGACAGACAGTCTGTTTTGTCAGGGACGTGTCACCTTTGCCGCTGGCTCACTATTTTTCACGGTGGAAACAGCACGTGAGCTCGGGCTGACATGTTGTGTGTGTTGCGCGGTACTCTACGATGAGCCACAAACGCTTTTAAACTGATGAGGGACACCAGTGATGGAAAGCTTAAATGACCAGGCACCTGTTGTTAAAAAGAAGAGTGTGGGAAGTGGTAAAGGTAAGCAGATAGTGAGATATCTTTAATGCACTGCAGCACTTGCATATTGTATGTGGAGTGTGAAGGTCGTCTTACAAACTACATGTAAGAGCAAGAAATAGAAAGATGTTGCTTAAAAATGACATCTGTTTTTGTTTCTTTAGCACAAGTGGAAATGGCACTCTTGTTTATACCATGAATCTTAATGTTGCTGTTGCTCTAGTTTCTCCACTTTTGCTTGAAAGTTCACATCTGGCTCTTGCTGTATTCTTCACTCACGCAACGCATTGTGATTATCCAGCTTTATTCTAATTATCCTGCTCTCTTCATCTGTCTTTTTTCAGATGTTTGCAAGTCAACCACACAGGCACCCAAGTTTGAATGGGTCAACAAGTACCACAAAGGCACCAGAGGCCAGGGAGTGGTTAAACAGGCCCTCGCTCCCCTCGGCACAACGCTCACTAAACTCAACCAGCACCGGAAAACAGGTTCATCTTATTTCTATTTGCAGAATCTCACTGCCACTATCTTTGTACTCATTAAACAGGAATAGGTCTACCAGTATTTGTGCAGTGCATGACATGAGATGCTCCTCTTTATCTCTTTAGTGTTTGCTCTTGTTTAGCATAGATAGCCTCACATGTATAAAAGTTGACATCAAAGGGTTGCATGATGAAACTGGGCGGTTCTGCAAGTGTCATCAAGTATCATTTCCTTTAAATGTAGTTGGGTAACTGGCCCGAACCTGCGTATGAGGTGTAAAAAAAGTACTTACACCTGGCAGACAGCCATGGATGCCAGTCATACAATAGGTTAGATGTGTCATAGCAGAAAAGACACGTGTCACTAATGATGTTCATTATGGCTCCATTTCACTTAAGTGTGTGCATTTAAGCAGTGCAATGGGCCTGGCAGAACTAAACTGAATGAATCATTATTCAACTGAATGACTCATTATTAATATTAATAACACATGCTTTTACTGCAATGATGTGGAAATGACCGCCTGGAAATTAAGTTAGTAAGTCACTCACTTACTCAGTCATCAGCAGCTGCTTACAGATCCAGCAGGGGACCCCAAACTTTCCTTTCCGGGGGCCACATTAACCAGCTCTGACTGGGGGATCCGAGGCGTTCCCATGCCAGTGTGGAGATATAATCTCTTCACCTAGTCCTGGGTCTTCCACGGGGCCTCCTCCCAGCTGGTCGTGCATGGCACACCTCCATAGGGAGGAGCTGAGGGGGCATCCTTACTAGATGCTGAACCAGTTCAACTGGGTCCTTTCAATGCAAACGACCAGCGGCTCTACTCTGAGTCCCTCACAGATGGCTGAGCTTCTCACCCTCTTTAGGGGAGATGCCAGCCGCCCTCCTGAGAAAACCCATTTTCGCCACTTTTACCTGCAATCTAGTTCTTTCGGTCATAACAAGTTAGTAAGTAAAGTATAATTCTGTAGCACCTTTCAAGGTGCGACAACTTCAAACATTATTGAAAGAAATTAAATAAAAACAACATAAAATCATCTGAGTAATAAGTTCTAAAAATGCTGGCCCAAACAGAGCTTAGACAGCAAAAGCATGCCTTGTTTAAAGGGTGCTTTCCAAATTGCATATTTTTTCTTTTTACTTATAATACATAATGCTGCTGCACTTACAAAGCATGTATTGTCACATGCAATATGCGCACAATACTACACATACTACAGACATACTACATCAGAACATTGCACCTTGAACTTTGACCCTCTTGCTCATACTGTATATCTGCTGCACAGAGGATTGTGGGTCAGAATAGCCAGAAAAACATGCTGACTTGCATACTGCAAAAAACAACCGGATGTAGTCAGACATCCTGGTATTTTTTGACTTACTGCATTTGACATACTGTTGGTGCCTTCAAGTGGAACATGTGAACTTGTGGCCACGACATGGGAAGTCGTGAACATGACATGTGTGGCGTTCAAGTGGTGAAGAACACCACTGCTAAGCAACGACTATATTAAAGAGAGAAAGATAAAGATATTCCTTTATTAGTCCCACAGTGGGGAAATTCAGATTTACACTCTGTTGTTCACACAGTACAGTTCACACAGTACATATACAAGACAATGGAGAGATGTCAGAGTGATGGGGCTGCTCCTGACAAGCGCCCAGAGCAGTTGGGGGTTTGGTGCCTTGCTCAGGGGCACCTCGGCAGTGCCCAAGAGGTAAACTGGCACTTAACGTTTCTGTCCAAGTCTAGAAGCCACAAAGACTAACAATTTTGCAAGTTAGCAGGTGGGTAACATAATGAAGGAAATGCAAAGACATAATGGCAGAAGAGACAGATGAGGTCGGTGGGAACATCAACAATTATCTCAGTCATATTATAAAATTACTAAAAATTACAATATACTGTACAATATTTACTAATTATGCACCGAAAAATGAACTTCCATGGGCCCCTCCATGTCTCAGGTCAGCAAACACGTCACAAGTCCTGAACTCAGAGCTTTCAGGAACTTTCCACTGACAAGGTCGTGAATATGACTTGAGGGGGACGTTCATATGGGCCCAACTCATAAACACGGGAAACATTTGAAAGCACCATACATTTGGATGCAAAGGCCAAATAATGGAGGGTTTTAAAACCTATGAAGTAATGAAGCAATATGCACAGAAAAGGCAGCAACATATCTGCAACAAGATTTACACATGAGATCTGTGAAATGTACAATTTGCATGCTGAGTGTAAACATAGCTGTTTGTCTAATGGCCCATTTTACACAAATTTCATACAACATTATGTTTTTTCATGCAAGATTAGTGCAATGCTGTTTATGATATGGATATCATATGCAAAACCGTGGTGTAACAAATATGCAAATGTAAAGGAACAACAATAATGTAATGTTCATACACAAATCAAACCACATTTTTCGTCTAACTTAACTCGTCTAACTTTACTCAGTGCACAGTGTTTGCCTCCCTGTAATGCGTGAGCTTAACTTCCTGGTATAATGCTGACATGATGAAGCATTTTCCGGCCGCATTTTCTGCATACTGTATTTGTTTGTTCAGCCTCCTCCTGTCTGCAGAAGGGGAAGGTAGCTAGCTAAACTCCTCCTACTACTACAGCGTTAGCATGGGCAGGTCTCACACAACCTGGACATTGCTCTTCTGCACAGTATGCGTGGGAGCGGTGCATGGAGATGTCTAGGGTGATAAGAGACTCTGGTATGAAAATTATTCCCACATTTGTTCATATTTTTTAGGTGGTGTGAGGAGACGCCATCTCTGTAGCACTCAGTCTAAGCTAATTAGCTAACTAGCTTCGTAGCTAGCTTATGCTAGCGAGTAGGAGCGCTAGTAGGTTTTTAAAAGAAGCTAACATTAGCCGTATTAGCTAAAGGGTCAGTATTTGGCAGGTGGGATAATGGTTTGTTATAAATCCTGGTTGTATTGTTAATGTTGTCTTTTGATGCTGAATACGAAGCCACGTTGAATTGCACGGTTGAAACTGGTAAGGCTGATGTAGTCCTGGCTAAATGTCCATGTTGTTGCTGTGTGGCAGACACATCTGCTGTGGTCGGTGGTGTAATAACGTGTTTTAGGGAGAGACGGGATTGTGTCATTCAGTGAGACGTTGCTGTCCTCTTGCTTCGTCGGTAGTGTGCTGTTTTATTTTCTGTCTGTTTCACTTGTGGCTCATCCTCGGAGCTAACTTAGCCTGTTAGCTTAAATCAGCTGTCTAAACTTTCTTCCGTCTGTGTCTCAGTGGGATAAATGTGCTTAAATACTTACTGTCTGCTTTGGGAAAACCCCTCTGACATTCACATGTTGTTGTTTTTTAATGTACTACAATTGAGAATTAAAAAATGAACTCTACTGCAGTTTATTGCTCATATAGTTTTAGGTCATGAGGGGAAGTTGTGCAATGTTGAACCTTGTGCAGTTGCAGTTAAAAAAGCTCTAGCTGCTTTAATACTGAGGAACCTGCAGGATCTGATATATCTTCATATTTATGCTGACTTGTGATCAACTGCAGATAAAGAGGCATAGTGTGAAACTGTAGTCAGTCAGACTTCATGCAACTTGCTCCTCGGTGGTTGAAAGTTTAGTTAAGCTCATTAGCTGGGTAAGAATATTAAAGCAAGAGCAGGAATGTAAAATATGCCATGACCCTCATGGAGTCAGGGCCTGGCTGAGATGCCGGTTGCAAAACCCGTTGTAGTATTGGTTCAGTTGTTTTAACTAACTAAACAATGACTTATAGGTTGTGATATAACTGTCTTAAGCAGGGCGCAAACAGCAGCTAACAGTCACAAGTGTATTTAAGGACACTACAAGCGTAATTGCTGATTTGAGACTGTTTTCACCATCTCATATTTAGCGTTCCTTTGCACACTTCCAAAAGCATTTCACAGTTTTCTGTCTATTTTCTCAGTCAAACAAAGGTTTTCTTTTCCTTTTTTTCCTGCTGCCGCAAATAACAAAGTCGCTGGTTTTGAATTAAAGTATTGTCAGTCGAACACGCTGGGATTTTTAAAAATGTTGCTTATAGTTGAGCTTGCGTATTCAAACCTCTTTTTTTTTGTTTTTGTTTAATTATTTATTTTTCATCATGAAACAACCTGCTTAAATATTTCTGATATGTTGACCTTTTCTCAGACTTTAGTCACACGGGTTACACTTTGTGTCCTGAAGTAAAGATGGAGGAACGAGAACATGTTTCCATAGCAAAATAATGGGAATAGGACTGCACCCATACCGGATCGGATATCGGGCCAATACTGAGTCAGATAACTGGATCTGGTATCAGTGACAGTTAGACAGTGACAAGATTTGAGCAATTTGGTGCATTAAAAAGGTTTACACTTGAATTGTAATATCTGATCATTTTGAACATTTTTATTACCAAGTTGCAAGAATAAGTATGAGTTCAGTAAATGTATATCTGTGTATTTACGCTATGTATTAAAGTTGTACTGGTGCATCCCTATAACTGACTGACCTTAGACATCTGTGTCAAAAATCATACCTTTCTAACAGAAATTGTGTTGTGAGATTGGCAAAGCATTTCCTGTCAGATTATTTTCACTTTAATTTGTTTGAATAGCATTTATTTCTTGTTTCCCCAATCCCTTTTTTTTCACAGGTTTATTAGCTCTCTGTATTATTTCCTTACCCATGTGACCTTGTTTTGAAAATAGCTGCATCATTATCATGGCATTAGTAGTACTGTTGGTGGTCATTGTAATTGAGCCACAAGGTTCTTGCATTGAATGCTGCAGCGCAGATCAGAAAACAAATGTGTCATGAGTTGTGATTAGGGCCGGGCAATGTATCGATATTACATCGGTATCCTGCTATCAGACTAGATATCGTCTTAGATTTTGGATATCGTAATGTGGCATAAGTGTTGTCTTTTCCTGGTTTTAATTTAGGCGACATCACCATAAAGTGATGTGTTTTTCTGAACTTAGCAGACTGCTCTAGCAGTTATTATTTGCCTTTACCCACTTAGTATTTACATCAACTTTACAGATTATTATCTATCAAAAATCTCATTGTATAAATATTTTGCAAATGCATAGATAGACAGATATAGATAGATATAGACGTATTTGGTCAAAAGTAGCGTAATATTGAATTTTTTCCACATTGCCTAGCTCTAGTTGTGATGCCATTTTAAGAGACAAACTGACTTTCAGTTGGGCAAGTAGAGGTCATGTTAATAAAAAGATTACTAACATGGAGGCCTATTTGTATCTCATATTTTAGGTTATTAGTGTTGTCTGGTACACTCTTAATGTAGCCCGCCATAACTTTGCAGAGTTTAATTTCCTGCTCAAAGAACTTGGTTTTCCCTTTCAGAGCAGCCAGCCGTGTTCCCTGCCAAGCTGCAGGAGACAGGGGCTATTGCTGTCTCATACTTCACACATGCCCATTAAATCCACCTACTTAGGATGCAATAACGGTAACCAACTGCAAAAGGCTGCCTCAGTCGATACACCACACCAACTGGGCTGTGACTCAGCGCTTTTAATGACTGAATTGTGTGTTACTGTGCATATTTTTTATTTTTAATGACACTTAGCTTTAGTGCAGTCTCCATATCAGTTGTTAATGAGTTGAAATATGGGTTTGCTCTGGGTTGGGTTGTTTCTCATGAGAGTGAGTTGTTCCAGGTTGTCGATGCCTAGGGCAGAGTTTAAGATAATGCTGATGGGAAGGTCTCCCAGCAGCTGACAAGACACACTGACACAAAGTGTTAACTGACAACCTGCGAAAGATATCTTGGTGTGGCAGTTCTGATGGACATATTGCAAAACTGAGCTTTAATCTGCCATTTATCTTTATGTTTTGTGTTTAACATTGTAAGCAAGTTAAAAGAAATGAACCTTCCTATTCTCTTTCCTTCCCAAACAGAGAAATCATCAAACAAAAAGGGAACTTTGGAAAGGGAGAAGGGCTCAAACAGTGGCACGCAGAGGTCCAAACAAGCCCCTTCCACCCCAGAGAGGTAAGGCCTTTTTATTTATTCATGTGGGAACTCTCATAACTCTTTACACAACTATGTAGTTTTACCTAGTGGTACAAAGAGTCTTAGGGCGCTATCACAAGCCATAGTAATGTCTCAATCAGGGTGAGATTGATGCTTTTGGTTTGCTTTCTATTAAGTCTGGTTAGGTTTCACAGTGCACAACTTAAAGCGGACTAAATAGAAATACGTGCTGAAGGGCGTGTTCGAAGGAGCGGCTCTATCTTTTTCGTCTCGATAACTGCTACTTCTACGCAGGTTAAAGCAAACTTTGAAATGTGGCTTTAAAGTTTTTCCACTTTGACTCGACGCTGGTCTGCTGTATGCACAAGTGCTTTCTCCAGCTTATCTCCAATGACTTTATCAACGTCACTATTGTTGTGGACCTTATTTAGTACAGTATATTCTCTATGTTGTCTCCAGCCCAGGCGTCAAGCAAACATCAAGCTTCTGCAGAATTCCAAGTCAATCCTGTCCTGTAAATCCCTGCATTTTGGTTCACTTCCTGCAGATGGGTCAGATTATGTTCTTAACTTTTTATTTGTTTATGCTGACAGAAAAGAACATGTATACATATACAGATATAGTTCCAAAACAATTAATCTTAAATTGATCATGGTATATTGTGCATGTACATAACAACACCTAGCGTGCAAATAATATGGAAACATGCATATCAATATACCTTAAAATAAAGTGGTATGTACAAATAGATACAGGTGTACCCTGCCCCTGCGTACACATGACCTAAATCCACATACTTATATGCATGTAAGCAGTGCACACACTTACACCTATACATATACATGCACTTATGCATGCACCCACATTTGAACACACATACACACATATGCATATAGCATGTGGCTAGCTCAGTCGGTAGAGCATGAGACTCTTAATCTCAGGGTCGTGGGTTCGAGCCCCATGTTGGGCGTTGGTGTTTTAGACGAAGACTTTATTTTTTGGAGGTGGCAGTAGCTCAGTCCGTAGGGACTTGGTTTGGGAATCGGAGGGTCACCGGTTACCTCTTGGGCACTGCTGAGGTGCCCCTGAGCAAGGCATCAAACCCCCAGCAGCCCCCTCACTCTGACATCTCTCCATTAATGCATGTATATAGGTCCTGTTTGTGCATGTAGGTAATTCAGGTCTATGTGTACTGTGTGAAATTAGCAACAGAGTGCAAAAATGAATTTCCCTCCGGGGATTAATAAAGTTTTTGGTTGTTGTTGTTGTTGTTGTTGTTGTTGTTGTTGTTGTTGTTGTTTTTTTTTTTTTTTTTTTTCTTCTTCTTCTTCTTCTTCTTCTTCTTCTTCTTCTTCTTCTTCTTCTTCTTCTTCTTCTTCTTCCTGTTGGATAATGTTCTTCTTCAACTTCTCGTTCTGCTACAAGGGTTTGCTTGAAAACGCTCTGAGACCACCTCTCGCAAGCAGTTACAGCATTTTCCTGGAAGACTTCATGGTCCAGGCATATTACATTTCCTCCTCTCCCCTCAGCTTCATTCCATATTGACGACATAGAAATAGAGCCCCCCTGCATAGCCTGGGTTCCTGTTGTCACTGTGGTGATCTACTGTATATTAGGCTATTAGTCTGGAGCAGAGTGTAATGTCTCTACTATGCCATCATTTTATTTCTAGCTTTGAGGAGTGGTTTTGCTTGATGTAGTTAGGCTTTAATATCCTGATGTGAACTGGTAACTGTCCATACAAAAGACCAAATGCATAGTTTATGATAATGTGTTCCCTCAGAATCCACACCAGCGTGTCAAAATGACCTTATTTCTATCTTGGTCTGTCTCTCACCCCCACGCCTTACTGTTATTTCTTCTCTCCTGGTTTTCAGCCCGGGCATCCCCAGTCGAGAAGGCCGGGATGAGCTGGTGCGCTCCTCCAGCCACACCACGTCTAACAAAGCTCAGATACTGGCCATGCCGCAGTTCGGCCTGCGCGACAACCTCATCAGGTGTGAGCTGCTGAAGAATGAGGACCTTTACACTTACCCGGAGGACTTCAGGTATTTAATTCTTAACTGCTTGTTGTGTCAGTTTTGAATCTGTATTAAAAATGTATGTGGGCAGATTGGTGCAGGCATGTGGGTGTAGAAGTAGGTGATCATAATCGAATAGCACATCACTATCGTCGTAGGAAATCTAACATTTTTTACTTCTTTTATCAATAATGTGTGTCGACGGTTTGTGCAGGAGTTTCGAGCCTAGCAGCATTATGCAAAATGAATGAGTCAACATCTGTGGGTTTGTATTTGTGTGTACTTAGCTCTTTGCTAAACTAAGCTCCACCGTCTCAGACACTCTCAAGAAATGCACCAGTGCAGTGCATTAATATGTAGTTCAGGTTGTAAATCTTCATCTAATGTCTTATTTATTATAGTAATGATTGTCCCTGTAGAGGCCTAGACATTTATATTGTTTGTTTCTGTCAGATGGTTGAAAAATAAGCATTTGCTGAAGTCACATCATGGTTAAGCTATGATGTTGACACTGCCTCCTGCTGGTAGATCTGTGCCTTAATATTTATACCCTCTTATAGACTATAGCAAAGAATAAACTGGAAAATAAAATGGGAATGGAAGAAGGAATATTAAATATGTAAAGATTAAAATACAACAGCATCTGTGATACAAAGAAATGAACAATGCTGTGTTAAAACATGCAAAAACATTAATGCTATTCAGTGTAAAACTGAAGAACTGCAGTATAAGAAGCACTATATGTGGCATTGGCAGCATGTTGGCTCAGTGGATGGTACCCCAAAATTTCCTGTGTTTCTGTGTGAAATGTGCATGTTGAGTACATGTGTCCCCAGTGTGCTTTGATTTGCTTCCACACACCAGACATGAACTTCAAATTGTCTGTGCGAGTCTGAATGTGTGTTTGGCATGTGACTGACTCACAACCTCTCCACGGTGTTGTTTATCTACATTGTACTCAAAGCCTGCTAGGAAAGCGCTTATACTTGCATGACTAAATAAATAATCTTTAATACTTGCCATATGCACACATGTGCATGGCCTGCTTTCATCTCATATTACAGTACATCCTGTGAATGTACTGAAAATCTATGCTGATATGCAGATTAGGAAAAAAGCTCAGGAAAACAGCAGTCCAACATGATTGTATAAAGACCGCTTCAGCTTCTTTCTAGTTAGCGGAGGGTAGGGACATTAGGGCAGGGTAGTGTTGTACATCATAGTGCGATCATGGTAGTCAGCACAAAACACTTGTGTTTCTTTTATACAGCAGTATGAGCAGAGCAGCAGCTGCCTGATGGTCAGAGAAGAGTACTATGAATGGAGAGAAGCTGATTTTCAGTCTGGATATGCAGAATAAATCTCAGCGGAGGGGTAAAAAGGGCTGGGTCCTCTTACCATTTCTCACAATGTTGATACCCTTCAGCGAGGCACTTAAGATCCAGTGGGGCTGCTCAGAGGTCAAAAAATAAGATTATTTTTATTCTCTACTCTCACATTGTACTGTAGACTCCTAGGCGTAAGACTGCACTCACAACAGGTCAGACGTAGCAGCGATTTGCAGTGTGGCAGTATGGGAGAATCACTTAAATGGCTCATTGATTGTGACAGTCAACATCTTTTGTTCCCTCATGGCCGGGTTGTGCAGCTCTGGATCGCCGCTTGTGTGACTGGCCACTGCACCATGACATAAAGTTGTGTTTCTCCAAAAGTCGAGTGTGTTTGTACTTTTCTGCCGCAGGCTGCTGCATTTTTATTTTGGCACCCCCTGCGGCCACCTCGTTCGCAACCAAAATGCACTGCCCCATCCAAAAATAACTGTTTTCCCCACACCTCTGGAGCTGGTGTAAATGTAACCTAACTGTGTATGAGTGTAAGGGCTGGGGTATACTTGATCAGAGCTATTCTTAAAATATGCAGAAAATGTGGAAATCAAAATTGTTCATAGTTGTTCTCTACTGCTGCACATTAAGGCGAAGTGAAAATCGAGCCGTCCTAGAGAGGGGGAGACGTGATGTTGTTTAAATGTGGAGATAACAGCACCCATTCCCACAGGGTCTCTCCTGGAAGGCATTCCTAGTGTTGGTTGTACATGCAAAACTTGACAGAAACACTTGAGTCAACAATGAAAGAAGCTTTCACCTTCACACAGATGGCCATTCACTGAGTGAAGTGGGTGGGAATGTTGTATCAGAAATGGTGAGACACAACACCCTTATCCAATGTTGGGAGGGGGTTTCTGAAGCATACATCCAACAAGCCTTAAAAGAGTAGGAAGAATGCTGAAAAAGCACAGCTTTTCCCATTCAACTTACATAAAATATTTCTAGACGTGAGCTTGTGAGCACTGCAGTAAAGCAGCATGGCGTCATCTTAATATACAGTATATCTAAATATGGAAATGATAGAAAAGACCGGTTTTGCTAGAAACCGTCACAGCCTACAGCATAAACTCAAAATAGTTGGCTAATAAACTGTGACTTTGTATTCCTCTCCTTTGTGCCAACTTCTCACCTCTCCCCGTTCTGTTTCAGCTTTTTTCTCGGCACATACAATGTGAATGGACAGACACCAAAGGAAAGCCTCCGTCCTTGGCTGAGCTGCACTGCGAACCCTCCTGACATGTACTGCGTGGGGTAAGTCACATTCACCCTGCTGGAGGATAGCCATTACACAGACAGACATCTACTGCTCAAACCGCTGACGATATGTGTGCAACCATTGATCCTTTGCCCGCACACAGATTCAGCACTATGTGTAATCCTGCCTTTCAGTTTGTTTGGTGTTGAAGAGTGAAAATTTTTGTCCTCCCTGGTAGTTTTCAGGAGCTTGACCTCAGCAAAGAGGCTTTCTTCTTCAATGACACCCCCAAAGAGCTGGAGTGGACGAAGGCTGTGTCCGAGGCCTTGCATCCAGATGCCAAGTATGCCTTAGTAAGGAAGTCTTTTTTTTTCTTTCACCTTGTTTTTCCTGTATTAATATGGCTCTAGTTGGTATTTGGACTAGGCCTTGAATGTTATGTTATGCACAGCCTGCGATATTCTTCTGTCAATCTTTTTTTAGGTCTTTTTAACATGGAGGCTGGTACTGTATTTCTCTCTGATTATGTTTGAAGTTGGGTTGTTAGTTAATTAAAGTATTTAATCACAAATTAATCACATTTCTTATCTGTTCAAGATGTACCTTTTAAAAGGAGATTTGTCAAGTATTCATTACTTTTATCAGCATGGGAGTGGGCAAATATGCATGCTTTATTCAAATGCATGTATATATTCATCACCTGAAATTAATTACCAACACAAAACTGACAACAAATGAATATAGTCTTCAGTATTGAACTGGGGCTGTTAATCCATTTAAATATTTCATTGCATTTAATCGCATGATTGTCCATACTTAATTGCGATTAATGATAAATTAGTCAAACATTATTTATCTGTTCAAAATGTACCTTAAAGGGAGATTTGTCAGCTATTTAACATAGTAATAACATGGCAAACTCAAACCCAAGAGGCAACAACAGCTGTCAGTGTGTCAGTGTGCTGACTTGACTATGACTTGCCCCAAACTGCTTGTGATTATCATAAAGTGGGCATGTCTGTAAAGGGGAGACTGGTGGATACCCGTAGGACCCATTTACATTCACAGATCTGGAGGTCAGAGGTCAAGGGACCCAGGAGAAAATGACCATGGCAGTTTTTACTTGCCAAAATTTAGCTTTTGTTTGGAGCATTATTTAGTGTCACAAAAAGCTTGTATGGCATGCTTGATCGTAATGGATTCTTTAGGTTTTCTAGTTTCATATGATGCTTCACTTCACTCTAACTTTAAAACTAAGCCCAACCTAACAACCTCAAACCTAAACCAGCCCAAGTTTAAAGTGTTCTGTGTGACAGTAAACTAGCAGATAGTAGGTAGCATTTTCTTCCTGTGGGCATAGTACCTGTCTCCATAACACTGTACCATCACATTACACAGATTATTTCACAGGATATTCCCAAAAACGGTCCTGATATCCCTGCTTATTTGACGAGCTTAGTGAGGCCTTATATTTTAAGTTACTTTTTGGTATTTCTCTTTTTCTTCGCCTTATTCGCTTTAATCTACTTCCCTTTTCTCAGAGCGCTGACTCTAACTCATTAGCTTCCTCCTCTCACTGCTGGGCTGTTTTCTTCTTGTCATTTTCGGGCTCACAGGATGTCTAAGTCACGTACTGTAGGCAGCATAATGACGTGTCATTTCTTCATCCACTGTCAGTGCTCTCACTAAAGCACACTTTGCTGATCTGTAACTGACACTGTACAGCTCAGAAAGCTGAAAACAAGCGTTTTCACCTTCGCCTCTGAACGATGATTCGTATAGTGTTGACAGGAAGGCTTATCAAACTGTTTTTGCTTCCTCGCGGGAACAACTGCTTTGTATTCTGGGATGTACTGTGCTTCTGTTTTTTTTGTTTTTGTTTTTTGAGATAAGACGGGATGACATTAAATGTCTTCAACTTTAAATGTTGTCATTGTCCATGGTACTTGTAAAAAAAAAAAAAAAACAGTTAAGATCCTGATATAAGCAGCAAAAACTGCATTAAAGCACTTGGGAGCTGCTTCATGTGGCTCCACAGGCTGCCCATTAAATAAGATTATCCAGCAAATGTGTATGTACATTCGTCTGTTAATTGTTGTGAATCTTTTCCCTTTCCTGTATGAAATGACATTTGTAAATCTACTACAGGTGAAGTTGGTGCGTCTGGTGGGCATCATGCTGATCTTCTATGTGAAGAAGGAGCATGCAGAGTTCATCTCTGATGTGGAGGCCGAGACTGTGGGCACTGGCATCATGGGAAGGATGGTAAGGACTGTTTTTACATGCACTGGTCCTCATATAGATTTACTGGTGTGTGTATATAATAAAATATTACAACATTATAAACAGTGCTGAGCTGTTGAGAGCAGCTGTGATCAGAGTCCACACTTCAAGCTAGTTGTTTGCATGTTCATAGGGCAGATACATAAGGGAAACGATGTCACTCCTCTCTATTCATTTCCTCTTTTTGCCAACGTACCAAACGATTCACTCTCCTTTATCTTGCTTTGTCAGAGTTGTAGTAAAACTGTATTTCATACTTGCAGAGTTTCAAACCAGCTCTCAGGCATCAGGTGCCAAAAATGTCAAAATCAATAACCAAAAATTAATCAGTAATGAAGATACTTATTAGTTTACAGCCTTAAAAGACATATTTACAATTTACCATTTTTTTTCACCAAAAAAGAAAAACCCCAAAAAACAGGGCAGTAACTTTCCTGTAAGTTTTTTTCCTGTAATTCAAGTAACAGTAAGCATTATGCTTGGAAATTTCAATATAAATGCTAATTCAGTAACCAATACATATTTTCAAATATTAGAGTAGATAGAAAAAGATATTCTAAAAAGGTACAAATGACATTTTAAAATAATAAAATAAAATATGTGATGAAAATTGGGGGCTGGAAAACCTGCTTTTAATAGCCTAGCAGTACTTTATACATCTTCAGAACTGCAAAAATAAAAATTGCAGAAGTGAAAAATAATAAACCTTTAACACTCTCTATAGATACACTACATTAGTAATGTCACTAGTGTTGTCTTTGGCTTCGCATTAGGACACATTTTCACTACCCAGTTTCTGTGGCCAAAAGAGTACACAATATACTACATTATCACATATCTATGTAAAATCTGAAAACATGCTCTCTGCCAATTCATCTTTGTGTGTTTTTTGTGTTTCTCATTTTTGGCAAATTAATTACACTCAAAATATGAGTGCAGGGAGGAGGACAGAGAGTCTGTAAACAACTGTACAAAGACGAATTGATAAAAATCTACAAGGCCATCATCTGCCGTCAGTACAATGTCATTATCAAATGAAACAAAATCACTAGCAGAGAGCAGGGCTTAGAGATTTACACAATATTATCATATGTTTATTATTAATATTGTCTGTTTTTTCTTTTTTTACACATAATGTTGGTACTGGTATATTATGACACCCGACTTCACATTAAAGGCCGTCCATTGCCGTTCATTATTTATGCCACGCAAGTGTTGAGTTAGTATCGACAGTAGAATTACACATCAACACTAGACTATCAAATGAGCGAAGCAGAAAAAAGCAAACATTTGGGCTCCTACAATGATAGTGTTGTTTCATTGCCACACCAGCTGCAGGCAAATAGCGATAAATAAGGCAATATTATGCACAAGGGTTTTGTTGTTTTGCTGCTTGTCCGGTTCCTCCTTTGAACTTTTCTTCGCTGTAGTGCTTCATCATAAGTGTTGTGTCCAGCAGCCCCAGTTTAACTCCTTATGCACTGCTGCAGAGTAGGTTATTCTGGTGAGAGTATGTAGCCGTGCTGACTTTGCAGTCCCTGCAGTGTAGAGCAGATGGCTGGCTGGTGACCAGTGGGGGCCTTTGTAAGGTTGCTCCATCCTTTCCTGCAGTAATGAGAGACTGAGTTATGACCAAGAACCATCTGAAACATGCCAAGTGTGACAGTGTTTGCATAATATCAGATTACTGTCAAGCAAAGGAGCATATACAGGTGCATCTCAAAAAAATCGTGAAAAAGTCAATTATTTAAGAAAGTGAAAATTTAATATATTCTAGACTCATATTTTTCCTTTTACTTTTGATAATTACAGCCTACAGCTCAAAAAAGAAAGAAAAAGGAACCTCATAATAATAATTTGAATATTTCATTTCAAGTCAATTGCTATTCATACAGTATAAAAACTGTGTATCTCTCGGTCTAGCTCAGTACACACAGCCACAATCATGGGGAAGGCTGCTGACTTGACAGTTGTCCAGAAGACGATCAACACCCTACACAAGGAGGGTAAGCCACAGAAGGTCATCACTGAAAGGGCTGGCTGTTCAGAAGGCTGTATTGACGCATATTCACAGAAAGCTGACTGGAAGGGAAAAGTGTGGTAGGAGCACAAGCACCAGGGATGACCACAGCCTTGAGAAGATTGTCAATCAAAACTGCTCCAAGAAGTTGAGAGAGCTTCATGAGGAGTGGACTGAGGCTGGAGTCAGTGCATCAACAGCCAACACTCACAGACATCTTCAGGAAATGGGCTACAGTGTGAAATTTCCACAGTTGGTGATGATTTTGGGTGTCATGTCATCTGCCGGTGTTGGTCCAATGTGTTTTATCAAGTCCAAAGTCTGCTCATCCGTCTGCTGACGAGCTTTATGGAGATGCCGATTTCCTGTTCCAGCAGGACCTGCCCATAGTGCCAAAACTACTACTAACTGGTTTGCTGACCATGATATTACTGTGCTGGATTGGCCAGCCAATTGGCCTGACGCTATTGTCAAGAGGAAGATGAGAAACACCCGACCCAACGATACAGATGAGCTGAAGGCTTCTATCAAAGCAACCCAGGCTTCAATAAGGCCTCACAGTGCCACACGCTGATCACCTCCATGCCACGCTGCATTGATGCAGTAATTCATGCTGAAGGAGCCCTGACCAAATCTTGAGTGAATAAATGTACATACTTATCAGAAGTTGGACATTTCTGTATTATAAATCTTTTTTTTTTTTTGTATTGATCTTCTGAAATATTGTAATATTTTGAGTTACCTTTTTCTTTCTTTTTTGAGCTGTAGGCTGTAATTATTGAAATTAAAATGCTTGAAATATTTTAGTTTAGGTGTAATGTGTCTATAATATACTGCATTAAACTAATAATAATTAATTTGTCTTTCTCTCGCTTTCAATCACTCATTGATTCCCAGGGAAATAAGGGTGCTGTGGCGGTCCGTTTTCGCTTCCACAACTCTGATATCTGCGTGGTCAACTCTCACCTAGCTGCCCACATTGAAGAATATGAGAGACGTAATCAGGACTACAAGGACATATGCAGTCGTCTCCAGTTTCGCCAGCTTGACCCCACCCAGCCTCCACTCACTATCATGAAGCACGAGTATGAAACATATTCAATATTATAGAGTTTCAGTGTCATCTTGTGTAGTATGTATCAAGTGGTTTCTTTTAACGTTATGCTGCAGCGTCAAGAATTTGTTGAGCAAAGCTTTGATCATAAAACTGCTTTTGCTGGCTTTTTTGCATTATATCCAGAAATGTTTGGATTTATGTTTAGGATTAGTATTTAACGTTTGTAACAGCTGCATGAGATATAGCAAATTCTTATCCAATATATCCAATATCCAAATGTGACTTGCTTCATATTGAAGTTATCTCCATGTTTCTACCTCTATGTCTCTGTCCCTCACCAGTGTGATTTTATGGATTGGGGACCTCAACTACAGGATCAGTGAACTTGACGTCTCAAACGTGAAGGAGCTAATCAGCAAGAAGGACTTTGAGACGCTGCACAGTTATGATCAGGTGATATCAATAACGTTCATCTCTTCTTTCAGCTATTTCAGTCGTCTTTACTCATCATTCTTGTTTGTGAGTGGTGATACTCACCAGCTGCATCTGGTCCCCAGCTCAAGAGGCAGATCGATGAGGAGGCCGTGTTTGTTGGCTTCGCAGAGGGAGAGATTGATTTCCAGCCCACCTATAAATATGACACCGGCTCTGACAAGTGGGATACAAGGTAATCTCATACGAAGATCTGACTGTGAATAGCAGAATGGAGCATTTTCAGTAAGTTCTACTGCACTTACATTCATGGTTAAAGTGAGGATACTTGAAATGTGAAGTACTCCAACAGTGAAACTACTTGTTTAGGGTTAATGGAAGCTTTCTAGTTTATGAATGCTTTATGGATGTGTTCGAGTATTCACAAAAATATTCACACAAGAGTATCACGGTAGCTTTGTGATAGATATAGGTTTCAGGGAGCAAAACTGATATTGTAATGTAATACAATGCAAAGAGGACCTGGTCATTCATTAAAGAAATACTTCACCCACAATATGACCATTTATATATCAGTTGCTCAACCCATGTTACCTTGGAGAAAAGAAAACGTTTTCCTTTCATGCCGTCATGGTGACTCTAAAAATGGAGAAAAGTCTTGATGAATTGAAGTAAATGGCATTTAACAACAGCAAAAATATATCAAAACCTCCGTTTACAAAGTCTCACACAACTCATGCAGTATAATCTAAGTCTCATTTATCCAGTCGTAGATTCACCACCTCCTAAACACGTCAAAAACTCACAATTTAAAATGCTGCAAAAATACAGTAGCACACCTGCGCAAGTGTGAGACTGTGCAGAAGTGTTTCAAATAATAGGTTTTAATGACGATGCATGTGTTTGGGCAGTAAGGTTGGATAAATGAGACTTGGGTTATACTTCACGAGTTATGTGAGAGTAAACTGATGTTTTACTGTTGTTAAACGTGGCCCCCATTCACTTCATTATAACAACACTTTTCTCCATTTTTTTATTCTTTGTTCAACGTGGAGGCATGTGAGAAAAACATTTTCTTCAATAATTCAAGGCCTGAGTAATTGATGTACAAGTGAAGTATTCCTTTAACTCAGCCCTGCAGTAATGTTAAAAAGCTTCCCTTACATGTTTCACCTGGTAAACATGTGAAAGGGCTTCTTCCACTGCACTGATGTTGCATCTTTTCGCCTGCTTACCTTTGATGCATGATCAAATACACGGTTACACAAATGTAATGTTGGTAGTATGTATTTACAATAAAAGATGTAATAAACGTACTTGAGTATTAACTTCGGTTCTTTCTTCTGCATTTAGTGAAAAATGCCGCGTGCCAGCGTGGTGTGACCGTATCCTGTGGAGGGGGAAGAACATCATGCAGCAGCATTATCAGAGTCACATGGCTCTGAAGACCAGTGACCACAAACCAGTCAGTTCCCTGCTTGTCATTGGGGTAAATTATTTAACCCTCTTCTAACTGGTTTCATCTCATTTGAAAAAGATGCAGTGGTCCTCCTTTTGAAATGTATACATACCTTTGAAAAGTAGGCGAGGAGAGAAGAGATGATACATCAATGAAAATGCATTATGATATCACGTCAACAGGCTCTTATTTTTTTTTTTTTGCAAAGCTCATACCACATATCTGTTGCAGTATTAGTTGAAGCTTCAGTGGATAGAATTGGAGCAAATAAAAAAAAGTTATTTTTTTAAAACCGTCACTATATTCTGACAGTAGTGCATGAAACAGATTATCTAAAAAAAATTATGTTCCTCTGTGTCCTCTGGTGCTCCTAATGACAGCTGCAAGATTTCATAGACCGAAGGAAAACAACCAGTCAGATCTGATCTGGAATCTGCTGTCTCTGAGCAGCTGTCACTCGCTAATGAACTCCGATCAAACGGTCAAACTAAGCAGCGACTGTTCAGCTGTTAAATGAGAAAGTTTGTGACACGACCGCCATGTTGAAATCGGTCGAGGAAATAGCAATCACCGCCCACTAGCCGGAGCAAACTTTCTAATTTTCAGCTAAACAGTAACTACAAGATGGTTCTGGCATTTGAGGCGAGAGATAGGCATTACAGCAACAGAATATTGATTCATAGTTTATCAGCGCTGCCTAGTTTGACTGTTTGATCGGAGTTTGCGTGATTGACAGCTGCCTCCATTGAATGAACAGCCAATAGGAATGTTTCTCTCTCTGAAGTCTCCTGTTATGGGCTAGATTTTTTAAATCCTGAAAACAGAGCCATGAGGAGGTGCAGAAGTCTATAAAAATATTCTGTCTGCTGCAGGTTTAAAGGTCATATAATACAGATGCCTATGCTACTTTGTTTTTTAGCCTTTTACATCTTTCTTGTCTGTCCCTACAGATCAAGAGAGTGAATACTGAGGCCTATAAGAAGACGTTTGAAGAGATTGTACGCAATATAGACAAAATGGAGAATGAGTGTATTCCATCTGTTACCTTGTACAAGCGAGAGGTAAACTTTTCTAACACATTCGGTCCTATTACAGTGTAACGAGAGCTCTAATTCCTCTCTGATACACTGCGTACAATCAATTTCCTTCTCATTATGTTCCTTTGACGAATTGAGTAAGTAAACAGCCACTAATGAAGCTGTGTATTGATCTTGGGCTGTGAGCCTAATGCAGATATTTAAAGGATACATTTACATGAAATTTTTCTGTCTTGCTTCACAAACCTTTCTCTCTTCTTTCAGTTCCACTTTCAGGATGTGAAATACATGCAGCACCAGGCACAGACATTGAACCTCTTCAATGACGGGCAGGTCCCATGTCAGTTTGAGTTTATTCAGAAGCCGAATGAGCCCACATATTGCAAGCCCTGGCTCACAGCCAACCCCCCCAAAGGCTTTATCGCTCAGGGTGAGTAGCGCATAAAGTCAGTGTTTCATCTCAGAGTCACACATTTCATTCTGATAATGCATCATTGGTCTGCCTTTAGGTTTTAGAAGTACATTATAGCTGCATTTCCACCAAGGACAACCTGGTCATTTTAGTCCCAGGACTACTCCTCAAGAAACTTAAAGATTCCAGTTTTGTCTGCGTTTCCACAGTGGTCGAAAGACCTGTGAAGATTAGGCAAATTTGTCCACTGACGGATGAAAAAGCAACATGACATGGGACGAGGGCTGCTGGTGGTCGCAGCGTTAATGTCTCTGGGATTAACAAACTCCTGCAGCCTGCAGATCAATGTTCCCGCATGTTTCATCTAAAAAAGACATGTTGGAAAAAGTGAACCTTAGTTTTTGGCTCACTGCGGGGACGTATACTGCTGTATGATAGTATTTCATTTACAGAGGAGGAAAATCAAACTAAGAGCTTCTGTCTCCACAGTAAATCATCTGTTGAGTGTGTGATGGTCTCTCATTTACAACAATGCCATTCTGCCTCTCTCTTCTTCCGCTCGCCCTCTCACCTCGTTCATGTGATGTCTGTCTTTTTTTTTTTTTTTTTTTTACAAAGAGTCGGGAAGCCGACAACAGAGCATAACTTTACTTTTAATGTTATCAAACAAAGAGAAATGCTTTCCCCTTGCTGTAAAATTGTCTTAAATCAATACTGGAGTATAGGTATGTATGCTGTGTGTGTGTGTTTGACCAATCAGCATCAGTCTTTCCTGCAGACCCCACCACAAGTTGCTGTAGTTTCAGAAAGTACTACTCACTTAACAGGGCGTTTTTGGGGTGTAAAGTGTCCCTGGAAATTAATTTAGGCCTTGGTCCCTGGACAATGAGTTCCTTCAAACAGTACTACCTCAGTAAGTGCTTGTAGTGACTCTAGCACAAAATAACAACTCACTAGGGCAGCAGGCATCAGTTCCTGAATTGACAGTTCAGCTAACCCCCTATTTTATGTGCATCTCTCTCAACATCTAGGTGCTTCTGTGGACATTGATCTTGAGGTTTTTGTAAACCGCTCAACAGCAACTGAACTGAACTCTGGCAAGGAACAGATCGAAGACATACTGGTGCTCCACCTGGAGCGTGGCAAGGACTACTTCATCTCTGTGACAGGAAACTACCTGCCCAGCTGCTACGGCTCCTCCATCCATTCATTGTGTCAGCTGAGGGAGCCCATCCAAGACATGCCACAGGAGACCCTCCGTGAAGTGGTTAGTGCTACCATGTGCAGAGCAGGGACTGTGTCCTTGAAATGCCTCATGTTGTCTCATAGGCTACAGCAAACTAGTTTTTTTGTAATGTTTCATATTTGAAGTTAAACACTGTTAAGTCCATTTTGACTTAACTGCTTCTCTTTTCTCCATTTGTCCTCAACATCAGGCGGAGATGTCTGGAGATGGGGATGCAGTAAACACTGAAAAGCCTCTTGACATCCCTAAAGAACTCTGGATGATGGTGGATCACTTGTTCCGCAATGCACTTAAACAGGTACAAAAATATGTTGCTGAAGCTTCTATTTTGGTGCCATAATAAAATTAAAAAACACTATAATCCGATTTTATATTTTTGAGGCAGTTTTCTTGTTTGCAGTTTCATTTCCTTAAACTGAATTATGTAAGTCTTGGGCTCCTTCCAAGCCTTTTGTGTCTTTTGTATAAAGGACAAACAAATGAAAGTCACTCCATGCCAGAAGTATTGAGCAAAATAAAAAGTTTCAAAGATCTTGAGTCCACAAAGACACTGGTATGGCTCAATAGTTGTGCGTAAGACAAACAGTGTTGGGTATGAACATGCAAAAAAAACTCATGCACCATAAAGCAGGATTTGGGGTTAGCGAGGTAACTTCAGACCTAACTCTGTTTTCTGTCCTACGATGGCGGTTCACTTCTTACTGGGGTAGATTCAAGTCAAGTCAATTTTATTTGTGTCACCCAAAATCACAAATTTGCCTCAGGGGGCTTTGCAATCTGTACAAGATATGACACCTTCTGTCCATTACAGTATTGCCCTCTCATCAGATAAGGAAACCTACAGAGGAGGGATCCCCCTTCCAGTTTGGTCAGTTTCACCACTTACTGACCAATCAGAGCTTGGTGCGTGGATTGTATGATAGTCTTATACAAATACAGAGAAGTTTAAGTCATAATCTAGGCTAAAAACAACACAGTTTGAACTGACAAATACAAGAAAGACTGCTGGCTCTGTGCTGTGGGTTTCCATACTATTTCTTTTTACTTGCTCTCAAGTCTGTTTCATACCGAAAGAGTCGCAGCTGAAAGAAGGCTGAAATAGTCTCAGATGCCACAGCTTTGTTAAATGTCATATTGTGACATAGTGTAATAAGTATAATATATATAATTATATATAAGTATAATATAATCATTCAGTATACTCTGAAAGCTATTTATATTTCACTGCCCCATCAAGATGACTATATCTGACTTTTGTGTATTTTGTTAAATTAAGTCTATTAATTAATGCGTTCAACATCAGCATTTTTTTCCAGCTGTCCTCTCTGCATTTGGCAGCTTCAACTCTGTTATTATTAATCTGGATTATGTGTTTAACTTAAATCTTTTTGTCTTATTATAGCTGTTTGTCTGTAAAATGTGCCGCTCTGCTGACAGTAGACTTGTCCATGTTTGTGACTGGTTATAAGCAGCAAACACTGTCCCTTTCATGTGAACATGCTCATAGCCAGATGGAGAAACCCTGGTTTGACTGAATGAGTTGCTAGGTGCTGCTGTAGGTGGTTGTTTGGGTTAGTTAAGCCAGATAACACCAAGATACCCTGAGTATGTTGAACTGGCTTCGTAGTACAGGCCTCAGGTTTTGGATCACAAAGACAAACTGATCTGCAGCTCTTTGTTTTTTGCCTTGAAGTGGTTGTGCCAGCAATCCAAGTAGCTTTGTAGAGTCTCGGCATTGATTTTTGTGAAGGACATTAATGGGGATGCACCATTCCAAAATTATGGTCCAATACTGATGTTTCAGATAAAAATTTGGCTGATAGCCAATACCGATGTTTTGTATTGTTTATTTTGTTGTTATTTATTCCCCCTTTGGTGCCATAGAAACAAAGCCATCTTCATTTAAAAAAATAGCTGAATTGTCCTCACTTTTAAAGTCATGTAGCCCTTCATTCATATCTTGAATGAGCACAAATTTTGTCATGGTACAAATTTAGGAAACAAGCTTTAAAATAACCTTTTTTCACGTGAAAAGTAACCCCTTTAAAAGCCCCTTTAGCCTGTTTACAACAACCTACTCAATGAGAGGAATTTATTTTTCAGTACTTACATAGCCTAACAAAACTTTTTGTGAAAAATACATTAAATGTATTTACATCAGCAGCTTACAACACAACATTTAGTTGGCACAAAATTAATGCGACACAACGCATAAACCTCAGCCTCTGCCATCTGTGAAAAACATCACTTTTGCAAATAGGCTGACTGCAGACAAGTTGTATTTTTAAAAATGTAAACATAGGTTTGTGCTTTTATTTTTAATTAAATCCATTGCAGCAACCCTATGCCTCAAACCAAAAGAGCATTTTCTTCATCCCAAGTGTTTGTAATATAGCTCCTTGGCTTAATAGCTGTGCTTTTAAGGAAACAAATGCTTAATATTTACTCTGTCCTCTGCAGGAAGACATATTTCAACAACCTGGGCTCCGGAGTGAATTTGCAGAAATAAGAGATTGTCTTGACACTGGCATTCCAGATTCTCTCCGTATCCTTCAACACATCATAACCTAGAGAGGGGAAAAATGTTTGTCACAGTGTAGTCCATACATATTTTTGTTGTTTTTGACCCTCCCTAATTTTTTAAACATGTAACAATAGTAAGATATGGTTACAGTTGTAAAAATTAAAGCATTTTCAGCACTTCATTTCTGCCCTCATAGTCATTGTTTCATTTCAGATACAATATGCTGAAATACTGAAGTAATACAACTGTCACTTTATAAATACTGCATTGTATTTCTTGTATTTCTGTCTTTTTTTTTGTCTATCTGGTTAGCCTGTCCCGTTGAATCAATCGTTGGATGTAACGGCGTATTTGATTCGTATTTTGCATCTACTACATTTAGAAACATACAGATTCTCCTCCTTGACTCTATTGACCTGCAGCGGGCAGTAACCACTCAGTGGCAGAGGCCTTGCTTCTCTTTCTAGACGCCCTCCCAGAGCCTGTGGTTCCCTACTCCTTTTACCAGCAGTGCCTAGAAAGCTGCTCCAATGCCAGTCTGTGTGAGAAAGTGAGTAAGACAGCCTTATCACCATTATCTATCATCCGACATGTGTTAAATTAAAAAAAAAAAATGTTAATCTCTATCTTTTTGTATGTCTTCTGTCTTCAGGTTATTTCCATGCTACCTCAGTGCCATAAAAATGTGTTCAACTATTTAGCTGCCTTTCTCCGTGAGCTGTTGAAGAATTCTTCTAGCAATCGATTAGATGTCAACATCTTGGGTAAGAAATGGAAGCAGGTTGCACTTAAGTGTCTTTCATTCATCAATGTGTTATTATTAGCTGCTGCTTTGTGATTTAGTCAGCATGATGAGTACACATAGAGAGACTAATGAATAAAGCAGTAGAAAGTGAAAATGAATGAAAATCCTGTTTAATCTGTTTATGACTCAAGAACCTTTGCACTTATCTTTTCAATGCTCTATAAAACAGGCAGTGGAAAAAGAGAATGTATACTCACCTAACCTACCCTGTATAAATAATGATTGAATATGAACTAAATTATCGCAAGTTTTCTTTTCCTCATCTCTGGAAACCCTGCTAATAAAGACAATACAACCCTTTGTTATACCATGCAATATGAATAATTTATTTTCTCTCTGCATAGCCACCATTTTTGCCTCCTTGCTCCTGAAGTCACCTACGAAGCAGGATCTTGCAGAAAAGAGGAAGACTCAGGAGTTCTTTCAGCACTTCCTGGCCCAAGGCTCCTCCTAGATGGAGGACTTATCCCTCTTGTCCTTTATGCTGGAGCTGAACACTAAAACACGTGCAGTCCAGTATTTGAAATAAACTGTAATGATTTCTTACATTCTTAGATGGCTCTTTGTATAGATTTGTAGTATTACAGTGACAGCTCTTATTTGATATTTGATGTATCACACAGCAATGTTGTGATCTGTTGATACAGAGTATATTGTATATCACTGAGCATCTGTAGAGACCTAACAATTTTTAATGTATGTATATTTTATTTAAAAAATGTATTTTAATGTTTTCTGATCTCAACAGCATATTGTTTTATATATAAAACTGCTGGGAAAAAAAGGTGTGTCACTGGTGATTTTTGCCTATCGGCAAAGAAATGAACACAATATTAATTTTTCTCATAATGTGCGGTGTGATTGTGTGAGAAAACTCTTCCCTACAATCACATTTGGCACAAAAGTCACAATTAGAAAGAAAAACATTTGATGTTTTAATTTAGCATGAGGAATGATGTTAAATTTCCCAGAATTCATCACGAATGACTGGATGTGTGACGTCGTTCGGTAACCTAGGGAGGGGATAGGAAGAAAGTGCTAAACATCCAAACCACGGGGATAAAAAACATCAAATTGAACAGGTAAATATATTTTAATGTAGCGTCCTATTAGTCGATGAGCTTAAGCGTTAGCGCAATAATGTGTGTTAGTCAGTTTATCACTTGGTTTCAGGAAAGTAGCTATTATTGCAGGGAAGCTTGGTAGCTCATGTCAACTGTCGACAGCTAGCTAGCTCCCTAGCTTAGCTGTGAGTCAAATTATTGCTAGCTAGCATGTGTAGAGAAATAAGTGATAGTTGACGGCTAGCGCATAGCTTGCTCCCTAACGTTCATTTTGCCATCTTGCGCTTTCGAGTAAAATGAAAAATCGTTAACGTTGCTGTGTAGTCGGATCTGAAATGAAGTCACAACGCTAAGAAGTGCTAAGAGTGATATACGTATTATTTAATGTAACTGTTATCGTTAACACGACCTGCGGTTTGATGTGTATTTGTAGCAGGAAGCTAGGAGGCTAGTAGCGATGAAATAACATCAGGTCAGTATCAACCAGCGGATTGTTACACAGCCTGTTAACACGGTAATGCTAACAGCAATCTCGGTGCAAACTTGGCTGTCACTGGGTTCATCGTGCCACTGTGTTTATACACGTTAGCTAGCAGTGGCGTGTAATGTAATGCAAAAGTTAACTGTCATTGTCGTGTGAGTGTGGCGTGTTTCATACGATGCACATAACGTTTTATAAAACGTAGCATGAGTAGTTTAAATCGACTATAATCAATCGATCACGTCAGTTAACTTAGCCGAGTTTAGCCGCGACTGTCTCGTGACTTCTGTCATTGAAATCAGAAAGTTCTAGATCTCGGTGTGAACCTTAGTTTCCCATAAACAGGGCTGATGCATCTATTAAACAGATGGCTTAATAGGGAGCAATCCGTGTAAAGTATGAAAGTTATTACATTGCTTAGCTGTTTTTTATTAACATTATTATAATCATAGCCCCGCTTTAGACACATACATTTGAGTCTGTGTCTAACCAGTTGTTGGAAATTATTCCATTCTGTCAAAACAGGCCTTCAACATGGAGTGGTCTCCAGGAGTTTATTAGGTTTTATGATCAACCTGAATATGTCCTCTTATATCTAAGCTGAGCTCTTTTAACAGGACAGTATGGTTATTTATTTTAACTCATCTGGTCCACTGCTACCAGTAGATCTGCTGCACTGTCACTGTCGGTACAAACCTCTCTGATCACATGGGATGGCATTGCTGGGAAGCACTATTCAGTCTTTTTACATCACATATCTGGAACAAACTTCCAGGAAACATGAGGTCTGCTCCAACTCTCCGTTCTTTTAAATTTAGACATTTTTGTCTGCCGTTGCCTTTTATTAAATTAAACTCAGGACTATTTATTTTTATTTAATTTTTAATTTATTATCCTGCTCTTCACTCTAATTACACAGTCATTTTCTTTCTCCGGTTTATCTGTTTTATTCAATTTTAGCTGATCTATCTTCTCTTTTATTTTACTCATTTTAAGCCACATTATGTATCTTTTTGTGTCTCTTATATCTTGTTTTAACGTTCTGAGACCCACCAGCTTTACTGTCTGTTTGTGAATTTCCCCACTGTGGGACCAATAAAGGAATATCTTATCTTATCTTATCTTTCAGAGGCTGTAGCAGGTTCAGGTCTAGAGCTGGTGAATGCGAGTAAAAGTGAGTGAAGGTACTGATGTATGAAACTAGGAAACCTAAAGAATCCATTGATATCAACCATGTCAGTCTAGCTTGTCAGGAAAGAGGCTAAAAAAATGCTCCAAATTTGGACTTAATTTTAGCAAGGAAAAAATGACATGGCCATTGTCAAAGGGGTCCCTTGACCTCTGACCTCCAAGTATGTGAATGAAAATGGGTTCCATGGGTGCCCACATGTCTCCCCTTTACAGACATGTCCACTTTATGATAATCACATGCAGTTTGGGCAACAACCATCCAGGTTTATTGCATGCAGTATGAATGAGATAGTTTTGACTATGCTAAAAAATTATGTATTTGAATATTTCTGTAAACTATGGTCCATAAATGGTCTTCAAAGTACATAAATTCATATCACTGTAAAGCTGAGACTTGTGGATCCAATGAGCACAATTGTATTCATGTGTGATAATGTCAGTCCCCATAGCAGCCGATTCATTGTAGTCAGACCATTTTTTTAAAGGTGACCCCATTGTATAAAATAGCCTGTTGTGATCTCTAGGTTACAGTAGTTACAGCCTCATGAATAGCTCTTCTAGCTAGGTTGACAATAACGGTTGTCTGTCCAGTTTCCATGACAGAAGTGCTCACAATCCAATTGCAGAAAAACGCAGTTCTTGCAGAAATTTCTATCATGTGAAAAGTTTTTGATACCAAATCGCAACATGGCTTTTTCTATAGTGTTGCTCAAGGTCTTGGTGTCTTAATGTGGTATTGGAGGGATCATTTTTATCAATTCTTGATAGGTAAAAAATGGTTAAATTTAGCACCAAATCTGTGGAACAAATGGTATCAGCTCCAAAATTGCTGCAGTAACCTCTGAAATATAATCGAGCATGAGGATGGCCATCATATACTTTGGTTATAATGTTCTCAAGCCCTCATACACTTTTACATTTCATTTTAAATAATGAATTCATTTGTGCTTATTTCTGATTTAGACACACACTGCTGAGCTGCATCTCAATTTAATCTTCAGGTTCCTAGCTTTCAGATGATGTACACCACTTTGTGACAAATACTGTTGACCTGCTATCCCCTAAAGACCCCCTGTACTTCCCCTAAAAAGACTAAACGGGTCTATTGTGGGTCTCAGTTTTATGTGTTATGTAAAGCTCTTTGAATTGCCTAATTTACATCTATTAATAATTTTTCAAATTTATATTTCAGGCTGTAACGTTTAACAGTGTGAGTGTGCAGTCCTCCTTGTCAAGGAAGGAGAGGCACCAGGGACCATGAGTGAGAATGGCCCTCATACAGAGGCGCAGATGTACTTTGAGGTGGAGGTGGATCCCCTTGGGCGGGATGACGACGAAGAGGAAGACAAGATCCACTTTGACAAAGACGATGACCTGATCGCTGAGCCATCATC
Source organism: Pterois miles (assembly GCA_947000775.1). Classification (NCBI taxonomy): domain Eukaryota; kingdom Metazoa; phylum Chordata; class Actinopteri; order Perciformes; family Scorpaenidae; genus Pterois; species Pterois miles. Next base: position 225,734 of record CAMQGK010000327.1, read on the forward strand.
GTCCTCTGGTCGGGTGTACGACCGCACCACAGTACTCATTGAACGGGACCCTATTCGGCTAGATGAGGAGGGCGAAGAGGAGGGTCACTGTGGAGGGGACGAAGATGGGGTCACCTTCCTAACTGAAGGGGAAGGTGATGGAGATGAGGAGGATGGCTCTCTGGCCTTTATGACCGACCCTGATGGCATGTCACAGGGTTACGTGCACCACACCATTTCTCCAGACCAGATCCAGTTCACAATAAATCCAGGCTCCACCCGCATGCCACGCAACATAGAGGGGGCCACACTCACCCTGCACTCCGAATGCCCAGAGACCAAGCTGAGAGAGGTAAGCTTAAATACATGCATCTTCTTCAAATGTAAAGGATATACAGCAGCTACTTTTTAATGAAACGTGTATATACTTGTTGGATGACTCAAGGGCATCTCTTTTGCCAAGTTCTCAAAAGGATATCTTAACTATAAATGTTTAAGAAGAAGAAGAAGATATTCCTTTATTAGTCCCGCTAGGGGAAATTCAATTTTTTCACTCTGTTGTTAACTTATACACACACATGCACAAACAGGACCATATACATGCAACAATTGGAGAGGTGTCAGAGTGAGGGGGCTGCTCCTGACAAGCGCCCCGAGCAGTTTGGGGTTTGGTGCCTTGTTCAGGGGCACCTCGGCAGTGCCCAAGAGGTAAACTGGCACCTCTCCAGCTACCAGTTCACACTCAGTTCTTGGTCCATGTCGGGACTCCGGTTCCCAAGCCAACTCCCTACAGACTGAGCTACTGCCCCTTTGTTTGTGCTTCTATTCAGTAATCTGCGGCCTAAATTAATTTTCACACCAGTTACAAGACAGATGAGGTTAGATTGTGTTCACTATAAGGCTGTCAGCTATTACTGCTGCAGAGTGCTTGGTTTTGTTTGCTTTGGCTCTTTGAGGTTCTTCCATTCATTCCTGCTAATTACTCAACAGAACAGCAGATGGTTTAAAGATTAATCTAACATGTCTAACGGCCTTACAAACTATGAGATGCATAATGTAGCAACATAGCTAGTGTTATTATTGACATGCTTATCTTTGCTGAAATAAAGTACAATTACAAATACCTTAACATGCTTTAAGGTCTTTCAAATTGAGCAGGCAGCCAGCGTGGTTGCTCATTTGGGTTAAGTAGAAGTGTTGGTGGTGTCACCTTGCTTGGTGAATTTGCCTTATTTTGACACCTGTCCCAGCCTAATGAGTGGAAGTAGACTGTTAAACCATCTGACAGCGTGTGTGCACTGGTAAAGCAGCTGGCCCTTGATGAATAAGAAGTAGGGTGCTGAAGGACTGCAGGGAACAACTCAGTCCTGTGTTTAGTCAGTTGTTTCAAATGTCAGATGATGCACACTATAATTCTATTAAGGAAATGCCACATACAGTTCTTGTGCCAAACACACAGAATCAAGAGGTTTTTAATTATTGACCAGTTGCCTCAGTGTCTATTATAATGATGAGTCTTTGAGAGGATTGTGATAAATTTGGGACCTCGTGAGGTTTAAAATACATTTCACCCATTCCAGTTTGTATGGGAGGGACAGCAGCATTGGGGATGATATTTTGGACATCCTGCATAACATTTACTGTCATCTTTATAGACCCAAGCCTTACGCCCATGTTGGTTTTGTTGGTTTTCAATATGTGTTTGACATAAGGCTTTCAAAGTTGATCAGTAATAACACATCAATGCAAATTCACATTAACGCAACTTGGGATTTCTAATTGCCTCTTAAAAATCTGACGAACCACCGTCAGGCCCAGCTGCTGTTTAATCTTTTGGAGGTTTGTATCAGGCTTAGTTTTAAAGGTAGAGTGAAGATACTGGAATGATATGAAACTAGAAAATACTGGTAACAACCATGTCACACTAGCTTATTATAAAAGGAAGCTAAATAACACTCCAAACCTGCACTAAATTTTGGAGAGGAAAAACTGGCATGACAATTTTCAAAAGGGTCCTTGACCTCTGACCTCAAGATATATGTATGTAAATGGGTTCTCTGGGTACCCACGTGTCTCCTCTTTACAGACATGCTGACTTTATGATAATCACATGCAGTTTGGGGCAAGTCATAGTGAAGTCAGCACTCTGACACACTGACAGCTGTTGTTGCTTGTTGGGCTGCAGTTTGCCATATTATGATTTCCAATGATAAATACATACATACATTTGCATAAAGCAGCATATTTGTCTATTGCCATGTCGATAAAAGTTTTAAATAACTGACAGATTTCCATTCAAGGTGCATTTTGAACAGATAAAAAATGTTTGATTAAATTGCCATTAATCACAATTAACTATGGACAATTTTGATTAATTGCAAGCAAATATGTTATTGGATTAACAGCCCCAGTTTAATACTGTAGACTATATTATAATTTAGAGACTTCTACAGCTGGATGTGAATAGTAGCATCATTGGATGGGTGGACTGCTGCAGTGTTTTTCCCTAAAGTTATTATTAGGAGGCCCTACGAGGGAGCACTTTGTCTGTAGTGCTGTTTTTAATCTGGACATTTCTGATGACATAGCCAATGTTGGTGTGATCAATGAAGATGAGACAAAGAATTGTGGATGGACTGTTTGTTAGTTGGTGTCAGCCCAGTTTTTGACCAAGGCCATCACCAGGAGTATGTCATTGAGATTGTGGATGAGTTTGTATCTTTATGGGCAGTAATATAAATATACTGGTTCTCTTTTACTGTTAATTTATGCAGTGTTTGTGGTACTTGTTCTTGTCTGCCTGTAAGAAGAAACTGCACAAATAGTTAATACTTTTTGCAACAACAAAATGGTGCAATACTGTTCCGATGGTCACAAGAAAATGGCAGACAATTCTTGGTGATGTGTCATATCTCCTTTTTAGTGAAAATAATATCCTGACATGAGGTTGAGGGCATAGGGTGACGTCTTTGTGAAATAGTTTGCCTGTGAGGATTTTTAATCCACCAGCATAATATCACTAAATAAACAAAATATGAAATATAATTCTGGGTGTGTTGAGGTTGGCCAGTATTTGTGGGTGTTACAGCTGTACGCTAAGCACAGTGTTTGTTTAATCTGTTTGTAGTGTTGGATTGTCTTGATCACCGCTATTGTCCTTTCATTGTTGGTGGGTTTTTATTTGTGTTGTTATCTTTGCCAAAGTCATTGTTATGACGTTATGGCTTGATTTGCTGTGACATTGTCATGATGATTGCCACAGGCACACAAAACATTGCCAAGAGGACTATAAAGTTATTTATCCCTAGACTGAAGTGCACATACCAAAAAAATGGAAGCAACTTTTTTTGTCAAATCTTATTTTGATTTAGCACGTAAAACGACATCTTTTCGATGGCGTCTACATAAAATCACAGTGGGTGGTGGCAGTCATGCTGCACTGTGATGTGGTGCAAAGAATACTGTTCAATTCCATGTGTACTACACAGAAAAAAAACAATTTTAGCCACCCTTTGAAAAGCATGATGAGTAGAGACGACCCAAGAGTGGCTTTTTTTTTTTTTGTGAACAACAAATGGAAGATTCTACTTCAACATGTTTCAGGGGAGAAAAAATAATGACAAGGAGCAACGTCAAGCCCTTCGTGACACTGCTGTAAATACACATTTGTAATGCAGTGGTCTTTTTGCACTATGCATGCTGGGGGACCAAGGTATAAAAAGCTCTCTGACAGTGATTGGAGAAGAGTCACGATTGTGTGGGAGACGAATGCAGTACTGAGCCACAGGCTTAGCAGGCCTCCTACGGTGGCTTTGCTTCACAAATGATCTCTCCCGCATCCTTGATACCAAAATGAATGGCCTTAGATTACCCATCACTCACACAGCACAGATTAGCATTTGCTAGTGAGACTGAAAGTAAATTGAATCAGCTTTATATCACTTCCACTGTGTACAACAGCTAAGCAGGTTTCGTCTCTTTCATGGTATGATTAGGTGCGTTGGACAAAGTCCTCCTGCAGTGAAGCATTGAGGCTGCTAGGATGAACAATGTAGGGTTTTCACTGATGTGACAATTTTTTTCTAAACTAACAAAGGCATCAATTGCATCATAAGAAATGTTAAATATCATGAAGAAAATGTTTTTTGCAGCATCAACATTCATTAGCACTTAATTTCCAAGTGTATTGTCATTCACAGTCAGGCAGGTTTTAATAAATTGTTCAAAACTTTTTTTGAATTTGACAACAGGCCATTTTGTGCTGCAATTTTGTCCAAAACTCTTGCAAAACAAATATCCTGATCTGAAATATCTTCAGCAAAATGATGATTTCATAAAGATACATTGTAGTAGAGCTACAACAAGTAATCAGTTAGTTGATTGATAAACTAATTAAATTAACTATTAAATTAATCAATATCTATTTTGATCATTAATTTGACTTGAGTTTGAGTCATTTTTTGTGGGGAAAAAAGTTTCAAAAAAATCTGATTCCAGCTTCTTAAATGTAAATATTTTCTGTTTTTTTTTTTTTTTTTTTTTTTTTACTCCTCTATGACAGTAAACTGAATATATTTGAGTTATGGACAAAACAAGACATTTGAGGACGTCATCTTGCCATTTTATGACATTTTATTGACCAAAAATGAATTGATTAAGCTAGAAAATAATTGACAGATTAATCAACAAAGAAAATAATCATGAGAGGTTTCTTTATTGCTTTGTCTAAAAATGACACAAACAATAAACAAATTTACAATTAAAGGTCTTTTCTCACTTCCTAATTCTCCCACTTTGCTGGCTACTCAGTATTGGGGAACTACCTGGTCTGTTGCAGTCAGGGGTAAACATGCAGCTTTCTGTCTTGAGTCGAGGTAATGGTAAATTTTATGAAATTGTATGTTTCAAAGAGGATTGTGACAGTGAATAACAGGAATAATGTCAGCTGAGAGAGGGGTCCTTTTGTCCAGATGGCCCACCACAAGTCTCCACCTCCTGACTTTTTGTTCAACACAGGATGGCATTTTTGTTGAATAAGAGGATAAACTGCTTTTATTCACATTGCCCCAGGGCTTTTGTATGAGAAGAGAGCAGGAGACTGCCACACTGCAGTGGAGATTGGTGCTGTGAAACAGAATTGGATGGGATGTATTGCATGGGGGGTTAGTAATCATCGCTGTCCTTTGTGCTCACCCACTTCATGTGCTGATGGGGAGCTGAGTCATTCAGTTCAGGTCCCATCTGAAAGGTCACGCTGAGTCAGACTGTCACTTCATCGTATGGCCAGGCTGGTTATTATGGAGAATTAACAAATTACATTTTCACTGGTGTTTTGAAATACAGGTTTAAGACTATTTGATACTTAATAGAGGATATCTGTTTCCTTAATTGATAAGGGCTGATGTCCCCCTCTTCTTCTTCCACTATCAGGTGAAGCGCTACCAGTGCATGTTCGAAGGCTGCACCAGGACGTACAGCACGGCGGGAAACCTGCGAACACACCAGAAGACACATCGGGGCGAGTACACATTTGTGTGTAATCAGCAGGGCTGTGGAAAGGCCTTCCTCACCTCGTACAGCCTCAAGATCCATGTCCGTGTTCACACCAAGGAGAAGCCGTTTGAGTGTGATGTGCAAGGCTGTGAGAAGGCCTTTAACACATTATACAGGTAAGCCTTTACACAGCTTTGTTGTTTTATTTCTCCTCATGGGTGCTGTTCAGATCATTATCACCACTGTAGGTTCTGTTTACTGTTCACTATAGATCAGCTTCCTACCTGGGGTCCGGGCCCCATTTAGGGGTCGCCAAAGACCACAGGGGGTGCGCCAGGATTTGTCTACTCTGCGGTTGTCAAAATTAGATCTGCACATGTATAAATTTAATCATAATACCACACTTACTGGACAATTTATACAAAAGTCTGTATATAAAACTATTTAAAAAGATATTTTTTGCTAATCAGTAGTCCACATTGTGTGTAAACCTAGTATGTCTGCACAGTTGCAGATAAAGATCAGGCTAATATTATTAGTATCATACTATATGTAGAATTAGATTCTAGTGGTGGCTGAGTAGGATTGTGTCTGACTCCTGTGTGAACTCCAGAGGGTTGTCCAAACGTTACATTTACTTGAAAAAAATAGATGTAAACATTTTTAAAATTCAGGTTTTTATCTAATGCTAATATAGCTGACGAGTTATGTTCATTATAGAAAGTTGATTTAATGAAAAAGACTCAGGTTCATACACTGTAACACCTCATTCAAACTGAGGGTTTTGTTTGAAGATTTGTAAATTTTGGGTAACGATGCCAAAATATGGGGCCCTCTGCTTTTCTTTGATACAAACGGGGGACTTTGAGAAAAATAGGTTGTGGAACCACTGAATTAGATGTCTTAACTAGGGTTGTCACAATACTGACATGTCTTGCTTTTATTCAGATAATGCAATGTGAGATTGACACATTGATCAATTTATTATAATTGATATGTATAATATTCTTAGGTTATATAGAGAGGTGTGCTGCGTTGGCCTACAAATCTCAAGTGTAACTTTATTATGCCTAAAAATTACATTTATTTGATAAGAGGTGTAAAAATACACAGGGTGGGAAAAAAAAGAATCAATTAGGGGGGGGGGGGTCAAAATTTTTAAAAGGGGGGGAAAATGGGGGGGGAAAAATGTGGGGGGGGGGATTTTTCGGGCGGACGGACTTGCATGAAACAAATACACAGGGTTTTATTCGAGGGCATATCACATCTGTGTATCATTTATTCTTTTGTTTTTAATGAAAATAAAAAAAAAAAAAAAAAAAAAGATATATAAAAGAAAGAAAAAAAAAAAGAAAAAAAATTAATGGAAAAAAAAAGGAAAAGAGGGGGGAAAAATAAAAAAAAGAAAAAAAAAAAAAAAAAAAAAAAGAAGAGAAATAAAAAGAAAAGAGGGGGGGGGGGGGGGGGGGTGGGGGGTAAAATTTTGGGGGGGGGGGGGGGGGGGGGGGGGGGGATATAAGGGGGGGTGGTAAAGGGGGGGGGGGGAAATTGGGGGGGGAGGGGGGGGGGAAAATGCCTGATGTAGAGCAATAGAAACAATGCATTAAAGGAACAATACAATGAAAAAGCAGAACAGTGTCACCTCAGGGTGCTCTGGTGTGAAAGTTCTCTTTCTAATTTCTAGCTTCACCTTAATTACAATTTTTCCCTAAATGAAAATATCCTCCTTTAATTCTGCAGTTTTCCATTTCTGTTGCAGTTTGGGTGAGTTTGGTCATTAAAAATGGTACGTATTTAATTTTAAAAATTAGGTAAATCTGCCTTAGATATAAATGGGGGCTTTGAGAAAAAATAGGTTGGAAACCACTTAATTAGATGGCCTTACTAGGGTTGTCAACATACTGACATGTCTAGCTTTTATTCAAATAATACAATATGAGATGGACACAGTGTTAGTGTTAATATTGGTATAATTTGGTATAATATTGTTAGGTCATATATAGAAGAGTGCTGTGTTGGCAATTGACTTCTGACAGTGTTTAATGCACTAATGATTAAATAATTAATTAATTATTAATTAATAACTTAATAATAAGATGTTAAAGATGCTATGTATTTTATTTAAACATTAGGAAAATCTGCCATCTGAAATGTTTTTGTCTGTCTGAAATGAATGATACTGCAGATGAATATTTATTTCAGGCCCAAGTGCAGTTTCAGTCTGTTTTGACCAGAGCCAGGCATGTTCTTAGTCTGTAGCATTTTCACTGCTAAGATGTTTTGTTGTGATCTCAAGCAGTCCACATCTGAGCCCTCTGATCTGTATTGGTTCAGTTGCTATGACAAAGTGTTTAGGGCTTGTTGGAGCTGTGCCACTGCCATTAGTTCCCTGTCAGAGGCTGGTACTCAGGGCAGCCAATGCCACACATGGGTGGACTCTCCTTTTAATAATATTCCTTTCCTCTCTCCATCTCCCATGAGACCCAGATACTCTCATTTTCTCACTGACTAGATTCTGCTATCTTAATGTGGACTCAGCTGTCATTTTCATAATGGTTTTTAGACATTCTTTGCAACAGGAATCAACACATGCCGTTTAATGCCACTGTGCTGAGTTTGTTTATCTCTGCGTGTCTCCCATTATGGTTTAATGAAACACACTTCATTGTCTCTGCAGACTAAAAGCACACCAGAGACTTCACACAGGCAAGACATTCAACTGTGAATCAGAGGGATGCACAAAGTACTTTACCACACTGAGCGACCTGAGGAAGCACATCCGCACACACACTGGGGAGAAGCCATTCCGGTGAGCATTTCCATCATCACACCAGGTCCAATCCACCCCTAGTAGAAGATGAAGGAACTGTGATGCTAATTGATACTCACAGACAGCTCTTTAAGTCTCTTTTAATGTTTGCTTATCTACACAAAGGCTGTCAGTTGATTAAAATATTTGATTAATAATTAATATTTAACATGATAGGGCTGCACGGTGGTGCAGTGGTTAGCGCTGTCGCCTCACAGCAAGAGGGTTGCAGGTTAATTGATGACTCTAAATTGCCTGTGTGAGTGTGAATGGTTGTCTGTCTATATGTTGTCTGTTTCTATGTGCCCTGCCCATGACCTGTCCAGGGTGAACCCCGCCTTCACCCAATGCCAGCTGGGATCGGCTCCAGCCCCCCCGCGACCCCTAACGGGATAAGCGGTTGACGATGGATGGATGGATGGATGGATGGATGGATAGATAGTCACATGATTGTCCATGATTAATCGCACAGTTTTTATCTGTTTAAAATGTACCTTACAGAGAGATTTGTCATGTATTTAATACTCTTATCAACATGTAAGTGGACAAATATGGTGCTTTATGCAAATGTATGTACACATGTATTACTGGAAATCAATTAACAATGCAAAACAAGGACAAATATTCACCAGAAACCCTCAAAAATACTACATTTAGCATAAAAAAATACGTGGCAAACATGGCAAACTCAATTTCAACAGGCAACAACAGCTGTCAGTGTCCTGACTTGACTATGACTTGTGACTTGTGGATACCGAGAGAAACCATTTTCATTCACATATCTGAAGGTCAGAGGTCAAAGGACCCTTTTTACAATGATGCAAATTTTGAGCGTTATTTACCCCTCTTCCAGATAAGCTAGTATGACATTATTGGTAACTGTAGATTTCTTTTCTTGTTTCATATGATGCCAGTATCTTCACTCTAACTTTAAAACTGAGCCTGCTACAACCTCCGAAAGATTGATTGTGTGACAGCCCTAGTTTCATGTCTTTCACTCACTTTTTTGTGGGAACTGCATTTTGGTTAAGCAGAGGGCTTTCCCATCTGCTGTTCATAAAGTACCTGTGACTCATCATATAAATAAAGCCAACTATATGATTAGTCACGGTGCTTGCTGTTCTAGCAGGAGCCTGGCTTCATAGTTGATGAATTATCAAATGTAGTGTCTCAAAAATTTGCATATTTCTGACATGGTGTTTTTTTCCGTCTTTGCCTATAGGTGTGACCACGATGGCTGTGGCAAAGCCTTTGCTGCAAGTCATCACCTAAAAACACATGTACGGACACATACAGGTACATATTACTTGTCTGTTTTATGTATCCTTGAATTTTCTTGGGAAGCTTGAACAAGGACATGTTTGTCAGCTTGGCCTGATTTGCATTCATGTTTTTACAAGTGTCTGCCACACCCAGTTACGGTAATTTGAATAGCCCAAACAAATAGATTTTTTCCTGCAGCCAAAAACATTTCATGTGGTTTTGTTTTTACTGTCTCCCTTTCAAAAGTCTGTAGAAATGTAGTTTAAAGACACAGTAACTAAAGAGGTTGTGTCTCAGGTGTACTTGTATTGATTGGACAAATAACTTTCCTAATAGTTGTTGGCTGTGCTGCAGGATCTGATGGCGTAGAAACTAAGTTTAATATAAAATAAGCTTCTCAAGTACTTTTTCCCACTTGCTGACTTATTTACATACATATTACATATTACATACATAATATTATACATTACTACATATTTATGTGGAAATGTGCTAAAGTTACCCCTCTTCATAAAGGAGGTGTTTCAGTAGCTCTTTATAATTGAAGACCAGTTTTTTTTTTTTATTTGCACAACAGCTAATCTATGTAAAAAGCTAATTTCCTTCTCATGACCTCAAGGCTTATTTGTTGGTTTTTAGTTGTTTTTTTTTTTTTTTTTTTTAATAGGTAGACTCAGAACGTTGACTTAATGTTATTTTGTTTGTTTTGTAGCATTTATTGTATTTCTCATTAGTTTTGTGCCCATTATGCTTTAAAACTTATTTTTGTTTAAACAGTTTCTGTGGTTTTGCATCTTGAGGACTCCCTTGAAAATGAGATAGTACATCTCAATAGGTTTATCCTCAAATTAAAATTAGAAATGACATAAATTGGTTCCCAGTTGAGCAGATGAAGCAAAGTCCCTTGCCCAAATGCGTATATGCTCGTTTGGGGAGGAGTGTCAGCTACTCACTCCTGTCCAGGAGGTTCCCTGTGTGTAGTTTTTTATATGGGCGATTCTCCCAAACTAGACTGAAACAGTGTGGTAGAGCATTAGACCAAACTGTCAATCTGCTAAATTTAGTCCTGTTCCAGTGAAGGAGACTAGCCCTTTGGTTTTTGCTGTGCATCCAGTAGAACAATGTCAAACATGAGATTCTCAGTATGCCGGTCTGTGTTTACAATTGCGTGCATGCTAACGAATCAATCAGATATAAGTGCAATATTAAAAAGTTAAAAAGTTAAATATCAACTTTTATCTTGGCTTAATGATTAAGCTGTTAAGATTATCTCTGACCAGTCAATCTCTTTCTGTATTCTTCTCTCTCTGTCGCTGCTCGTTCTGTAGGGGAGAAGCCATTCAACTGTCCCAGTGACGGCTGTGAGAAGACTTTCAGCAGCCAGTACAGTCTGAAGAGTCACATCCGGGGCCACGACAAAGGACAGCCCTTCACCGTCACCCTCACCCATCCGCTCTCTGAAGTGAGTCGCAGTACGGTAACTTCATCTCTCGATGGCTCATGGTCTCCACACACAGCAGCACACAGCTGCATCTCTTCTAGAGATTTGAGGAATCACCTGTTTTTTCCATGTGGCGTGAGGTTCACAGCAAAAGTAGACAGAATATCAACAACATTACTACAGTTTCAATGTCCATATGTTACAGACATGAAAAAAGTAAACATTTGATGTTATATTTTAACTGAACACTTTCTGTTGAACAGAATTCATTCATTTGTTAACACAATGCTTTTATTCTGAAATAGAGAACAGACTTAGTTGTAGATTATTACTATTATTACTATTACAAATGAGCACATGCCTCTTAACCCTTGTTGTCTAACTATATATAAATATAAATGACATTTAGAATGAAATGAAATGGGCATTATGAAAGACAAACTATCATGTAGAAAGAAAGGGCTGGCAGTAGCAGCGCAGCAGTAGCAGCACTGTCGGTGTGGACACCACATCCGTGAGAGACGCAGCAGTTCATGGAAGCAGCTGTCACATGCTGCTCATGCATCCAGTGAGGCCCAGACGTGAGAGCTACATGACACTATGGTCTTCATAATAGTCACACAAGATTTATTAATAGATGGGAGGCATTCTAGAGAGTGTGTTAGCCAAAAACAAAGTCTACATGATGTGGACACTTTCAAATGTCTACAAAGACCTGACTTAGAGGGGTTTACACTACACTGTGTTAATCACAGCAAATCTGAAAGTTATTATGAAAAAGAAGAAGCTTTAGATAAACTTCTAACTAGATTTAGGGGTTTTGGAGCTAGTGCTGCTAGCTGCTTTCATTGGAAATGTGTTGGCAAAACGTGGTTGGTTTATTTTTAAAATCTATTATACTCTTGTTAGTTTTTCAAAACAACCAAACCTAGCTTTAATTGTGTCATTACCTGCTAGTTTAGAGGAACTGTACCTTTAAAGCAAATGTTTACTAATTAAGTAATGGTAATAATAAGTAATTTTTGCATGAATGTACAGTAGATGTTGCATTTTTTTCCTCATAGTAGTGGTAACTTTAATCAGGTCCTTCTCTTAATTACAGGATGCAAATCACTCACTGTGCCTCAGTGACTTGAGCCTCATCTCTACAGACTCAGAGCTACGAGAGAACATCCATAATGTAAGTCTGGCCTTTGTTTCAGACAGTGGATTGAAAATGTTGAGGAGTTGTCAAGATAGTCTGTAAAGATGTCAATTAGGCAGATATTTTGACACATAAGTTTAGTTGTCACTGTAATAAGAATTTAGAGGTAAACCCATAGTTTCTGGCTGTAATACTAAGTGAAGTCATTTATTGCATTTATTAAGTTTTAATTGTATTGCAGGCTCAACATTTGGACCTTAGCAATGCCACCCCTGTGAAAATCTTTGAGCTCATGTTCCAGAGTCCTGAAAATAGTGTCAGCCAAGATGATGCCCATCCCAGTGGTTAGTATATCTCAAAACCGGTCTGCTTGAATTGGATTAAATGTTTTCATTTTCACTGATGGGAGTTTTGTTTTCTTCCTCAGAGAGCCTTGCTGAAACCTTCAGCCTAGAGACGCCTACCCAGCCGCTAGTGACTGATGGATCGTCTCTCATCTCCTTCTCTCTCCACCCTACCTGCTCATCTTCCTGTTCCCACACAACTGCAGCCATGGAAGCTCCTTCCCGGCTCAGTCAGAGCTCTTCCTCTCAGGCCTCCACCTCTTCCTCTGTCACTGCTACTGTCAGCTCCTCACAGCCTCCCCCTTTCATACAAGTAACCAGGCCTCAGCAGGTCTCCGATGTGCCTGCCCAAGCCTCTGTCCAAGCCCCAGACCATGTCGCCCCCCAGCACTTCATGGCACTGCCACCCACATTCCTGCAGCCAGACAGTGCTACTCAGACAGCTCCTCTACCACCAGCCATCTCTGCTCCTCCTCCAGTGACCCCAGCGCTGACCACCACAGCACCAGGCACTGCTCCTGTGTCTGTTGTTGCAACCACTGCAACAGACGTTGCTGTGGCAGCTGGGGCTCTACCTGTGCCTTTGGCCAACAACCCTGTCCCCAACTCTGGCCCTGGTTTGGCTACCACCCCTGCCACCATCACCATAGCTCCCACCCAGAACCTGCTGCAGCCCAGCCTGGTCATGTCTGACCAGAACCTCCAGTGGATCCTCAGCAGTGCTGCCAACACCCAGCAGAACCCAGAACAAGCAGTGAGTAATACTCCCACTCAGTGTTTGCACAGACAAATGGTGACTACATTTGTACTAGTCTTGATTTTGTGATACATTCAAATATAAAAAACACATTCCCACATGCATGAAATTAGGGATTCCTTGCATTTTGTCTTCTAATCCTGTATATATTCATGTGAGAAGATTAGCAAAGAACAAGCCATGCACTTACGTTATGATGCAAAAACTATTTAACAAATTTATATGTAAGGTAAACCAGTGGGGTTGTGGCAGTGGTCAGCACGGACTCTCTATTTGCAGTAAGCTTAGCAAAGGAATAGGTGTTACTTTTTATCAGTACAACTTTTAAAGGTGCAGTGTGTAGGATTCAGTGGCATTGAGTGGTGTGGTTGCACATTGCAACCATCTGAGTATCCCTCCGCTCGCTCTTCCCTTGCCGAGGCTGCGAAGGGCTCATGCTAAGCTAACAAAAACACTACAATTCTTCAGGGTTTCACACTAATGAAAACCATTTATGCTAATAGATCTCCTGAAATCCTACACACTGGTCTGTTAATACAACACAGATACACCTCACACATCCCTTCAGTTGTTAGAAATGTGGTGTAAATCAACCTCATAATACTCTTAGCTCATACAAGCATGTCCCCAGTTTTTTTTTTTTTTTTTTATCCTGCTTGAGTTGTGGTGTTTTATGTTTGTTTGCAGCCCCATCAAGGAGCTCCAAAAGTGGAAAAAGTTTTCTTTACTACAGCCATACCAGTAGGAGGAAACGCTGGTAAGTCAAAGAGTAGGGCAATTATTATATGTTTTAATGTTTTGGACATCAGCCAAAAGGTTGTAATGAAATCGTATGTATATTTGTTTTGACATCTATTGCGGTACTTAGCTTTAGTAGGATTCATTAAATAGTAAATGAGTGTCCAGATAGCTCCACTAAGATACTATCACAGTGGTTTTATTATACAAATGCAGTTCCAAGATGCTGACATTCAATTAAGACACAGTGCAAGAACAGGTAAAACAGTTTCCCATTAAAGTACTTAAAAATAAATTGAAAAGTAAAAGGCACAAGAGGAATAACATTGAAAATATTCAGAACAAGAAGAGAACTAATTGTCGACTAATCAATTAATGACTTGACCTTGTTTCAGTTTATTGTTCTCTTCATGTCATTCTGATTCAAGTCTTTCTGATTGCAACTCATCATAAAATTGATCTGTTCAAATGCTGTCAAGGCACAAGATTTAAATGTTGATGGTCTTTTGAGGACAGAAGTTATCCCTCCTTCACTTTGTGTACATTTTATTGACAAAGAGGTCAAGACTCAATTCAGATGTCCTGATTCTGTTTACTCCTGTCACTCACTTTGAAAGTGCTGCAGTGGACAAGGAACATTTGGTGAAGGTGACATGAGGAGTTATGGGTACAACACCTCCTCAATTCACTGTAAAAACCTAAATAAGGTGACACCTGGCTGGAGGGAGATCGCCTGAGAGTTTCCTACTTGCTGTTGGCTATGTTGTAAGCTATTTCCAGTAAATATCACAATCATAAACATGCGTTTTCTGTTCAGAAAGTAGAAATGTCAGAAGATAACAAGTACTGCGCATCCATCTTTTAAATGATTACATCTCCAGTCTGATCTGGAGCTCACAGCTGAGAAGTACGTGGTTTGTTTACATGACGTAACGTAACACTTGCTGTGAGGACACAGTGTCCCTCTCTCTGCAGCCGACTTCTCCACCATCATACGGTTGTTGTTAAATTATTCCTTGTTCAGCATGACCTAACGTTACCTTTTATCAGTTAATGAAAGTGATGTATGACTCCCGTCAGTGCGCGTGAAGCAGACAGCCTTAGTAGGGCTGCTTTTTTCTTTCACAATAGGATATTCATTTTAACATTTTAATGTTATTTTTTTTACAACTCAAATATGTATTTGAATTAAGGATATTCACTGATATGAAGGAATGCTGTCCATCGTAGCAAGATCTAGGTTCTTTTATGGGAAAAAAATTATATATTAAAATATTAAAAATCAATTTGTGGAACTTGTGAACTGATTCAGAATCTCAGAAGATAAGTTTCTCAATTCTTACATGAATCAATTTTTTCCCCACCCCTATTTCACGTTTTCATTTTCTTTTGATATGCTTTGCAGGGCAATTTGGAAAGTGTCTTGCTTTCGTTGAACTTGAAATTGTGTTTCTGTTTTCAGGCAGCTCAGTCCAACAGATCGGCCTCAGTCTGCCGGTCATCATCATCAAACAGGAGGAATCCTGCCAGTGCCAGTGTGCCTGCAGGGACGCTGCTAAAGACAAGAGT
This sequence comes from Pterois miles, assembly GCA_947000775.1. Lineage (NCBI taxonomy): Eukaryota > Metazoa > Chordata > Actinopteri > Perciformes > Scorpaenidae > Pterois > Pterois miles. The sequence goes on from CAMQGK010000327.1 coordinate 241,271, forward strand.
TCAAAGAGTGCCTCCTCCACGGTTTCAGCCCCAGCACAGCCGCAATCACCAGAGCCTCCTCCTCCCCCACTACCACAACCCACAGAACCTCCACATCATCCAGCCACCTCATCTTCTTCATGCTGCCTCTCTGAGTCTTCCTCCAAGGTGGGTGAGGTGAGACCAGAGGCTCCTTCTTCTTCTTCTTCATCATCATCTTCTTCCTCTTCAGCTCAGACTTTTTCCACGATAGTGAGCAGCACTGCCACAAACCCTCCCTCGTCTGACGGGCTAGCCAATATGGATGTGTCGGACTTCCTCTCCCTGCAGAGTCCTGAGACGGCCGCCAACATTGAGGCTCTGCTGCTGGTGGCTGAAGACTTCAGCATGGCCCCTGACGGCAACCCTTAGAAGAGCTGCCTTCTGAGTCTGGCACCATGTGTCCGTCTGTTGCACCCACTTATCCTCAAGCATCAATTCCACCCACATCTTGAGTCATTCACCACAGCCTCACCTCCTCTTTCTCCCTATATAGTGTGTATATCAAACCCTCCTGTACCTGCGGTGCAGTCTGTTCTGTATGGCATTGTGCAACATATACGTATATACACAACCTATGAATACTTTTTCTGTTGAGTTTCATTGCAGTAGTTGAGTTTTTACAAACAGGATTAGTTTGCTTAATGAGATTTAGCAATATTAATGCTAATGAATGCAGGGAAAAGGCATTAGATCCTTTTGTTATGAACATAATCAAACTGTATATAATAACCTTCGATATCTGCTCTGAATTGATTGAATGAAACAAATGAGTGTTGTCCAAGCACTGATAACTTAAGAGTATTTTTTTTTCCTTGAAGGTCAGATACCTTAGGAAAACAAAACTTGTCTGTATATCCTTGTACTGTACTGCAGGTCCTAAAAAATGCTTAAAGCTGGTATGCAACTGGCCAGAATGCACTGTACATTAGAGGAATTTAATCTGAACAAGCATCGCTCCCAGTAGGAATTAGAAGGGGTTGGCTGTCATATAATATGAAGTGATTTCCTCAGTATTTTTGTTTTTAGGAAGACTAGTGTAGTCCAGAAAATGTGATTATCTTTTTTTTACTTCTTTTGAAAGTTATTTAATAATTGAGAAAAGAACCTGTGATCTGACCTGCCTGTCTTTAAGTGAAATTAATACATCAATAAGTTGCCTATAACTTAAACTAATTTAAAATTGTAAATGTTAATTTATTTAAATACTTGATTCTTTTATTATACCGGTAATACCATTATCCACAAGATAGCAGAAAAATCTATTAATTTATTCCAATCACTTGTATTTTTAAGTTGAGCTGTTTGTATGTTACTGAATTGTTTTACTTTATTTAAAGAACACAACGGATATTGCTTAAAGCAAGTTTGAGAGAAGAGGCACCTATAGGTGACTGCACAGTGAAACAAATTGTCCTCAAGGATCTGCTTGTTTGCAAAGAAAATTGTCCACAATGAAACAGTAAGGAATTACTGTCAACATCCCATGTTTTAAAGGGTTGTGACCCTCTCAGGGATGCATCAAGTCATAACTGATCCTGGTTCCCTCAATTTGTTACTCAGACATACATTTTTCTCACCAGATGCCCCACACTTGCAGTAGCCCTACGTTTTGCTGCACTCTTCCCTGGTTATTGCACATTAACTTGTAAAGCGAGTAATCTGAGGTGCAGCACCACTACAGACTTTTTGTATACAACTGCTGTAAAGTAGCATTTAAAAGATGGTGTCCTGGCGACCGTGTAAATACATTTTAGTGTAAACATCTTTGAGAAACTTGTAGATTATCCTAGAATTTGTATTTTTGTATAGACTTTTGAATTACTAACTGAGTTTGGAGCTAATGTATACCCTCTATCCTTGCGTTCTCACCCCCTCACAGTTATGCAGAAGAGTTTTTGCTGTGTTTAGTTGAATAGTTCTTCAAGCAGCCGGGCTTTTGTACAGTCTCCATAGTAACAAATTATATGTTGTATGTAACACATAGCCTCCTGCGCAGAGTATAATTTAACAGTGTTGTTTCACACGGGACACAATGCAATGACGATAGAACGAAGGCATTATGCCCTGTATACTGTAGAGTGTAGAGCTACTTGGCCTTACAACATAACTGTTCTATGAGCCTCCTTGCCTTCACAGTCTCTGCTTCAGACAGACTTGCCATCGACATGCCAACACACTCATCTTTATTGAGTCTCAGGCGATCACTTCAGCAGCAGATCACAACAAGGCAAAAAAAAAAAAAAAAAAAAACTGACAGAAAAACTTGTGGTTTTTCCTAGAAACTGTATTGTGTTCCAGCTGTCTGTTTGGAAAGTCATGAATGGATATGCAGCATAGTGGTTCCAGGTGATGTGATTCTACACTTTAGATCCAGGTTGTTGGATCAAACTGACCTGCATGTCACATAACTCATATCTGGCTTTTTTCTTTTTGCCAAAATTTAGGAGTGGAGCTTTCCCTCGCTTCGCAGGTGACGGGAAGGCAGTTATAGATATGTTGTGAAAGACTCCAGTCACACATTTTGTGCTCTAAACCATTCCATGTATGCAGTATTAGATAACAGGAGTGTCTGTACTTGGTTCCATTGGATTACTGAATGTTGATAATTTACTCACTATTTCCTTCTTAAAGGATAGCTTGGGTATTTTTCAACCAGAGGTCTGTACTACAAAGCAGGATTTTAGGTGAGCGAGGTAACGTCATTGTTAACCCTTCAGGGTTTTCAGTCCTACGACGGGGGTTCACTTCTTACAGGGATAGATCGTCATGGGAACTTATGCTACAGCTAACCAGCTAACATAACTCCAGAGCAGGTTATTTTGCAGATAAGAGATCAACACGTATCAAAAGCCCCACCTATTGACCAATCAGAGATCGATGCACAGATGGTTTGATAATATTACACATATACAAAGACGTTAGTCATAATTCAAGCTAAAACAACACAGTTTAAACTGACAAATGCAGAAAAGACAGCTGGCTGTATGCTGTCGGTGCTCACCAGTTGAATTAGATTTTTAATCTTTACTAAGTTACTTTACTAAGTTAATTTACACATTCACACACTGGCAGTTGTTTTTTGCTAGCTGTCCTTCCTGCATTAGGCAACTTCAACTGTGTTACTCAGACTGAATTATGTGTTTAACGTCTTTGTATTTGTCTGATATTATAGTTTGCTCTGTTTGTAAAATGTCCCATTCTGCTGACAGTAGACTTGTCCATGTTTGTGATTGGTCATATGCTGCAAACTCCGCCCCTTTCATGTGAACGCGCTCATAGCCAGATTGAGAAATCTGGCAGGATCTTGTTTGTTAGGGTTAGCCAGATAATGAGAAAATACCAGTTGAACTTGTTTCATAGTACAGGCCCTGCTCAGACACATATAATAATAATCTGCCCTTCAGTGGCTAAAACGAGCATGTTTACTGGTACCAGATGGCCCCAAGTGATTACATTACAACCCGTTTAGCAGCCGGCTGCAGCGGTCTCCCTCAATACTGGACAGATTTCAAAAACCATTAGACACTCAGACACAAAAACATGGGAAAATAGCATCCAGGTTGAAAAATACCTAAGTTACCCTTTAAGGCACTCTGTGAAAAATTACTGCCAGGCCTCAAATTCATACCATCAATATATGTTTGATACATGCATACAGTCAGAGAACACAACTATGCAATTTTACATGTGGCATTCACAAGTTTAAACACCGACTCCAGAACAGAAAGATTTATTCCTCTCTCCATTAAAGGATATTCCGCCACAACCGTATATGTGGAACTCCAGAGGCAAATGTTGCCTTTCCAATGCATACGATGTTATGCATGTTGCTTGAACTCCAATATATTGCATTTCACATTAGGAGTGGTGTTTCCAAGTACTGTTTCCCGTGAATGTTGTGACACATGCTGTTTAAAACCAACTGGATTTGTTTGAAGGAGTATTTAATGAATGAATAATTCTGTTTTAAGAATTATTTTGGTCAAATGTGTGCAGGTTTTTTTTTTTTTTTTTTTTTTACTTTTACGCTTCATGCATAAAGGCGTTTCATTTGGGCTCACTGACTCCATTTAGATAATCTTTGTCGCCTTTCACATAATAAATCAAATGCAATGTGGATAATTTGTTAGCACATCTTCACCAGTGAAAGTCAAACTTAAAGCTGCCCGTATTTGTTTTAATCAGTAAGCAGAGAAATGGTTCATGACATGTGGCCCAGTTGAAGTTTATCTGAAACATGAGCAAAGCGCTGATGGAGACATTCATTTGGAAGCAGATTGTTTGATCACAAATGTTACAGCATGTAGTGGGTTTTTTTTTGGTAATTGATTCAATAATTTACCAACATTTTTCCAATTGGGCAATATTAAAAGAAAACAAAAATGCTCCTAAAGGAATGTCTTGACACCCAAAGAGTGAGGACTTGTTAAGGATTTGTATTTTAATAAAGAATGTATAATGTGAAAATGTTTGCTTATGCTTGTTTTGTATAAAGTAATGATAAATACATTTCTGAATTGAGAGCAATATAATACTAATAAAACCTTATCCTTGTCACTGACATGTTTGGTTCTTTTCAATTAAGTTTTTAACAGTTAAAATAGACAATTGAATTTATTTAGTCAGAAAATAGACAGAAAACAGGAGGGGAAGGATGAGACTGCTCCACTTCTGGTCACTTCTGCGGCTGTAAGGACGCATCGTGGAGAGATTTTCTCTGTGGGAAGTAAATTGACTATTATAATCTGTATTAATCACAAGCGTCCAAGGAGAGAAAAGCGAGCTCACCACTAGGATATCACTCAGAATCTTCAAGTCGTTCAGGACTTGGTTGCACAGGGTCATCTGAGCAGACAGGGTCCCCAGTCTGTCCTCGATGTCCTGCAGGTCCTGTGGAGGACAAAACATGTAGGTCATCAGCTAGTTTTGAGCAGACAGCCATCAAAAGCTCGAACTTCAGACGGTGGCTGACCTGTTTGGTCGGTGAAGTACCCTCATCAGTCTGCAGGCTCAGGTCTGTGACTGTTTTTCAAACATAGATAAATATTAATAATAGAACCATTAAACTGAAATGTGCAGATATTATTACCTGTGTCTGAAGCCATTTCTGTAGATTTATGATCTCTCCTGTAAACACTGCATTTCCATATTGTGTGTGTTCCCTGTGTTTTTAAGCAGCTGCTCTCAGGTGATTTCAGTTTCCCTAATTAATGAGTAAGGAGGTTAATGTGTGCTCTGACGGAGGGTTTGAAGAAGCACCAGGAAATACTTTTCCAGATATTTCCAAAATAACAATGCTTTCGTCACCACCAGACTAGAATGTGTATTTATGTATTTATATAGCAAAATTATGTCATACCAAACTTTAACAATAAAACCATGTCAAGGGTTAGAGGTGTAAATGAAAATAAAGGGAAATATAAAGTAAAACACATTTTCGGCAGTCTAGACTATCTTTAACAATTAAAATTAATTAATAAAGAGTTTTCAATAAGGTTGAAATCATTTGAATACAATGTGGCATTTATTTTTTGACATTTTAAACAGGTTTTGTGTGTTGATTGCATTTTTGGGGATGTGAGAGTTTGCTAAAATTCAAAATATATAAGAAATACTGTTTTTGTTATGAACTGCAGGCATAATAAAAAACATTTATATTGATATCAAGTATACCTTTCCACAAAATAACAGAACAGCTAAAATAAAACCACACGTTTTTTAATATTTTTGTTTTTTTATTTTTTCTCTATATCATCAATGGAAACTGATATCACACATCAATTATCCAAAGTCAAAACTTCATTTTTTACTGTACATCTGATACAATGGTAGTTTTTTAGATATAATATTTTGCTAAGATGATTTAAAATATTTATAATATGTATTGTTTTCGTAATGAATTGCAGACATAAATAAAATGTGTGGAAATGTTACCATAAAATGACAGGACAGCTAAAAGAAAAACAACTTTTTTAACCATCAAGTCCACAAAAAGTGCATTAATATCTCATATTTTGTTTGCATGAAAGTATTTAAGAAAGTGACTAATTTAGTTTAAAACGGACATAATATAACAGATAAATTGTCCAAAGTCAAAAGTTTATTTTCACCTTTATACCTGATATGAAATAACGTGCTGCTGGCCCTTTAAGAAAGACGGCGTCATTGTTTGGGGGCGTAACCCGGAAGTGGTTTGTTATTTCAGCAGGCGACAACATGCTCCCAGGCTGTGAAATGACACATCCGCCGCTGTAGCTTTGGTTTTATGAAGTCCGTTCGTAATATCGCTGCTGAGTTAATCAAATCCAGCAGAGTTCAGAGTCCCGCCGCGGCTCGTCGACCCGGAGGACAGATGTGCAACGAGCTCAAGACCAAAGTGCTGCGGCTGTTCCCGCCGACCTCCACCGGGCCGTCAGTCCACCAGGAGGACCACACAGGTTAGCTCACGTTCACAGCAGAAGTCCACCTTCATCCCCGTAGACTGCAGCCTTCTGGCTAGTTTTAATAGCTGTTAGCTGCAGTAACGAAGAAAGATGTTTGTCAGTAAGTAACGTGAAAACATTGCAGCGTGTTACATCAGATTTTCCTGCTTTTACCCACAGTGGACAGATAAAGTCCCCACACCCCTGCTAAAATGGAAAGTCTTTTGTACCCTTCTCCTGACTGATATCTCTCAACAATCAGATCACTTTAATGCTTTCTAAGCAGCCCATTCTGACCACAGCCACACCCCCAGCTATAAGAGGGTGTGCACCCTTGTGTCACCACATTTTTATTATTATTTATCGAGTGAAATACTGCATAGATCTAAGTGTGTGGAAATCTTTTCAATTATTTCCCCCCCTAAAGGATTTCCGTTTGTTTTTCTATTGAATTGTACAGGTCATAGGTCACATTAAAGGTGGAAACCGTTATGAAATGATTTATCATGGTCTCATTTTTACATCACAAAAACCTATTATAACAGGTGTGTGGAGACTTTTTCTGTCCACCGTACACAGGGCTCACCTCATAGTCCAATACAGTAAAGTTCATATAGTCTATTATCAGACAGCTGTCTGCCCACTCTGGACATCAAGACATCAAAAATTTATTCACCATGTCACTGGGTAACGCTTGAGATAATCCATGACATCAGACAGCTTTGGGAGAAATATCATTCTGCTTTCAAATAAAATAAGGAATATAATATGTAAAAACAAGGCAAACACATGTAAAATGCTCCTTTACAAATTACTTTCAACATCTTACTTACTGTACACTTACTGTACTGTACAGTATACAATAGGGATGCACCGATACTGACACTGGATCGGATATCGGGCCGATACCAACTCAAATAGCTGGATCACTTATTGGTGGCAATGGGTCCGATCTGTTCAGTTCAATTCTATGTTTATATACTATATACATTGAATACTGGAATGTGAATTCCTGTTTATGTTTTGACCAATGTGTAACTGTATTTAAAAAGGTTTACACAAATTATAATTCCTGCTAATTTTGAGGATTTCTTTGCCAAGATGCTGGTGCACTATTGATTACTTTAATAATAGATGATTCACAAAATGTGTATTGGTGTATTTCTTTGTGACACTTTGTTTTACAAAGTTAAGAAAGCATTGTTGACGTCCAGTCTGGTGTTTCCTTACACATAACAGTATAATCCCAGTCACTTCCACAATATACAACTTATTAATTAAACACTGGTATTGGATCGGCAGTCAGTATCGGCTGATACCAAAAGCCCAGGTATCACTATCGGTATCGGGGTTCAAAAAAGTCAGATCGGTGCATCTCTAGTATACAGTCCAGTAGTCGAAACTAAAATCTATCTACCGTATTTATAGCTTCATATATTTTGCATGCGGGCCCTTTTTCTGCAAAGTAAATTGTGATTATAAAAGTGTAGTTGAGGACAGTTTCCTCTGAAATACAGTGTAGTAGGTGTATGAAGTAACGTAAGTGTTTTTGTACTGCTCACATGTACTTGTGCTTTACTTTTTTTAAAGTGGTGGTGGCTGAAATACCCTGACTTGTAATGCCTATTAGCTAAGTAGCTAAATACTGCAATTCCCATAATGCAACTCAATAGCTGTGTTAGAAACTCAATCAATTAATCAGTCAGACTTTATTTGTAGAGCACTTTTCAAACAAATCAAATGTAACACAAGGTGCTTTGCAAAATACATTTATCCCCACAATCCACGCACAAAGTGATAGATGCTTTTATGGTTAGTAAAATATTCAATAATAACAGCATTCAATAAATATAATCAGGAACTGAGGAAAAACTACTGTTGCATAAATCTCATAAATTTACATCGAGGAAACTCCAGAGGTGAGATTGGACATAGATTAAAAACTCAATAAGCGGAAACACTGAGCCTTGTAAGTGTTATCACAGGCTGAGAGTCAATACAGTACCACATGTGCTATCGGTGAAGTGCCCTTTATGTGTACTTCCAGAGCAATGCCTGTAAATGCTACTGTCCACCTCTGCAAGTTCATCTCCCCCCACTATCCCCAAATCAGTTTCCAATATACAGATGACCTGTTTGATACAGTGTGGTTGAAAATGGCATCTACATATTTTCTACCCTTAGTGTTGGATGATGCCGCCACTGACCCACCTTGTTTTTGAACTGCAGATGGTGCTGACATCTTGAGTTGCACGGCGAAGGCTCTGAAGGAGGGCCACGTGGTCGGCGTGCCCACGGACACCATCTACGGCCTGGCATGTCTGGCCCAGAACTCTGCAGCCGTCACAAAAACCTACGACATCAAAGGACGAAATGGACACAAACCGCTGGCCATCTGTGTGGGAGAAATCCAGGATATCTATGAGTAAGTGTACGTACGGGTGTCTGCTGCTGCTGTGATCTGATAGTTCACATGACGGAGCGACAGTTTGAGTGCAGTTTTTTTGTTTATTATTTATAAAATATCACTGGTAATTGTTGGTTTCACTCCATGAGACAGACAAACATTGGTAGAGTCTCAGGTTCACCTGCTGTCACAGAAATACCCCAGTGTTCATTCAGGTAATAAAGTCTTAAAGGACCAGTGTGTAACATTTTGGGGGTCTCTTAGCGGAAATGGAATATTATAATCATACTTATGTTTTCATTAGTATTTAATCACCTGAAATTAAGAATCGTCCTGTTTTCGTTTGCTTAGAATGAGCCCTTCATATCTACAAAGTGAGCAGGTCCTCTTCAGAGTCCACCATGTTGCTATGTTTCTGCAGTAGCCCAGAACTTACAAACCAAACACTGGCTTCAGAGAGAGACTTCCAGGCCACTGTACTTCTGCGATACGCTTGTGAAACTGCTGTGATGTGAGTCACCGAGTGCAAAACCGTGATACCGCCAGCCACCGTTGGACTTCTGTTGCTCCTAAAGTAGCGTTGTTATGGTGAGGATCACCTCTGAGCGAAGTGACCGGCGTTACCACAGTTTTGTACTCAGCGGCTCACTTTACCGCAGTCTTAGAAAGGGAGGAGTGAGTGGAGGGGGACTCAGTTGGTTGAAATCTTCGACCACACCACTAGATGCTGCCAAATCCTACACACTGTACCTTTAAGGCATTTGTAAATAAATCTCAAATTAATACGGAGGACGTGAGGCAGACTACCAAATGATCATCCCGTAATGTGGGACTGTTCAGTCGGATCTAAACTTACTGAACCAATGCTTTTTAAAACACTGATCAGCACTGTTAAACATTCTGTTTCCATGGTCAGGTACTGTAAAGTGAAGGTGAAGGAGGCGCTGTTAGGTGACCTGCTGCCCGGTCCCGTCACTCTGGTGTTCGAAAGATCCGAAGTACTGAACACAGATCTCAACCCCTTTACCTCGGTAAGTCCACTCCTTTCAACTGGCTATTACTGAAAATAAAACAAATGGTTTATTAATGAATGTCTGTTGTCTACATGTCCATGTGCCCCTCAGCTTGTAGGCGTTCGTATCCCAGACCATGACTTTATGAGACGCCTTTGCCAGATGTGTGCTGAACCTCTGGCACTTACTAGCGCCAACATCAGCTCACACACCAGCACTGTGGCCGTACATGTAAGCGAAGAAATAATACACAACGTGATGAGAGATGCTTTTATCAGAGTCTCACATTCTCTGTATTTAAAATGTCATTCAGTATGTTTTCAAGCATTTTAATTCAGGTTGGAAGGATCTTTGTTTTATCTCTTTGTGTTTGATTTATTGTCTTGTATTTTAATGTATCGGGCTGTTATGGCATTTTAATTTCCCTCCAGGGTTTAATAAAGTCATCTGTCTCTTGTCTATCTAAGCTGTTTTTTAATGCTGCTGTGTTTTTCCTCTAAAGGAGTTTCAGGACCTCTGGCCCCAACTAGCAGTGGTGGTGGATGGCGGACCAATAGGAGACCAGAGCCGCCTCGGATCAACAGTTGTCGACCTGTCAGTGCTCGGCAAATATCGCATCATCAGACCCGGCTGGTGAGTTCATACCGTTTCTGGGACCCAGTTGGCTTTTACTTGTTGATATGTGTCATTTTTCTTTCTCCAAATGAAATCATACCCACTAAAATATTCACAAAATGGTTTACAGAAGCACTAAACGTTTAGCAAAGAAAACGTTCTTATGTGTCTACGCCACCAACAGCTGCTGCTTTTGTGTTTTGTTATGTTTTCGGTTTGTCCATCTGCCTATACAATTATTATACAAACATAATATCTCAGGAATTTCAAGGGGAATTTCCTCAAATTTAGCACAAACATCCACTCAAGCATAAAATTATTATATCAATGGTTTTCAGAGTGGGGTCTGGGGATCCCCAGGGTTCCTTTAGGGGTCCCCAGCAAAAGGGGAGCCATTTATTTTCACTATAATTCCATCCATAACTAACACAGTGACTGAATGTGTGATTATTTTGGTGATGGGTTTCATACGCTTTCTCTAATAAAACTTCTAAAAGCAAAAATCTGTTCAGATGGGGACCCTGGGACAGTGTTTTCTCAAATAGGGTTCCATGGTCTAATTTGTGTCTGTTAGGGTGACCACATGTCCCACTTTATGAGGGACTGCACAGCATTTTTGTCCCTTTTCCCATGTCCCACATATTGAGACGGTGTCCCACTTTTTGATTGGCTCTAGTTTTCAAAAGTCAAACCGCTGCAGGACAGACGCTTTTCTAAAATCTGGCCTTCATGCAATGGCTGTGAAGAAAACAGGGAAGGCTGTCATCAAGTGGGGCGAGTGCAGGCTAACCTGTCTTTGCTACGGCCAACGGGGAAAGGTCACAAGCTGTGCAGATTTAGGCAGAATATGTTGGAAACTACCACACAGAAAAGGAAATGCAGCTAAACAAAGACTGTTAAACTACTTCTAAATGGGTGGATCTGGTGGAAGGCCGTTCTCAAAGAGTTCTTGCAAACGTAGTTATATTTCAACCAAAGGACAAAGCTGATGGGGAATAGAAATGTTTTATAGACATTACATCAAAATTGAAGACTACTTCTCAGCATTGGTAAAGTGTCCCACAAAAACATACTGTTTGTCCCACATTTGTTGTTTTGTGATCTAGTGTCAGTTAGTCCTTGATGTGAAAACCTTTGGGAGCATCTGGATTTGATTGCGGTGGTCAGAAAGTCAAGGTCACTGTGACCTCACGTCCATCCCACTCTTGTGAAAGCAATATCTCACGAGCCTCTGGAGGCAGTTTCATTACACCTGGCACAAACATCTACTTGGACTCAAGGATGACTTGATCAGAATTTCAAGGTCACTGTTGGACATCATAATGTCTAACTTGCGTTTTGCGATTTGAGTGAGTGTGTTCACTCAAAAGGTCGGTGCTTTTGTTTGTTTTCTGCTGCAGTGTATGTGGATGACATCAGCTGACAGGAAGTAAACTTGGAGTCAAGCTTTTACCAAGCAATGCAATCTATAGGTCCTGCTCTGGATAGCATGGCATCTTGACCCCGACCACAGTCCACTCATTAATGACATCTGGTCTAACAGGATAAAATGATGAAGTGATGACATTTTGGACAGACATGCATGTAAAGCACAACTGGACTGGTTGACGGAGGCATTCAACCACAAGGTGGTAATTCTAGTTTTGCTAAAACATGCATACCATAATGAGTAAGAAGTACATACTGTATAGAATTAGTATGTGCTGTCATGGATTTGCACATTTGCAGGGCAAAGTTGACCAAAGAGGAAACACACTTTTACATCTGGCAGTCGTACAGGCTTCAAATGAAGAGAATTGGAGAGGGAGTGAATATATGCAAGACTGAAGTGTAATGTGATCGTTCCTTCAGGTTTCCAGTTTACTACACAGCTCAGGAAGAAGGGAATGCACGCACCAAAGAAAAAGCACAGGCTAATTTCCTTGAAAGATGCACCTGCATGCATCGAGCGCCTGCCAGTGTTTTTGTGTACTACTGTACTCTCTCTGTCATCACAATGTACTCCACCGCTGGGAGGACGAACCTCCTGCAGCACCTGCTGTGATGATGACTCTCCTGGAAACTAGTGAACAAGATGTAGTCAAGCATGTGCAGTCAGAATATGTAAATACTCATGTAATCAGGGGGTGTTTGCATTAAAGGAACAGTGTGTAACATTTAGAGGGATCTATTGGCAGCAATGGAAGATAATATTAAGTGTGTTTTCTTCAGTGTATAAGCACCTGAAGATAAGAATTGTGTTTTGGTCGCTGTTTTATATCTACAAAGGGAACAGATCCTCTCTTTACGGAGCTGGCCGCCATGTTTCTACAGCAGCCCAGAATGGACAAATTAAACACTTAACTTTTCCTGCTTAGGCCAGAGCCAGTAACATTAAGCTAAGACGGTGCATGCCTCTGAAATTTTTGTAACTAAGCGCTCATTTCAACATGGACGCCTTTGAGGGAAGACTGGCCGAGCAGGTTCGCCTGTACAGGCATCTTTACGACTTTACGACTGTGCTCTGAGCATAAACGCCTCTGTGCGTTCTCGTAGTTAACCCCCATCTCTCCACTCCGTCGGGAAACAACATACACCGATCCTCTGTTTGTTTTGAGGAGCTGCAGCATTGATTTCTGCACAAACTGCAATTTCTACTGGACATTTTCTTGATATTCTCAGAGATAATGCAGTCTCCTGCTCTACTAGTTCACTTGTTCTCTATTCTCCAAATGACCTCCTCTATTCTTACAACAACTGGCTCCAGATAGGGTCATTTGCGTTTTCACGTCAGCCACCGTAGTTCGTCTACACAGTTGGCACATGGGAGAAGTTTTAAGTGGCTGCAGACAAAAACATGGCCACAGCTGCAAGTGTAGCTTTACTGCATCGTGTTCTCCCACGTTTACTCTAAAAGGACACTGGGTACATTGAACAAGAAGTGACTGTAATTCTGTTTTCAGCGCCCTTTCCTCTACGGTTGATGTGCTGGAGAGCAAATATGGCCTGTCAGAGGACTCGGGGGAAGTTTGACCTTTGAACCTTCGCACTCCGCAACACGCTGAGACGCACAACCGGTGTTGACCACGGGGCTCCTTTTAGAAATGACGAGTCTTTCCTAGGAAGGACTAGATCTCAGGAACAGCTGATATCGGTCTGGTGGCTGCTTTAAGGTCTGGAGCAGCTTTTTTTTCCCTTCTTTTCATGACTATATTTTCTGCCTTACTATGTGTCTGCTATCATGGGGTAATGTGGGATTTTAAAGAGTCACAGTTTAACATTTATTCTGAAGCTCAGCTATATAGTATGGGATTTCTTATTTGCATAAAATTAAATTTGTCTGTCTTTTTGTATTGCCAAAGCAACATGTCTTAACGGAGAATACAATGATTTGATTTTTTTTTTTTTATTTCAATATTTATATAATGGCTAGATGTGTGGTAGGCCTCTATTTTATGGGCTGAATACTTGTTTGTGGACTTTTGGGAGTTACATTGACTATACTTGAAGTCAGATAAGTATATTTTATTAACCTATGAATCCCCTTTATTTTATTTTAGTCTATTTTATCTACATGTCAGTTAAACGGTGTGAGTCTTGCACTACAATCGGTCACCTGCTGCAGTTGCATTTGTAGTTTAAACTATATTCACAAAATACTGTGATATTTCAGATTTGTGTTGGTTAGCATATGCACACACGGTGCCTTCAAATGAAACTCGTGAGCTCGTATTTACAACGCAGGAAGTCGTGTACACAATATGCTTGGCGTTCAAGTGGTCATGTCGTGAGAACACAGCTGATAAGCAGCGGCATCAACGTTACTGTCGGCGTCCAGAGGACACAGAGGCTAACTATTTAGTAAGCTAGCTAGTGGGTAATGTCATGTCGTAAATGTAAAGGCATGATGACAGAGGAGAAAGATGAGGTCATTGAGAACATTAACATTTTCCTTCGACATACTGTAAAATTAAAAAGGCGCCTCCATTTCTGACAACGTCAACAAACACGTCACAACTCGTGAACTCGGAGCTTTCAGAAACTTTCCGAGGTGAACACGGTAAACACGACCCCATTTGAAGGCACTAAGTGTATATGACGTTCTTCTGCCCTCTTGCATGTTAAAAACAAGCTTTTTTTTTTTTTTTTAAATTCTCATCACCTGACGTAAACTTGTTTTGATGGATTGTACAACCTCGGCACAGCCACAATAAAACTTTTTTTCAGTATCACAGTCTTATTCATGTGTAAAAAAAATATTAGAGACACTTCTGTATTTATTTTTAGGTGTCTGAAAGCTAAGTGCTAAAAAAAAAAAAAAAATAATAGAAACCACTCAGATGCGCCCTTCACAACCAAAGAGCATACTTTTATTCTCAAAAATGCCTCCGTCTGAAAGTAGCTTTTACTTTAATAGACAGCAGGATTTCATCAAATCAAAATCACACCGATCCATACAGCAGAGTGCTCCGGTAAGTGGTCCATTTTTATTCATGTAGCGACTCCAAGATATTGAGCCTCGGCCTTAACGCTTAACTTCTGATTCTGGTGTTTTACTTCAGTGACAGAAGATGCCCACGATGATCACTGATTGACATAACTATTAAGTTGCCAGGCAACCAGAAAATCACTGCAGCAGGCCAAGAAATGGTACACCAACGTGTCATTTTCACACTTATTGCGGTATAAAGTGTACATGAAATATCTTAATAGGTGCTGGTAGATGATTTTAATGACGGTTGGACAGAAGCAGGCAGCTGTTTCACTGTTTAACAGGCAGATATGAGAGTGGTATCAGCCTGCTTATCCAACTGCCAGAAAGTGAATTAAAGTAGTTTCCAAACTGTTAAACTCTTCTCTTCACTTGCATGCTTAATCCCCATTTACTGCTTTTATAGCACCATAGCTGTGTTGGAAATCGCATGAGTATGTGAGTTAAAATATGGAGTGTAGTGTGTTCCAGCTGCATAACGTGGGTTTTGAGTGCAGGAGAAATGACTCGTATGTATACTAGATTAGCAAGTACGAGACGTGAGCTTACTGGACACACTCAGCCACCCCAGAATGTATTGCAGCTCTTCAGACTGGGCGGACTGGGAGGCAGACAGTTTAATAATTAACCACTGGATAAGATAATTAGGAAGGATGATGAGTTGGTTTAAGGAGCAGCTGATCAGACAGTTAATTTTAGCAGCCTGGGGCAGCTTTTTGTGATAGTTCTCATAAAGCATGAAGCGTTTCGTGTTGCTGAGCGCCTCGCATGTTTGCAGAAAAGTGCTCAATGTCATTTGTGTTTTTTTTTTTTTTCCTCATTGTTCTCATTGTGTGTGACTTTACCAAGTGTAGTTACTATGATCTGAAGCCTGGAGGCCAATCAATGAGATTTCAATTAAGTTCTTTCAAACTGTTCATGGTTTGTGTGAAGCTAATGTTAGCACTCATTAGGTGGTTGCCCAGCAACAACGCAATAAGAAAAAGCACAGCAACTGCAAAAAACAGCTCTGTGTGATCGGGAGTCTTCGATGTGCCTCGCTTTTCAAACCTGCAGAGCACGCTCAGTCTGTTCAGGGCCATCGGAGGAAAGATCATGTACTGTAGAAAACATTAACATATTTAATACTTTTAACTTCCCTTGAAATAATACAGAAAATATTTGGGTAAAGAGGTAACGCTGCTTTACATTTGTGTTTAACGACTTTCATTGTATAGCATCGTGATTGATATTGTGATGCAGAGAAGAGGTATTGCCTGAGTGTACTTCAGTCTGCTGGTAATGCCATACTTAATTATTAATTTAGTAAGTAGTACATACAGATTGAGTATGTAGTATGCAGTACGACATGCGATTTCAAACACAAAGAAATCACCATTAGTTTTTCATTCAGTCTGATAGCCAGTCGTGGATGAAAATGAAACTATAGAAGTGTCCGACTATTGTAATTAATTCAGTTACTTATCTGCAGAGGGAGACGAGGCCCTTACGTGGTGACTGTTTTCTCAGTGTGTTTGAGTCAGTGGTCAAGTGGACAAAGACCAGAGAATCCCCAGAATAACCCTTTAATGCTGCTTCACCCAGAAACTCAACCGAGACGACTGCCGACATTCCTGTTCTTGCAGATCTGGATGTGTGCACAAAAATACCCACACACTCTTGCAGAAACTCTCACGTCTGGTCAAGTTAAAGGTAAAGTCGTGTCCTTATGCACTCACTTCAACACTGATCAGTCTCTACATTTTCCTTTTGTTCCCTCTCCATCACATGTACACAGACTTTCACGACGGCATGCTGTTTCAGTTTGATGAAATCTCACATGAGCCACTGCTCCTTCTCTTTGTTGAACTGCTCCGCCCATCGGCGGGTCAGCTCCAGGTAGTGATCGGGTCCATGTGGCTGATAGTCCAAGTACACACGGGTCACTGTTTTTTTGGGTATCGCCCTCTCTATCTGCGTCCCCTCGTGCCATTCGTTAAAAGATGTGATGCTGACGACCTCTGGCCTCACGTTCAGCGCCGCCTGCAGGGCCGTCTCGTAGTAGCGACCGTTCACCCTGTTGCGCATGTTGTGGTTGTTCCACGGCCGGATGCTGGTGTCGATATAACCGGGTCCAACGCTGGGGATGAAGAGGAGATTGTTGCCGTCACAAAAAGCCTTGATGGCCTTCCAGTTCTGGTGAGAAGAGCCGAAGGAGAAACCGTTGGAGGCGAAATAAGTGTACATGCCGTCAAAGCCACCCGCGAGGATGTCGTGCTTGTGGCGCTCCTCCACAATCAGTGCGATGAAGATGGAGTCGTAGGCTGAGCCCCGAATGCTGTGGGAGCCGCTGGGAGTCAAGAATTCAGACCAGGACTCTGGAGGAGTCAGGTAGGAGTCGTAGATGTAAAATAGAGGAAGACTCTTCCCTGTGCTGGAAGTAAACTTATAGAAAGCTCCATGGTCACCATACCTTTAAAGACAATAATACAGTAAATTAATAGCAGTTAGTGCTGAAACAGATGATTTTAGTTGATTAAAGCTGCACTCAGTAACTCTGAGCAAATATAAAATGATATCTTTGTAACACGGTCACTATATCCTGACAGTAGTGCATGAAACAGTGAAAAAAATAATGTTTCTCTGGGTCCTCTGGTGCTCCTAATGATTTCAAAACAACCAATCAGAGTCAAGAAGCCTCTAAGCAGCTGTCAGTCACTGCAAATGAAACTGCTCACTGGTGGGCGGTGCTTGGTTTTGGCTTTTCAACATGGCTTCCGGATCACAAACTTCCTCATTTTACAGCTAAACAGTCACTACAAGATGTTTCTGAGAGCAATTGAGGCGGGAAATAGACATTACAGTATCAGAATATTGATTCATATTTGGTCAGTGATCAGCTGATCATGTTTACAAGGCTTGACAGCAAAGAAGTTGGTCTAAAAATGTAAACTTCTCCTGAGTCTGGTTGCAAAGAAATGGATCTTTAAAATGAATTATCAGCTGAGGATCATAGATGTGGTCAGCATGACTGTGGGACAGGTTGATAACACAACACTGAAAATGGAAAGGGGTTATCCTCTGGGAGTCGGTAAGTTTCTCAACAATCTTGTTATTTCCCTCAGGGGTTGATGGCAACCAAAACCAGAGCTAAAGGAGAGTTAATACTGGACCTACATTCTCCTGGTGGCCAGAAATACGACTGTGGGCGACTGTTGTAAGTTCACCACATCAACTTAGAAGGTGAGGAAATGTCAATGCTGTGTTTACAACTTGTTTCTGCTGCCCCCAAGTGACCTTAAGAAATCAATATGAGGGGTAACTGTCTATTAAAGAAGGTTTATAGGGTCACAAAAACCATCAAGATCTACCCTTTGAGTACTATGAATGTCCACAGCAAATTTAATGGAAACCCAGCCAGTAATTTCAGGATACATTGTCAGGGACAAACATGTTGGTCAAGTGAAAATTATAACCAAATAGGGGAGCTAGAGAAAAGGGCAGAGGGTAAATGACTCTTCATTTAATGACAACCTGACCTCATAATCACTATGAAGGCAAAATATTAACATTTGTTTCCTATTTCTTGTTAAAATTAGTTAGAAACTGAGTATCTTTGGGCCTTTGGACTTTTGAGTTTGTATATACCTGACAGGTGCTCCTTCTCAAAGCAACCCTGATTCTCAGAAAAACTGCTGTTGCTTGAAAAACTCATCCATAAGTCATGAAACTAGCCTTATATAATCAGAAATGCTTTCTCAAAGTCTTTCAGTTTTGTAACTAACGTTCTTTCAGCTGTGCATGAAATCTTAATGGTTTTCTATTTAAGTAGAGTCAGTGATGGAGACGAGCGGCCTACCTGTCAATGATGTACTTGACGTTGTCGTGCACACTCTGGTCGTTTCTTCCTCTGTATGGTTGGATGTGAAATGCAACCTAGGAAAACATGAAGAAAAAAAGCACACTTTACCTACTTTTCTCTTATTACTGCCATGAAAAATGATACCACAATCACAGATGACCTCAGTGAGTAGACTACTCATCGGGGGCTGACAAGAAGCAGAAGAAGAAGAAGAAGATAGTCCTTTATTAGTCCCACTAGGGGAAATTCAATTTTTTCACTCTGTTGTTAACTTATACACGGTACATGCAGACCCGAACACACACATGCACAAACATGCAACAATGGAGAGATGTCAGAGTGAGGGGGCTGCTCCTGACAAGCGCCCCGAGCAGTTGGGGGTTTGGTGCCTTGCTCAGGGGCACCTCGGCAGGGCCCAAGAGGTAAACTGGCACCTCTCCAGCTACCAGTTCACACTCAGTTCTTGGTCCATGTCGGGACTTGAACCGGTGACCCTCCGGTTCCCAAGCCAACTCCCTACAGACTGAGCTACTGCCGCCCCCAAGAGCGACAATATAAGCCTATGATAAAATGTTTTTTCATTAAAGTTTGTTAGGAAGGAAATGGCTCAATAAGATGCATATTATATAATAGTTAAAGCTTCAGTAGGCAGAATATTTCTGGCATCATTGGGCAAAAATGCCATAATAACCAGTCAGCATGTTGTAATTCAAATGTTCTGAGAGAAAACTTCTGCACCTCCTCGTGCTCGTAACGGGAGACGTTTACCAATCACAGGTCATTTCAGAGGGAGAGCGCTCCTATTTGCTGCTCATTCAAAGGAGACAGCTTGCAAAATCC
This sequence comes from Pterois miles, assembly GCA_947000775.1. Classification (NCBI taxonomy): domain Eukaryota; kingdom Metazoa; phylum Chordata; class Actinopteri; order Perciformes; family Scorpaenidae; genus Pterois; species Pterois miles. Next base: position 260,901 of record CAMQGK010000327.1, read on the forward strand.
AATCAAACGATCAAACTAGGCAGCGCTGATCAAATATGAATCAATATTCTGTTACTATAATGACTATTTCTGTCCTCAGATGCTTTCAGAAACATCTTGTCGTTACTGTTTAGCTATAAAATGAGAAAGTTTGCTTCGGCTGGTGGGCGGTGCTTGGTATTTCCTCAACTGATCTCAACATGGCTGCCGGGTTGCAAAATGCTTTTTTTAAACCCTATGTGCTCCTTTTCTACCCACTACTTAGTTATACTGTTTCAATTCTGCAAAACAAGTTAGTCATGCAGCATTTTGACCTTGTGTGCCCCTAAAGCATAGCCTCAGGTATCTGGTTTCTCTTCCCTAGTACCCTCGTCTTCCCCTTGTTTACATGTTTCCTAAAAACCTATGAATAAAAGAGTATAACAGAAACTTTGGCCACCAGTACAGCATGCCACAGTGAGCCGTTCAAGCAGATCCTTTTGGGCAGGATGTGTAAAGAACCATGTTTTCACTGTTAAATCACACTGTTCTGCCCTTCTGGAGACTTCTGTAACGTTCAGTCAATGGCTCACTTAGAAACAGGTATTTGCAATTGATGAGCAAAGCAGCAGAGGAACAAGGGACCTAAAGTGACACAAAAAGTGCTCAAGTTGAATATTTTAAGTAACGGCCAGAGAATACCGAGACTTTGAATAATGTATGATCAGAGTGAAACACTTTTCTTACTGTGGACACCCAAGGGGGACAATGTGAAGGAAAGGGGCTTTTTAAGATGCTGGAGGCCAACAACAACTAAATGGATGTAAGATGTCACTGAGTGAGCTACATCGCCTGTGTTGTATGATTCCACTCTTATCCCTGATAAAACCCTCATGAATGTCTGCATTTACACCAGTATTTAGCTTGAACAAGAACAAGACGGAGCGGACAAATGTAATTATTGACCTGATGGTTGCACTGGAGGAAATGTTAAGTGATCACCAGAGTTATTACAATTCTTCCTGAGAGGGACATGAAAGTATAGTAGACTTCATGGTAATCCATTTAACAGTTGCAGAGACATTTCCCTTAAAGAGGACCTATTGTGTTCATTTTCAGGTGCATCATGTTCAACTAGAACCAACCAAACGATGCTGCAGCAATTAACTCCATCGCAAATTGTCTCGCAGCGGTGAACAATTGGATGAGCAATCATTTTTTAATGTTAAATGAGGACAAAACCGAAATTCTGTTAGTTGGCTCCAAGCAAAACGGGAAAAGCTGTCCAGTGATCTGGGGAAATTAGCTCCACTGATTAAATCTGAGGTCACTAGTCTTGGTGTTGTATTAGATTCAGATCTTAGCTTCAAGTCCCACATCAATAAGGTGACGAAGATGTCATTCTTCCACCTGAGAAACACAGCTAAAGTTTTTTAAATCAAAAAGATGCTGACAAACTAATACCTGCCTTCGTCTTCAGCAGGCTTGACTACTGTAATGTACTTCAGCTACTTCAGCTTATTCAAAACTCTGATGCTCGGCTGTTAACCAGAACCAGGAAGAGAGAGCACATTAGTCCAGCTTTAGCTTCACTACATTGGCTTCTGTGTAGTAGTTGTAGTTCTGCTGTATACAAGGCTCTTCATGGGCCAGGACCAACTTAGACCGCCAGCTCCCTCACTGACTATCTGCCTCCAAGAACACTTCCATCATCTGCTGCTGGTCTATTGGAGGTTCCCTGCAGCAGTCGAAGGAAAACTGGGGATGCAGCATTTGTTACTTACGCCCCTGAACGCTGGAACACACTAAGCTCAGATATCAGGAGGCCAACTCAATAGATATCTTTTAAAGTAAGCTAAAAACGTATCTGTTCACCTGAGCTTTTAATGAGCTCTTATTTAGTTTTAACACTGCTTAGCTGTGTTGCACTAATTATTCTATGTGTTTTATTTATCTTAAATGTATGCATTTTACTCTTGTTTAGTTTTAACACTGCTCGGCAGCACTATTGATTTGATATGTGTTTTAAATTCTACTGTTTTATTGTTTTCCTCTTTTCTTGTCATGTTTTTAAATATTCTTATATTTATGTTTATGATATGTCTATTGGGAAGCATGTTGAGTTGCAATGTTTTAGAACATTTCAGAAAGGAAACGGCGAGTCAGTTTCCTGTTTCTGTGTCACATGGGTTTTGCCACTGCCCCACATCTTGAAGGGACTAGCAGCAGGTCCTAAGTCTATTCACTCCAATGGGAGAAGTGAATGCTGGACCCATTTTACTACATATCTGCCAAACATTCTAATGCTACAATGAAATTTTTCAGACAGACAAATCAGGAGAAAATAAACTTTGTTTGAGACTTTTCTCTGCATCAGCAATACAATCTTGTGAGATCTGGCAACTAACATCCAGTAACAGCCATGCTAACTAATTTTTGTAGTGCTAAGTATGGCTGTTAGCTATGTGAATATCTAATGATAGCAAAAGAACATATACAGTAAATACATTATGCAAATATAATCCAATCTGCTTTTATCCATCCACACAATGTTCATAATATTTACAACCGATGGCCATGACCATGCCCACTTAGCAGACAGGAAGGGTTTACCATATCAAACCATCGGTGGAGCCTTCGTTATAGAGTAGCTTTGCTAGAATTAAAGCAGGATTAAAGCAAATGCATCACTATCTAGAGTAAGAACTTCACAGTGATGAAAATTATGTTTTTCCCTTTTTGTTCACCACACTGAAAGATGCAGTGTGTAGGTGAGGTTGCAGATTGCAAGGTACAGACGTCTCCCAGTGTAAGTCTATGGGAAAAAGTCTTTCGGGGATCAACAACCAGTGCTCTGAAAAGGATGCGCTCTGTATGTACTGTAGATATAAAGGCTCATTCTAAGGTAACGAAAACATGATAATTATTTTCAGATGATTATACACTAAAGAAAATATTGATATTATATTCCATTTCTGCCAATAGATCCCGCTAAATATTACACCCTGTTCCTTTAATCTTGGTTAGATGTCTACAAGCTGTGGTACAAGCATGGCATGCTCACTGCACTGGTGTTTCTCTGTGTGGATAAAGGGCTGTTGGCTGCACAGACAGTGGCACTATGACATTGAGCATAAGTGTACTAATGGATTAAATTGATGTTTAGAATTGGCTAAAGCCGAGCAAATTGTTTTAAACTGCAAATGTCTATAGATAAACTGTCAACTGGAGACGAGAAAAATAGGAGCGCTTGTGCCACTAATGGAGATGCTAAGTGCTTTTATGTGCTGCAAAACATACATTTCGATGGTGCACTTTGCTGGCAAAATGACAGTTTGAAGAAAAATAGACGAAGGAAGGAAGATCTTGGCTGTCTGAGTAAATCATAGCCTGGAAACAGTGTTTTTTGTAGCCATAACCTATATATATATATATATATATATATATATATATATATATATATATATATATATATATTTATATATATATAGATATAGATATAGATATATAGATAGATAGATAGATAGATATACTGTACATATACATATTTCTCACATAGTAAGTACTCACATAGTAATAAAGCCAGGTCAAATATGAACCTATTTAGAAAAACAGTGAGGTACTAGCAGATATATAATTATCATCCACGGGGGGGGGGACCACCTCTGTTATGGTCTCCTGTTCACTGCAGCAGAACGCAGGCAACTAGGAAGCTAATTTTCTAAACACACTGGCACATTACTCTGTGGTAATTTAGAAGTAAATGAGACAGAGTCGACACATTTTAATACCCCATAAACATTGACAGAATCAGCCAGGATCAGCCCCGTGATTCATGCTGAGCAGACGGGAATTTAGTGCCATGTCATGCAGAAAGCTCTAAAGGAGGGATATGAGCCAACACAAAGATAAAGGTCCAGACCCTTATAACAATTAGATCAATTTCAACAAAGCCGAGCACATTTCTTCATGATAGAGTGTCAGTTTCGCTCCGTGGTCACACACAATAATGGGGGGGGGGGGCATCTGGAAAGTGATCTATCATTGGGCACCCATTGGCGTAATTCCCTTGTGCACATGTAGCTACATGGCCTACTTACTGGACAGAACTTTTACAGCCCTCAGGGTGCAGATTGTTCAGAGAAGCAAACTGAGTCATGGGACCCATGAAGCACATTTCCCTCTCTGCTCCCGCCTCCAATCACACCACACCCTGTCCCCACCAACCCACCCCCATCCTCCCCTGGGCCGGAGGACTATTTCAGCTCCTCTTCGAGCTGAGGTCGAGCAGCAGCGCTGCCGTGGAGCCTCCATGTGATCTGCTCTCCGGCTCCGCCGTACACAATACAGGCTGCTACATGAGCTGTGTGTGGGCGCTGCTGAAATACTGTTCAACTTATATAATGAAAAGTGCATTGCTTTCTTGTGCAGTGTTACCTGAAAGCAGGGTCAGTGTGTTTTTAGCTGTGTGGTGTGGGATTGCCAGTGTGATAGAAGTTAGGTGTGTTTTTGATGAGATAGCTCTGCTCCAGTTTCCATTCACCTCAGTTTTAACGAGGGATGTACAATATATATCGGGCCACTAAATTATTGGCCAATAATGGAAAATTTTGAATGTATTATTTCAGTAATTAAAGTTTAGCCGATAGACTACTGGCCAATAATACGAAGCCAATTTGCTTTCATTGACTTAACAGCACATTAAAATTGGTTTCTGATCCACCTATAAACACATATTGAATAAAAATGTGTGGCTTGACAAATTACATGTCAAAGAATTTTATTTTAATTACAGGGAAAATTATTCTTTAAAAGCCAAAGTATGTTTGTGAAGTTTTCATGTACTTTACCAGAAAAAAATAATTGAACATTTGAAGAGTCAGAACTGTTGTTTTTGTTTTACTGACAACAGTGATGTCAGTTAGATTTGATTGTGTCGGAGCTCTGGCACATCTTTGCTCACTATATCTTCACATTTCTTACCCTCAAGAGTTCATAATAAACTACAGGATATGAAGCTGTTTTTAGAATACAAAAATGTGAAATTCAGATTACCGCATCGGTATCGGCCATGAGTGGCAGGTAATTATCGCTTATCACTATCAGCTAAAAAATCGTGCATCCCTATTTTTAACTTGCAGTTATGTCACATATGTAAATTTGTCTATGTCTCTAATCTAAAGCTCCATAGAACATAATGGGTGTATTCAACATCCACAGTGGGAAGGCGGCATTACCAACAAGGCAAAACAGGCGACTGTGGTAATTTGTAGAGGCTCAGTGTTAAAACAACATTGTCCAACTTCTCAATGAATTGTTCACGTTACACAGTGTATTATATGTCATAAATACTGTATGTCCCAAAAAGCAAAATCTCTTCTCTCCTGTAAAACATTAAAACAAATTCTAGCGCTCATCTTGCATTTACATACAGTAACTTTATCCAAACATATGTAGCTTGGGGCGACTAGCCACCCATCGTTTGACCATGAGCTTGTAGGTCGTAGTAGCTAGCAGAGTAATGTCATGTTAGGAGGTGTGTGTTTGGATGTCAGTTGCCAAATGATGGTGATTATGCTCTAATTTATTAATTTTTCCCTCCTCCTCTTACTTCCTGAGAAGAGTGCAAGTGAAGGAGGTGTTGGTGGAGAGAAACAGTCCTCTGCAACACCAAATCATGTATTTGTTTCAGTTCCAGCTTCTAAAATGTGAGACATTGGATGCTCTCCTCTGTCTTATATGATAGTAAACTGAATATTTTTCGGGGGTTTGAAATTACAATAAGCCATTTTCCAGATATTTTATAGTTAAAATAATTAATCTATGATGAAAATAATATATACGTAGTTAATTGCAGCCCTGGAGCTGTATAACAGAAACATCTCAACTTGCAGATCCTATTATAACTGTTTGTTAACCATTGTAATTAGGGTTAGGACCTGAACTTAAGGAAACAGTGTGAAGCATTTTAGGGGCTCTATTAGTAATATTCATACCTGTGTTTTCATCAGTGTATAATCACCTGAAACTAAGACTTGTGTTTTTGTTAGCTTAGAATGAGCCCTTCATATCTACATAGCAGCAGGTCCTACCACTGCACCACTTTTCTTCTGCTCTTTGGACATAATAGCTGCCTTCCTCTTCATATCACTTGTCAGTGTACTTACTTTCTTTTTGATATCATCCTTGTTGGATGGTGGATATGGCGTTATCTTAGCACATAGTCTTGTAAATTTCCCCCCAAAAATAACATCTTTGGATTTCTATATAAATGTTACCAACATCTGTAGGTCTTCATTAGAAGTTAGGTTTCCGCCGTTGTTTTTTCTCTAATTTTTGTACATTTCAATTAGAGGTTGACCGATTAATCGGGGCGATTATTTGACTTTTTTTATAATCGGCATCAGCCGATGTCTGAGCATATCAAGCTGATTATCAAGCAGGTGCATAAATGCTTCTAAGTGTACGAAAACTTTTTAGTTTTTTTCATTACCTGTTTCATGTATTCAATATGTACATTATACATTATTTTTATTTAAAATATATAAGTGCACTGCAGTGCAGACACAATATGTAGATTGGAGAGACAGACCATAGATGTTTACTGAAGTTGAGAAGTTTTGTGTATCATTTGTTTTAATTAAGCTGTTATATCTTATCAGATGGAGGGAAAAAAAAGAAAATCACCCAAATATATCAGCCCCCAAAATATCAGCATCATATATCAGCCATCGGCTGTCTTGATTCTCCAATAAATTGGCATCGGCCATAAAAACCCTTACTGGTCAACCTCTAATTTCAATGTACAGTATGTTTCAGTATCATGTAATGACAAAGACAATGGTTACAAACTTGTTTAGCTCAACGAGATGAAAAAATAGCCTTGGCTGCTAGGTAGCAGACAAAAATTAATAAGCAACGTTGGATTAAGGATTTAGGATTTCCTAACCTCAGATAAGATAGGATAGGATGACAGTAGATAAAATGGGATTCCTATCGTTGTGATTTGCTTCTGTAACACCAAATTGAGAAAAATCTTCTTTTAGACTTTTCCTATTTCAACTTAATACGGCCCCTGCTTTATATTGTGCTCTCAATCTGATGCTGCATATTCCTGAATAAATTTCGGGAGGCGGGGGGGAGCAAACGGGGCCCAGTAGCAAACTCTTGCCCGGGGCCCTGCTAATAGATGAATCCAGCCATGAATCTTGAAAAGGTTAATACCATACTCATGCTGCAGTGAGCCACATAAAGCCACTGTAAACACTCATTCACATGCTGTCTCAGATTGCTCTGTCAAGCAGTTATTTAGTAAGACTGCTGAGCGCTCTGAGCTCAGTCAGGAGGAGTTTGTGTCTTAGAAACAAGACAAGACAGCGCGGGACAAGGAAGGACAAAGGTGTCAGAACAAAGTGCATATGGACAGGTATCCTATCCGTCTTTCGCAGAATGCATTTTATTGGTTTTATGCATTCTTCCTGGTGTTTTCTCTCTGTCTCATCTGTGTATCATTTGCTCATCTTTTTCCAGTAATATAACTATTATTATTATTTTGTGTCATGATACAGACTGTCCAAAGGCCAAAACAAAACTGCTCCTTCATTCTCACAAACATATCTCAGTTTGGCTGGTAGCCACCTTACTACTAAAAGCACATTGCAGATATGTGTGGTTCCTGAATCCTGATCTGATCCGTTTTTTGGCTGTTGCCACTGCTCCTGTGGGACCATCTGTCCTCCTTTGGGCTTCCCTCCCTCCTTTTAGCCTTCAGCCTTTCAGTAGAAAATAGCTAAGAAATTATTTAAGGTTTCGCTTTAGAGATTTGCATTAGAGTTTCAAATGATCACAGCTGAAGTTCTTTACCTTGTCAGCATTTTTTGCTGAAATTATGCAAGAAGAAACACTCCAAAGATAAATGTCCGTCTGGGCCGAGGGAGTGGGAGGAGTTCATCACAAACAAGCAGAACTGGAAGAGGATGCTTGGAAATGCTGCACTCAACATGCTGCTGTGTACAGAGAGAAAACGGTCGAAGGCTTTCTCTGATCGGCTGATTGTGATCTCCTATACGTGCTTTCATAAGACAGGACTTCCTCCTTATTTCAAATGCACAGTTGATTTGTAGAAAGCATGTTGCGTGTTTTTTCCACATTCATTTTATGAAGATGTCTTGCTTACTCGAGCACTCATGAAAATCTAGCATAGCATTAAATTCAATTTATTAGCTTCTCTCCTGACAGCATTATGTATAAAACCTCATCAGCTCGGCGTTGCATGTCTAATCTGGGCGTTCTTGTCTTGCCCTCGCTGAGATACATTATTTCTTCGCCTGCAGCCAAAAAGCAGACTAAACCAATGTGATATCAAATCTGACAGACTGGCCTGACAAACTGCCTCTCATCAGAATTGTTCTGTTCATACGGCGGATGAGGCCAATACGTGTCACATCTCTGCTGGAAAATAAATTATCTTTATCTTCCCATCAGGATACAAACACTGGCATCATAATGAATTGTCTTATAATGATCCTTCCAGTGACTTTGCTTTGTAATTAACCTTGGTGATAAGTTTAGCAAGTTGTAAATACAACTTGCTTCCTTATAGGCCAGTGACAGCTTACTTCTGGTCCGATACGTTAAAATACGTAGGATATCAAAGCTAGGGCTGTCAAAGTTAATGCGATAACAATGCATTAATGCAAAATGTTTTTAATGCTACAAATTTCTTTAACTCGAATGCAACTTGCAATTTTTAGGTTGTAGCAGGCTCGGTTTTAAAGCAAGAGTGACGATGGTGAGGAAAACATAATAGCCATTTTCAAAGGGGTCCCTTGACCTCTGACCTCCAGATATGTGAATGTAAATGGGTTCTCTGGGTCCCACCAGTCTCCCCTTTACAGACATGACCACTTCATGATAATCACATACAGTTTGGGCTTTAGTTTGCCATGTTATGATTTGAGCATATTTTTTATGCTAAATGCAGCACCTGTGAGGGTTTCTGGACAATATTTGTCATTGTTTTGTGTCTACTGATTTTCAGTAATAAGTATACGTAACATTTGCGTAAAGCCCACTCCTGTGTTGATAAGAGTATTAAACAAATCTACCTTTTAAGGTCCATTTTGAACAGAAAAAATGTGTGATTAATCATGGACATCTTAAATCAGTCTTACTGAGTAGTGGTATTTTTTCCCAAAATTTTACACATTTTGTGTCATCATTGAAATGTGAGACAGGTGTGTTTCTTTAAAGCAAGACGCCACTAAATTGAGGGGTCTGACTGCTGAAATGATGAAAATATATGAAAGAAAATTTCTTTCTTTAGCTTTTTTATTGATCCTTTTATTTTCATTATCGATTTTTTAAAAATGTATTGATTGGTAGTCTACACAATACTAATAAATAGTACAGAAAAAAGCATGTTTCAAAGTGCTGCATCATGAAATGTCTCCAAAACCCAAAAAATATTTGCTTCGTAAGAATCTGGTAAAAAAAAAAGCAGCAAATCCTCATATCTGAGAGGCTATAGAGAACATTTTTAATTCTTTTTGCGTGAAAAATGATTAAAACATTAATTATCAAAATACTTATTGATCATTTTTCTGTCGATCAACTAACTGATTAATTAACTTATCGTTACAGCTATAAAAGTCAGTAACAAAACCTTACAGTAATGATGCTTTTATCTTGTCAGCTGGGAGATGTGTCTTTCCTTAAACATTTAGTGTGTTTGTGCATTATTAATGGCACCTGCTTTGACATAGGAAAACTTTTACGAGCCTGTCTCTCTTATATGTCATTTCAAATTCATACAGAAAGCTTCTGAGTAGCTTTTGATATACACATAAACACAAGAACATGTGATGTGTCTTTCTTCAACTCTCATTTTAGTGATTTTTTTACAGGAGAAGTTTAAAAATAAACACCTCAAACCTCTAATCACTATGTCATAATCTCTTATCTTTCTTCACCATTCCCCTCCATCTTTATCTGGAGAACATCTCACATGAATTGTATCGCATTATGAACAAGCTTTCCCTGTAAAAGTTTAATGAGCCTTCTTCGATACAGTGACAGGAGGCAGTTAGTTCCTTCAACGTGACATTTTCCAACCTAATTGGCAAATTGGTCATGTGGTTTTGCGACCCCCCACCTCTCCACCCTGCTGATGTACTCCCGAGCTCTTTCAATCCCTATTGACCAACCGATCCAGTAGCAGCAGCTATTTGACCTGTTTTTTGCTCTAATGCTGGAGATGTCACTGCAGCTGCAAACATCCGGAGTCAAATCCCTGAGTAGCACTGACAGCTTTATAAGAGGCAGCAGAACAAGTTCAAAAGCTCCCAACCTTCCTCTCCTGTGACAAAAACAAACTGCCACTTCTGTGTGTAACTCACCACAGCACGACGGCTGCTTTGAGATTACTATCCTGAGCAGTGTTAAGCTCTCTACTCACCTCTGTGAAGCATCATTAATCCTTCTCTAGCTCCAGTGTCACTGTGCTCTTAGTGAGATGAATGGATGGAGGGATAATGGACAGACAATCATACTTACACATCTAACCTTCAGCCTCATTTCTATTCTGGCAGCCTAAAATAATGGATATCTCTCCCAGCATACACAGTGAAGTTCAATAAGCTGGAAGTTTTACACAATTAGCCTACTTAAATACTGCTATACAGCACATTATCTGTGTCGACTGTAGCCTTTCTGTAGTTTAGTTCAGTTTGTAGTGTTTGAAACTCAGTGGGCACATATCAAGCTGGCCTATTGTATTTCTTGGAGTACCTCAAGGTTCTGTGCTCGGCCCACTTTTATTTTCTATCAATCTATCTCTTAAAGGGCCAGTGTGTAGCATTTTGGGGGGGATCTATTAGCATAGATGGAATATAACATAGTTATGAATAGAATTCATTAGTATATAATCACATGAAACTAAGAATCATTGTATTTCTGTGGGCTTAGAATGAGCCCTTCATATCTACATATGGAGCAGGTCCTCTTCACAGGGTCCACCATATTACTCTGCCATGTTTCTATAGTAGCCCAGAATGGACAAACCAAACACTGGCTTTAGAGAGACTTTCATGTTTTTATGTTACCTGAAGGCCACTGTGGTTCTGCAACACACTTGTGAAACTGGGGTAACAAGAGCTGCTGACTGCAAAACCGTAGTACCGTCAGCCGCTCCTAAAGTAGTGTTATTATGGTAAGGATGTCCTCTGAGTGAGGCGAACGGTGTTACCATGGTTTTGCACTCTGCAGCTCAGGTTACCACAGTGTTGAAAAGGGAGGAGTGAACGAAGGGTGTTCAGTTGGTTGTTAGGCAAATGCTTTAGGCATCATAAGGCGAAAAAAACATAATAACTTATCATTCATTCATTCATTCATCATCAACCGCTTATCCCGTTAGGGGTCGCGGGTAGGCTGGAGCCGATCCCAGCTGCATAGGGCGAAGGCAGGGTACACCCTGGACAGGTCGCCAGTCCATCGCAGGGCACATAGAGACAGACAACATATAGATAGACAACCATTCACACTCACATCCACACCTACGGGCAATTTAGAGTAATCAATTAACCTAAACAGCATGTCTTTGGACGGTGGGAGGAAGCCGGAGTACCCGGAGAAAACCCACGCTTACACGGGGAGAACATGCAAACTCCACACAGAAGAGCCGCAAGCTGGAATCGAACCTGCGACCCTCTTGCTGTGAGGCGACAGCGCTAACCACAACACCACCGTGCAGCCCATAATAACTTATCAGCATATTGTAATTCAGGTGTTCTGAGAGAAAGTTAGACTTCTGCGCCTCCTCATGGCTCTGTTTTCAGGTTTTAAAAAACCTTGCCCATGATCAAAGACTTTGACCAATCACAGGTCATTTCAGAGAGAGCGTTTCTATTGGCTGTGCTCTGGCCGTGTGAGCAGTGCTTGGTATTTTCTCAGCGTAGCTGCCAGGTCACAAACTTTCTCATTTTACAGCTAAGCAGTAGCTGCAAGATGTTTCTGAAAACATTTGAGGAGAGAAATAGTCATAACAGTAACTTGATGAATGATGAATATTGATTCATCTTTGATCAACGCTGCCTAGTTTGACCATTTAGTCTGAGTTTGTGAATGATTGACAGCTGGCTCTGATTGGTTGTTTTCCTCTGTCTGTGAAATCTTGCAGATACCATGAGGAGCACCGGAGGACACCAGAGGATGTATAAGTTATTTTTTTCAGATTACCTGTTTCATATACTACTGTCAGAATATAGTGACCGTTTTATAAAAATAACTTCTTTAAATCTTATTTGCCCCAATCTCGCCTAGTTCAGCTTTAACGTGCATGGAACTAATACTCATTGCTATGCAGATGATAATGTATTGCATAGCTGTGTTTCTTCGCTACGTTACAATTCATAAATACAGTCCACCACTTAACTCAGATAAAACTAGGTTTGTGTTGTTTTCTAATACTGGCCTACAGACACTGGACAGATCAAGGGAAGACAACTACTCCAAATGTACTGTACATGTGATAGAATAATAGCAATATAGTAAAGTAATATAGTATATAGACAGAGACTGAAGTTAGGTTTGTATTTTAGACACATGTCCTGTTTGTCCTTCGTATATTTTTATTCTGGGTAAATTACATTTATATCCCTGCTAATTTACTTCATAGTGTTCATCTTGCAATCATTATCTCAGATCACAAGGCGTTTACAGTATGTCTGTCTCTGGTGTACGACAGAGATAAGGAAGCCTATATGTTTTCTGCTCTAGCCTCTTGGAACAGTCTGCAAAAGGGAATTAATTTGATGAATGTCTTGCAGAATTTAAGATGACTATAAACTTTCTGGTAAATGTTTTTATTCTTAATTGTCTCTTTTCTCAGCCTACTGTTAATATTAATATACAATATGCCTTTAGAAGTGTTTTATCTGTTGCTTGATTGTTTCGTCTCCAACTTCTCTTGCTGCCGTCTTGGCCAGATCTTCTTTGTAAAAGAAGCTGGTTACCTAGTTAAATAACAAGTTAAATACAAATACCCGCTGCAAAACCCATATCAACATTATTGATGGACACTCTTCCATCAACAGCTGCTGATTTAAAATGGACAAATCAATGAACAATCAACGCTCATTTTACTGCGACAACATGCATTCAGAGTAAAAATTGAGCTGAATATCTTTACTCACAATGGATTTGATTCATTGCTCTTCTTCCAGCCTTGAACACTTTCCCCACTTTGTTTCAGATCTCACCAACACACACTTTAACACACACACTCAAAATGTGCTGATGCCTTTTACCTTGAGGTTGTGTCTATATGCGGCATCCAGTACAGCTGGTACCAAATCCTCAGCGGGTTCCCCGTTGTCATCAGCCAGGTCGGGAGGATACCAGGAGAGGACCAGAACCCCTGGAGACACACAGAAATTTGTGAGTCTGATCATCCATCCTGGACCAAAGGCGCTGGGCAACATGTCAGAGAGCATCTACTGCTGAGAACCTATATCCAAAATGCATATGAACCTCTAAAGTGTGATCTTACTGTTGAAATGATGTGTGGATTTGAAGCTCATTGAGAGAAATGCTGACAATCCTGTGGGGAGCTGAAAAACCTTTGCTTTCATTAATCTACCGTGGAGGTTTTCACGCAGCCCTTCACACAGTTTTACAGACCCATTTGAGACCATCAAACAAACACAGTCAGTTGCACTTTTATTGAACACACTTTGAAATTTCTGTACTGGTAATCCATTAGGGTAATTACTGTATTTCATAGGACCGGACAGATGCTGGTAAGGTTTGTGGTGAGAAGCTGTATGCATGGTTGGATTAGGAGACAATGTGTGCTTGGGCACAGATATGTAAAAGGTCCCCACCTCACTTAAATGGAAATAGGAGCAAGACACCACAGAGCAAAACACGTCTTTTTGTAGTTACTTTATGTCTCTTCGTAATCATTTACAAGTTTGCAAGCCCCTGTGTTCATATGACTTCTCTTTGTGGTCGTTTTCCAGCGTGCGTTTGTATGATATTGCGTTGTGGTCATCAACTTTCTGTGTTCGTTTGACATGTCTTTATTACCCTTTTTGCAACCCTCTGTATTTGTTTGGTGTGTCTTTGTTGTCATTTTGCCACTTTCTATGTTAGTTTGATATATCTTTGTGGTCGTTTTGTGTCTCCTTGTGGCCATTTTGTAACCCTCCATGTTCATTTGACGTCTCCTAGTGGTCATTTTGCAACTCTTGGTGTTCATTTGAGATTTCTTTGTGGTCATTTTGTGTCTCTTTGTGGATATTTTGCAACTCTGTTCGTTTGATGTGTCTTTTTGGCCTGTTTTGCAGCCTCTGTGTTAGTTTCATGCTTGTTTGTCGTCATTTTGCAACTCTGTGATTATTTGATGCCTCTTTGTGGTTGTTTTTCGTCTCCTTGTGGCCATTTTGCAACTCTATGTGTTCGTCTGATGTGTCTTTTTGACCTGTTTTGTATCCCTCTGTGTTCGTTTTGCGTCTCTTTGTGGTTGTTTTGCATCTCCTTGTGGCCATTTTGCAGACCTCTGTGTTCATTTGACATGTCTTTGTGGTCATTTTGTGGCTCTTTGAGTTCATTGATGTTGTGTGTTGTAGAAATGCTGTTGATGCAGTATTCATGGCATCTGTTTTGACACAGAAACAGTCTTAAACCTGCTGTTTGTTATCCATGCTGACATTCTGGCTCAGTGGTCTTGGGCCCCTGGGCCTGCATGTGATCGGTAGACCTGTTCACTAAGAGAGTTGATTCGTTTTATCTTTGCATCCCTGCCCATCACTCATATCCTGCACCTGATTGATGAATATGCACTTGTCATCTTTGGACTATTTATTATGTCTTGTTTTAGTGGCAATCTCTCCGTGCAGCTCATATGTGTGACAGCTCATAAATTCCTGTAGAGAAATACCTCATCATGCTGTGATGCTGGCTGAGAAATAGCTTCATATCAGCCATAACGGTGCCTGGCACCAACGAGGATCTGGCACATCGGATATGCACTAAGAGGTAATTCATTAAATAAATGTTCACTTGCTATGGAGCTTTGGGGACTATTAGATTACAATATCCAACTATGTCTCTGTATATTAAGAATATGGCTGCTGCTACTCATTTTATTTATGGGGCTCTGTGAAGTGGTGGGGAATCAGTCATCAAGCCAAATGGGACTATTTAGAGTTTGGCTGGCTGTAGTGTCTAATTAAATGGATTATTGTAACTAATCATTGTGAGCCAGCCCTCCCATAATCCATCTGTCACGGCAGGGATGTTTCACAGGGATGGATGGCCTGGTCATCATTCCGGATGGTGTACAATAACCCACTGAGCTGCAGGACAGAAACATCAGGGCCTATCATGTGTTGGCTGCTGACGGCTGGACACTCCGGGCTGTTACTTGACACCAGGCTACAGGACTTTGCTGTCTTTTAGAGAAGCTATACAAGTTTTTGAAAAGACTAACGACATATCTATTAACATTTAATGAGACGTACAAATGGGTCTCAGCCTGAAAGTCTCAGAATAGAGATAAGGGACGTTAGGGGTTTCTTCTTTTAAGCAAGTCTTGTTACTGCAGCACAACACATGATCCAGATAGATAATTGTACACATTTTAAATTTATATTATTTCACTCCCCTTGAAGATTTTGAAGCTCTATTTTCAGATGTGTTTTATGAGTCTTGCCATGTTTTGTTGTGATAAATAAACACTTGATTATTGGTCATCTAGCTTTTAACATGTTGGTTCTTGAATGCTGGTAGTGAGGTTGTCTGGCTGTAAATGTTTTCTGAGTAGTTTCATTGATCTCAGTGAAACTACTTGATCAAATGTTACTAAAATATTAACATTTATTGACTCTTAGTGGCAATGTATCTTAATGATGTGACATATTGTGTTAGGGCTGCCCCCTCTTAGCCAATAAGTCAACTAATCAGTCGTCTTGGTCTTAGTTGACTAAGATTTCTTTTGTTGGTTTGTTTGTCATTTTTATGCTGAATGACGTATTTGTGACGTCCTGTCCAGGGTGAACCCCGCCTTCACCCAATGCCAGCTGGGATTGGCTCCAGCCCGTGACCCCTAATGGGATAAGCGGTTGAAGATGGATGGATGGATGTATTTCCAAGAAATTTTATGAGCACCTCTCTGGTAAACACAGGGCTGGCTTAAGGCACAGGCCATATAGGCAGTCACATAGGGTGCCACTCTCTGGGAAAAAGAAAGAAAGAAAGGTCTCATGAAAAAGATCTTGATCTCAATGAAACGACTTGATTAAATAATGTTACGAAAATATTAACATTTTCTGACTCCCGGTGGAAATCTATCTTACTGATGTGACATTGTGTTAGGGCTGCCCCCTCTTATTCAGTAAGCCGACTAATCAGTCATCATGATCTAAGTTGACTACGATTTTTTTAGTTAATTACATATAGGCAGTCGCCTAGGGTGCCACCTTCTGGGGAAGAAGAAGAAGAAAGAAAGAAAGAAAGACTTTTCACCCTGCCCAGCCCCACTTATTTGCTAATAAAAGGGTAAACTGTTGTGAAACTGACTAAACATTTCCCGAATCCGAATTTCCCCTTGGGCACCAAAATAGCTAGAGCCAACCTTGCAGCTAAACATAAAAGTTAAAGTGGTGCTTTTGTGTGACTCTTTGAGGAAACTCAGTTTTACACATCTATTGTTTAAATCAATCGATCAATAAAATCATGTGAGCATTAATCGACTAAGAATTTCTTTGGTTGATGACAGCCCTTGTTATCGTGTCACCTAATTTCATTAATTAAAGTAACACTTCCAAAACAGACAAAATTGTGATTTCCTGATGAAAAGCACCGAAGAAGAACAATTCATCACATTAAACACCAGCTTGACTATATCAAATGTGGTCTTTGCAATATGAATATTTTAACATCTATACTTATTGATACCCTGATATTGATTAGGGACATGTTGTGTGCACATCAAATTGAGCCACACTCCAAATTTCCTTGAATCAATTTTTGAAATTGTGATAGTCAGGAAGACGTTATACTCATAATGTAGTGTTGATAAGTTGATCTCCTGGTTAGTGGAGCTGTTAAAGACCTGGACTTTGTCTCTGTGCTGAGCAGCACATGTACTGTACTGTACACCTGGAGCTGTCCACTGGGTTGTGGTGCTGAAAATGTTTTGTGCGCCTCCAGCAGCTTTAGAGAGGCCACATTATTGTGTGCAGCAGCTGAGCACGAAAAACAACACTCAGGTGTTTTTTTTCTGTCCCTCTCCAACAAATTCAAGGTGCTTCTCTGAACTGTACCTGCTGCAGACGCTCCGATCTGCTCCATGTGGGACTCCAACACGCCCGGGTCCCTCGAGCTGTACGGATTAAGTTCAGGGTAAAAACTGGAGCCGATGTCCTCGGGCGGCATGTGTCTCCCTCTCGGATAGCTGGATGCGATTTTGGGGTCCCAGTGTGGAACCAGGATGTGGTCCCAGTGGATGTATTTGCCGTCCATGTTTGGGTTGCCGTACCAGGTGTAGTAAAAAATATGAACATCATAAAATATAGTCCCCTCGGGGCCGGAGTTGGACAAAACTGCTTTGGTGTTGCTGCCAGCCGGACGGGCTTGACCCGGGGACGCGGTGGCGTCACGGGACACAGAGCGCCGGTCCATCTTCCCCGCTATCACCGGCAGGAGCTCCAAACCCGGAGCCAGATCCGAGAAACCGTCACTGGGCTTCAAGGTCCTCAGTCCCATCATAGTCCCAAAGATGAATAGCGTAAAGAGAAACAGGGCTATGCACGCTTTCCTGCGTAGTCTTGCCATGTTTGGCTGGAGCGGCTCAAACTGCAGACGGCGTGAACCGGACCAGGAGCGACAGTAAACCTCTCTCTGTCCTGGATCTGAGTTCACTTCGCAGCCTACCGGCTACTCTTCAAAGTGTCCTGCACGGCAGCTGCAAATATCCTCCTGAATTCACAACTAAAAAGTGTCTACATGGTTGCAGTCCTGTCGCAGCGGAATACTTGGCGCAGTTGGCTGTAGGATTTTTAACTTTCCTCTGCAGAATCGTGTTTTTCATTCTGCTGAGCTGCGTTTAATTGTAGCCCGTGAGGAGCTCCAGATAGGGACTAACAGGACGGATGTTGTTCCCATCAAGACGCTTCACTCATTGATCCCCAACGTGTCATCCTCTGGAGCTGCTTTACTCCAGCTGGCTGCAGGAGTCCCGCCCAGAAGCTGATCCGTCCACCTGACACCGGACACGGACAGACGACCGGCGTCCAGATGATGCTCTCCGGTGATGGGGTTTTCCAGCCTCTGTGGTTGGTTGGTTTCTCCTTTAGACAGTCCGGTATGGGTATCAAAGAGGCGGGGCTCGTCTGATCCCTCTGTTGCTTATTTGTACGCTGCTGCAGAGCATCGTGCAGACAGAAATATATGTCTAATAAAAAAACTAATATATATATATATATATATGACTAATATGAATGCTGTCAGCAGATCAGTAACAAAGGTCAAGTGAACCATGACTCATCACAGAGTCTCATCTCTTTAGCATCAGCTGTCATAATATTGTTTTTAAAGTTCAAACCCACGCGTTTGACGGACGGCGCAGTGAGTTCAGAGTTTTGCTGACATCTAGTGGTCATTTCATAGAACACAAGGACGCCTCACCATGCTGCCTTCAGGCACTGCCGGGAATTATGGCACTCTACACATAGAGGTTGTGATGTCCAGTTTAATATGCAGAGAGAGCTGGGAAGATGATAAACGGGTGTGGATGCATTTTATTTTATTTTATGTTATTTTGTTTTATCAATTTATTTATTTATTTATTATTTTATTTTTCCATTTTAATTATTATTTTATTGTATTGATCTATTGATCTATTTATTCTTTTATTTATTTATTGTTAATTTTATTATTGTTATATAGTGTCTCAGATTTTGATTTATGATGTGTATTTTTTTTAATCTAAATCTAAATATCCCTTAACTTTATTTATTAGTCTCGACTTTTAGCAAATTTAAGGGCCCTAACTTCAGTCACATAAAAGAAAAATGTGAGTTTAAAAACAGTAGTGATCTCTGCAGTCCATTAGCTCCTTGTTTTTTGGCTGGAGTCCAGCAGTGAGATAATCTGAGGCAGCACTTTGGAGGCACTGACCCCTTCATCTGCTGCTCTGAGACTTCATTACACACTGAGCAGTTTGTTGATGTACAACTGAAACTTCCAGTTTAATAAACTTCATCCTCCTGTTCCAGCACGCTGCTGTTCAGGGACACATCAAGTGTACAGTATCACCCAATATTATAACAAGTTGGCATAAATATGCATTTTTTTTTAGTTTTAAATTGTGATCCTGCAATATTTTTTATAAGGGCCAGTTTAAAGCAGATGTGGTGCTGTGTTTTAAGTCACATTGTTATTATTATAAAATCTCCACAACTGCACCAACAATAAATAGACTTACTTAGCATACTTTAAAAAAATACACTTTTATAGATTAAAAACGCCATGATAAACTAGATCAGGGATATTACCACATCATTTTGCAGATAAAAAAAATACCACAGAAACAAAACTCACGTAATTTTACATTTCAACATCTCATAATATAATATAATTTTCCAAACCTATTCAAAAAAAATCAAGATTGTATTCAAATTTCACGGAAAAAAACTAATTAATATCCGGTTAAATTAATTGAAATCTATTATGTGTTGTGGGTGTATTCGGGTTTATTGCAGAACATGAATGGTTCCTGTAACGTCTTTTATCCTGCAGGAGTTATTTTAGTAAACCTGAGGATTTACTTAGTCGGAGCCATAACCTTCCTAATTATATAAGATTTTTTCCAAGTTTCTTGAAAACACCACATTGCCAGTTTAACGCACTGGTATATGGTGCATAGCTTCCTCTGAGTTGTGTGGTTATCATTCCTATCATTTTAAATGTTTAATGCTATAGATTATGTCACGTTTAAGGTCTTAAATACGCGTGTTGCGGGTCCACAAGGGGTCGTTGTGGTAGTTGCGATGAAATCGACGGGTCACTTCAGAAACATCCATCAGGCGTTATTATCCAAAAATACTGAATAGTATGGTAATGGTAATATTCAAATTAACCTCCACAGATAAGTTAATTAAATAGTATTCTTCCTTACAGATTGAAAAAGCTTTTAATCATATACAAATATTTAAAAATATATAAAATAATGTGGGTTTGTTTGTATAAGAACGATGTTTTAAATATACACATATTTTATTCTGCCTATAAGTTTTTATTCTTCATTATCAATTGAAGTTGTTTTAAAATTAATATTATTTTTGTTTTATCTTTTTTTTTAATCATTTTGTTCTATTGTTTGTTTGGACTCTTTCACTTTAAGCTTGGTTAAAACTAAGATCACTTTCCTCTGTCTTTGATTCATCCATCACTCCACAAGGACACGAGTCAACATCTTAACGTGATGTGATCAATCACTATCGATCCGTGAATTCGTTTTGACCAGCTTGGCTTGTTCACGTGCTGCCACTTTGCATTGTGGGCTTTTTTTTATTTGATTTTTTTTTTCAACCTACTCTGCATGCATTTTTTTTTTAATTCAAATCTACTTTCGTTTCCGTCTCTATTTAAATTTGTCCTCCTCGATGGTTTGAGTCGGTTTAGCTGCTTCTCCTCTGCTGCATCATGGGAAAGACCCCCTCCTCCATGTTTCATCTGGATTAACATTACAAACCTTTCTGTGGCACGTTAGGACAGCAGCTCACCAAAATGCAAAGAAACGAAAGCACTCACGACGAGAGGTGGATCTATCCATAGATAGATGGAGCAAACTAAATCATGTCTTATGGAAAATATACACTCGATTCCTAATTTTAAAAAACACCCATATTAAACCAAAACTCACTATAAAATCTGAATGTTTTAAAGAGGCATTTCAGCCACCTTGTGCATGTCGCCAGTGCAAGACCAAATTTAAAGGGACAAAAGAAAATGTTTTTTAATTCTGCCTATTTTAGTGTCATAATGAAAACATATTTGAATATAGGGCAATTTTTTGATAAATATTTGAATAAAAGCAGATTTTACATAGAAATATACCCACTCCTGCAAGTTAGGTGTTGCAATTGGACTAATTTGTGAAAAAATACTGTAATTGTAAATAATTTAAGTCACTGATAGTCTAGATAGGAATAAGAATATCATGGTGATTTTTCGTAAGAGGTGATTGGTTACTTCCCACATTTGGGCCCTTCTATCACACAATATGCAATCTATCCTTGGGGACTATAATTGTGAATCACGTGGACGTGACCGAGAGTGTGTGGGGGGTTTGTTGGATGAGAAATGGTCATTTGTATTGACCAACAGGGCTGACCACTGCAGGACAGACAGAGAGAAAGACACCACTGGGAGTAAACTGGCCCACAAACATGGCAGAAGGTATGTTGGGCGCTCTTTTGAGTGTGGGGAGGTTATCTCTTCTTCTCTTCTTTGCATTGTTTTAAAGTTTTTTTTTTTTTTCTGAAGGGGGGTATTCTTCTCCAAAATCCAGCCCGGTGGCCCCCCACCCCCTCTACCTCCTCATTGTTTAGAGGGAATAGGTTGCCAGCCCCCTTTTGTTTACCTCCCTCTCCCGCTTTCCCTCTCGCTGAGCAGTTTTTGCCTTTCACAGCATTTTGCATGAAAGTGGCAATCTGTGAGGATTACCCAGTTTGAGGGCTAAAAACAGGATACTGTAGCTTGGGTGCTAATTTTGACTCAAGACAGAGCTGGAAGACATGGGCTCCGTTTCTAACCAGGAATTCCCAGGTTGAGTAACAAGATATATTTAGGCTTTTTTTTTTAAAGTAATTGTGTGAGTTAATTAAGTTTGCTGATGCGACTGTCTGTCTGATTATAGTGGAGCTTCTTAAGGCATTGTTCACACACGTGATGTGTGTCTATCAATGAATTAAAGGCTCCACATCATGCAAAGATCTCACTCATTTGGCTCAAACTCGTGGTTTACTCATTTAGAGGAAAGTTGTTTGTTGTTCAGGCGCTTTTTTAAATGAAATTAAGCCAAAATAGCTTGTTCTCGGTTCATATTGATTGATGATGCAGCAGCGCGACAGAAAGGAGAAAAGTTTCTCGTTTTTTTTTTGGATACTTCTTTTTACGTCTCCAAATGTAGGCTTACAGATTTATATGCCTTTTTTGTAATTATGCACTTTTCGTTGCAGGAGTGTGTAAGACCGAGGAGGATGAGGGACCGAGCACAGAGGAGGATTCACCGTCTCTGAGCGGGGTCGGCATGTGTAAATGGTTCAACGTCCGCATGGGTTTCGGGTTCCTGTCCATGACCGACCGGGAGGGAGTACCACTGGACGAACCGGTGGATGTGTTTGTCCATCAGGTACCAAGACATTTTATGTTACCTCGGTGGCTGAAACGGCACTATATCTCCACACTGCAAAAAGAAGCACTATTTCTAAATCTACTTTTCCTAAGTTAAGTGATGTTTTTGCCACACAACCTGTTTCCAGTCCAGCTGAATCACTTTTGTGGTATCGTTGAAACTAGTCAGTGACTCATTAGTGTGAAGTAAAACGATCCCCGAATAAAAACATGTACACAAAGTGCACAGAAAACAACATAAGTACCAGTCCACTAACAGCAGGAGTATCGATATGTTTGATTAAAGTTAAAATAATATGTTTCACTGCCTTAGATTGGTGGTGCTATTTTTTGCAGTGTGGTGGGTGTTTCTCCTTCAGGGGAACACGTGTTGCAGCCAGAGCAGAGCTGCGGGCCTCCCTCGTGTTTTTTTTTTTTTTTTTTTAAATTTAAAGGGAGACACTGATATAATACAATGGAGAAATAAAGTAGGCTTAAATAGGCTGACATGAATGCTTTCAGGGTGAGTATAGATCCCAGTGAGGGCTGTGTGAGCTGCATGGAAACGTGTAATTGATCCTTTTCAGTCCATTTTGGTTCAGTTTGTTTGGAATATGAGTGGATGTCACATTTTGCCTTTTTATCATTGCATCTGTTGATGCTTAAAAAAAAAAGATTCAGAAATGCTTTGACCTCAGCGAATAGACAACGATCACTTCTTGCAGAGGTTAAAATATGCTTTTAACACACAAACATGCCGTGTGATATTCATGATTTTGCCTTTTGTGATACTTTTTTCCTCACTAGACTCAATGCAACATAATCACCGTACACATATTTATATGTGAATGCCCTGATTTTAAATTAATTGGTGCTAAATGTAACTGTAGATGTGGTTTTTACAGTTGGTACTGATCTGGTCAAACATTTGTCATTCTCCACTCGAGGTTTTATTGTTTCATACTCAGGCTGAAGAGACAAAAGTTGATCTAGGTTTAGCCTTCATTTACCTTCTTACATAGCATACACACTGGTGAAGTGGGAGGTAGAGAGGTGGTGGTGTGTGTGTGTGTGTGTGTGTGTGTGTGTGTGTGTGTGTGTGTGTGTGTGTGTGTGTGTGTGTGTGTGGGGGGGGGGTGTATTTCCCTCCTACTTCTCATGTGACTGAGTGCCTCCATTGCTGTCTGATAAGATAAAGGCTTAGCATGTGAATGAGAGGAGTCCCCACTAGCTGCTCATTCACCTCAAGGTTCCTGTCATAAAGTGATTAAAGGCTCTTTGCTGTCTGCTCAACCCCCCTTGTTTGTGTGTGTGTGTGTGTGTTTTTGGGGGGGTCACTGTGTTAGCTTTACAGAGGAAAGGAGATCTCAGGGGTTTTGTTTAACGTACATTTCCTTGTCCACACCATGCCGCTACTCTCCAAGGCCTCATGTTGCAAAGTCATTTTAAAGATTTAACTGTATTTGCTAAAGATGATATCGAAATCGGTTTGTCATTTACATTCCTTTCTCATAAGCTTGCATGATCCTCGCTTGGTTGAAGCCACTTTTCAGACTCTTGCGGTTTTTCTTAGTTGTCTGCTTTCTGCTTGTGATGACGCATATAGAGAGTTTTCTTTGTCCTGAGCAGCCGTTGTAACTGAAATATTGTTTGACTATACAACAGGAAGTTTCTGCCTTATTAATCATAATGCAAACCAAAAGTTCAACCAGGGATAGAAACTTCAAGTTTGTGTGCTCCAGTAGTTACAGAGATTTAAAAAGAAATAGAAAAGGGTTGGTAGCTTTATAAGAAGTATGGAGTATCGTGTATTTTTGTGTCATGAAAACCAGTTGATTGCTGCTCCAGACACTTTATAGGAAGCTCAAATTGAGAGAGAAACGTTGCTGTTCTGAAGCAATAACACTCACATGCTCTCAATTTATCCACAAGAAATGCGTAACCAATGACTTACTTCCCTCTCTGTCACTAGAAAAGGTAGAGAAGCGTGTGTCAATGATGGATGTAGAGGGGTTATGGCAACGTAAAAGGCCTCAGCCCTAAAATTAGTGGCCGCGTGTCAAGGAAAATTAACTCCCGGGGTCCACTGGCCTTTGTGCAGGTGGACAATAGAGCCATGCATCCGAATGAAGCACCCCTCGGCCATGACCGAGCCCCTCTTTGTCTCAGCAGCAGTTCTGCTATTGTCCCTCGCTGCTCTGATGTCTTTCTCTGCCTCTCTTGGCTTCCAGACACATTCTGGACAGAGTTTACAGTACTAATAATGCCTCAACATCACATCCTTGAGGTTAAAGCCCCCCACCCTGATGTGTACCTGTATGTGTGGATAACCCGCTGTGGGCATGTGGCTCCAGTGAGGGTCCGTTATGGGGGTGGGGAAGGTCACACATGGGAGAGGAAGTGGGTTAACGGTCATCAGGGCAGAGAGGCCTGATGGGATTGGGGCTCCGTGGACTCCGTGTTGCCACTCAAATGTCATGGCTCACCAGTTGTGTTAGAGCAGATGCTCAACTGTGAAGCGAAGGATTAGAGGAGATGACGCTTTTGTTTGTTTTTGTTGTTTTCATCAGAGGGTGTTGCTAGAACTATTACTTGTATCCTTTAATTGATGAACTGTCGTGTTGGATTTGGTTTAAAGCGGGCCACAGACTTCTTTTAGACGGTTGATCCCTGGTGGTTTTGGCAAAGGCAGACTGTCATTCATAATGTGACTTTATTAAAAAAATGAAATAAAGAAAACAGGATTAATGTCTATCAAAGCAAACCTGCTAAATCATAGATCTTTCTTGTTATGTCAACAGTCTGCTATAGTTGACAAGTTAATCTCACGAGGGAATTTTAGAGAGGGGTTTCCCATGTTGTGTTAGCTAATCTCTGGGTTTTATCCCCCAAACTGCTCCACACCTTCCCTTCCCTTCATCGCTCTTCTTCTTTTCTTTGGAATCAGAAATTTTTCTGGCAAGACAAGTAGAAAAACTTCCTTGAAGATCACTTCAGGTGTACATTGTTTGGGTGAATATGTAGCTAAGCAGAAGGCTAAGGTTTGACTAAGGTTTCAAACCTTTCTGTTGTTGATTAAGATAACATGCCTCTCCATTGGTCATCAGACATGCTGCAACAAACTTGACATGCTTTCACAAAAAAAGATGTCACACATTGAAGCACTGATATCAAAGGAAGATATCAATCATTTGTGCTTTCCCCCAACTTTTATCTTCCACGTCTTTCTGCCAAACAACTATCCAAGGAATGTCACCCTGACCCCCAACCTCCCAGAGAAGCCACGCTGCCTTCTCACCCCACCCCCAACCACCGTAGCACTAACCCCTGCATCCTGCGGTTTAGGGTTAGTGGTGGTCAGTGTGTTAGTGGAGCTTTGTGATGTGGGTGGGGGCAGCAGTGTGGAATGCTGTTCCTCCGAAGGGGGGAGGGGTTGAAGGTTATCCTTGTCAGGTTTACCACTCAAACACAGCAAATAGACAAAGACTATGGTGCCTTTTTTAAAAGCAGGGCAGTGTGTGGACAAACTGATGAGTAAAGTGGGAATAGCAAGCTTTGTAGTGCTTCTTTGTTTATCAGTTGAGACATAATGATCACCTTAAAATACCTGATAGCTCGTATCAGGCTCTGATGGTATCACACAGAGAGAGAAATGGGTGGGGGTTGTACTCAAGGGTCAAAGTATCCACCGGCTCAGTGTGGAGCTGATTTGGCCCCTGTTCATGTAATATAGCAGGTTATGAAAAATCTACTGATCACTATATATGTCCCAAGAATTATATGTTGTATTTATGTGATGAGGAGAAGATTGAAATCTATTACAAACGTCACCATAAAACTGGTTCTCCAAACACCAGACAATGGTTTTGATGCTGAATCCTCTTCCTGTGTTACCTTTTCAGAGCAAGTTGCACATGGAGGGCTTCCGCAGCCTGAAGGAAGGCGAGGCGGTCGAGTTTACCTTCAAGAAGTCTTCAAAGGGCCTAGAGTCGCAGAGAGTAACCGGGCCAGGCGGCGTCCACTGTGTGGGCAGTGAGAGGAGACCCAAAGGCAAGAAGGTCCAGAAGCGACGTTCAAAGGGAGATCGGTAAGCAGGGACGATCGTGGAAAGAGCAGGAAAGACATTTAATGAATGCTAGCAGTACATTTTTCTAAATGTGTAAACAAAACGCTTTTATCTAAAACTAAAATGATTTTTATTGGACAGATTATGCACCTATACATTAGAGACCCGTGGAGGCTTTATTTCTCAGGAGTCCACCAGCAGTCATTGTTGTGTCCAGTTTGGATCAGATATACAATGGTGTTTTAGTTTCTACCCCATTCTCCTTCCTCTTCCTCGACCCCAACCCCCACCTCCAGCCCTAGCAAGGGTCACACCAGCAGGCTTGACGTGTGACCTGGATCAATAACTGTTTAAATCTGCTGGCCCCGAGTGAATTCACACCCACTGACTCTCTCTCTCTTCTCTAAAACCTTCCCAAACCACCAATGTGACTTGGAATTACGAAACCAATCTCATAACTACTAAAATCACAATTTAAATACATAAACATTAATGTAGAGTTTGTTCTCGTCTTTGGAGAATGAGGAATTTTACCAACTCTGTCATTCCTCATTACTGCAAGTGATTTTTATAATTTTGTTTGATGTGAACCTTTAGAGAGTCCATGCAAGAGTAGAAATCAGGTCTTGTGAAAGTTTAAAAAGCCCAAACTTTAATGATTAAACTGCAGATCAATCTTAATTTGTTGCGTTTCTTCTGAATATTTTCATGCAAAGGCAACAGTGTCCCTCCAGGTGAAAGAAAGGAAAGCCGAGGGGGCCTCGATTTTTGGGTCATTCTTTGACTATCAATATAAGGCAGGGTTAGAGGTGTATCAACTTCACCCCCCTGTCAGTTGTGATTAGAGCCAGAGAGTAGTCAGTGTGAGAACAGAGATCATTACCGCCTCAAAGAGTCCTGAGAGGCCTGCTGTGGCTCAATAACTCTCCCTAGACCACACTGATCCATGGATAAGATATCGTTCCCCTCTAGCGTACTTCATTATGCAGCTGCATGGTGTTTCATTGGTTCATGTATGATTGATTAAATATAGCCAATAGTCAGATATCAGCGGAGCAGGAGTGAGGAGTGCGTTCCAGTTCTTAGTTCATGTTTTGCCACCAGCTGTTTTTTTCCGTCCACATTTTATAGACCACCTTTGCGAGTGTGTGTGTGTGTGTATATGTATGACTGAGTGTGGAGAAAAAGCTCCTGTCCATTTAATTGATAACAGATGTAAGAGCCCGGGCAAGGGGGTGAAAGGTCACCGTTGTCATGGCAACAGTGTATGAGTAAATGCAAAAGGGCTGGGATGGGATTGGGGGTTAGAGAACTGAGGAGAGGGTGGGGAGGGCAAGGTTCAGAGGTCATTACTGCAGCTTTTTTAGACAAAGGGACCACTTCCCCTTCCCTCCACTTGCCTCCTGATGGATGCTGATGTAGGTAGCTTCTGCGATGTGGCGGTGTAGACCTTGACACCACCCCAAACGGCCACGATGACCCCTCGGCAGGCGCCCCGTTCAAACGTCATCTGCCGCTACAATGGTGGCAGGGGGTCCACGGTGGCACAGAGTGACCGCCCCACGCCCACCACCCATCTGTCTCCCGCCCCTGCACGCGTGGCCATTCTAAAGCTTATGTTTGAACAGAGGTGGCCGATGGCACCCGTGATGGCTCCCGCTGACCCCTCATGGTGTTCATTTCTAAAGTTCAATGCCGATGAAACGGATGTCTTACTTTGATACAATGGAGTCCAACGGGAAGCTTTTGGCAGTGACAAACTGACAAATAGGACAAGCTGTTCACAATACCTTCAGATAATGAGTCATGGTAACCACACCAGGTCCATGGAAGAATAGTACTCCAACTCGCCGAAAGTTTCTAATTTCATACATTTTGGTTTGAATTTGTTGACAATCTAAAAACCTAGGACTTGTTTTTAGATGTCTTACCTCGTGTGCTCCTCCACAGAGCAATGTGGTGTGACCTGGAATGCCCTTTTTAAGATTTATGACCAAACTCAAGTCACTTCAGGTGAAATGTTGCCATCTAGTGGAAAACAGGTGTAACTTAAAGGCTCCCTCCACTGAAAAATGTGCTTCATTTGAATGTCTTACCTTCACTGTGCAGTTACACTGTATATGTGCAGAGTTTCACATTAGATGGCCGTTTTTACATTCAAGGAAATGCAAGGAAATGTGGTTAATGTTTAATCTGAGTTTTGTTATATTGCAACTAGTTTGGAAGCCAATTGGGGTTCAATATGACAAAAGACTTTTCAGCAAGGTGGCACATCTTGTGTCTAAACGTTTTGAAAAGGATTCATAGATTTGGGATTTTCCAATGGGGGTGAAGGAATACATGTGTACAAATGGGGATGTAATTAGGGCAGCAACTAATAATTATATATATCAATTAATCTGTTTATTTTCTGGATTAATCGATTAGTAGTTTGGTCAATATAATGTTAGAAAATGGAGAAAAAATGATTGATCAGTGTTTCCCAAAGCTTGAGACTACACCCTCAAATGTCATGTTTTGTCCCTAACTTAAAGATATTCACTTTACTGTCATAGAGGAGTAAAAAAAGAAAATATTCACATTTAAGAAGCTGGGAACAGTGATTAAAAAATGACTGAAATTGATCAATAAAGTATCCAAATAGTTGGTGATTAATTTAACACAACAACAACTAATTAATTATTCATTGCAACTCGACTTGTTATCCAAGATGGGGTGTTTTTTCTTTGTATTCAGACATTTCTGGAGGGGATCTTTAAAGTAGTTATAATTAATACTTTTATATTAACAATGATTCACAACATGGCTACTTGTATGAAAAGGGGTCGCAGAGAATTATCTGCAGTTCCCATCAGCTCCATGGAGTGACTGCTGAATATAGTGGAGTATTTAGCAGCCAAAGAGCCAGATATTTCCCTCAAGAATAAGTGCAGACCAAAAACAGAGATGGAAATGAGTATTGGACTAATATTTGCCCATAAATGACACAACTCCAACTAAATAATAATGCTCTGTTGGATGTGCAAATAAGCAATTGTTTGCTAACAGATGGGCCATATATCAAATAGAGTGGTGCAGGAATGACATATTTTTGTTGGCAACCCAGAAATTAAAATTGCATGGATTCCCTCAACAAAAAGCCAATGGAATTTATCTATTGGGTTATGGATTATTGCAGAAACTCTGTCACAAACACACATTTATGATACTTTCACATTTTGTTCTGTGAGATAATCACAAATTTTCTAATTTTTGAGGTATAAATGCAATCGCCAGAAGTAAAACGCTAACATTAGGCTATAAATGAACTACGCCACAGTCACGTGGCTTTACGTCACCACCACTAAGTGACGGCGGACTAGTGTTCGGAGTGATGATGTTTAGTAGTGTCATTTAGCCACTTGTTAGCAACCGCCCTTTTGAAGACACGTAAAAGCTTCAAATTCATGAATGGGAGTATTTATTAGTGTACTTTAGATCCCAGAACAAAACGTTAAATGCTTGTGTTAACCACAGACCTTATTACCAGGATTGAACTAAAAACCATTAAAAAAAACAAACTCAGAGACAAGGGAACCGGAGGTACGGAAATGCTAATGAATTTTTGGTGTTTAGGACTTATTCCTGCCGTACTCTATTTTTAATTTTTATTTTTTTTTTAGATGAGGTAAATGATGTCATTGTGTTCAGAGCTTCTTTCCGTTGCCTCCATGTGGGCAAACCATCAGCTATTGCATGTTCATGCACGCCTTACATGTGACTAAATCGTCTCTGCTCTCATAGATGCTACAACTGCGGGGGCCTGGACCATCATGCCAAAGAGTGCAAGTTACCACCCCAGCCCAAGAAGTGCCATTTCTGCCAGAGCATCGACCACATGGTTGCCAACTGCCCAATCAAAGCACAACAGTCCTCACCGGGTTCTCAGGGAAAACCGTCCTCGAAAGGAGACGAGGAGGAGCACAGCCACTCGGCACCGCCCCCTGAGGCCTCTGGTTAAGCGAGATATTGGGCAACACTGACGCCGGGGAAGCACAGAGGCCAATCAAACTGCTTTGATGGAGAGACGGGACCACGGATCCCCTTCCACCCGTTGAAGCTGCTTTTGGAACTACCTCAGGTTTAAAAAAAAAAAAAAAATGCTGATGAAGAATGTTGAAGTTTTTTCTTTTTGTTTGTTTTCAGTTGGTGTAACACACTCAGGAATACTGCTGTATTATTGCACTCAGGACGCTTTCTAAATGTTTGAATCACTGCTGTGGCTTGAGGGCTTTGAGATTGTGGTGAGCAATGCCATATAACGGATTATCTTGATGACGAGTTTATGTAGAATCTGTTTTCTTTTATGTGATACTGTGCCTCTCTGGTGGGCATTATACCTCTTCTGTTTTTGTGTAATACTCTGTTAGTGTGTTTAGTATAGAGTTACACTTTTGCTGCCTTACCATTTAGTCTGACTGTTACACCTCACTATCCGACAAGGCAGAGATGTGACAGTTGATACCTCTGTAATGAATGTTAGTTTGCATATCGCATGGGTAACGGGAGGGTTCGTGAAAACACATGGGATGGGTTTTAGGGTATAGCTCTAGGCAATGTATTGGCATCGGCCAGTATTGCAATTGACCATCCAGTTTTCCTGGGGCCAAATGAATGTCCGACCAGAAGAGTTTTCCAGCTTTTGGTCAGAGTTATTTTTTCATCATTTCACTATTTTTACCCAGCGTTTTGCTGGCTGTCTAAAGATGCACAATCTACCTCACTGGTGCATGTTTGGTCTGCTGCCAAAACTGTTACTCTAACCACAGATGGTAAACCAAATATTCTCAGAATACGGCTTTGGAGATTGTGATTTGAGTTGGGATTAAATCGAATCCTTTTTGCACTACAGTATTTACACAGCATTGCCGTTAGTTGTGATAGATCCCATTGAAGTTACGGTTGGTTATGCTATATTTGTTGAAATTGTCATTACATCCCGACAGCAGTCAAATCAAATCCTCTGACAAAAAAAATATCTGGTATCTGTGGCTGTCGCAGGACTGTAATAAACTTGTCCAATCATTACGTTTGACATGATTGTAATGATTGAACAGGCCAGCAGCCTGTCTACCTACCTATCACTGCTCTTGCGCTCATTGTGCATCACCGGAGTCTTCCACAAGCTGCTAGTTTGACAGCTGTGAGTACTAACAATGGTCATGTTCATTGTTTACATTCATTATGATAATTTTGGGGCAGTGGCTTTGGAGGGAGGCCTGAAGATTTGGACTGTCAGTCGCCGACTTGTCGACTTTGGAAGCTAGTGCTTTTAGCTGCTTTTACTGGAAAAGAGATAGCAACACTGGGCATGGTTTTTCCATTGGATCATTTTAAAAAATCTAGCGTACTCGTGCAGGTTTCTCAACATTACCAACCCCAGCTTTAACGAGTAACTTGACACTCGCTGAATGTCAGTCTGGTCGCATCCCCTCCTTTCAGACACCAGAGAGGTTTGGGAGGAGGGTGTTTCAAAAGTTTGTCAACCATCCAACAGACACATCTGATGGAGTGTACTGGCCACTTGATTCTCTTGAACCCCTGATCACACCTCAGCTGAATGTGGTTAGTTGTGCATGACTTGTGTGATGTAGTGTGGTACTACAGCTCTGCACTACATCAGTAGTGCTGGAAAACATGTTGACGGATTGTTAGACTTGGAGTGTCTTTCAAATCACATTTTTTTAGGTTTTACTTTTAGTACATGCTGCAGCTGCCCTTACAAAGTACGTACTGTAGCATGCAGTATGCACACAATTGTGACTTTTGGTGCCTTCAAATGGGGTTGTGTTTACGAGATGGGAAGTCGTGAACATGATGTGCTTTGCGTTAAAGTGGTTAAGTTGTGATGAATGCCGCTCCTAAACAATGGCAATATTAACTTTACTGTCTGAGTCTAGAAGCCACAGAGAAGCTAGCAAGTGAGTAAAATAACGCAGGAAATGCAAAGACAATGACAGAGGAGAGACAAGGACGTTGGGAATATCAACACTTTCTTCAGACATATTATAAAATTATGAGGAAAAACAATACACAACTAAAATTACAATATATTAACTTATTACACACCGATAAATGAACTTCCATTGGTGCCAACATTTCTCACAGTGTCAACAAACGTCAGAAGTCATGAACGCTGTGCTTTCCATACAACATGAGGCCCAACTCGTAAACACAGTGAACACCACCCCATTTAAAAGCACCAATACTACTTTGTCACAACATTATGCTTTGAACTTTGACCTTCTCGCTCATATGTCCCATACAAGGAGGATTGTGAGTCAGAATAATCAGAAAAGCATACTGGCATACTGCAAAAAGCGACCGGATATAGTAGGACAACCTGGTATCTTTGGCATACTTGGACATACTAAATCTTTTTCTGGCAAACTAAATTGTGTGGTAATATTGGAAGGCACAGTGGATGTAGTTAATTTTTAAGTCTCGAGAGGCAGCAAAACACTCTTTTCAGCTTGGTGTTAAGTTATTCTGTAACCTTAATGGGAACATAGTCAACTTTCCATTGACAGTATATTCTCGTTTTATCGGATGCTGTGTGAAATACTGCTGCTTTATCAATTACCTCAACTTGGATTTGATAGAATTCCAACCAATATGATACTAAACCCATTACACCATCACTTCTAATAAGATACTTGACCTGGACTGAGTTACTGAGGGGTCCAGCTAGCTCTCCTCTTGATACTTGAATTAAATGAGGCAGAACTAGACATGATGTTGCCAGTGGGAAGGCTGGTGTTTTTGTTTTATATCCAGTGTGATCCATTTCTAGGTAGTTATTTAAGACATTACCTCCCTATGACCCTTAGTAGGGTAATAGTTCAGGAACACCAAGCCTGCGAGGAGGAGCATGTAGAACTAGCTAGCTTATCAGCATTTTACTCCCATTTTACAGGAGAAGCTGACGTGACTTTTACACCCAATTAATATATATGTAAAATTATTCTAAAGCCTTTTAAATAAAATCATACTACTTATTTATTTTCATTCAAGAGTGCTGCCGCTTCTCCCTCTGTTCCTGTTAAAGCCTCTCAGCAATGAATGTTCTAGTAGACATCGAAATACTGCCAAGTGTCATTCAAAGCTATATATGACTTGAGAATATATTTGGATAACACATAACATCAAGGTACTCGTATTACTTTCTAAATATGTGCTTGATAAATCACTGTCCTTAACAGTAATCCAATGCAGTATGAATGCAGTGTAAAAAAGTGATGTATTGCAACACACTTAGTAACTATACATACTGTATGGGTACATAGTATTATGGGGACTGACGTAAACTGTGGGTTTTTTTAATTTTTTCTTTGTCTTGTATGATTTTTTTTTTAATTCTTTATTTTTCTGCACAATGAGTCTTTCAGATAAAAGTCCCATTGTTATTCCTGTCTATGCCAAAACCAATGCAATGTTACTCTGCACTAATCACGTGTAAGATGCATTAATTTTTATATTCAGTTTCATATTTTATATTGTTTTTTTCCTTTTATTTCTATTGTCATATACCTCATAACAGTCCACTCCACTCTTAGGCTCATCTCAGGAATTGCCAATCTGAAATCTCAGGGAATACTTCAGATTGATTGAAAGGAGTCGAGGAGTCTTCTATTCAAGACAAAGTAGGGACTGAATGTTCATCCGCATGTGAAGTGAAGCGTAGGACAAAGCTACCAAAGTAAAATGGGTTTGGGACTGTCTTGGTCCAAACAATTTCTTTTTACTTTTAGAGAAAAAGATGATGACCAAAAAGCAATGATCACAAATGATGTGAAATTGAGATTCATATGCTTTTGACACTTTCCACCCAGTGTGATGATGTTCTTTATATTTTCCTCTTTGACATAACTTGCCATGATATGACATGATAATGAAGAAAATGTTCCACTATTATTGTTTTTTTTTTTTCCTCTATAATCGTTGTAGATGGGGATGTAGTAGAATGTTGTTAAAGGGATTGGGGCTAGTAGTATATAATCTGGGGTTGTCTCATCTCAACATATGGCCGATACTTGGTGTTTCAGACTATCAATGCTTAAGACAAAAAGAATGTGTCATGGATGACTTAACACTCAAATATTGTTTCACAAACTGCAGTTAGGTGGTGTTTATATACATTTAATAGTAAAAAAAAATGGTTTGATAACTCCATTCAGGATATGAAAGGACGGAAAGATTGTGAAAGTAAGTGCTCTGATTAGATGGTATAGTTTACTTTTCTGTGTATTTTTATGTTGAATTTACCACTCATGATTGCAGTGCCAGTGTATCCTCTAACTTGAACACTTTCTTTCCTCTCCATTTAAAAGGGACACACATGGATGACATATCAATCTCTGTGATTAGCTTTCTTGAAAATCCACTGACTAACTCATCTGTCAAGCTTTTAATCAGATTCCGACACCCACTTTCCCGATAAAGGTTGAATGTAAGTGTTGTAATGTAGTGTTTGCAATATTCTGCTGTACTTAATGATGTTTTCAAAGGATCATTTGGAAACTTAAGTCCACAAAAGACATTGCAACAAACCTGTTTGACCTTTCAGTGGTGTGTTATTGTGATTTGATTGCCGGGTGTTAGATCAGATAAACCCTGAAAATCCAAGGACTTGTAATACTTGTGTGCTCAGGGCAACATTTGAAGCACATGAAAGCATTCTGTGTCACAGTTTGCATTATGTGTGCTTTTCATGTCACATCTTGTTAGTGACCATCAGCCATTAAATCTGTGGTGTTGTCTTATCAGATAAATTGTTAGAGCTACTTTCCAAAAAAAAGATGTGCATTTATTCCTGATGAATGTATCAGTGTTTACTGCCATGAAACTACATTTATCTTGATCCATCTTATCTTGATTTAATGGCTAGTTTGTCAGTGATGAGCAGCATGTAGGCTTTCAAAGTATTACTGTGATTATGTTTCTATATGTAAAGATCTACTCCATTTCCTAGTAAATATGTCAATATTCATGTGTCTTTTTGCGTGCTCTTTTCCTGTTCTTACAACAGATATCACAAACTAAATCTAAAATTCTTCCATCCAAAATCTTACTAGTAAATATAAGTAAATATTCATATGCAATATCAGAAAGGTGTGCTCTATCTGAAGTAAAATAGTCATCACACAAAATGGCTGCTTTTATAAAGGAGGATATACCAGTCAAATGTATTTCTGTAATACTTGGCAACCCAAATGATTCCTTTGTAATGGTTTGATTAATCTTTAAAATTACAAGTGATTTTTAATACGTATTAGTAAATTTGTTCATGAGAACTTGTAAACATAAAGTAGGCCTTATTGCAAAGTGTTATATGGCATTTTAATGGTGTGACAGGTCAGAGTGGAGCTAATTTTATATATTTCCTATATAGTGTTGAGAAACTTATTCTACAGGTCATAGTTTAAATGTTTAAATAGCTGTATGGTTTGAAAATATTAAACTTAATGATTAAAGGTTACTAGTTACTAACTTTCAAGCAGGCTAGATGTAGTGATGTATAAAAGTACATTCTAGCACAGGATCTTTGGTTGGTATATCTATTAAATAGTGCTTGAACTTAAGTTGATTTATCTATTAGTCAACAGAAAATAAATCACAAGTCCTTTATCAAACAAAAACAACAGTAGCAGTAGTCTCAAGTGTGATAATTTGCTGCTTTATATACAGCATATTAATTGTAAATTGAATAAAATTGAATACTGACGTAATTGTATGCAGTCTGGGCATACATACATAAAATCCCCGCATAACTTTGTACAGCACTGTGTAAATATAGTTACATTACATCACTGTTGATAAGATTTAAAATAGAATAGAATAGACCTTTATTAATCCCACAGTGGGGAAATTTACAGCAACACATTTGCAAAAAACACCCAAGTGTACATAAAAATATACGAAAAATATAGACAAATATACAGGAATATAAACAAATATACAGGAGTGTAAACAAATACAGGAGTGTAAACAAATACACAGGAATAAGATACCTATAAAAAAGGAAATAGAATAAAATAAAATGGATCAAAAATCAGAAATTCACAGAAGGATGGAATATGTTGTTTTATCCAGGATTATGTATGAAAAGGGAACCAGGTTTATGGTCTAGAAAAGTAATAATATTGCACCGTTTTTTCCTATGGATCATTTGGAAGAACATATTTTGTTGACTCAAAAAAAAAAATATAGAAAATATGAATATTTTTTAGTAAAATGTTCAGTGTTAACATGAAGTAAAATACCAAAGAAAACGATTCCTCTTTTCTTCTGCCTGGTAACTACCGTGAAACTCAGACAACTGCACAGTAGCTCTGGCTGATAGCAATGAATTACCAAACTTATCCACCGGGGGCGCTGTTCTCTGTTTATATTTTCAACGACACGACCTCAAATCCAATATGGCCGCACAGTGAGAGGAATGCTAACAAGTCACAGTTCAAATGACCAATATTATTGCAGAGTGAGGTTATTTTTAATAGTAGAAAGTGAATGCGCGAGTCGCGATGTTGCTGCCACTTCACACCGTCTGTTTAAGAAGTCGGACAGTCTGCAGAAGAAGCTTCGCTGCTGCTCTTTTAACATGTTCAAGGCACAGAGCTAATGCTAACGCTAATGCTAACGCTAATGCTAACGTAGCCCTCTGCAGTCATTCAGCTGGACCCGCAGCACAGGCATGCAGGGCTCTTCTGTTCAGAAGACACGGAGACCCGTCTCAAGTCGTTCAGTAAGCCTGTGAAAATAAACATATAGTTTATTCGTTCTTGTGATAATGCAAATGCAATAGCTACAGTGAAAATGTGGCTAAAGATGCTCTTTAACGGAGGTGTAGCGGCTATCCAGACGTATATTTGCTAATGTTAGTCTTCATTCCTGAAATCTTTTCGCCTGTAATATTGAAAAAATG
Organism: Pterois miles; assembly: GCA_947000775.1. Taxonomy (NCBI): domain Eukaryota; kingdom Metazoa; phylum Chordata; class Actinopteri; order Perciformes; family Scorpaenidae; genus Pterois; species Pterois miles. The sequence continues at coordinate 298,286 of CAMQGK010000327.1, forward strand.
TGTTTGAAAACACTTCTGATAAAGTATGAACCTCACGTTTTTGTCACTTTGTCTAAAAAAAAAAAAAAAATGTACGACTTCCTCTTCGCCATATTGTGATATACCAAGCATCATTACTGCCCCCTCAGGTCAGCGGACGGAATAACATCTACTGGTACTTCACCTCGGTTGTTGTGGCTATTTTCCCCCTAATGGCCACAAGGGGCAGCAATGAGCACATAGCATATTGTTTACAATATTATTTATGTTTTATCTGAAGTGTTTGGAAACTCTATTTGTAAGTTGAATTACTATGAGTAAAGATTTTTTTGTATGGGGGTGTAATGGCCTGGAATTAACTGCTTTGTTGAACTAATAGCGGCTGTTATAGCCTTGCTGTATAGAAAGTCGATTAGGGCTTCAACAAATAATCATTATCGATCAATTTGATGATTAAATTGTGTGATTAACTGTCTAAAAATGTCACAAAAAAGCCCAATATGTCATATTAAATTGTTTTACGCAACCAACAGTCTAAAATCTAGTGCTAATTAATTTACAGTAACAGACAAATTATTGATAAGACAAGTCAAAACTCTAAGAAAAGTCAAAACTCTATGATTCCAGTGTCTTAAATGTGTTTTTTTTTCTGTCTATTTCAATAAACAAAACAAGACATTTAAGGACGACATCTTGGGCTTTGGGAGACACTGATTGTCATTTTTCTCAATTTTATGACATTTTATAGGCCCAACAATTATTTGATTGATCAAGGAAATAATCAACAGATTAATCGACAGTGTTCAGTATTCAGCAGTGGTAGCCCTACTGTCTGTCAGACATTAGAATACTGTCACCAAACCAAAAGCAATATGGAGTATACCTGCTTTTGTACGTATATGAGTTCTTTTGGTTGCCAGGTTGGAGGATGTAGACCTGCCCCCTATAGGTGCAAAGGATGTCCTTGTTAAAATGTTGGCAGCTCCAATCAACCCATCTGACATCAACATGATTCAAGGTACTTGGTTGTTACCTCCACACCAAACAGCAGCAGCCATATAGTAGCTTCATGTGAAAGCAGCTCTACCAACAGGAACAAGACAGTCAAGAAATCTATACAGTATTTATTTTTTGTAAGGTATGAAGATCAGTTGTTTATCTGACTGTTTTTTTTCATCAGGTACTTATGCTATCCTTCCTGACCTCCCAGCTGTTGGGGGCAACGAGGGAGTGGCCCAGGTCATAGAGGTTGGCGGCCAGGTGAAGACCCTCAAAACAGGAGACTGGGTCATTCCACGAGATGCTGGTCTAGGTAAAAGGAAACAGCTTGAATTACATCAAGGGGTCCACATGGTCACAGCATGAACTCTTAAGCGTTTTTGTGCCTTCGTGTGAGCAGGGACATGGAGGACAAAGGCGGTGCTAGCAGAGGACGATCTCATCTCGCTGCCGAATGACATTCCCTTGTTATCTGCTGCCACACTGGGGGTAAATCCCTGCACTGCCTTCAGGATGCTCTCTGACTTTGAAGATCTCAAGCCGGGTAATCATTTCCACACACAGGGTCATAACATTATTTTTCTTTCATAGAATCACACAAGGGCATACAAGGGCAAACACAGGCCTAGAGGCCCTAAGTGTCAGGGGCCCCCCTTGCCTTCACATAAAAAATGTCACTCAATAAGACACGTACCAGCCAGGAAGGTACTCAAAATGAACACAGAGACACAAGGCAACTACAAAAAGATGCAAAACAGCTTCAAAGAGAGAGAAAATGATGGCAAAGAGTCTAAAAAGAACTACAGAGACAGAAAATGACCACAAAGAGACAAAATGGCCTCAAAGAGATGCAAAACAACTACAAATAGATGAAAACAACTACAAAGAGACACAAAGGGATCAAAAAGAGACAAAATGGCCTCAAAGAGATGCAAAACAATTACTAATAGATGCAAAATGACCACAAAGAGACACAAACCAACAACAAAAAGAGGCTAAATGTAGAAGAGGTGGTGGGGCCTTTTGCATGTCTGTGCCCAGGGGGCCCATTGTCTCATAATCCGCTCCTGCCATCAGCCCCCTGTTAGCAGAAACTCTCAGTAATAATGTAACAACCACTGATTTTAAAGACTAGAATGTTTTTTTTTGTCAGCATGTGTGTTTCAAATGACCACTAAAAGCACAAGTGACAGAAGCAGCCCTTACTTCAGCCAGTGAACTTAAAGCCACAGCCTTGGGGCGGCAGTAGCTTGGTCTGTAAGGACTTGGGTTAGGACGCGGAAGTCACGGGTTCAAGACCCCCATGGACCAAGACCAACTGGTTGCTGGAGAGGTGCCAGTTTACCTCTTGGGCACTGCCGAGGTGCCCCTGAGCAAGGCACCAAACCCCCAACTGCTCTGGGCGCTTGTCAGGAGCAGCCCCCTCACTCTGACATCTCTCCATTGATGCATGTACAACCCCTGGCAAAAATTATGGAATCACCAGTCTTGGTGGATGTTCATTCAGTTGTTTAATTTTGTAGAAAAAAGACAGATCACAGACATGACACAAAACTAAAGTCATTTCAAATGGCAACGTTCTTGCTTTAAGAAACACTAAAAGAAATCAAGAAAAAAAAAATGTGGTAGTCAGTAACAATTACTTTTTTAGACCAAGCAGAAGGAAAAAAATATGGAATCACTCAATTCTGAGGAAAAAATTATGGAATCACCCTGTGAATTTCCTTTCCCACCTGCATCAGATTAGATCTGGGTTGTATATGTACTGTGTGAAAAACAGAGTGTAAAACTGAATTTCCCCCCTGTGGGACTAATAAAGGAATATCTTTCTTTCTTTCTTTCTTTCTTTCTTTCTTTGGTCAGGTTTATGAACTGGTATTTGCAGCGTGAACTTGCATTTTAAGGAATCCTGCACCCTTAAAGCTCCACAAGCTCCACAAGTTTCCATTAATTAATTGGGGCGGCAGTAGCTCAGTCTGTAGGGACTTGGTTTAGGAGGCGGAGGTCACTGGTTCAAGTCCCCCATGGACCAAGACCAACTGGTTGCTGGAGAGGTGCCAGTTTACCCCTTGGGCACTGCCGAGGTGCCCCTGAGCAAGGCACCGAACCCCCAACTGCTCTGGGCGCTTGTCAGGAGCAGCCCCCCCACTCTGACATCTCTCCATTGACGCATGAATATGTACTGTGTGAAATTAACAACAGAGTGTAAAACTGAATTTCCCTACGGGGATTAATAAAGGTTCATCTCTCTTAATCAATAAGCAAGCTGTTAGACACATGATATGAACAGCATACCCAATTTATGTGCTGATGAAATGCAAATCTAAAAGGAGATTTGAGGATGCAGTACTCCTGCTGAAGTTATCTCTAAAAACACAACATGCTGTGAAGTAGTTTTAGCCATCGTGTGACATGTTCCCCTCAATCTGCAGGTGATTCTGTGATCCAGAACGCAGCCAACAGTGGAGTTGGGCAGGCTGTAATACAGATTGCTGCTGCGAGGGGAATAAACACTATCAACGTCATCAGAGACAGGTGAACTCAAGTCTTTTCAGGAGACATTTTAGTCATTGGCTCTGGTAATCAGTCCACCTGAGATAATGGTGGCTTTTGTGCGCGAGTAGAGAGAGAAAGGTTTTTTTTTGTGTGCTGGAATTTATGACCATAATGAACTTCTTCACTGTTTCTTCCTTTTCGAAGGCCAGAGTTCACAGAGCTCAGTGATAGGCTGAAGGCCATGGGAGGAACTCATGTGATCAAAGAAGAGGCACTGAGGCGGCCCGAGATGAAGGAACTGTTCAAGGTCTGAAGACGCCTTAAAGGATATGATCATGTGGGATAATTAGAGATGGGACGATGTCTGATTTTATGGCTCACAATATAAAAAAAAACTCAGTTGTGGTGAATGTCCATTATCGGCATAATCAGGAATATCCTGACTTGAAGAAGATGTCTTGCTCACTATCACGCTAGTGAAGTGAAAAATAGAGCCAGATGGTAGAAAATATAGGAAATACCACATAAGAAAGAACGACGTTTATTCAGCCTCTATTTATGCAGGGTGACCTTATGATTGAGTATGCCCCAGTTTAAGATGTCTTGATTGTTTTTCATCAAAAACGTTTCACAAAAAAAGACGGCTTACCTGTGATGCAATTAAATATTGGTTTCTAAACACAATGTAGGGTAAAGTGACATAGTATACTACAATATTTTTTACAGGACTTTTAAGCATATTTTGATGATTATCGAGATTATATTGTGAATCAAATTTACTTTGGCCAGGATAGTCATGACACATCGTCCCATGCTTAGTCCTAATATGATTATGTTGTTTGTTTTTTTTAAAGACCTGTCCAAAGCCTAAACTGGCGCTGAATGGAGTCGGAGGCAAGAGTGCAACAGAACTTCTTCGTCATCTACAGTGAGGATGCTTTGTTGTCATGATCTAATAAAAACCTTAAAATTGAAGAGAAAAACTGATCATAAAACACTATGATTCACACAGGTTTGGAGGATCTATGGTGACGTATGGAGGGATGTCCAAGCAGCCGGTTACTGCCCCTGTGGTAAGATGAAACCTCCTATGGCCTCCCAGATTTAACATTCACAGAGACGTTTTTCTCTCCGTACGCTTACTAAACTTCTTCTCTCCAGAGCGCTCTTATTTTCAAGGACGTTAAGATTCGGGGATTTTGGGTCACACAGTGGAAAAGAGATCACTCAAGTGGTAAGTCGGCACAGAGTTTCCATTTTCATGAAATAAGTCTCTTAAAGGAACAATTGATAACATTCAGCCACTAGATGTTGTGTTCTGCCTCCCTGTTCCATTGCATCCATTCACAACAAGTTGTTGCCAGACATTTACTCTCAATCTCAGCTATTTATCCATTTTTTTTTCCACACGAGAGATACCACGTTATATCAGCGTTGTTTTACTATCGGCTCTTCAGCCTTGTTATGAGTTGGACTCAAATGTCAGATATCTGACACAGAGATAAAAACAAAACATTAATTTTTACCCACCAAAATTGTTATAATTATAAATCCACAATCGTAATATTTTTTTTCCAGGAAAAGCCATACTTTTATTTGGCACCTTTCACTGGATGTATTCATTTTTAAAAAAATACTCGTCTACATAAAAATGTTATCACTCACTCACATTATCATCTTCAACCGCTTATCCGGGGTCGGGTTGCAGGGGGCAACAGCTCCAGCAGGGGATCCCGAGGCATTCCCAGGCCAGTGTGGAGATATAATCTCTCCACCTAGTCCTGGGTCCTCCCTGGGGCCTCCTACCAGCTGGTGGTACCTGGAACACCTCCCTAAGGAGGCCCCCAGGGGGCATCCTTACCAGATGCCCGAACCACCTCAATGGCTCCTGAGAGTGAGTGACTGATATTTATCTACATAAAAATGTTATCAATAAGACCTCTAAACCTGGTCTCCGTTCATTAGCTATGATGAGGGCCTTTCATTTAAATTGCAATTATATAATAGGAAACTGGAATATCAAGTATTGAGATATGTCTGGCAACACCTTCCTCATACAGTGCCTGGCTTGCACTGCATTATTGTGAATATAGTTATGTTTTATTGTTGCTTACTTACAGAACTGCAGTGATTGGTCCTCAGGTCAATTGGCTGATTGACATATTTATTATTGTAATCATTATTATTATTATTGTTTCTTGTTATTTATTTACTTTTTTCTTTTCTGACATAGATTACGTTATATTATTTTTAAAAAATGTAGTTATTAGCATTTTATTTTTTCCCTAAATACCTGCTATTAGTATCGCTATTATTATTTGTCTACTTACTTTTTCCGTATGTGTATATTTGATTTCTTTCTGTGATTTGTGTGACCCTAGACGAGAGGATGTGGGAGGGGGATGGGGCGTTGATGATTGTATATATATATATATATATATATATATATATATATATATATATATATATATATATATATATATATATATATATATATATATATATACGTCAGGAGGACTATATTTTATATAATGAACGAAATTACAATAAAAACAAATAATAACAACCAAATAATAAGTGTCTTACAATTAATTTAATGAGAACTTCTGCTCACTTTGTCCTTAGATGGAAAGGCATTCAGGGCCATGCTGGATGATCTGTGCCACCTCATCCAGCAGGGAAAGCTGACAGCTCCTGCCTGCACCGAGGTGGACCTTCGAGACTATAGCACTGCTCTGGACGCAGCCATGCAGCCTTACACCTCAGCTAAACAGGTCTTAATCATGTAACTCACCAACTAATCACTACACTGTCATGACCAGAGTGTAATTATTATTATTATTATATTATTATTATAATTGTTATCCTCGTTAGTATAGTGGACAGTATCTCCGCCTGTCACGCGGAAGACCGGGGTTCGATTCCCCGACGGGAAAGGAAGTTTGGGGGCGGCAGTAGCTCAGTCTGTAGGGAGTTGGCTTGGGAACCGGAGGGTTACCGGTTCAAGTCCCCAAAAACTGAGTGTGAACTGGTAGCTGGAGAGGTGCCAGTTTACCTCTTGGGCACTGCCGAGGTGCCTCTGAGCAAGGCACCAAACCCCCAACTGCTCGGGGCGCTTGTCAGGAGCAGCCCCCTCACTCTGACATCTCTCCATTAATGCATGTATGTGTGTTTCAGGTCTGCATGTACCATGTATGAGTTTAACAGAGTGTAAATTGAATTTCCCCACTGTGGGACTAATAAAGGTAGATCTTCTTCATCTTCTTCTTCTTCTAAACCCAGGACCAACACATTATTGTCGATTTGTCAATCAAATACACTGCTCAAGCACATACTCAATAAATGTGTCTTCACAGCAGGCTCAAAGTCCAGCATCTGTCACGTTATGACATTTTGACTTCCCCTAAGTCTACTGACAGTAATTATAAAGTCATTAAATCTTTATATCGAGATATGGGATAACAGGAAGTATTATAGAGCCCAGATATTGCAGCTTTATCTGATATGTTTAGACTTGTTTCTAAGTTATATAAGCATGAGTAAGTACAATTAATATCAATCACAGATTTACTGTTGTGATAATACAGATATTCACAGTGCGTTGATTCTTGCTGCTAAAGTAACATTCAATCAATCAACAACTGTTTTAGCCATTCCTGGTTTTATTAAATAGATAAAGTTTGACAGGAAAGCTTTGGGGAAAGAAACATTTGACAAAAGTCTGGATTTGATCCAGAACATCACAGCTGAATGACACTGTATGTACTTTAGCCTTTTGAGCCACATGAATACCACATAGTTTTTTCTATTGACTGGAAATGAAGTATTCAAGCAGCACCAATAAACCAAGGTCAACAGGACACACCAATGATTGCTGAAGCCAAAGGTTGTTTTTTTCACTGCTTAAGTGCATCTAGTGCATGACTCACCTCCATTATAGATGATTTAAAACATGAAAACACATCCTGTGATGTTAACTGTTAAATATTTACATCATCATTTGTGATAGATGAAGATTATCATTACCGATTGGCTAGCACCAGACTTACAGCCACGGAGAGGACCGGCAGCAGCCCACCATTAATGGCAGCTGCCCCTTCTTTCTCCAGACAGTGTTCATACCTCTCAAAGTCTACCTCTCTGGCTGCACATACGTGGTCGACACGACAGTCACTGTTGCACTCTGTCAGGTCGTAGCTGACAGAGTTGAACTCGTAGTACTTCTGTAGGTAGCAGCGGTCGTTAGCAATGCGATCCAGAACCTGATGCATGGAGGCCGGGGAGGCGTCTGGTACTCTGAAGCTCTCTGTGAGGCGATACTCCTTCTCCCAGCGTCCGTGGGCTGCGTTAGCACGAGTCAGGTTCAGATAATGGGTCACCACATCCTGAGTGTGTAAAACAGAAACAATAAATGTGTGAGGTGTTTTTTTTTTTTGTTTGTGGCGGCTGTATACTGCAGCTTAGTAAATCCCCTAAACGTGTGAATGGATACAGACAGGCCTCGACTTACTTTGACCAGGAGTGTTTGGGTGTCATATTCAAAGACACGAATCCCAGGGTTGTTGGCTCCATCCATGACTCCAGGAAGTGTTGTTTTCCATGGTGTGACACCTGGGCTGAGGAACATCGTACTGATAGGAGAGCCTGCAGAAGCAGAAGGGCCACCACCTCTGATTACCACAGGATTATGTGCCAAAAGGTAACATCTTGACACTTATGGGGGGACAACACTTTTTAAATTGGTCCAGTATTGAGGGAAAACACTGCAGCTGCCAGCTGCTAAACAAGCTGTAATGCAATCATTTGGGGCAACCTGGCACCATCCTTTTATATTCACTAAAAGTGCTTGTCATTGTCACTGACTGTCTCAGATTATTGTGTCAGACAACATTATAAAAAGACCCTACAGAGAAATAAATCATTTTTCCATTTTTTCTTGATCCGGTCTGTCTGTTCACTCTGAAAAGCCATGATGTGAAATCTTGCGTCACGTCCACATTGGCAAAATCATCTAAATATTCAGCAGTGCCATTGAGATAAGACTAAGCTATGTTTTCTATACTTAAACACAACTCTGACAACACCCATGGCACTCCTCTCTCCACTCATGTTTCCACTGTTGTCTCTTCCAGTAACAAGTCGCATGACTAAACTGAGCTGAAAGCAAAAGGTAAGAAAAGGTTTTATTTGTCTGTAGAGTTCATAATGTTGTCAAACACCTATAACAATCAGCTGTCAGTAGCAAAAACAAACACTTTTAGTGGACATAAACTGACGGTGCCAGGTTGCCCCAAATCATTACATTACAGTCTGTCTAGCGGCTGGTGGCTAAAGCGTTCTCCCTCAGAACTGGACCAATTTCAAAAAGTATTGTCTCCATTAGTCACTTAGACACAAAACATGGGAAAATAGGGTCCAGGTTGAAAACACCAAAGTTGTCTTTTAATGTGAGGCTGTGCAAGAAATTAGAGTAAAAATAAAGAAATGAAACACCAACCCAACACAATGCAAATCAATAATATTCCAACAGTCTGACCTTACCCTCTGAGTCGTAGAACATTCGGAAGCTGTCGGTATGATGATGACCAAAGAACTGTCCATGTATGACTGAATGATGCTTCTGAATTAAATCCACGTATAGCTTATTGAATGTCGGAGTGAACCATGGCTTACTTCTCTTCTTTTCAAAGAAACCCGGGGGAACATGGCCAATGATGTACACCTGGTAGAGAAACCAATGTAGTGTTACCAAAAAAATGATCTCATTTTGTTCACAGTAGTCAAAGTTCTACTATTTTAATATATTTATCTTTTTGCAAGGCATGAGTTAAACTGGACTAGAGCACCTTCAGATTCAGTGAGTGTCTGGTTGTGAAAGTTGTTCTGTGGGATGATTACTCATAATTACTCATATGGGGATGTAAATTGACAGCATTCTTCCTGTTAACCCTGGTAACCAGCGTTAAAAAGAGGAGTGAGTCATTCATTACTGGCTGAATGTTTTATTAATCTCAAAGCAGTAATTCAAACATGACATTAAATCCAATTTAACCCCTGTTGCAAGGCCCAGATAAATATGATGCTTTGCCTTTTCTTTGTTGTTGGCGGCCTCTGTGAGGACCTGGTCCGCCCAGCTAAACTGGCCCGCAGGGTCATCCATGTCCTGGGTCACCTTGTTCTGGTCATAGTAGAGATTAGTGTTGAGGACCAGTATCCTGAACCCTGCTCGATTTAGCAGGTTTTCTGTGTAATAACCACCTATGTAAAGAGAATATTGCAGAAAATGCATGACGTGTGCTTTCAAATGCCAAAGTGTGTTAATATCAGAAGAATTCATTTCTAAGTATCAACCTTTTTTAAATGTCCCTTGGGACTCTGGTTCCATCCAGCCCTGCCACATCTCTGCTGTCTGGTTATAGATGTAGTTCGGGCCTGCAGGAAGCTGGCTCTTAGGGTGGTAGTCATGGTTACCCAGGGCAGAGTACACTTTCGTGTCTAAGGAAGGTTTAATCAATAACATGAGTTCATCAATACTACAGTAAATGTTGATCTCCGATGTTTTCTCCCTTAAATGTTCATGATGTCTCTTGACCTCACACTTACTTGGAAACACCTGAGTTATAATGTGGGTGAGGTTGCTGATAATGTGGAGCACGGCTTCTTCTCCCAGATCCTCATTGGGTACATGTGGAGTGTCATCTCTGAGCAGCAAAGCAATACATAGATTCAGGATTAAATGCTGAGTGGAGAAAGTGATTTTTGGGTCCGCAGTTGGAGAGGGTTCACTTAAGTCTGAATAGAATTTACAATGGAGCAACGGCAATATAATTTCAGTGGATCAGTGGATCACTTGACACACTCAGTGTCCACGATAACTTAAAAACATAAAGCTGCACAAGCATTTCTCCCCAGAGATGGACTTGGGACGAGACAGAAAGTTTCATGAAAAAAACTTTACAATCTACATACCCTGTCCAAACGATGAAGTCCGGGTCAGGCAAAATATCCTTCATGGCATACACAGAGGAGTTTATAAGCAGCCATGGCGAGTCGCAAGCATAGTCTCCAAAGTCCCCCGCATTGGCTGCGGGTCGTCTGCCACTTGATGCGCACACAAGTTCGGGATTATCAACCAGTTTGTATGTTGGATCCCAGTGCAGATCGGTAATGTGCCAGAAGTTCCCTGGATAAAAACCATGCGTAATTACGCACAATAATTTAATTGTCCCTGCACTACGATAGGAGCTTTTCAAAAAATATTTGAATGCTGTATAGCCTATAACGATATAATCAACTTACCTGACAGCGCAACAACGCATTTGAAAAGAAGACAAGATAAGATTAACCTTACTGAGGACATGCTGAACCCTTTGAAGAAAGCAAACCTCCGACAAAAGTCAAGAGCGGGTTTGAGAGGTAAGTTTATAAAGGGCAAAGCGAGATAAGATACAGCTCTTCATGACGCGTCTTTGGCCTGCAGGTCCTTTACTGATTTCTCTGAAGGCTACACTTTATGTGCTGTTTCCTCTATTGTTAAAATTTTCAAATTAAAACGAAGATTGTGTTAGCCACCAACATCTGATAGCCCAATGTAGGCCACACGTGTGGTATAATAAATATGCTAAGTTCAAACGTCGGCGTGCGTTTGTCAGTTGAATTAAAAGGAGAGGTAAGAGCAAGATGAGCAGATTTCTGGCAGCAGGTCCAGAACACACCTACTGTAGTAGCCTCGGCTATAAACCAGTAGACCATGAGGTAAAAAAAAAATCTGTATCAGCCCAACATGTACGCCATGTTTCATGCAACCATGCACAAATATTTAATCCAGACATCGAGGCAGTGTAATGACTAGACAATATGTATTTATAGGCTACAATTTTGAGAATACCATAAAGGGGCATCAGATACACTAATCCGGGTACTTGGGTGCCGAATCCCATCCAAACTATTTTTAAGTGAGCTAAAGATAAAATCAGTAGGCTAACTTGTACAGTTGCCGCTCTCTTCGGCATGTTAACTTTAATTTTACATTGGATCTGTAAGGAATCACAGTACTAGTGTTTTTATTGTTTGTTTTATTTATGTTTCGATTTTGTTTCACTGTAAATGTAGTCTAATATTTAATATAAAAGGACGGACCAATGCTGCCTTCAAGTGATCCTTGTACTTCCCGGATATAGGGTTGTAACTGTAGATAATTTATATCTTTGAATATTACAGGAAGCTATACCTCTCCTAGTTATAGTTACAGTTGATTTTCGACTGTTCCTCCAGTAGAAGATTATTTTAAAAACGTAGATATTAGACGTTTTTAAAAGTTTAAAAATTGTTAAACGCTTGATGATATCATGTCTATCGTTATTTTCTAAATGTATTATGCCGCCTAACGTTTACTACCTGAAAAAAAAAAAAAAAAAAAAAAAAATATATATATATATATATATATATATATATATATATATATATATATATATATATATATATATATATATATATATATATAATGTAACCGAGACTATGAAACGGGTGTGATGGTAACGTTCACCCAGCAGTTGCCATAGATGCAGCGATAGAGTCCTGCGTAGTGGGACACCAGTATGTCCAACAGGACACGAAGGCAACACACTTTGATATGTAATTTAGCCCCGAGTGTTACCGGCCAGGCACACCTTTCTCCAAGGCTGTGTACCCCTCCAACATGCTCTACCAATCGGAATTTGTAATGAAACGCTAAAGATTTGGTTAGAGCCTTTATTGAGAGTTGGAGCCGCCACAGAGACGCAATTTGTCGACACCCGGATAGGAACAACTGTCTGACATCCCAAATCCAGGGCTGAATGCGCCCCGTTCTAATGCGTTGGGTGGCAGGTTTCGCGGGACTTCTGCTACGCGCATGCGCTGTATATGAGTTTGGCGCGCGGGACTACACTAGGAAGTGTACAGAGCTGCGTGCGACTGTTGTCTCTGTTCAACAGTGTTGATAACATTTCAGATTTGACTTTATTAACTACACCAAGTATTATAAGAAGCCAACATGTGGAACCAGGGTGAGTTTAATGTCCACTTCAGGTCGGCTCGGTAACGTTGTCTGGCTGCGGCTAACGTTAGCTTGACCACTGACTTGTTGTTGTGTCTTTGATGGTAACGTTATTTGGGGGAAAAGGGCTGTTTTAGGTGGAAACAACTACCATCTCCGCCCTCAGTGTCTGTTTTTTTTGCTTTTTCAGGAGGATACAGTGAGTCGGGTACAGTCGGAGGTTACACTCAGTCTCCAGGAGGCTTTGCATCACCTGCTCCATCCCAGGGAGGAGAGAAGAAAGGGGTTAGTAGAGGTCTACCTCTGTTCAACCCGCAGAGAAACGGAAGCAAATACAGAGCAACAAAGCTGAACTGAGCATAAATCAAAATTACGTATATCATCCCTTAAATTGCACATTCATATCTAAAATAGATTACACATTTCACATGTTCACCTGTGTGTGTTCTGCAGAGAAGCCGTGCCACTCAGATCATCCCCTGCACAGTGTCTCAGTTGATGTCTGCCTCCCAGGCTGATGAGGCCTTCCGAGTGGGAGATGTGGAAGTTGCCCAGGTAAGCTGAAGCAATGCAGGGACACAGATACATGTCAATAGTATCTAATGGTCCAGCTGCATTATGTTTGGTATGAATGATTTTAAGGGGTGCATGGCAGAATAAAATGTGAGAAAACTGATTATTTATGTCCAACAAACTGTCCAAAGCTCAAAGATATTCAATTTACTATGGTATTAAAAAAAGAGAGATAAAAACAGCAAATCGGGCTGCACGGTGGTGCAGTGGTTAGCGCTGTTGCCTCACAGCAAGAGGGTCGCTGGTTCGATACCGGCTTGGGACTCTTCTGTGTGGAGTTTGCATGTTCTCCCCGTGTAAGCGTGGGTTCTCTCCGGGTACTCCGGCTTCCTCCCACAGTCCAAAGACATGCTGTTTAGGTTAATTGATGACTCTAAAATTGCCCGTGGATGTGAGTGTGAATGGTTGTCTGTCTATATGTTGTCTGTCTCTATGTGCCCTGCCATGTACTGGCGACCTGTCCAGGGTGTACCCCGCAAATCAATGTTTGAAAGCAGGAGCTATAATGGCATTTTTGTTTATGAAATTACTTTAATAAGTAATCCAGTATTCATGCATTATACGAAACTGTTGTTGGTAGAACTGATATTAGTTCGTCAATCAGAGTTGAGTGACAGAAAAACAATCTGCAACTATTTTGGTTTTTGATTTCATTTTTCAATAAATCCTCAAGATAAAATGCCAAACATTTACAAGTTCCTAGTTTCCCAGATATATTGGGGTTTGGACTGTTGGTTGGATAAAACAAGCAATTTCAATACATAATCTTGGACTTTGTAAAAATGGACATTTTTCTTTCATTTCTGACATTTTCTCAAACAATGATTGATCAAAATTAATTACCAGATTTATTCAGGTGAGGTTCACTAAGAACCTACCCAGTATAACCACAGACGTGCTGCTTTTTACACTCCCCTCCCAGATTTATCCTGCCAGTCAGGGTGACTGAATCTTTCGGCCACCACTGACCCGCCCATCCATCTGCAACCGCTTAGCCCTTTAGGGGTCACGGGGGTGTTGGAGCCAATCTCAGCTGGCATTGGGCGAAGGCGGGGTACCCTGGACAAGTCCAGTCCATCTCAGGGCACATAGAGACAGACAACTACGCACATTCACACCTATGAGCAATTAAAGTCATCACTTAACCTGCATGTCTTTGAACTGTGGGAGGAAGCCGGAGAAAACTCATGAAACATGCACACTCCACACAGAAGGGCCCTAAACCTGCAACCCTCTTTCTGTGAGGCAACAGTGGTTAGCACTGCACCACCGTGCACCATCCACTGACCCCCAAGCCAGTAATGAAATAAACCCTTAGTAACACCCTTGGTTGTAATATTTGCTCTTAGTGGTTCTGGTTATCAGCTACTTGCTTCAGCACTACAATTGACATCACATGTTATCCATTTTTGTTGATCATTTTTCTTTTATGCAAATTTATAAATTGAGACTGCAAGTTGCAACCTCCCACTGAAGTTTCTGTCTCTCTGGTGAAAATAAGGGGGTACTTTCCAACTGCTCGACAGTGGGAGTTAACGCCAAATTCACACCAGAAGAAATTCATCGCAGCACGTCACAGGATCTGTTTACTTACTGCTGGCCCGTCCTGTCTGGCCACACTTTGTCGCTGTTGTGGTGTGAATTTGCCGTAACAATGACAAGGACCACCAAACTGGGAGAATAGACCATTAGATATCATGATAAAAGCAGGGAAATTACTGATGAGACACTATCAGAATAACTAACAGTCCATGTTGTGTCACAGGTTACCATTGTGGGCATCATCAGGAGCACAGACAAATCCATGACCAACATCCAGTACAAGGTCGACGACATGACAGCTGCTCCCATGGATGTGAAGCAGTGGGTAGACACAGAGGTCAGTGATGGTGCTTTCGCCCTTGTACAGTTTAAACATATTCTGCTGTTGTATTTAACCTCACTTGTCACTTATGAGAGAAGCATGAAGCATTTGTCTGTACAATATATAAATGCTGAATGACAAATTAAACCCAATAGCAGAGGGCCACATTCTTGATGGTTTCCTGGTTAACTGAGGTTCTTGGACCAATTTGGGATTATTTTTGGATGTGAAATCATTTGATTGTGAGTGATAGTCAACGAGACAACTGTCCATCATTTCTGGTAATTAATGAGTTTCACTTCTCAACTTACTTATTAAACTGAAGGAGTTTTGGTTCAGTGGCAGGCATTAAATACAATATCAAAGACACAGTATATGTAAAATGTGGAATATAAACATAAAAAACATAAGGTGAATGAATTCATGAATGAATCACATGAATCATATAGAGATAGAGATCCTCACAACAACATGAAATAAGAATGAAAGGCCCTGATCAGAGCTGGCATTAACCTGCAGGTTGGGTGATCCGATCACAAGCGGACAGCTCAGAGTACAGGTCCATATACACTGCATCAAGAGGCAGCTCAACAATCTAGCTTAATACTGCATGTAGATATAGCTTTGTTCCGGTGCTCTGCACAGATCTGACACCTGCCCAGCTCTTAAGTTCTGTGTGCCATAGTTGCCTGACAGAGGCAGGTTTATGAGGGTCCCTGAGGACAGCCTCAAGCCAAAAACCCTTATATTTTTATTAGGGCTGTTTTTTTTTATTATTACTCAAATTTGTCTTAATGCCACTACATTCTTTAACTCATTAATGCAGTTGTGATTTCTAGGTTGTAGTGGGCTCAGTTTTAATCTTCTGCAGTGAAGTTACTGGCATCACCTGAAACTAGAAAACCTACACTTGTTACCAACCACGTCAAACTAGCTTGTCGCAAAGGAGGCTTAATAACGCTTCAAACTTTGAGGAGGAAACACTGCCATGGGCTTTTTCAAAGCGGTCCCTTGACCTCTTACTTGCAGATATGTGAATGTAAATGGGTTCTCTGGGTACCCACCAGTCTCCCCTTTACAGACACGCCCACTTTGATAATCACATGCAGTTTGGGGCAAGTCATAGTCTAGTCTTCACACTGACAGCTGTTGTTGGGCTGCAGTTTTCCATGTTATGATGAATGCAGTACCTGTTTCTGGACAATATTTGTCATTGTTTTGTGTCACCAATAATATATACGTGCATTTGCATTAAGCAGTATATTTGCCCTTTCCCATGTTGATAAAAGTATTAAATACTTGAGATGCATTTTGAAGAGATAAAAAATGTGTGATTAGTCGCAATTAATGATGGGCAATCATGTAGTTAATAGCGATTAAGCATTTTAATTGACAGCCCTAGTTTATGTATTCTTAAGATATACCCGAATTCATGAATATATAGGATATTGCTACTGTTGTCTCCTGCTGTTTAAAAACAGCACATTTGGTCTTTGCAAACAGAAATGATATAGGCTACGTGTTTATTTGCATATAGTGATCACAAGTGGCCACTCGGGACACATGTAGAGACTCATTCTAATGCCAGGTGTGAACTGACGGTTCAGAGCTGTCCACTTGTGATCGGATCACCCAAGAAACATGTTAATGCCAAATCCGAACAGGACTGTTTATTGTTGAAATCCCACACTGCCACAAGTACACGCTAATATATTCCTGTTGGAAACCTGAACATTGTTTTATTCTTCCTTGTTCAGAAGCTGCAGATATATTTGTTTTGTGAGCTACTCAAATCAAACCACTTAGCAACACTGATATTTTGGTTTGTACAGGACCCCAGTGTGGACAACACTGTCCTGCCTCCAGGCACGTATGTCAAAGTCTCTGGCAATCTGCGCTCCTTTCAGGTGAGTTTACTGTTTTAAAATCCTCTCCATGGTACCCAGAAACAAAGAGCTCTAGCTTTATGATTCCTTGCGAGGCCACGTGACATTTAAGTTGCTGGTAGATAAGCTTGTTTCAGTTGTAATCTGAATGTGTTACGTTTTGGTAGTGTTACTCTAATCTATAGCATAGCAGTCCCTCTGTGAATTCAACTGTTTTTAAAATTGACCAAGGGTGTGAATCTTTGTTTTCCTGCCTCAGAACCACAGATCTGTCGTGGCATTCAGCGTCAGGCCCCTGGAGGACATGAATGAAATAACCTCACATATGCTGGAAGTTGTTCAAGCGCACATGGCGCTCAGCAAACCTCAGGTTGGTGAGAAATTTTAAGCACAAACCTCAGCACTCTGTAGCACTCTTTGTTGGTTTAAAACACAAAGTAAGAATGTTAAGTTAGCTGCAGTATCAGCTCAAATAAATAGAAGAAGAAGAAGAAGAAGATCTACCTTTATTAGTCCCACAATGGGGAAATTCGAATTTACACTCTGTTAAACTCATACATGGTACATGCAGACCTGAAACACACATACATGCATTAATGGAAAGGTGTCAGAGTGAGGGGGCTGCTCCTGACAAGCGCCCCGAGCAGTTGGGGGTTTGGTGCCTTGCTCAGGGGCACCTCGGCAGTGCCCAAGAGGTAAACTGGCACCTCTCCAGCTACCAGTTCACACTCAGTTTTTGGTCCATGTCGGGACTTGAACCGGTGACCCTCCGGATCCCAAGCCAACTCCCTACAGACTGAGCTACTGCCGCCCCCAAATAGTACCTATGTTAAAGAATGCCTTGTTCAACTTAGCATTGAGAAAATCAGTTAAGTATACAGTAAGCACGTCATCTATGAAGATACTGATAAGCTGTTGGAAACGCATCAATGTTAACCTTAAAAGTATTAAAATTATGTTACTTGGTGAACTATTATCTGAGGATCGCATACTGGACCTGGTTTCAACACTGTTGTGTAATACATTTGCATTTTTCAGCCTTTTTCTCTGGTGTCTATTTTGCTCATGTCACATTTCTCAGTATCTGTCTTCCTTCTGTCTTTGGGGATGTTATCTGTGTTGTTGCCAGGAAATATGTCATCACATTTTAGTTTTGTTTCTCTTTCAGTCGGGTGCCGGAGGAGGAGGAATGAGCAGTAACATCACGCCCATGTCACGCCCGGTCATGGAAAACACAGGAGGGGGCTATGCAGGGGCTCACAACATGGTTAACAATGGGTTAAGCGCAAACCAGAATCAGGTGAGACTAAATTATACAGTAAATTAATATTAGAATATACTACTTTTAGGAAAGATTATCTAAAGTATTTTATACAGATAAGCACAGAGCCGGCCAGTGTGTCCTGGATGCTGGATGCTTAACTGTTATTAATTTGACTGTTTGAGTTTGACTGTTAGTGCCAATTTTTGGACTTTGGATTTAGCAAATTAATAGATTTTTAAACTTTTCAACCAATTTAACAAAAAGTCATACAATTTCAACCTCCTGAATTTTTAATGACACCACAAAAGACCTTTGTGATCATTAAGTCATAACCAAAATAAAAATACCAAACCCTTTAATGAACTCAGACCACGAGTTGAAACCATAGACAGATACAAAAAATATGGACGTAGTCTCCGTAATGTCACCCATCGGTTTCTGAGCTGTTGTGAAGCACAAAGATAGTGACTGCGGCCGTGTCGGTCTTGTTAATGACGATGCAGCCTAAATCCCAGCTAATCTAAAAATGGGGAAAGAGGTGTGTCGTCAGTGGAGCTGAGGCAATCCTGGCGATGCAGCAGAGGAGACAGTTAGCAGCTATAGCGACCTGGTACGACACCCATCTGTTACCCAAAGCACCCGTTCCGTCAATTATGCTGAACTTAATATAATTTACAAGGGTGACTTATACAAAAATTCACCCCTGTACAACTGTCATGAATGGAGATATTAGCTATAAAGACCAAAACCGTTTTTTTTTATACCAGGCTGTAGTCATGTTTATTTCTGCTGAAAAGTTGGACATTTTAGCATGGAGGTCTGTGGTGATTGACCTGCTTTTGAAGTCCGAATCTGGCTTTCAGCTCCTGTGTTTGGAGTTTGCATGCTCTCCCCATGTTAGCGTGGGTTTTCTCCGACTTCCTCCCACAGTCCAAAAAGCAGTTGAAGATGGATGGAGTCAGCCACAAGTGGTCATTTGAAAAACTGCAATTTTTGGCACTTCTGCGTTGACTTCATTTTTCAGCAATGGAGGTTGATTCCATCCATCCATCTGCAACTGCTTATCCCGTCAGGGGTCACAGGGGAGCTGGAGATCCCAGCTGGCATTGAGCGAAGGCGGGCTACACCCTGGACAGGTTGCTAGTCTATCGCAAGAGCACATAGAGATATACAACCATTCACGCTCTAATTCACCAATTTAGAGTCAGCAGTTGAACTTGAGTTTATTCCTTCATTTATTATTCTATAGCATCAAATCGTAACAGAAGTTATCTCAAGATACTTTTCATGTAGGTTGCCATTTGGTTGGAACGCCTAGACGATAAGCCCATTTATAGGCTTCTAATTTTTACACATTTGTATGACTTGGTATTTTTCGGTTATGACTTATTGATCACAAATCTAAGCACAGAGGTCTCATGTGTCTGGATCAAAGAGCACCTGTTTTACACTCCTCCCACACTTTAACACTCCTCAGCCAGTCTACTGGTATTTGTTCTCTCTGTGCATATGTGAAAAGAAAGTTAAAAGTTCAGAGAAACAAGTTTCACCACACAATGCTCTCATACTTCCTGTCATTTTAACTATGACTTACATGAGATTAGCTTATTCAGAAATACAAGTCAAATAGTGGTTTCACAATGAGAAGAGCTGAAGGGTGCTTCTTTATTTGTAGTTTGATGCTGTTTTTTTTAATATGTCATTGTTTATGTCACCAGGTGCTGAGCTTGATAAGAGGCTGCCCTGACCCACAGGGCATCAGCATTCAGGACCTGAAGCAGAGACTCAGTGTCATGAGTATGGCTGTCATAAAGTAAGAAAAGTTTGGTTTAAGCTGTAAAGGGATAACCCATAGAATAACATTTACATTGTGGTGATGTA
The DNA here is from genome assembly GCA_947000775.1 of Pterois miles. Classification (NCBI taxonomy): domain Eukaryota; kingdom Metazoa; phylum Chordata; class Actinopteri; order Perciformes; family Scorpaenidae; genus Pterois; species Pterois miles. The sequence goes on from CAMQGK010000327.1 coordinate 318,265, forward strand.
GTGAATTTGGACTGTAAAGTCACTGTATTGCAACCATAGAAAACCTCCTTTAGGTGAAAAGCAAAGCACTGAATTAATGATATTATCAGGTGCCTTTTGGGAGATGGCTGATTGACACTGAATTCATGATTTGCATTGTGGTCTCATAGCATTTGAATAAGAGACAGAAACAATTTCATCACAAAATATGAATTTACAATACGCACTTTGTTTAGAGAATGACTAGACCTCATGAGGATCAGAAGATTATGTTAAACCCCCAAACTCTTCCCAGGAATCTCTCCTCTATTGTCAAATATAGGAACCCTTTGCTGCCATTTTTGTCCAGGTTAAAGAGTAAAGGTGACCTGGTTTAAAATGACCAGAGGGGACCAACGCCGTGTTGTCAAATCTTTTATTTCTTCATAAAACATAGTTTTGCTGTCAAACCTCTCAAAAAGAAATGCTTTTTTAATTTTAATTTTCTTTTTTTTATCTCTTGTGAAGCGCTACAGTTCTTGTTCTCTATAAATAAACATATAAAGTTTACCTGCTGCTATTCTGAGGCTTCAGCAGTCAAATCAATCAAAGCTACTTTTAGTACTGAACTCCTCTTTGTTATCCCTCTGTTTCCTCACAGTGTCTTGTTTTGAATCCACCACACTGAAATGTTGAATAATATACATACTATAAACTATAAACATAAATAAATTTTCACATTAGAGAATGTGGAAGCATTAAATGTTGGCATTTTTGCTTAAAAAATAACTGAAACGCTTAAAATTATAGCCAGTTAATCAGCTCTCTATCAAAGAGCTACCTCTTCAGTAAAGACAGTGGAAATCTGAAGCAAGTTGAAAAGTTGAATTTGCACTGTTGTAAATTTACATTAAAATGGCTTCAAAACATTATTCATATTTCTCTTTGTGCTCTAACAGGCAAGCAGTTGAATTCCTGAGCAACGAAGGCCACATCTTTTCCACCATCGACGAAGATCACTACAAATCAACAGACAGTGATGATTAGACTCCTTCACCTTTTGGCACCAGTTCTTTGAGTTCAACTTGTCATTTGATTTTATAACTCAGGCGTATCAAATAAATCCCAACCTCTCTGCCCAGAGTGACATCCGGGGAATCCTACTGTGTGATGTAGATGAAGAACACATGGTTTAGGTGAGACCTTTTGGTTTACACATCCTGGTTTCCTGGTATTGCTTCTGCTATTCTGCAAGTCACAAAGATGTTGCTGTTGAAAAGGCCTTTGTTAGCAGTTAACGCTGTCGTTCTGTATTTCCTGCCTCTATTGTAAAGCATTTTGTAATTTTAAAAGATTTGGAATAGAAGTACTCAATTTATTTTTGTCTATGTAACTTTGCCAAAATTAAAAGATTATACAAAACACATCAGCCAGGAACTCTTTTGTTTCATAATTTACACAAACACTTTTTAATGGACGTTTTTCTAAGTCCGATCATTCCCACAGACTGGATCAGGTTTTTGTTTGTGCTGCCAAATAAATTTGCAGAATTGCAGTCTTTTTTAAAATACTTTTATTGCAAATTTCTTCTCTACAATATATTTAATATTTGCAGTAGTTCATTTGCAAAAACTTTTTTATACACTCAGTGGTACATGAAAACAGAAGAGTAAAATATTTTTCTTTTGTTTTATTTAACATTTATATCTGCAGTACACCTTTGAGCCACACAAGAGATCATGACTAGTCATATTGTTGTGATAATTGTATCCTAATTAAAATATTGAATCTAATATAAAAGGTTAGCACACATTCAGTTCATTTTACTGAGAGGCATAAAACGAGAACCTGTTTACGCCACCTAAATGCGTTAATTTGGTCTCATTTCTGAAATAATTTCCTGTGTATATGTTTTTACTAACACTTAAATAACATCTCAAAATGACTAGTTTGCCTATTTAAGATAATATAAGATGATGCAGAAGTTGCAGTAAAGGAACCTTCATTTACGAACATTTGCTCTTCTCGCAATTTATAGGTGCCTGTTGTGAACTGGGTCACGATGATTTGTCTTCTTTAAAAAGTGGGTCCCCACAAAAAAGTTTGGCAAACACTGATTTTGATTGACTTTTATTCAAGCCCTTTCAACTTTCTACGTTTCGCTGCATTAAACCTTAATTTGAGACAATTACAAGGCCCATCCCAGTCACACACAATCACACGATGAACAAGCAATATGTGCAAATTTATTAAAAATGTAAATACTGAAATATCTCATTTACATGCTTATTTAGCTGTGACACCACACACTGAATTTTGAATCCTCTGTCTCAGGGTCATATTCCAGATGTCTGTACTGAATAAAGCACATCTGTGGCAAATTCAGTGGATGATACACAGCTGTATTTAAGGTTCCACTGGTTCACACAGTTTGAATAAAATCTGAATAAACCAAATAGGTGTGAGTGCATTCTGAAACCACTGTTTTTTTATGATACATGTTTTAAATGCAAAATAAAACCATGAAATTAATCTACAGTATCTTTGTAATTGAAATAAATGGTTCCAACCTTCACTGAAATGGAGAAAAAAACCTCCCTAACTATTTTTGGCATTTCTTTGGCAGTAAGTCAGAGCCACCAGTGAGTCATTTTAAAGAAAAAACAGGGTCTGACAATGCGTGGAACATTCTTTTTACTCTCAGGTCATTCGTTTGCTGTGACAACAGGGAGTTTCTGCTATAGCGTTATCATTACATGACAATGCATGTGAGAAACTGCACAGTTCCTTTTTGTGGTTAAGACTCCCAGCGAGGACTGGTTTGACTCTCTTTAGAGTTTGCATGTACAATGTAGCAGGATGCCATGTACTGTATAATAACATATAACCCATTACTCCCTCCTTGAAGCTTATAAATAGGCATTTTGAGACAACAAGGTATTTATTCAACTCCAGTGGTCTGGTATTATATACCAAACTACAAGCTACATCTCCCAAAACTACCAGATCAACATTTTGCCCACAAGTTTGAACAAAAAGTGCTAATATACTTCAACAAATACGACAATAACATGGTTCATAAATACTACAAAAGTAGTATTTGTTCAAAGTTTGTGACACAGCTACAGCCACTTACGAGCCTGAGGAGGATGAAGTGGGTTGAGCATAGAAACGAATAGTTTAAGGATGAAAGAGAATTGTTGAGGATGTTGTCCTGACAGCAAGTATTTGGTGAATAAAGTGTCCACAAACATGGCGATCCATTAATGTCGCCAAAAGCTTTGTGGCGTGTTATAAGTCCTGCAAGTTATCTTGGTGGTCCTCATGGATGCGGTATTGCATCAGGGGTTTATAGCTGAATAATATCTAACCTGATGTTAAATTATTTTCATGACAAAATTAGTCTGTGACTTGGTGCACTGGCATAAAATTACTTAAGAGTGAAGAGCTTAAAAACCTTAATATGACATTTTCCTCAACTTGCTTTCCAAACCTATTTTCCTTAAAGCCCCCTGCTTGTGTCTAAGCTGTGCCCCCACCCCGACTTCATCACCCTAAAAAAACTACAAATCTTCAAACTAAATCCTCAATTTGAATAAACTGATTCAGTGCATTAAACAGATTTTTTTTTAACTTAAATCAGCTTTATTAAATAGAAATTTTGTCAGCAGTTTTATATCTAGACTTTTGTATAAATTATCAAGGAAGTGTGTTATTATGATTTCAGTTATACATTGACAACCTCAGAGCAGTGCACACCCCCGGGGACCACTGGTTCACAGTATACCCACTTATCAGCCAAAAAGCCATTAGAATATATAGGTGAGTATACCCACGTCGCCCTCAGTAACCTACCCGTCTACCGAGTAATACACCCATCTCATCAACGACCCATATGTGATATTTTACTGTTTACTTTAGTAAAACATGACATTCTCTTGTGCCTTCTTCATCATCGTTGCGAAGGAGTCATCCACAGTTTCATAGTCATGGTCGCTGCCCACATCTGCTGAGATTCCTCTCAGCTGCACTGTGGGAGAAAGAGGAGTACAATCAGTAATATTCACAGTATTTAAATTTATCTTACAAACAAAACAAGGATGAAGTGAAAAGCCTGATACTACTACCACAGACCTACAAATATAATGTTTCACTCCCTCATTTAACAGGTGTAGTTCAGCGTAGTTTGAGTCATTCCCACATTCCAACATACAGTACACTGTCCTGATGTCATAAGTACTGAGTGTACTTGAGCACCAAATGTGCATCAATCTGCATCTGAAAATAGTCCCAAATGAATGCACCATGCACCATGCCTTCCTGCAAACTTTGCCTTTTATTTAAATGAACTATATATATCTGACCTGTATTAAATAAATATCTACATCTTCAGATGGACGTGGGGCAAAAATAGAAGTCAAGTTGGAAAGTAATGTTGTTTTTGGTCTTTTCTTTACAATAATAAAAATGATAGAATAACAGATTTTCCTTTAAAGGAGCAGTGACAAACTGAATCCACCTGAAACTTTGTCCGTGTCCAAGTAGGACGACTACGTTGCCTGGCATGAAAATGTGAGAATGCAAATGTCTCTATCTAGAGCCAGTGTTTGGTTTGTCTATTCTAGGCTAGTGTAGAAACATGGCGGCTAGCGCCTTGAAGAGGACCCGCTCTTGTATGTAGATAGAAATGGCTCATTCTAGGGTAACGAAAACACAATACTTAGTTTCAGATTATTATACACTAAAGAATATTCAAATTTCTGCCTGTAGATCCCACTTAATGCTACATGCTGTTCCTTTAAGTGCTGCCAGTATGGCTGAAACCAACAAGATAGAAAGCTTCACCTTTTTTCTTTGACTCTTGCATTCCCACGTAAGGGTTCGGCAGAGCCTTGCCTGTTGTCATTTCGGCCCCTGAGAGCTTTCGGGGGAAGACTGGTGGAGGCTGATTGTCCAAGATAGCCTGCACAATAAGAGGAAGTGAGAAGCATTCAGCTTCATTACACGCTTGGTTTCTTTACCACAGCGAAAAGTGGAGGCGTAGTCTGTTTCTGATAAATTTCCTGAAAGTCACATTGTGAGAAAATGTCTGAAGACAAACGTGACACTGTGGTGTGTTTTACAGAGTAACGTGAGACACATGACAAGAAGGCCGAGACATGAGACGCCATACTTACTGGAGGTGGGGGAGCTGGGGGCCTTCTTTTGCTATTTAAAGTCAAATCTGCAAACTCCTTGGTCAGGGAGCTTTTGTCCGGTCTATGGTTGGACTTGTCTGCTTTGGATGATTTCTTTGAGGATTTTGATGTTTTTTTTGACTGTGAAGATGACAGATTTCGCTTTGGTGGGCGAGGTGGAGGATCTGCATCTGAGCACCCCAGTTTGCGAAATTCATAAAAGAACATGTCCGTTACCTCGGTGACCCTATCCACATGGCACTTAGGTTGTTGGCCGCTGGGCCACGGCAGGGCATCCTTGGTAAAAGCGACAGACATAGAGAGCCACTGGGTTGGGATCTCAAAACAGCGGTCCAGCCTGTGAGGAAAGCTTGCCTGGATGATGGGCTCCATCATGGCTCCCTCTATTCTGAGACATGCAAACCCCACTAATGGATCAGTCTCGAGCTCAGTGTCCCGGCTCACCACTTTAACATCCAGAGGCAAACTAAACTCCTTCCCCAAGTCCCTGAGTCTGTACTTCTTGTTATCGCTGATCACCTCCACAAAGTGACCCTGCATGTACAGAGGCAGGAAGACCTCCTCTCTCTCATCCTCCCGCTTGACCTCGTCTTCATCGTCATCATCCCCATCATCTGGCTCTTGAAGGCGCTGACACAAAAGAGCCTCGATGAACTGCTTCTGTCCCTTGCTGCTTTCACAAGGCAACTCCATTGTTTTGCAGCAGACAACCTCCAGCTGCTCCCCCACACTGAGGGCAGGCAGGCCCTCCTCCTCGACCTCCTCACAACTCCTTGTCACACTTACTTTCAGACCTGGTGCCTGGACTGAAGCAACATACAGCTCATACACCGAATTAAACTCTCTTGGCCGCCTTCGAAACCGTCCACCATATTGCTGAGATACCAGGAAGTACTGCTGTGTCTTTCGGCTCTTAAGGCTGGATAATAAAACCATGGCTGAGGTTCCTGTTTTGTGGAAAATCAGTTGGTTGCCCTTGATAAGGTCTGGCAGCCAGCTGCACTTGAACAGAGAGCGGGTCTCTGGGCCTTCCAGTATCTCCACTGCTGTAGGGAAGGATTCATCTGGCTGGGAGAGGACCTCCGTCAGGCTGAGCGGGGTCACAAAATCCACATCCCGACACAGCTCAGTGACATCAATCACATCCACCTCTAAGCTGGAGGGAAACTTCAAGATGTTCTTTCTCACTGTCAGGAAAACAAGAGAAACTTTGTTAGAAAATGTAGTAGAGGCATGCTTTATCAATGATGAAAGACATATTCAAAACCTTTTACTTGAGGAAAAAGTACTATTATACTTGTAAAAGTATAGGCATACAGTGTAAAAATATAAATCTTAAAAAGCAAAATACAATATGGACTGAGAAGATAGAAGGAGATTTACCAGATGGAGCAAGTAACATATTCTTTGAGACTCCAATATTTAGGTGGAGCCCTGCCATGGCCGTATATTTGTCATCTAATCTTTCATTTTATTTCTTTATGAATATACACACACTCATATCATTTACATATATTCACACACAACTCACTTCCCCTCCCTCGTTTTTTGAATTAGGCCATCAATTTGTACCTCTGGTCTACTCTAACCGCACTTAATATTTCAAGCTGAAGTAATTTTACTTATTTATTATTAAATTTTATCTATAAACCACATAGATAAAGTTGGAAAAATAGAGAAAAGTAGGCAAAATTGTGAATATGATTGTATAAGTTGCTGAAACTTAATTTTTTGTTTAAAAAAGCCTCACCTATATAAAAGTGCAGCAATGTTATCACCAGTAAAATGTACCAAAAGTCTCACGTAAAAGCGCTCACTGTGCAGAAAAATGGCCCCTGTGAGTGTTATATTATAATGCAATATTACTGAATGCTGCTGCATTGATGTTGGTCATGACAGAGCTAATTTTAACTTCCTTATTTGCTGTTGGGCAATATAATGCATCATATTTAATGAGATCATCATCAGTTTTGTAAAATCTTAATCTGCACATCACTGCTAGGCCTCACTATAAACTGGAAGATAAATATAGTGATAAAAGTGCAATATTTGCCTCTCAGATGTAGTGATGCATATTAAGTTTTACTCAGGTAAAAATACTTCAAATTCGTATTTGAGTGTAATACTTGAGCAAAAACTTATATCAACAGATTAACAATGTGTACAACAATAATAATAGCTATTATATAAGATGCAGATAGTTTAAATGAAAAAGTGTTTTATTCTCACAGGTCATGATGGCGTGGACCTGGTATATTGGACTGAGGATAAGGGGCCGTTCACACTTCACGGCGTTGATGAAGCGAAACTTTCGACTACGCAGGCAGGGCGAGGACATGATCTCCCGCAGGGTGAAGCGCTCCTCGCTTTCACACTCCTTGAACTCCCCTTGGGAAGAAAGTGGGATGCAGACTTCTGCAGAGGCTTCCTGTTGTCCTTGTACATGGCAGCGCACCTGATCCTCCTCGCCCTCGCGCCGCTCGATGGAGAGCACTGTGAGAGCTCTCTCGGCTCCCAGTGTGAAGTTGCCAACGGTGATCTTGGAGCGGCTGGTGAAAGTGAAGGGAAGGCAGGACTCCAGGCCCACAGGCCTCAGGCTCACCATCTCCTCGACTGTGCTGTACGGCATCTCCTCTGGAACAACCTTGAACAAACCTGAGAAAAGACGAACAAGTGTCAGTAGTCGGCTGTAAAACGACTGTGCTCATGAGAATCTTGCCTATAGACCAACCTGTGTGGTTGATAGGCAGCTCAAACTTCTCATTGTTGCTGATGTCTTCACAGCAAACTGACAGGAGCTCAATGTCGATGACCTTTATTAGATCCCCAGTAGAAAAGCAAACCTCACTCCCAGAAATTTCATATATAGACCCTGAATGTGAGAAATAGAGCAAAGAAGGAACTGAGGAACAAGATCAGCGTTCAGTAATGAGCAGATAGTGTATTAAACATAAATAACATGCTTTCTTGGCACAGTCTTAACCTAATATTCATTATTTCTAATGACCAAACATGAACAATAAATGAACAAATGCTCCCTGTCTTATTTGGCTACAATAACATCTGATATGGAGTTTTAAAAAAAGGAAATATGTGTACTATAGGGATAAAAATCTATGTTATAGATACAGACACTATACAAAAATCCAGTATATGTAGTGATCTAATCTCTTTAGTTAAGATCTAATCTCCTTTGTTTAATCATCATCTGCCCTGCCCTCACGGTTTCAGTTCACAATGAATAAAACAATCGAATACCCACCTTGGAAATACACTCCAGAGCAAACCTGTAGAATTTTTGGCAGACAAGAGTTATCCAACGAAGCAATGAACTGTTGAAGTGGCAAAGCAGTTGAGCCTGCCATCACTGCTGCCTCAGTGCGCTGCAATCAAAAATGAAGGTAGACAGTAAATGACAAGTGAAGCATAAAATGAGGTTGCTATCTCAGTCAAAAACCACAAAAGAGAATGAGGAAGTTACAGGAGCTGTCTGCACAATGCTTGCACTAAGGCGGACTAGTGATATGACTTATGCATTGGTAGATTGTGAAGTTGTGAAAGAAGATATCTGAGCTGTTATTTCGCCATTTAATTGATTGCAGCACAATACCTTGATGTACTATCAGCCAAATAAAATAAACCAAGAGACTCTAAGATAAATACTTTTATAAGGTATATTCAAGGTCTAAAAGATCCAAAACACTTCATCTTGTTTTTGCAAATCAAGATGGAGAGCTTGGTGGTCTGGCCAAACGCAATGTTTTTGTATCATGCAACAACTGTGTGGACAGATAACACAGGGCTGAATAGAAAATTTCCCCCAATCTGTTACACAGCAGCACTGACACCAAAACACAACAGTTAACATTTGACAGGAAGGGCTGTGGGTGCTCCCCCAGAAAAATGGAAGTTTGTTTCCTGCATTCTGGTGACTTTAAAAGAGTGAAAATAACAAAATAAGTTCACTGTAATAGCTTTTTGTGTTAAACTTTTAATTCTACTTTTAACTCCAGGTCTGGTGTGAACTTCTCTGACATAAACTAATATTCATCAGTTTTTATTTATTTTTACTCCTGCTTGAGTATTTCTTTCTCTTAGTCCTCTCCAATTCTCACTACTTCTGATAATATTAATAATAAAAACACCAGAAGAGCGAAGATAACAAGAGACATTCAGGCAGAGACGTCTGAGAGGGAATAAAGCAGTAACAGTGTTGAGGGAGGGACACAATGATGGACACCACAGTGAACAGGCCAGTTTGAACAGGTGAGTTTTTAGGTGTTAAAAGATACGATTGGACCAGGCCAGCCCAGTGTAAGGCTGATTTACCTGTTATATGGGCCAAACAAAAAAGGAAAGAAAGAAAGACATATGCCAACGACCGGATATATAAGCAAGAAAATTGAAGTACGCTTCATTGCGAAACCACAGCCAAGACACAACATCTCATTAGGTGCAAGACCCTTGCAACAAAACCAACAAACCTGTGTTATTTAGGTTCTCAAACCACTATCTCCACAACAGCACGAATCAGATACAGAGCATTCAGAAAGCATTAAGACTCACTCACTCACTCACTTTTTCACATTTTGTTTCGTTGCAGCCTTATGGTAAAATAATTTCAATAAATTTTTCCCCTCATCAATCTACACTCAGTACACCATAATGACAAAGTGGAAACAGAATTTTTGCCAACTTTAAATTAAAAAAATGAAAAACTGAAATATCACACTGACTAAAGTAACTAAAGTATTCAGACCCTTCGGCTCCCGTTTCCCTCCATCATCTCTAAGATGTTTCTCCACCTGGACTGGAATCTGGCAAATTCATTTGATTTGACATGAATAAAGGCACACACCTATCTATATAAGGTCTCACAGCTGTGAGAGCATTTGCAAAAAAATCTAAAATTCTGTTTCCGCTTTGTCATTATAGTGTACCTGAGCTAAATTTCAAGTGTCATAGCAAAGGGTCTAAATACTTATGTCAATGTGATATTTCAGTGTTTTCTTTTTTAATACGTTTGCAAAAATCTCTAAACTTGTGTTTCCATCTTGTCATTGTGGTGTTTTGAGTGTAAATAATTCAAATTATTTTAGCATAAGGCTGAAACATAACAAAATGTGAAAAAGAGACGCACATGTCTGTTTCGAATAAGAAATCTGGGGTCTGGGGTCCCCTAGTGGGTGTTGTGGGAATTTAAAGTTCTTATTCACTGTAATGTCCCTCACTTGGTGTTAGCACAGTGAGAACATGATGATTTATAGTTGTGTGGGCATGATATGTCTTATTAAATACATTTGGTGGTCTAAATTAGGATTATAACGTGTTAGGATTGTAAGACTACAACTCCCACTTAACCGCAGTGACGTTTACCCAACATGCAGCTCGGCTATGAGAAGATGAGGCAAGATGGCGACTAAAATAAGCAAAGAAAGTGCTCCTCCTTTTGATTGTCCATCATGGTGAGAAAATGCACACGCTTAAGCTGCAACTGTTTGTTTGCAGTGCAATACTAGATGCAAATGAGCAAAGCAGCGTTCATTCACTTAAATAACTGATCTTTTACTCGGAGATAAGCTTGTAGTTATTGTAGCTAGCGTTAGCAACCAAGCTAGCTAGCAAGCTAAGTCGTTGCTATTAATTTACAAATGGCGTTTGGTGTTTTTCCCGTTATTTTTTGCAGTATACTTCATATTTTTACTTTTAATATTGTCAGTTATAAGTAGAAGGGGTTCAGTGGTATAGATAAGGCGTTTTAACATTTCTTAGCCCTTTTCTTGCTCTGTATAGCGTTGACATAGATGACGACCGCTAATGTTACAAATGTTTCCATGGGCTGACTGTAACGTACAGACCAAACACTCACTTTTATGAAGCCTTAATCATGACAAGAGAAGCAAAGCAAAGATATTCTTCGTCGCTTGTAATGATAAACGTTGCACAAATGCCCGAATGCAGATTGTAAAATGTTTAAAACGTTCACCAACTGGTTTCTTTCAGGGCAGGCAAGCCGCCCCAGGGGCTGCATCTAGACGTGATGAAGGGAGACAAACTGATGGAGGTAACTATACAGCTTTACCTCAGCTCACAGTGGCCTTGTTATCACATAAATGTTATTGTAAACTCACGTCAAAGCACGTGTCGGATACTATAGTGAGATGTATGTTAGTTAAATGCACCAGATACGAGCCTGACAGCCCACTTTATCCCAGATGTTTTGCACACTGGGGTTTTCTATGACTGCATGGCTTCAAACGGTGCGAGAGCAGCATCAGCCCTGAGATTTAAGCTTTTCAGTGGGAAGCAGCACTGTGAAGTTATGGCTCAGAGGCACAGCGACTCTGTATTGTGAATTTCCCCACTGTGGGACTAATAAAGGAATATCTTATCTTATCTTATCTACACTGTTTATGTGTACCAGTTGTTTGAATGACCATATTCACTGAAATTGTCTCTACCCACAGAAACTGATCATAGATGAAAAGAAGTACTACTTGTTTGGGAGGAACCCCGACTGGTGTGACTTCACCATCGACCATCAGTCATGCTCACGTGTCCATGCTGCCCTGGTCTACCACAAGCACCTGAAAAGGGTCTTTCTCATAGACCTCAACAGCAGTAAGCCATCATTCGCAATCACACCTGTGTATTCATATTATATTTAGATCTAGTGTCTGGAAAGATGGACATAAATATGCAAAGGGATGAAAAACTAATAAAACTAGCCCACAATGAATCGTTTTTACCTGCCGGGAACATTAGAGCTGAAACAGTTGACCACTGATTCTTAGTTGATGGACAGAAAATTAATTTGAACAACTATTTTGATAATCTGTTAATCATTTCAGTAATTTTTCAACATCTGGTTCCAGCTGTGTAAAGGTTTTCCAGCTCTGTTGTCTTATATCACTGTAAATGTAATTTTTTTTTTTTTGTTTTGGACTGTTGCTTTTGGCAAATTTTTAAGACCTTTTTTGTCATTTTTTACTTGTACACAAAGCAGTTAATCACTCTGCAACACATGGATTGCCACCAGGACTGAATCACGTGTGATTCAGTTCCACAATAATGTCACATTCAAAAATGCTGAATAATCTGTGGGTCTGCACATTACCATGCTGGCGTAGTCAGCGTAGTCATGCTATTTAAAACACAGGTGAATGCCCCGCTCAATTCAAGCAAATGCAGTGTACATGCCTACCTTGACCACATGGCTTGTACAGATATAACAGGGTATTTGAGTATATTGAGATTACAGTCTTAGCCCTAAATAGCGGAAAACAATACATTATGTTGTTACAACTGACTGAGCAAGTACCGTGACATAACATACAGCCGAGGAGTCAGCAGTTGACTGCTGGTATCAATTTATTCTCTGTGGTATCGTTGTGTCATCAACGATCAATGACCCAATAAACCTTGATCGCTCTGACAGATCCATGCTTTGTTTGGGCTGTCGCCTCCTCTCGCCGGCAAATGTTTTCCCCTCCATTTTAAGAGAAATGCTCCTCCCTTGCTGCTCGTCATCACTTCTCGCCAGAAAAGGAGCGCATCCTATCTTAACATATGCAAATGAAAACCTCTTTATTTGATTGTCACCATTTTAGCGCACGGTACTTTCCTCGGACACATCCGTCTGGAGGCACACAAGCCTCAGCAAGTTCCCATAGACTCCACAATATCTTTTGGGGCTTCGACAAGGACCTACACCATCAGAGAGAAACCCCAAACCCAAGGCACCTCCGGCACAGGGGACAGTAAGACAGGAGATGATGAGGAGCTGAAAGGACTGCTTGGGCTTCCAGAGGAAGAGACAGAGCTAGAGGTACGTTTAGCTTCTCAATAATAATAATGACAGTCTCATGCTCTCAAACATGAGCTATAGAAAAAAGAAAGAAAATGGTTCCATCCATCTTGTGTCCTAATTATTACATTTTTGCCCACAAATTGCTGAATCAGGTAGACTGCTAGATGCACAACAATCTTTAAAATGTATTTTAGTTATTTTCAGTTATTTTTATAGATATTATGAAGGGTAATATTTTTGTTTTAATCCTCAGATATCAAATATTGTATGGGTTGTATTAAAGCAATACACCTTCCACAATTTGTGGAACATATCTAATCAGATCTCATGATTTTATGATGTGTTTCTGCCTATTTATTAACAAGTAGTTATCTTTTCTATTTTGATGCCACCTGTTGTAATCCTGCTCAGTCTGGTATATTGTGTTGTAAAGTAGTAATATCTTAATATCAGTACTACTGCATGTTGCCAGAACCTGACAGAGTTCAACACAGCTCACAACAAACGCATCTCCCTACTGACCATTGAGGAAGGTAATTTGGAAATCCAGAGGCCTAAGAGGAAACGGCGAAACTCAAGGGTTACCTTCAATGAGGACGACTCCATCATCAACCCAGGTATGAATCAAAGTGAAGGCATTACTGAACACTCATACATCATTTTTACTGATGAAGCCAAACCAAAATATTTTTTTTCAAGTTGATTACTCTCATTTTTAAGTATTGTTTTTGTAAATTCTTTTAAGATTCTTGTGTGGGAGTTTTACAGCATGTGACTGAGAGGGAAATTAGTCCGGAGGATTTTATTTTTAGTTTTGACCTCAGCCAAGACTTTTACAAACTGTAAAGTCGTTTGTTTAATTGATGTGGTCTTGCAGCAAGGGTCCTCCTGTGATGCTGTAAATATATAACCAAACGTTGATGTGTGCATTTCTACATTTAAAGAGAAGAAACACTGCAATAAATCGTAACACTTGTATTTTAAATACTTACAGAGGATATAGACCCTTCGGTGGGACGGTTTAGAAACATGGTGCAGACTGCCGTCATCCCCATCAAGGTAAGATTTGTTTTTGTCTTTTAAAAATGTCTGATTCAGCTGATACACTTAATTTTACAGACTATAGAGTACTACCCTGGGTCACTAAGTACAGTAATACTGCTATGTTTAAGCAAAAGTGTAGCACATGATAATGTGAGCATGGCATGAGATTTCTCTGAATAATGTTGTGTCATCTCTGCTGCAGAAACGCAGATCAGAAGGCCACAACACTCTGGGTCTTGATGACCTGACTTCAAAGCGCATCCATGGCTACAGCTTGGGCGGCGGTCTCTATGGAGACTTGCCTCCCACTAGTCACGAGAACCAGCCAACAGGAGCTCCAGGAGGAGCCGCTATGCAGGGAGGGCTTCCTCTGCCCTTCCCCAATCCAGCACCAGAGGTGGACCTGGCCCCAGAGGCTCCCCAGCCTCCTGTCACACTCAACCCCACACCTGTCACAGCCCCCTACCTACCAGAGACCCACAACGAGCCGCGCAAAAAGAAGTACGCCAAAGAAGCTTGGCCGGGCAAGAAACCCACCCCCTCACTACTCATCTAACCAGTTTGTTAAAGCTGCTGACTCTCAGGTTACCAGCAGATACATCAGGGACGGTGACCTGTGCAGAGGTGGAGTTGTTCACTTCTCAATCTTTTTTATTTGTTGTGTTACTCATCGTCATCATGAAAAAGGCACCACACAATTTCTTCATGGTCTGTCACAAGATATCATCTACATCGCCAAGTCAGCAGTAGCTAAATTGGCCAGAATTCAGCAGAAGATTATCAATAGTGAACACAATTAACATGAATTTACAAGACTAGGCAGTTTGCATTCGAGCCTCAGAGTGTCAGTTAGCTTATGTTTGTCTATGAGTAATGGGTCATGTTTTAGATGTAAAGTTGGATTTTTTTTTTTTCCTACTAAACACGTTTCAACATTTTTTTTTCACTCCTGTGTGTTGATTGTGCTGTTATACAAACGGCAAAAAGTACTTTTATATAAAATATTTTACTGTGAGGAAAGTCAAAGAATCCAGACATGAAAATAGTTTCTATCAAAACACAGGGCTGCTTTTTATTTTGAAAACCTATTGATATGTGAAATATTTCCAATACATGTATTAGACCGATATTAACGGAAGTGTCTTGTATTTGTCCAATAAGCCACTAGATGGTGCACAATGATCAGAGTTTTCAGTGAGGTTTGGCTGCAGACTTTGAGGTAAAATTGTTTATGGCCTGTTGCTCAAACCTTGTCCAAAATCTGTATGAGGCATCCCGTGAAAGCAATTCTTCTGCCTATAAAAGCCATTTGCCCTGTCCAAACAGTATGTTATCACATTTGTCCTTTTGGCTTTTTCCAATAATATATTGAGTTTTAAATGGTTTATTGCCCATTTTTTTCCCAGCATCAGTAAACTGAAAATACAAGGATTTTACAGTTTTCTACATTGACAATTAATTGAACTGTTGTTAAGTAGTAACATAATATAGCAGCACAGTAACAAATACCAAATTTGCTGCAAATAAAAAGGTAGTAGAAACAGAAAGGTTTGGCTTTAGTATCTTTTAATGGTCATGTAGCATGTTAATATCTTTCACATGCAACACAGTGCAGTTTATATAGTATATCGCTCCTATTTAGTTTGACCTGAACTGACTTGAGACAAAGGAACCGTCTTTGCACAGTAGCAGTGAATCAACGTTAGCCATTTCAACCTGGTAGTGAACGCCAATGTGGAAAGGTCACATGAAATGGTATTCTGATTTTATTGGGGTCTTTTTTTTCTTGTATTCAAAAGTAGACCATAGAGAGGTGACAGGAAATGAAGGGAGTAACAAAAGATCTCAAACGTCATCACTTCCGGGACATTGTGGTCTCAGTATAGGTATGCATCTTAACCACAAGGCCACCATGACACTTTTTATGTATTCCCTTTTTAAAAAGTGTTGTTGTGGGGGCAGTAGACTGTAAGCTACCAATCTTACTGCAAAGAAAAGGACCAGGAGTTATGTAAGCGAGGGCAGGTTGACTTGGAGAACATGCAGAAAGATGGTTATTGGTTTAACTTTTCAAGGTCTCCTTTGGTCCAGCATGACGTCACCACTAAAGAGGCTGTTTTCTAGGAAATTCAAGTGGCCGTTTCATGGAATCTTATAATGCGTTAAAGGTTGGAGAACAACAAAACACCAGGTGTTTTCTCTTTTACAACGTGTGCTGGTGACTTTTTGTCCTTGTGGATTTTTGTAATCATATGACTGTAAATAAAAAATGAATTACTTTTGACTCTCTCTGCAGTGTCTTGATTAAGGCGCTATTGATGACATTCAGTCTCTACATGTTGCAGTCTCTGTCCCCCGTTCCATTGCATTCACGTCTCTGCACTCCTCAGGTGAATAGACGGATAGATGGCCGACTCTGATGCTCTGCAACCCATTGTTTTCTGGCAAAGGTGGCAGTGCCAGCTGCACGCAAGTCACTGGGGACCAACAGCACTATACCCTTTTATTTTGATGTTAATAAAATATACCTGATCTCACAAATACACTCCTGATCAAAATCTTAAGACCAGTTAAAAAATTGCAAGAATTTACGTTTTGCACTGTTGTATCTTAAGAAGGTTCTAAGTAGAGTTTCAAAATGTAAAAAGAAGAAATGAGAGCAAGAGACTAAATGTTTTGAGCAGGCAATTTATTGAAAAGAACAATTTAACTAAAATAGGCTGTTCATCAGCTGATCAAAAGTTTAAGACCATAGCTCAAAAAAAACCCTAAAACAGAAATTAAAGTCTCAAAAACAGACTCAGTAATGAGTAGCTCCACCATTATTGTTGATCACTTCAAAAATTGGTGTTGGCATGCTTGATGCGAGTGTTTCCAAAAGGCTTGTAGGAATGTTGCTCCAAGTGGTGAAGATGGCTTCACGAAGGGCATCCACTGTCTGGAACTGATGTCCATTTTTGTAAACTTCCCTTGCCATCCATCCCCAAATGTTCTCAATTGGATTTAGATCAGGGGAACATGCAGGATGATCCAAAAGAGTGATGTTATTCTCCTGAAAAAAATCCTT
Organism: Pterois miles; assembly: GCA_947000775.1. Classification (NCBI taxonomy): domain Eukaryota; kingdom Metazoa; phylum Chordata; class Actinopteri; order Perciformes; family Scorpaenidae; genus Pterois; species Pterois miles. The sequence goes on from CAMQGK010000327.1 coordinate 335,342, forward strand.
TGTCAGACGGGCATTGTGAATTGCAGCATCGTCCTGCTGAAAAACCCAGTCATCACCACACAGACGAGGGCCCTCAGTCATGAGGGATGCCCGCTGCAACATCTCCACGTAGCCAGCTGCTGTTTGACGCCCTGCACAACCTGGAGCTCCATTGTTCCATTGAAGGAAAAAGCACCCCAGATCATGATGGCGCCCCCTCCGCTGTGCCGTGTTGAAAAAATCTCAGGTGGCGTCTCCTTGTCATGCCAGTAGCGTTGGAAGCCATCAGGACCATCAAGGTTCAATTTTTTCTCATCAGAGAATAAAACTCTCTTCCAACTTTGAACGTCCCATGTTTGGTGCTCCCTTGCAAAGGCCAAACGGGCAATTTTGTGGCGTTGAAGGAGACGTGGCCTTTGAAGACGTTTTTTGTTTTTGAAGCCGTTCCTTTGCAGATGCCGTCTGATGGTTATTGGGCTGCAGTCAGCACCAGTAATGGCCTTAATTTGGGATGAGGATCGTCGGGGGATTTGCACAGATTTGGGCTTTTAAAGGATGTGGTCTTAAACTTTTGATCAGCTGATGAACAGCCTATTTCAGTTAAATTGTTCTTTTCAATAAATTGCCTGCTCAAAACATTTAGTCTCTTGCTCTCATTTCTTCTTTTTGCATTTTGAAACTCTACTTAGAACCTTCTTAAGATACAACAGTGCAAAATGCAAATTCTTGCAATTTTTTAACTGGTCTTAAGATTTTGATCAGGAGTGTATGTGGGATATTACTACTGACACATTACATCACAACATCTGTTATATGTGTTTACTGCATGTTTATTTGCATATAGAAGAAGTGTGATTCGATTACAAATGGTCACTAGAGATTCATTCTAGACACATTCTAATGCCAACTGTGAGCAGACGTATTTAAAGCTGTCCACTTGTGATCTGATCACTTTCGATGACCCACAGATACCACGTAATACCAAAGTTGTTTTACTATTGGTTCACAAGCTTTGTTAGAAGTGGGAACCAAACATTTTTTCCATATATATATATATATATATATACATATATACGTATATATATATATATATATATATATATATATATATATATATATATATATATATATATATATATATATATATATATATATATATATATATATATATACATATATATATTTCCCACCAACATTTTTAAAATGAAAAATTCACAATTATTTGGCACCTTTCTTAAAGCTCTGTATATATATTAGTTAAAAAATAACTGTCTACATAAGAATGGTTTCAATAAGACCTTTAAATAATGTTGCACTGCATCTGAATTCCATGACAGGTCCTTCAAGTCACCTGATGGCTTATGGAAGCAAAAATAACAGACTGAGAACAAAGGTGTGTGTCTACAGCCTGTTGTATGTGCATTTCCTCTTCAGTTAAACAGTGACCTCAGGAGCACTTTGAAACTGATTCAAATGAGTTTATGCGACGCATTCACACAGAGGTCATAAACTTTGCTAATATTTAAGTGGTGTTTATAGAAACAAAACTTTGTTCAATGTCCAGTAGTGTGAGAGTTCACACTACCTTTGCCATTAACATAAAAAATGCTCAGTTAAACCTTTGGACAATGCTAACAGCCATCAACCACCACTAAAACTAAAACCTCTACGTATACAGTAACATTTTGTATTTATTCTGATTTGGTAAAAATATCCAGCCACAATAAATTGTTGGTCCTATTTCTTTTTTTCCACATATGAAGTGCACAAATTTCTCATTAAACATTATTCCAGCGTGAGAAAAAAAACCCCAAGTAATTCCCCAAAAACATATACATCCACTGAATAAAACACAGCACACTTAATCATAAAATATTAAAATCAAAATACTTACTACCTAATACCCTTACTTAATTATATATTTTCCAGGTTTATAGCATTTCCTGCAGTTATTTCCCTTTATGCTTCTGGGTCTACATGTTTGATCTTGATGTGGACGCCGTTGAGCGAGCGAAGCACCACTCTAGGAATTAACTTGGGTTTCTGAGTGGGGTCTGCGATCAGCTCGTACCTCTTCAGCGCCAGGGCTGTTGCCACTTTAAGCTCATTCATGGCAAAGTTCTGACCAATGCAGTTTCTGAGTGAGGGAAACAGACAAACGATAAGCTTTTAACCAAAATCATATGAGGACAGCATCAACATGTCATCATCCTTTTCACTTGAAAAGACAAGACTTGTTTCATGGTCAAAAAAATCAAATCAGCAGTCAGGGCCAAATAACTATTATTATTTCTCAGTGTGGACATAATATAAGCGGGTGAACAAAAAGATATGGCAGTAGCCCTGCAGTAATATGAGTGAATGAGTTACTGAGCTCCATTTAATCCGAGTCCCTTTCCATCTTTAAGAAAAAGCTAAAGACCCACCTCCACACCGAATGGCATTGATGCTATTCATGACTATATTGATTATATTAAGGAATTGATTAGGATATTCATGATGATGACACTGATGACGCTGTTGATGCTGTTAATGATGATGACAAAAGAAATCTACTTCTGTACACCCTGTGCATTGCCTCTGTGCGCTGCCTGTCGCCACCTGTGTCTGATCGGACTTCTTGTTGGCGCTTACTCACGTTGTTGCCTCCTATCTAGATCCTTGCTTGTGCTGAACAAATTCTCAGATACGTGTCGCTTTGGACATACTTGGTTTGGTTTAATAGTGTTTTTTCTCTGTGATAGGTATATGTTGTCATAATATGTAAAAATAAATCATCTGCTAAATTTGAAATGTGTGCTACTGAAGAAACTGAAGATCTGACAAGCAATAAGCTTCTCCACATTGGTTCTTACTACAGCATATTGCATTCTACTGTATAGTATTTCTATTATGTTGTCCATAAATCCCATTACATCAAACTAGTGCATTTTTTCTGTTGGTAGCAAGTAGGGCTGCCTCCTCTTTGTCGATTAGTTAACTAATAGGTCGTTCTGGTCATAGTTGACTAAGATTTCTTTAATCAATTAGTCATTTTTTATGCTTTTTTTCATGCAGAATGACTTATTTCCAAAAAACTTATAAGCACAACACAAGATGTTAAGTGGTGCTTTTGTGTGTTTCTTTGTGGAGAAAGTTTTACAGATGAGCCCTAGCTGCAAGAGTTGTTTACTAAAATCCAAATATTTGCATGAAGTATTTCCTTTTGGGGTTTGTGCAATGTTTTAAATTGGATCAGTGCTAGGTTACTCAGTTCCCCCAGTCTCTTATTTACTCTGATTCCAGATAAAACCAAACAGTCTGAGTTACAAATCCACATACTGCAGCCTTTTGGCAGGTCTATGATTACTCAGTGAGTACTTGTAGTCCTACTTCATAATGAGCCATGCATTCATGCCATGCAGTCATGCATTGTCAGGTGAGCACAAACCTTGGCCCAGCAGAGAAAGGCACGAACGCATGCGGAGACCTCTTGGAAACATTCTCCGGTAGGAAACGCAGTGGGTCATAGACCTGTGTTGACACAAACACCAGTGTGACAAAATTACACGTTTTATTCATTTGTCCACTGAAAATGTGATGAGGTAACGCTCACTTACACCCGTAACGCAGTGAGTGAACAAACCATGGCGTACCATAGGTGTCAGTTTGTGATCTGCTGACATCCAGGACCGGGGTTTGCATTAATTGTGCACTAATTTAAGGACTGTTTTATGTAGAAACAGGGCGCTGGGCCACCACAACAAAGAGGGATCATATATTTACTTTGATTCTGTTAATTAAGTACGCCATGTAGTGAGTGGGCACAGGTGACGTTTCACTTCACAAAAAATTGCTCAGTATGATCATCTTGACTTACATCAGGGTTTTCCCAGACAGTTGCATTCCTGTGAAGCGCAAACACAGATGTTCCAACACGAGAGCCTACAAATAAAGAAAAAAAAAAGTACTGTATATTGGTTTAGGATTGTGCAGGGACCGAGCAACAAAGTGTATGAATACAAAATGTACAACAATTAATTTATTTAAATGTGAGACACACTATTGTAAACCTGCCACGACTATATAAAATGAAGGGTTAATAGGTGCTGTATGTTGTGCAAGGATGACTTTGTAGAACAAAGCTAAGGCCGTAGGTCCATCATGGAAAACCAATCTGAGACAAAACCAACACAAGTTAATGTTTTATCTTTCACCAAAAAGGGGTAAAGGTTACTATCTACTCAAGATTATGCTGTCTTATCTCAAGGACTTTTCCATAAACTATTAACAAACCTTTTGGCAAAGTCCTTCCATCCAAAAAGGTAATGGGTTTGGTGGTGACTCTGGTTATTGATGGTATAGGAGGGTACATGCGGAGGGACTCTTTTATGCACATGGTAGTATATGGAATTTTACTGAGATCCTCCCTTAAAACAAAGAAAAACACGCATTAGTTGTCAATATGTTCAATTAAAAAGTGACAGCCTAAAGCTCACCTAATGCAGTTGTGAGGGTAAGCCTACCACTCCAAGGTGTCCTTGCCATCCAGGACTTGAAGGATCTCCTCCCTGCACAGCTTCTGGTGTTCTGGGTGGCAGGCCAGAGAGTAGAAGATGAAAGACAGGCCACTGGCTGTGGTGTCATGGCCCCCAAACATGAAGGTGTCCACTTCTGCTTGTAGATGTTCATCTGATAGACCCTGCTGGTTCTCATCCTGAAGGTGGAATAAAAGACAAAAATATTTTTTTAAAAAGTACAAATAGCAGCAGAGGGTAAAATCAGAGCAAATATGATTTTTAAGGCTTTGTGTTTTTAAGTTATTTTTATAAACTAGATCCTGACAGTAGTACACGTGACAGGTAATCTGAAAAAAATCATGTTCCTGTGTCCTCCGGTGCTCCTAATGGCATCTTTAAAATTTCACAGACGGGAGGAAAACAACCAATCAGAGCCGAGCTGGAGCCTGCCGTCTTTGAGCAGCTGTCAATCACTCATAAACTCTGATCAAACGGTCAAACTCGGCAGCGCTGATCAAATATGAATCAATATTCTGTTGCTGTAGTGACTATTTCTCACATAAAATGTTTTCAGAATCATCTTATAGTTACTGTGTAGCTGTAAAATGAGAAAGTTTGTGACCTGGCAGCCATGTTGAGATCACACTCCAAAACAAGATCTTTCTGAACAGAAAACAACAAGAAAAAAGCATTATAGTAACAGAATATTGACTCATATTTGATCAGCGCTGCCTACTTCGCAGCCCCGCTACACGCGCTGACGTCACCAAAGAACAGCTTTGTTTGGTCCTCTGATTGTGCCCACGCCTTTAAAAGACTCAAGGAAGCGTTCAGCTCTGCTCCCATCCTCACTCTGCCCGATCCCAGCCGACAATTTGTTGTTGAGGTTGATGCCTCCGATTCTGGTATTGGCGCTGTGCTCTCGCAAAGAGCGTTAAAAGACAATAAACTTCACCCGTGTGCCTATCTCTCCAGGAAACTTTCCTCTGCAGAGAGGAACTATGACATTGGAAATAGAGAACTGTTGGCTGTTAAAGCGGCGCTGGAGGAGTGGCGCCATTGGCTGGTGGGAGCAGAGCAACCTTTTCTCATCTGGACCGACCATAAAAACCTTGAGTATATCCGCTCCGCTAAAAGACTCAACTCCAGACAAGCTAGGTGGGCCCTTTTCTTTAATTGTTTTGTCTTCTCTCTCTCCTACCGGCCCGGGTCGAAGAACGGAAAACCAGATGCTCTCTCCAGACTGTTTGACTCTGTTGACGCCCCCAAAGGTCCCTCCCACATCATTCCTCCCTCCTGTGTGGTGGTGGCCGTCACGTGGGGGATCGAGAAGGAGGTGAAGAGGGCCCTGACACAGGTTTCGACACCCGAGGGGTGTCCACATAACAGACTCTTTGTCCCTGTCACTCTTCGTTCCCAGGTGATCCACTGGGCCCACACCTCTCGCATCGCCTGCCACCCGGGATCACGCCGCACCCTGTTTGTGGTTAAACAGAGGTTCTGGTGGCCGGCGATGGAGAGAGACATCAAGGAGTACGTTTCGGCCTGTCCTGTGTGTGCCCAGAGTAAGCCCTCCCACCGACCACCAGCGGGCCTGCTGCAGCCTCTTCCTGTGCCCCATCGCCCCTGCTCCGACATCTCCCTGGACTTTGTAACTGGGTTACCTACCTCTGAAGGTAACACCACTGTCCTCACAGTGGTGGACCGTTTTTCTAAAATGGCCCACTTTATTGCTCTACCGAAGCTGCCCTCAGCCAAAGAAACGACGGAGATTATGTTAACCCATGTGTTTCGCATTCATGGCTTCCCTAGGGATGTGGTGTCGGACCGGGGGCCACAATTCATTTCGAGTTTCTGGAAAGAGTTTTGTTCCTTACTGGGAGCGTCTGTCAGTCTGTCCTCAGATTACCAATGGACAGACTGAAAGACTCAACCAGGAACTGGAGACCGGTTGAGATGCCTAGTGGCACAAAACCCGGTCTCCTGGTGTAAACATCTGCTATGGGTCGAATATGCTCATAATACGTTGCCGTGTTCTTCGTCTGGTCTCTCCCCCTTCCAGTGTGCATATGGCTGCCAACCCCCTTTGTTCCCCCGACCTGGAGGGGGAGTCTGTCGTTCCCTCGGCTCACGCCATGGTGATGAAACGCTGCCAGCACATCTGGAAGGGGGCTAGACAGATGATACTCAAGAACACGGCACGTTACAAGAAGATGGCGGATCGACGGCGGACACCAGCCCCCACCTACCAACCTGGGCAGATGGTCTGGTTGTCTGCCCGAGATCTGCCTCTTCATGTTGATTCTAAGAAACTTGCTCCTAGGTTTGTGGGTCCTTTTCCCGTGTTGAAAGTAATTAACCCTGTTACTGTACAGTTGAAGCTGCCCAGGTCTATGAGGATCCATCCAACCTTCCATGTCGGACGGCTGAAGCCCGCGATCGACAGCCCTCTGGTCCCTACCTCCAAAGCTCCACCGCCCCCCCGGATCATTGACGGAAGTCCTGCATACACGGTCAAGTGACTTCTGGACGTCCGTCGCCGGGGGCGGGGTAAGCAGTATCTCGTTGACTGGGAGGGGTACGGGCCAGAGGAGAGATCGTGGGTTTCAGCCAAAAACATCATGGATCCTCAGTTAATCAGAGACTTTAACAAACATCAAGCAGAGCGTCCTGGGACTTCTGGAGCCATCCCTAAAGGGGGGGGGGGGGTTCTGTCAGGAAGTTCAAGTGTTAATCTAGTGTTTCCTGTTGCATGCTTTTATTTTGACGCACTTCCTGTTTTGTGTTGGCATTCTAACCTCTCCTCTCGTTGCAGTTCACTTCACTCCCTGCCCTGCATGCCTCCTGCCTTCACGTTTGAGCACCTCCTCCTGACCCAGTTATCATCACCAGTCACCTGCGTCTGATTGTCATCCCCCGCCCTGATTGTGTCCACCTGTGCATAGTTATCCACCTCCCTCACTAGTATATAATGTGTGCTCCCTTTTCCTCCTGTGCCAGTTCGTCTTTGTCTCTCGTAGGAAAGCGTACCTGCAATAGTTAGTTTTTGATCTCCTCGTGTATTGATTTCAGCCTGTTTAATGACGTAGCCCTTAGCCTGCCGATCTGGATTTGTCTCCCCATCTGATTGCCTTACTGTGTACCGACCTACTGCTTAGAATAAAGACGACGCTTGCTGGTAACTCCTCTGTCTCTGAGTCTGCATTTGAGTCCACGTCAGAGTGTGTAACCTGCCCTGACAATGACACCAAAAACATTCTGCCTACTCCAGGTTTATTGTGCCACTACTACTACTAGTACTATCTATCTTTAAAAACTGGTGCTGTACTAATAAGACAATAACAAAAGAGCATATAAAATACTATGGCAGTCAGGTAAGAAGGCTCCTTCACCAGGTCAAAGGCAGAGCTAGTCACTCGAGTGTGTGACAGAGGAGATTCATTAACATGGGGCTTTGCGGTTTTACGTGGGAATAATTACATCATGTAACTGAGTTACAGAGGTGTTAGTGGGTAGCTTATTGAGTCTTATTGCGAATACTTGCATAACAGAAATGGATAGAAATTAGCTTCTTAAAATCAGCCAAAACTGAGATGGAAACACTGGCGATGCTCAGCCTACCAAATGGGTTGGAATGACTTAATGCCATAGAGTGAGAGCTTTTCTCTACCTAAATGTAAGGACAAGATCATCCTAGATCTTAGAAAGTGTTAATCTGCCTCCACTGTGACTGATATCTAAGATCAGAAAATCAAGCTAATGGAGCACTAACATTAATCACAATGCATAACAGGCACTGGCAGCTTAGGGATGTTTACAGCAAACACAAGCTTTGTACAGCCAACGCTGCCCTATATTGTCTTATTTATTTAAAAAGAAAGTGAGATTTTGTCTTCAGGCTGCTGCTCTAGCATAAGAGGACAAAACGCCTGACTGTTGCCTTTGTTGGACCAGTGGCCATTGATATGCTGAACATGAGGAAGCTTCTGCACATCAACAGAAGCCTTCTGTGTTTGATTTTGCACTGGGATTTTGCCATTTGCAGGTGATAGTTGTACATTATGCCAAGTCATCTCGATTTGATCTCAGGTTTGACCTTGATGATATCTGCCATTTTTTACACATTGTAATGCCTAATAATTATACTTACTATGATTACACTGCTGCAATAAACTTATCTAGCTGAATCAAGATTTCTTTCATTACCATGCATTACTCCAACAAAGATTTGTTTATAGCCTTGCATTAATCACTAAATACAGTTAAACTTCAATATATGAATTGTGTGTTGAGCTTTGTACCGTACTATACTATATATATATTACTATATACTGTACTCATAATCTTAACATTTGAACTCATGGTCATGTGAGGATAACAGGGTGAGGATAACAGTAGTGTCGTTTAGGCATATCCTCACTCCTTGTATGGTTAAGGTGACATGTGAAGGGGCACTGATAGGACAGATGATGTCAATGAACGTCTGACAGAACAGGATGTATGAGCATGAGATGGCACCACATCTTAATTTGCATATTCATTTGATTGTGTGACGATAAAAGTCTGGGTCAGGGAAAGATAGTCAGTCAGACTTTGTGAACTGACAGACACTCTGTTGCTTGTCAGGGATACTTCGGTCAGACCCAGAGCTCTGTAACCTTTGCATTTTCTACTGGTGTTAGAATAAAGCTGATTTTTGACTTCAGTAATCTTCTCCTATTGCTTCATTAAACAAACATGCGAGGACCAAGAGTTTTTATAGCACTACACAATTTTTATCCTCAACAACCTATAAATACAGCACATAGCTTTTTGTTTATTCACATTATTTTCATTATCTCACAGTGGCCTTTGTCCTTCTGTTTATTATTACACATATTTCTGTGATTGTCACTAGTGTCCTGTTTACTCATGAGGTGTTATAAACCTTGGCTAAACATCAAACTTTGTGGAGTTTGCTCTAATGACTTGATGGCAGTATATTGTTTGCTGTTTTAAAGGAACGGTGTGTAACATTTCAGGCCATCTATTAGCAGAAATGAAATATGAGAGTCCTGCAATATTTGGGTCAATCAAGGTCAGCTTCAGCCTCATGTTTGGCTCTGCATCCGTCCTTCTTCTATATTTCATTTTATTACGTCAAGTGAAGAGAAGCCTTTCTCACACACACATGGTTTGAGACTTCCTGTGTTTTGGCCACAGGTGTAACACAGGATTGAATCACAGACTTGGGACTGCTTCAGTTCATCATGCCTTCTTAGAAAAAAACCAAGTGGTTTGTCTTTCGGCACTGCGTGTTTGCTTGTAAGATGCGATGGTTGTAAGGCGTGATGGTTTCATGCATTCATTGCTATGAACCTCACTACACCCCACACACTGTGGCCTGGGCTCTTCCTCCGTCCTGCTGCAACAGAATCCAAATTTGAGGTAACTCCAGTGATATTTCCTTGATTTACGCCATTTGCAGCTAGCAGGCGCTGTGGAGACTTCACTGGCGCTGCTAAAGTAGCTGCTAGCTCTTGTGCTCGGTTCACTGTCGTCCACTTCAGTTTCTACAGTGCTGCTCGAAATATTCTCCTCCTGATCCGCACTTCTCTTCCTTTGGAGCCACCATTGCAGTGTTTTTGAAGCCTTCCTCTTTATTTAGCTACCTCCACTACACACTGCCAGCCCACTACGTAGCTGCAGCTACGTGAACAAGGCCATAGGCCTTGTACGTGGCACGGTTTTCAGAGATTCCTCCACGTACCCCCTGAGGGAGCTACGCATAACCACAGTTTGAGAACCAATGCTCTGGAGAAAGGCTTGTGTTTTCATGCAACCTGAAGGCCACCGTATTTCTCTGACACACTTGTGAAATAGTGCTAACATGAGCCGCAGAGTGTCGAGAATGGTGTTACCACAGTTTTGTGGTCACCCACCACTAGATGCCACCAAATCATACACACTGCCCCTTCAAGTTTGATTGCTGCTACTTTAAGGCCATTTGTGTTTTAAATGTCTTAATACTGTTATTCACACTATCTTTATAGCTTTTAACTTCATGTTTTGACAATTGGTGCACAACTACAGTTTATAGGTTTGTTACAGATTTCATGACATTGGGCAACAGTGAGAATGTGTAATTTTTTGAATTCAGTAGATTGCAGCTGATATCACACAACATACTTTTGCAAAGAGAAGGATGTCAAGAAAGTCCAAGTGTCTCTTAGTCTGTATGCGGTCCAGCTCACTCTCCTCCTTTAGAGCTTCTTTCCTCTTTCGTATGATATTTTCTTCAAAAGACAACACAATGAATGAGTGTTTGCAGGTTCACTCTTAAAATACAGCATTATCAAAGCTTAGTTTATGGGTTGCTGCAAAATGATCAAATCTAGTATGACTGATATTTGGCAATTGTTTCAGATTGTCATAAATCTAATCATCTATGAAGATCTTACCTGTATGACTGTGAGCCACCCTGCAGGCTTTTCTGAATCTGAAACCATGTGGGCTGAGGTAGAAAATTAGGTCACTGTGGTATGGAAATATCCTGGCCCGCAGGTTAATCAGATTACTGAGCTCACACACAGCGCCAATGTATGCATTTGTTCTAATAAATGAGAAAGTAGGCAAACATTTCAAGCTCATTTTCCTCCACTCATGATTCAGACAGTTGAAGCAAGTAAACAACTGAGAACACAGACATGAAATTGAGAAAAGGTTTGTATGGACTCACCTCTCTGTTTGACAGTTGCCGTTGTAGCTGAAGGCGCACTTCAAGATGCTATCTAGTGTCATGAGGCTCACATGTTCAAACAATTCCAACGACTCATTGGTGTTTGCATAACGTTCCCATTTGTCCTGTCAACAGTGACAAACAGTTGTGACGTCTCTGCAGGAAGTGGAAAAAAACTCCAACACACTCGTTAGCTTGATATCAGAGGTGGGACCAAGTCATTGTTTGCAAGTCACAAGTCTCAAGTCCAAAGTCAAGACTTACAAGTCCAAAATCAAGACTGAGAAGTCCAAAGTCAAGTCCCAAGTCAAGACTTACAAGTCCAAAGTCAAGACTGACCAGTCCCACGGCAAGTCCAAGACAGAGCCAGATTCCTGTGTGTGCGCCTGCGTGAGTGGAACTAAGCCGTCTAAGCAGTCTCCACTGAGATTAGCTGGGTTATTTTAGCGTTTTCCTTCAATTTTAATATCCCGTTTTAAACTTGATCTTAATTGTTTTTAATTGTTTTACGTTGCGCTGCTGAAATCAAGTGTTATCATGTGCTTTTACCAGACTGCCCTGATCTGGCCTGCCTTGGCTGTCTACAAGGATTTCAGTCTCTGGGGTTCCAAGTGACTGACTTCAATGTCTGCCAGAATTTCAGTTGACCCAGCTGGCCCAGTTTCAGGGCCCTTGCCCCTCCTTCCAACTTCATTATTAACCATGCCTCCACTCACCTCACCATCCAGTTGCGACAGCTGCCTCTGCCTGTTTGAGAAAATATCCGATGAAGCTCCCTGGTTGTCATCATCATCCACCCCAGGCCCTCCAGCTGACCAGTAAGTTCTTCATGCTGGACGAGCAGGATTTCCCCCCACTCCCCGGTCACCCCCCATCTTCACCATTTTCATCAGAGTCTGGTGGCCCCTTGCCAACGCATCCACTCTCTACGGTTGTGTCCAGGCTGTTCATATCTCCCGTATTGACATCATCCGAGGATGGGCGGCTGTGACCACCCATCGTTGGCCGGTCACTGCAGAAAATCATTTTTATCCACGCAAGACCTCAACAGAATAGTCAACGCTCTCATTTCCTCTCATTTACATTATTGCAATGCCCTTTACTTTGCTCTCAGTCAAAACTCTTTTTAATCGACTGCAGTTGGTCCAATACGTGGCTGCCAGACTGATCACTGGTATGAGCAGATTTTAGCATATCACTCCGGTTTTAGCTGCACTTCACTGGCGGCACCTTTTTATTCAATTAAATTTGATATTAATCAATTGAGTTCTTGGCATGGTGAACAGTGATGTGAATTGTTTTAATTTTTTATATTTATAAAAAAAAATATATATATATATATATATATATATATATATATATATATATATATATATATATATATATATATATATATATATATATATATATATATATATATATATATATATATATATATATATATATATATATATATATATATATATATATATATATATATATATATATATATATATATATATATATATATACAGTACAGACTAAAAGTTTGGACACACCTTCTCATTCAAAGAGAGCTGAACCCAATCCAGATGGTTTGGGGTGAGCTGGAACGCAGAGTGAAGGCAAAAGGGCCAACAAGTGCTAAGCATCTCTGGGAACTCCTTCAAGACTGTTGGAAGACCATTTCAGGTGACGACCTCTTGAAGCTCATCAAGAGAATGCAGAGTGTGTGAAGCAGTAATCAGAGCAAAAGGTGGCTACTTTGAAGAAACTAGAATATAAGACATATTTTCAGTTGTTTCACACTTTTTTGTTAAGTATATAATTCCGCATGAGTTAATTCATAGTTGCTTCAGGGTTCTGCAGCTGCCTGTTTCAGCCGTCAGGGCAGAGTGGTAACAACAAACAACAACAAAGTAATAGGGCTCACAGGAGTAGAAACAGTTTGGCAGACCAGCATTCGTTTCTTTAGCCAGATTGGATCAAGTCTAAAGGTTCAGAGTCTCCTTTCAGGTAGGCTGAAAGATGAAACTTAAACAGAGTTGATTATCAGAAAATCAGTCAATATATGTATGGGTCACAATCAACATAAAATTGTGTAATACACTTCAACTAGATTAAAATATATATCAAATACAAGATTAACTACACATTAGTGTGCACCCACCTTTATGTTTAAGATCACATAAAATAGGTTTATAAGATATACATGTAAAGATATTGATGCAGCCAGATATCATCAAATGATTAGTATAAAAGAGAAGGTTTTGGTCTAAAACTTCCAACTGTTTTAACTTGCTTTGGTTGAATTTATGTCAATAACTTCCTGCCACTAGAACATGTTAATGAAGCTTAACATCAATTCATGTACACTGTAATGTTAGAATTAGATTGTTCTGCCTCCATAATGTGTCTGTTTCACCACTTCTCTGCCAGAGAAAAACAAGGTATCTGACCTGTTGACCTGTAACTCATAAAAACTCCATCTGGTCAGGACCATATTGGGCTGTTATCTAGTGAGCTTAACCAGGCTGGTTGTATTTTAATTTTATTTTATTTTAAGTCCCACCATTAGCACTCCCCAGAGGTCACGTAAACAGTTTCTGGAAGAAGTGCATATTCATTATCACATTTCATATTCTTCATCATTCACTCATCACTCGTCATAATGCATTCTTTGACAGATGCAATGCAATTTCAGTCTCTGTAATTTTCAACCTGCATGTTTTGCACACTACAGTTTGTTTTTTGTTGACCATCGCATAGTTTTGGTGAGCACTTTTTCCAACTGGCACTCAGTATCAAAATGTAATGTTAGTTTTACATGGTTCTCTGCTGCTTCTTGATTTGATAATGTCTGATTGGTTAAAACAAAGTTGATCTGTGGAATTAAGTGTCGACTTACTGGGAATGAATAGCATTAATAGTTGATTCGGGGAACATGCAATTATCCTATTTGTGGCATACTTTTTAAAGAAGATTCTTTTACATCTTTGGGCATGGGGGGGGGGGGGTATAAAGTGTTTTCAAGTCAGAAGGCTCAAGTTCAAGAGAAGTCACAAGTCACTAATGTTAAAGTCCAAGTCAAGTTGCAAGTCCTTTTTTTTTTTTTTTACTTTTGTCGAGTCTAAAGTCAGCAAATTTTTGAATCAAGTCCACACCTCTGCAAAATATGTCATCTAGACTATTACGGTCATTGTTTTATTATTATGAATTGTCATTTACACGACTAAACTGTCATTTACATACCAGCATAATTTTAGCAGAGTCTGATATCAGTTTTGTGTATGGTTTTAAAACATCATAATGGAAACCGGGGGTCAAAAGCCTTCGGGACCGAAACCACTTCTGACCGTCTGACACCAATAAGCCCTCACCTGAAGACAGAGACAGTAAGGATATGTGGCAAAAGCAGCAAAACAAACAACTCTGTAATAAAACAAGGTAAACCAGTCTTACCAATCCAAGGCACAAGAAACTGATATGTAAAACTATCTTTCGGCTCTGTCAGGAAACAAACAAATAAAAAGTCTGTTACAGAACTGGTTGTAAAAATGGAGCCAGTGTACCTGCATAGGAGATGATAAACAGCACTGAACTGACTACATTGTTATAATGGTGTATCATATCAGATAAAAAACAGTCGCTCACGCACCTGTTGATGTCAGTATAGTTTTCACATAATCTGGATGGTGGATGTTGAGGCTACTTAAAAAGGGGCCCAGCCATGTTGGGTAAGCATAAGGGTACTGCTCTCCCCATGTCACTAACTTGTGCAAGTCTTCCCCATCTTCTTGAAACTGAAAGAAGGAAGGGAAGCTTAACCAACCTGTAGCTTGGAGAGGACAATGTTTAATGTGCAATATTAGTTAAATCCTTTAATCCTTTTATTATTTAAATCATTATATATATATATATATATATGCACGTATACACGTGTATATACGTATATATATATACGTATATACACGTATATATATGTGTATATATATATATGTATATGTATGTGTGTATATATATATATATATATATATATATATATATATATATATATATATATATATATATATATATATATAATATATTTTTCAAGGCTCAATTTTAAGATATTTTGTCACATTTAGGACTTTTTATGGGAATCAAGTCCAAATGTTGAGTAAAAACTGTCCAATTTTTGATATAGTAAATCAAAGTTATGCAATATTAAGTTGGATTTATGACTTTTTAAGTCAGAATGAATAATTAATTCCAATTTGGCAGTTAAATGTGCTTCTATTTGTATTTTGGGCTGGATTTGATGGATTTCATTAATTATTCTAATTTTCAGAAAGTATTTTGGACAGAAAGGGAACATTTGGAGGTGTTGTTATTTTTAGTTTACTATTACTGTTACTATGTACTATCCCAGTGGGCATCAAACTGGACTGGATGTGGCCCCTGAACTCAAATGAGTTTGACACCCCTGTTATATACCGTTTATTCAATAACACATCATTATTTTATATAATTCATGTTTTTCATGGACTTTTCGAGTGCCGATCTGATACTAGTGTTTAATTAATAAGCTCACTGTGTGGAAGTGACTGGGATCATTCTGTTATGACAACATCAGGCTGGACTTAATGATGTAAAACTTAATGTAACTAATAAATACATTGATATAAATGTACTGAATTGTTATGTATTATTGAAATGATAATCCATACACCAGCAACTTGGTAAAAAAAAATTAAAAACTAGAAGCATTTAATATTAGAGGTAGAGATTTCTAACAAGCGGCATCGTGTAGCTGAGACAATTCCGCATCTGAAGTATGTCAACGAATTTGATCTAGCTTTAATAGTTGAGGAGATAGATCCAGAAGAAACCGCCAGGGGGGAAACTATGGCGCTTGGTGGAGGTCTGCGCTCTCTGAGTGCTTTTCTAGTCATATAAATGTGTCAGGGTTATCCTAAAGGATAAGAAATCAACTAAATCTGTCAGAAAATATATAATGGAATAAAAAATACAATATCTCCACTTAACTGTGGTAGAGTGGAGGAATAAATGGAAATACCGGTACCCGTGTACATCAAAACTGCACTATAAATTGCACTTATTAACTTAATTATTTGTTTTCACTGTAAAGCGCTTTGTAAGTTTATTTTGAAAGGTGATTAAGTTGTTTTGTTATTAAAGTAATTATTGCTGTTGTTGTTAAACAAGTTGCAGTTGCTACTGAATTACCTCCTTCGCATGTCCAAAAAGCCAGTGTGTCGGTGGTCCTGGGAAAACTTCAAGGTTTCGAATCGATTCTCTTCTTCGGGCGAGCAAGGTGGTGAGTTTATAGACGGCGGCAACGACGCACAGCAGGGCCAGCAGGTGATGCATCTGAGCCCAGCCCCACTTCAACCCTAAGAAGGCTGCAGCAGACTCCATTCCGCTTCAATCTGAGCCTGGATGCAGCAAAAACTCTCCGCGCTCAACAGAAAGTCTCCTGCTTGATGTGCGCAACAAATTCAAGCACGGGAGTATGAAGTAATCTCCAGTGGGTGGGAGGAGGGAGGGGACGTCTAGAGGGGAGCCCACAAGTTGCGACGCATCTTTATCTCGCGAGATAATTACAGTTTTACAGCTTTGACCTCGAATTAGTTTAGGGGTCACGTCTAGTCCAGTTTGATGTCCACTGGGACAGTGAAACCACTGTAAACATGTAAATAACACCTCCAAATGTCCCCTTCCTGGTAGAGGTGCATTCTGAAAATGATCACAACTAATGAAAAATTCAGCCCAAAATACAAATAGAAGTGCATTTAACTGCAAAATTGCAATTAATTATTCATTCTGACTTAAAAAGTCATACATTCAACTTAATATCTCATAAATTTGGCTTACTACGTCAAAAATTGGGCATTAATTACCTAAAATCTGGACTTAATTCCCGTAAAATGTCATAAATGCGAAAAAAATATTTCAAGCCTTCAAAATTAAATCTCACTTTCACAGTAAATATACATAGCTTTGAGTTGTAGTTTATACGTTTGACTCCCCAAGTTTAAGTCAAAAGTTTAACTTAATTATCTTAATTATGACTTTCTATAACTGATAAATTTGATTTAATATCTCATCATTTCGGCTTTTTATGTCAAAATTCTGACTTATTTTAACTTCAGTTTGAACATAATTCCTGTTAAAAGTCATAAATGTCACAAAGTATTTCACAATTGAGCCTTGAAAAATTAAAATCTCATACCTCCCTGCAATTTTTTCACTTTACAAAGTCATTCAGTTGATTGCCATCTCCTCACCGCTAGATACCACCAGATCCTACACACTGGACCTTTAAGTCAAATTTTGAATGCAAGACAAACTAGACTAGACTTTTTAAAAAATATATATTCATCCATCGTCAACCACTTATCCCGTTAGGGGTCGCGGGGGGGCTGGAGCCGATCCCAGCTGGCATTGGGCGAAGGCGGGGTTCACCCTGGACAGGTCGCCAGTCCATCACAGGGCACATAGAGACAGACAACATATAGACAGACCACCATTCACGCTCACATCTACACCTACGGGCAATTTAGAGTCATCAATTAACCTAAATTGCATGTCTTTGGACTGTGGGAGGAAGCTGGAGTACCCGGAGAAAACCCACGCTTACACGGGGAGAACATGCAAACTCCACAAAGAGTCCCAAGCCGGACCTGCGACCCTCTTGCTGTGAGGTGAGAGTGCTAACCACTGCACCGTGCAGCCCCTTTTATTATTTAAATCATATATATATATATATATATATATATATATATATATATATATATATATATATATATATATATATATATATATATATATAATAATATATGGATTAAAGGATTTAAATAATATTGCACAGTGGGCTGGACTGGACCCTTTCACTGTGCCTCAGGCCCTATGTTTGACACCCTTGGTATAAGTGAGTTTTGCAAGTTTTCGCTATTTGTGTGTTTCCCTCAAAACATGATCGTGCTGGGGCCTGTCTGTTAATATAAGTATTAACATTAATATAAATATGAACAGGATTTTTGACTTTTGCACTAAATTTAAAAAGTCCTAAGCATCAGTTAGCTCCGTGTGCTTATGTTACATCTGACTCATATTGCTCATATCACGGAGGCTAAGATTTTCCATTGCTGCACTTTCCAGACATTATGCTTGTTATCAGTCCTCTGTTAACCTAAATAATCTTTGACTACTCAAATAAACTTCTCGAACTATTACCGCAACCTATATTTATGAAGTAAAGCCAGATATTCACTGCAAGAACCTTTAGTTAAGTTTAAACTTGGCAGTTGAATCAATTTCAAAACAGCACAATTACATTTATTTTTTTTACTCAAATAAATTACAAAATATCTCATAGTATAAACAGTATTTGCAATTTGACACCTTTATGTGAGAAATTACACGTCTGATACACATACTGTATCTCAACACCTATGCTAATGCAGAAAGTTGAATTATGCAACACCATCAGAAAAACAGTGTGGGTGAAAACCACAGTAAATTTCCTCTGCATTGGCTGTTGGACCACTTCCGAGTTGTCAACATAAATGTAGTTGTTACACTCAATCCATAACTCTGAGTCTGTGATCTGAGTGAGGGAGTGCCTCATTGGTTCAGTATTGTCTTAATTTGTGAAGAGACGTGAGTGCCTCAAGTATGGTGCGAGAAGGCTTTATTTTTCTACTGCTTATTTGGACATCATGCCCTTTTGCCTCAGGAAACAGTAAGTAGCTCTTTAAATCATCGATGTTACACTGTATTTAAACTACAATGTTGGGAAGTTATTGTTGTATTTCAAGCTACTGTTAACATAAAACTTATATTTTGGCAGCCACAGATCACCTTCAGTTCTCGCTGGGATGTCAAGCTGTGATACCTTGTCAACATTACAGGAGTGATTCAGACTCTTTCAACTGGTTTTATAAGAAAGATGAACATAGCAACACAATTTCGATATATTTTCAAGATAAGAACGGAATCGAACACCATCATCAGCTCTTTCATTCCAGAACGAAGGTGCCGCGCAATGGTTCCTTGGTCATTGATCATGTCACAGAGGACGATCGAGGCCTTTACTGGTGTAAATACTGCTTTAAAGACAGCTGTTGGAATAAACCGCCCAAAGTCATCAGTGTGAAGAAAGGTCAGAACTATTGTGATTGTTTGTTCTCTTAAAACTGAATATGTTAAAGCACCCAACTGCTTTGTATTATACATTTGCAAAAGCCCATACTCATACATACATTTTTTCTTTTTTCCAGAGATTCAGAAAGAAACTCATAAGACATTATTTGTTACTGCAGGCAGCAGTTTTACTCATGCATGTCCATGGGAATTGGCTAACTTACAATGGACATTTGAAGCAAGTAACACCTCGACACAAGGACCAAAATCAGACTTTAGGACCTCCAATAAGTCTATACACATTGCAAATGTCAAAAGAGCAGATGCTGGGAAATATACCTGCTGGAAGCATGTATGTGCTGGACGCAGGAAGAAGCTACTTACCATCAACTTGTGTGTAAACACAGGTGAGAAAATAACACACATACAATGTCTTATGTCAAAATTAAATGTCTTCACTTATAATCTTTTAATTGCAGTACACGACAGTAGGGATTCATCCATTTCTTGTGCTGTGATGTGTGATGTGGAATTCAGTAACATCAAACCAAACAGCACATTAAACGTGGAGACAGGCAAAAGGACATCAGTGCTTGTAGCTCCAAATGGGTCTTTAAATTGCAGTGCAAAGCAGATGTTTGATGGATACAGTACAGTTAACAGCACTCACAGACCATCAAATGCTTCAAACAAAACAACAGGTGGGTGTTTTTGCCGCATCTCCCTTTAAGGAGTTCATGAACTGAATGAAAGAGGAATTTTAATTCTTATGTTTTTTGGTTTTTACAGATATACCTGCAGTTCCTGAATATCTGATCGCAGTTATTTGTGGAACATCAGCAGCCCTTACATGTCTTATTTTAATGGCATTCATTTGCTACCTCAGACCAAGACTGCGAGCAGGTAGGATACGCAACACTTTGTCCGATTGAATTTCCTGTTTGTTGTTTTTTTTTTCAGTGGTCTGCTGCCTCGAAAGAGAAGTAGATGTCTGACATACTAAGTCCTGATTCTGTTTCTGTTTCCATCACTTCAAAGCATTTCCTGTTCACTTCTGTGGCTGCTTGAATGGCAGGGTAAGTGTTCAATGACAATGATGATAATAGTGATGATGATGGTGGTGATGATGGCATAACCTAATACTATCTACCATGCAACCTCGAACCAGTATGTGTGCTGTTTTGTTCAGGTCATGACATTTCTTACATCTTACTACAGATGGAAGAGGAGCCTTCAGTGGTTTATTCATCAGTTGTCATCAGGAGACCTGCGAAGACAACAAACAATCATATGACTTACAGTGACAGTAAATGTGTCTATAGTGAAATAATAGTACATAGAGAAAGGGTCCCAAATGAAGATGTCCCACAAATGCCACTATAATAATAGCTCCCTTGTACTTCCTTAGAAAAAGTGTTTGTGACTTCACCCACGAGTCTGAAGAGGAGTTTCCAAACATTAGGTCGACTTGTTTGATCAGAAAGTTTCCTAACTGGGTGAATAGATCCAAGCGGCAGCCATGATGAGAGCTGATTGAATTCTCTACGACACAATAAAAAAGTAATTTATTAGTTTCTTTCCTTTTTTTTCCCATCACATGACCATCCTTTCCATAATTCTTTGCTCCAACATGACTTACAATTCAGGTGTTTTCAAGCCAAAATATATATTGTTCCAGTATTATATTAGTTATATATTAGTCTGGAGAACTTTAATGAGAAATGTTTGGTTTGATACTAATGACTGATAATGTGTTTTATGAAAAAATTCTTACTTCAGTACATTTTGAGGTAGGGTACTTTACTTGAGTATTTATATTTCTAGCCAGTGAGATATAGGTCACTATATTGTACCCTGTTACTCCGCTACATGAAGGAGGCAAGTTAAAATCATCTCCGCCTCAAGCAACTACAACAACTGGCCTATTGCTGCTTGCATGTTACACCCGTCACTTCCTAGGTCATGTTTTATTTTGTCATTTCGTTTTATTGTCTCTTTCCTGTTTCATTTTGGTACACTAACTCTCCCTCTCGTTTCAGATCACTTCACTTCCTGCCCTCGTGTGTTTTCCTCCTTTTGCATGATTGACAGCCCCTGACCTACTTTTCATCACCTCTACCTGTGTCTGATTGTCAGCCCCGCCCCTGATTGTGTCCACCTGTGTCTGGTTATTCACCCCCTCACTTGTATGTTATGTGCGTCTCCCCCTCCTTCTGTGCCAGTTTTTGATCCTCAGTGTGATAGCGTTCCAGCATTTCTTCCTTATGATTTGACTCCTTGTGTTTTTTTTTTTTTGTTTTTTTTTTTTAATCTCTGCCTGTTTTTTTGACCTGACTCTGCCTGCCGTTTTGGATCTGTTTGCCTGTGAGTTTTCACCTACCTATATTGAACCTTTTTGAAACCAGTAAAGACGCTGATTGTTTTGAAACCACCTCTTGTCTGAGTCATACTCTTGAATCCTGTCCAGACCTGTTTCCCAGTTGTTACAGTATGTTAATGAGTAATCAGTTATAATAAAGCAATGGTGGATAATAACAGTTTTACAGTAAAAGAGAACTCTGATTCTTTCTGCACGTTTTGTATTTACCTCTGCACTTTTAGGAAATATTTTGTATGCAGCACTTTGCATGGAATGGTATTAAAGTACTTTTACAGTGTGGTTTTTAAATGATCTGAGTAGTCCTTTTATTATTGCTTACATGTTGATTCCTAGCTGATTTATGATAATATATAATATCCTATGATATGCTTAATGTTATGCACTGAAATTGGCCCTTATGCACAACTGAATAATATGATTCCTTCAAATTGGGTCGTGTTTATCATGTTTACAAGATGAGAAGTCGTGTACATGATATGTGGTGTTCAAGTTTAATGTGGTGGTCGAGTTATTAACATTACTGTCTGAGTCTAGAAGCTAGAACCTAACAATTTAGCAAGCTTGTAAGTGGGTAACGTAATGAAATGAAATGCAAAGACATGATGACGGAGGAGAAAGATGAGACGATATACAAAATGAAGTTATTATGCACCGATAAATGAACTTCCATGGGCTCCACCATTTCTCACAGTGCCAACAAACACGTCACAAGTCGTGAACTCAGAGCTTTCAGAAACTTTCCACTTGTGAGATCGTGAATATGACATGAGGAGGGCGTTATGTCATGTTGTCATTATGTCATGTCATGTTTTCCACTAGCTAGCTTGCTAAATTTTTAGCCTCTGTGACTTTTAGACTCGGACAGTAACATTAATATTGCCATAGCTTGGCAGCGGTGTTCTTCATGACTTAACCATGAACGCCACACATATCATGTACACGACTTCCCATCTGGTAAACACTCCAAACACGACCCCATCTGAAGGCAGCAGTACTTAAGTATTTTTGCCTACAGATGGGTATACTTGGCTTGTAGTTGTGTTTAATTTTTGATAGAATAGCCTACTAAAGCGTGTGTTCAAGTGTTCCAGTGAGTCATCGCGCACGATACCTTGAACCTGAAATGAAAGCAGCTAAAGGGAATTCAGCCATCATTATTTAATTATTTACACCTATGCGTTTCCCATGTGACATGTCTGAAAACATGTCTTCTGTGAAAATGGCTTATGAGAATGTGCATTTTAACACTGAAGTACAATTCAGTGATTGCATCTTTAGTTTACTACTTGAGGAATATGTTGAATGCAGTTTTACTTCCTCCCTCACTAATAATAAAATAACCTACTCCAGTAGGTGGCTGTAATGCGCCACAAAGTTGGATGCAGCCGCCGAGAAAAAAAGCAGAGGGAGAAAAGTAAGCTGGTTTTCATTCACTGTTGCAGGCTGTGTGAATGCTGTCTGATATTAAACCAAGCAGATTTGCTATCTTCATTTTAAGAAGATCTTTGTTTCCACACATATATATTTGCCATTGCATTCAAGTAACGTGGTTAGCTAACGTTGAAACGCTTAACTTGGCTAACACAGCTTTCATTGTAGCTAACTGGCGCTAGCTAACTTAGCTAGCTGTGTAGCTACTAGCCGGGTGTTGATTGAACAAACACGGTGAGGCCTACGGATCCTCGGTATTTCTTTACAACCGAAGACGAGCACATCAACGTTTCCCCGGTGTCTACCGGCAAGGGAAGAGCTGCATTTTGTCGTTTGTAAGGTAAGTCAATGAAACAAACTATTTGGCGTTAACGTGAATTAGCTAGCTAGCTTACTATATTAAGCTAACACTGGTTGCTAGGTAACGTTAGCCTACAATGCTACCTTAGCTGACAGCACAGGTAGTTCGCAGTCTAATGGTGATATTAGCGATTTAGCTAATGATATTCTCCTTCTACAGACATAAATAACTTTGTGCCTGAAAAGATGGAAGCTCCTCCTGTTACAGTGATGCCTGTCACTGGGGGCACAATCAATATGATGGAATACCTGCTGCAAGGTAAGCTAACGTTAGAGACATCCACAGCTGAAGGCAGAAAATGAAAGTAGTGATATCTAGGCCAGGGGTGTCAGTTCAGGGGCCACATCCAGTCCAGTTTGATGTCCACTGGGACAGTAAAACCACTGCATAATAATCTATAAATAACACCTCCAAATGTCCCCTTTCTGTTCGAAGTACTTTCTGAAAATGCTAATAATTAATGAAAATCCAGCCCAAAATACAAATAGAAGTGCATTTAACAGCAAACTTGGAAGTAATTATTAATTCTGGCTTAAAGTCGAAAATTTAACTTAATATCTCATAACTTTGGCTTACTATGTAAAAAATTGGACATTATTTACTTTAAATCTGGACTTAATTCCCATAAAATGCCATAAATGCGACAAAATATTTCAAGCCTTCAAACTTAAATCTCAGTTTCACAGTAAACATACATAGCTTTGAGTCGTAGCTTATAAGTTTGACTCCCCAAGTTTAAGTCAAAAGTTTAACTTAATTCTCTTAATTACAACTCTAATAATAAATTTGATATAATAGCTCATTATTTTGGTTTTCTATGTCAAATTTCTGACTTATTTTAACTTAAATTTGGACATAATGCCTGTTGAAAGTCATAAATGTGACAAAGTAATTCAGAAATGAGCCTTGACAAAATTAAAATCTCATACTTTTCTGCAATTTTTAGTCTTTACACTGTCATCCAGTGGGCCTGATTGGACCGCTTGGCTGGCTCCGGCCCTCGGGTCGTATGTTTGACACCCTTGATCTAGACTATGAACTATAATGTTAGGTATACATGGCCTGTCCTCGACTGGATGATAATAAGGATAAGAAAATATGTGATTAAGTTAGTTTGTGTTAATTTGAAATTGTTGTAACTATAGCTAAATCCTAAATCACAATTTATAGTTTTTAGGTTAACAACCACATGATTTGTATCGCGTTAATGCATAAAACAGGAAAATGGGAAAATATGGTGTTGCTGCTATCACTGAGAATAGTTGTGTGGTATACAGATCGGTCAGAAATTAAAAGGAAAAACCAACACAATGTGGCTTAATGATATTTGGACACATCAAGCTGCCAGAACTCGTGGCATGCCTTCTCTGGACCTCAAGAGTTCACCAGTTTGGGATCAATAAAGTACATCTATCTATTTATCTTCTGAAAGATATTGCCTCAGTTGGTGTCTCAACGACGACGATGATGATGATGATGATGGTGAGAGAGTGATGTTTTTACCTGTTATTTCAAAATCTTCCAAATAGTATAGTAGTCTGCTCTCATTGATATAAAGGGGATGGAGAAGATATTACAAACTCATTAAAATATAACGGTCTGATTTTAAATTTAATCAACACTCCTTTTAAATAGTTTCATCAAAAACTGAATATTAAAACCTTCATGACGGGTAGAGACTGCAATATTGCCAGCATAGCTTTGTGTTAGTGTATCTTTTTACATCTTCCATGTTCACACCACACTGTTTATATATCTGTTTTTTTTTTTGTAACCATTTATTAATGCAGGCAGTGTGTTAGACCAGGCACTGGAAAGCCTCTTGCATCGCCTTCGAGGTCTATGTGACAACATGGAACCTGAGATCTTTACAGATCATGAACTGGTTTATCTTCTGAAAGGCCAACAAGGGAACCCTTTCATTCTGCGCGCCCGGAGGTCACTCTCCCACCCCACATCACCATGGCACCTACGCTACCTCGGCCAACCAGAAGTGGGAGACAAGAGCCGCCACGCCCTGGTGCGCAACTGTGTTGACGTGGCTGCCTCTCACAGCCTGCCGGAGTTCCTCAATGAGATGGGCTTCCGCATGGACCACGAGTTTGTGGCTAATGGACACATATTCCGCAAAGGTGCTATGAAAATTGTGGTTAGCAAGTTGTCACGCATCCTGGTACCGGGGAACACGGAGAACACAGAACGTCTGTCGCTTTCATACCTGGTGGAGCTGAGTGTGTTGGCTCCCGCCGGCCAGGACACTGTGTCAGAGGACATGCGCAGCTTTGCTGAGCAGCTTAAACCCCTGGTTCACCTGGAGAAGATTGACCCCAGCAAACAGAGACACTGAATGACACCATTTAGGGGATGAAGTCACCTCTGACTACCATGGACAAATCTGACCGCCAGTTTTGTTTTTTTTTTTTTTTTACATAATGTTTACATTTGAACTAAAATTAAATATAATTCAACTTCAACTGCAGGGTTTCACTTATGGTCAATTTATTATGTGAAAATGACAGTAATTACTAAAAAGATATCACTGCACTCCATTTTCCACCAAAACATGGTACAAGTTTTGACATAGTACGTTATCACTTTTTCATCAATTAATACTGCAACTCGTTATTGTTTCATTTAAGTTTTTATATTTGTTGTAGATGCATAAGCATGCTCTTGCAGAAAAATTATCTCCTGCACAGTGGAGTTTATTATAGCTACAGAAGAAACAGTAGTAATGTCAGGGCTGCAGACTAACTTTTTTTTTTTACATTGGTTGCACTGATGTGCTTACCTTTTTCTATTTACGTGTGCCTGAAAATTTTCACCTAGCCATTTGGTGCTGCAATAATAGATTTTAAGCAGTTTTTGTTGGTTCCCATACACATTGGTAGACTAATTTCTTAACACATAATAGAAATGCTCATAAGGAATTATGGTGCAGATATTTTTTCTCTGTGCCAAAGATGTCAGCTCAGATGGTTGCTGAAGTAGGGGGTAGTACCACACTCTGGAGCCATGAATGTGTTAGGGAATAAATAGGAGAAATACAAGAAGCCAGTACCTGCACTGAGTGTCAAGCTGTAAAAGAAGTATGTATTGCTAAAAAAAACATCTACAAGACAAGTAATATTTGTCATAATAATAATAGATCTTTACAATATGACATATAGTTAGGGTGGCTTTTGTATTTTTTATTTCTTTAATTGATTTAAGTTCTTGATTATGTTCTTTGATTAAAAGAAAACATGGATTTATTTTGCTCAGTAAGGCAGGGTTAATGTCCAGCATCATCAGTTTATATTTACATCACTGAACCATGATGTATGCTGCACAAAGACCTGTGTTTTACTGAGCTAACATTTTTTAAATTTGGATATGATTTGTGTTCTATGGTAAACACGTTGATTTTATCCCACTAGGGGTCTCTCTTGCTCTTTGTGTGTCTGGCTGACTCACCAGCTGAAGACCACCTCAGATCATCTACAGGAGCTGTGGTTGCCATGGAAATAATTAGCTGTGAGATCTGCACATCTTTTCCCCCCACTCTAATTAGCTTTCTCAATTGCTTAATGATACATAGACCTGTGAAAGCCTTTCTTTCTTCCCCTCAACAAAAGCATTGATTTTCCCTCTCTTCCCCTCTCATTTCTACTGTTAACCCATTAGTGCCTCTTTCATGGGAACTTGAGCTGGGACTATTACGCATGAAAGTACTACAGCTGCCTCAGGTTCTTCCCCCTTCATGCTGAATTCCAAAATGGCTTGTACACGAGTGTGTCAACATTATGGCCAATGTGGTGCAGAGACTGAAGTAACTAATGCACATCCTGTCAGTTATGATAATAATGTGGGCAATAAGACATGAGTGCTTCTAATAATACCCCTACAGGAGGATGCATTTGCAGGGGTTGCGATGTAAAGTGACCGTGTGCGTGTCTGAAGGGAGAGTCGAGGGCAGATGGCTGTCTCTACAAGTTGACCTACCTGCATGTCAAGGCTGATGAGGACGAGCTCGCTGGGGTGGAAAGGTGAGATGTCATAGCTTCCACACATACATTTGCTGCACCTTGAAAGCCACACATTGAACATTTGAATATACTGTACATTGTATTGCTATAGGACTCTTTAAATTAGTGTTTTGAAGGCCAGTCTAATCTGTGCTTAAGATGAACCTAATTTCATAGTTTGTAACTAACAAAGTTGCTTGTCAGTGAGAAAGCGGATTATCTGATGGAGACAGTTTTATGTTCCAGCAACCAGAAGCAGACTACTGGCCCTTAGGACTAAAGCATGATGTTTCAGCTCTGAGTGAATTATGTATTAAAGAGGCAGATGCCTCCTTGCCCAAGGCTTTATATGTCCAGCATGGATACACTACAGTCTGCTGGCTTTCTTCCATTTAAACTTGTGTTTAGCACAGTACTCTTTGGTGATGAGCTGGACTCCCACTGCACCTCCACTCCACATTGCCTGGAGAACAGAGGCATAGCTAGGCTAATCAGTGTCTTGGCATCAGGCCTTCTCGGCTATTGTGGATGTAGCCAAATACTGACTTGCACAAGTGAGCGATTTAACTCGTTGCCGGGGGCAATGATATTCTGCATAGTTTATTTCAAGAAACAGACAAGAGTGACGCCTTCTTCCCACACATACATGCAAACATCCTGATAAATTTAGAAATATGGTGTGGTGCTGAGTTACAGTTACAATATGTGATTGATTGACAGTTATTACTTTTCCTTGTGGGATTGTTATTTTGAGTTATGAAAAATGTGTTAAATGTGGGGTCTTATAGGTGCTGCTATTGTCAGAATGCTTGCAAGCTGAACTGCTGCAGCAGAGGTGTGAGTATTTTACATTTTTTATTCAATTTAAAATGATAGAAATCT
Organism: Pterois miles; assembly: GCA_947000775.1. Lineage (NCBI taxonomy): Eukaryota > Metazoa > Chordata > Actinopteri > Perciformes > Scorpaenidae > Pterois > Pterois miles. The sequence goes on from CAMQGK010000327.1 coordinate 363,726, forward strand.
CAAGAAAAGTAACAAATCATCACATTTGAGAAGCATTTAATATATATATATTAAATTAAATGCTGCAATAGTAATTATACAGTAGATGTATGTCTGTGTATGTGTGTAAATGACTAACCCTCATCCTACCAACTGCAGACCCCCGAGGTGTACTTTTTGTCATATCTCACAGGTACTTTATTCTGTCACTCCAATGTTTCATGACTTTGACAATCAGTTTGTTCCTAATGACTTCATATCTTTGTTTTCCATTTCTTTTTTAATTAGTGCTTTTTAAATAATAACGTTAAATTCCCGTCAAAGGCAACCATTAGCAGCCTATGCAGTTTTAAAGCTACTACAATGAATTGCCATTTCGTGTTGATTTTGGCAGTCCCTGTGGACAAAAGCTGTAGTGTTTCCGAGCACCAGAGTCCCTTCAGAAAACCTCTCATTTTACTGCAGCAGGGTCAGACGGTGTGTGCGGGTTGAAGGTAGCAGCGAAGCCGGATCTGGGTCTATCTGAGGTGGGCTGATGGCTGCCGGAGGTCCTGCTGAAGGGATTTCTGATGAACATTCATACTGTAAATTGTTTCATCTGATTTTGTGGGGAATCTGACCAGATGACAAGCATCTAGAATATTTATATAGAAACACCCAATATTCTTGCTGATGGTTTTGTTTGCTTGTGTGAGTCATATAGGCTGTTTCATAACCAGTCAAATGTTTATTGTAGTAACTTTAATTGATAAGATAGATACAATTTTTGCCATGGGTCCTAATTTAAAGAATCACACACTCTCAGGTTCATTTTGAAAGAGACAGACACAGATTTCCTTGTGCTCTAGTTTTGTTTTACACAATATGCAAATTAACTTCAACTTTCTTAAAATAGCAATAATAATCTGTTTTTTATGTCTTAAGATGACAGTACATAAACTAATAGTGTTTTGAGAAGAAATAAGTCAACATTTTGCTATAGTGGTTGTTTTTTACAGTACTTTATTCAGTCGGTAGTCCTTGTATGTTAAATATGTTTCTAGGATGAGGCTTAACTGATCTCATCTATAGACACTTGGTGAAAAGGGTACAATCTTATTGTACTAGTTGTACTAGTGTTGTATGTTTCATGCATACACCTTTATTTGGAGTGCATGATTTCAGTGCATAGCAACAGTGGCCACTCGCCTCTACTAAGCATCTTTGACATCATCACTATTATACATATTCAGTTTTATAATACAATTATACTCACTGCACTTTTGGGTATGAGCGCAGAGCACACTGGTTTTCCTCTTTGGGCCTGTTGGTTATTCTGGGCATTCAATTGTTAACTTTAATTAATTGGCTATGGCAGATAGTGTTAGTTAATCATATTTCGTTAGACCTCCGAAATGGGGAGGGACGTCATTACCTGCACATGCCTTTACTTTCCATTCCACAACACACTACAGACTTAATTAAAACTCTTGGCTTCAATTGTCTTTGCCTCCTCTGAAGATAATGTTCATAGTTGGCAGTGCACATGCCAAGATTCCCACAGAAAGCTGGCTCTTGCTTGGGGCAGGAAGTCTTTAAGTCATCCTACTTTGGGTTGGTGCCATGAAGGGGTGAAATCCAGCTTTGTCTACTCAGGAACGTTCTCAATACTTGGATTTGAGCCCTCTCCTTCATGTGTCATTGGGAGCCCATATGCTTGTTAGGTAGTGTGGGTTGTTTGCTGAGAGGGGAGGAGAACCAGGGGAAGTAGCTTCCCAAACTAGGCATCTATCTCCCAAGGGTGTTCTTGTGGCTTCTCCAGCTTCCTCTTGTCCTAATCCCACTGGGCAGGATGGTTGCGGGGATAAATTGCACAACATCATGAGATTGCGAGGCACGTCTGCTGGCAAGGCCCAGGAAATGAGGACTGTCCCTTTCCTTATGTGAATGAAATTCCAGAGAACTTTTTCAGGGTGTAAATTGACAGGCACAAAGCTCTGCCTTGTTGTTGATGTGGTGCTCTGCCTTGCTTGTGGCTGGCTGAGGTGATTACCGCTGTGCAGAACATGCTGTTCCAGGATGAGCCTGAAGCCAGCCATGCTGCCTCTGGAATGTCTGGTATGGGGACAGCGTAGCAGTCAGCCTGGAGGGGACCGAACACATATGTAGTTTTAAAAATCGTGCTGTCTAGGCCTCCCTCCTCGCTGTCTGTCTCAGTCCTCTCCTCTTCCTCCGAGTCTTGTTTCTCTGGAGGTTCAGTCCTGCTGTGAGCCTCTGAATCTCATTGTTAGTCTTCACAATTATTTTTCTTTCACTTTATGTGTAATCAAGATGCATTGTGCCGTCTTGTGTCACCAAAATTCTGGCACTCAAGAATATCACTTGTGAACAAGTAGCACCTTGCCTTACAGACCGGCAGTGGTTCGATTTTTACTCTTGGCACGTATTTAAAGCTGGGGGAAGCAGTTTATTTTTGGCATTAATAGGCAAAAATTCCATGATAACCTTTCAGCACATTGTAATTCAAGTGGTACCCCAGGGTAGGCTGTTTTCTGCGGGAAAAAGGCAAAACAACAACAACAAAAAAAAAAAAACCCTGCCAGAATTTGGAAATACAGCCGTCATCCTGTAGCTCTCCTCTCTCTCCACTTTATCCTGAACCGCTCCCAACAGACGAGTGAGGGCATGTGCACACGTATCATACTTTAATCAGTACGAGTAGTCATTCATTTCAAACATCATCTCAATCATCACTGCGATCCCAACGCCGTTATATAGTGGCAGCTCTTTGAGTATTACAATCCTCTTTTTGTTGCAGACTTGTGGGACTGTAAAGGCCCTTTGAGATGACATACTGCGATTCCAGGTTCTAGCGAGCTACAATATTGGCAAAGTGTTTCAGAGCTGGAGAAAAAATATTGCTAATAGTTTAACCTTCTGCTCACTGTAGCCGTTGCAGTGAGCTCACACAGAAGTCTAAACTATTAGAGAGATAGAGAGAAAATGCACAGCGCTAGCCGCAGCAAAGAGCAGAAGTCTACATTATAAACATTTTCTCTCTGTCACTGAAATGCTTCACCATATTGTTAGACTCTTTATGGTGATCCATCTTCATTTTTTTGGGTTGCTTTGCAGTGCAGGCAGCTGTTGCCAGTGCTGGAATAGCAACTTTTCCTGCAGGATATCCTGCTGTTGAATCAGTCTTTTCTGAGGGGACATGCACATACACCTACATTTCTGGAACAGCCAATAAGAAAATTATCTCTCTCTCTGAAATGACCTGTGATTGGCCAAAGTCCCATTCTGAGCTAGATATGAAGCCTGAAAACAGAGCCATGATGAGGTGCAGAAGTCTAGTTTTCTCTCAGAACATTTAATTATAATATGCTGAAAGATTATTAAGGGCTGCATGGTGGTGCAGTGGTTAGCACTTGCGCCTCACAGCAAGAGGGTCCTTTCCATGTGGAGTTTGCATATTGTCCCCATGTTTGCGTGGGTTTTCTCTGGGTTCTCCAGCTTCCTCCCACAGTCCAAAGACATGCAGTTTAGTTTAATTGCTGACTCTAAATTGACTGTAGGTGTGGATGTGAGCGTGAATGGTTGTCTGTCTATATGTTGTCTGTCTCTATGTGCCCTGCGATGGACTGGCGACCTGTCCAGGGTGAACCCCGCCTTCGGATGGATAGATGGATGGATGAAAGATTATTATGGATTTTTTTCCCCAATAATGCCAAAATATTCTGTCTACCCCCGCTTTAAGTGACCAAATGATAATTAAAATATCATTAAGGAAATCTGATTTATAGGTGCAATAGGGCTTGGGGACTTTTTACACAGAAAAAACTATTAGCAGCATGGCATTTTAACCATCTGATCCCACTGACGTTTGGCATTAAGTCATTCCCATGACACACTATGACACATCCTCCCGCACTTTGAGGGCGTGCTATTTTTGACACACATTTCTCAACATCAGTCATGTCTGAGCGCACACAGTGTGGCCACGTTGCGCAACTTTTAAGTATAGCTTCCGTCCATCCATGCAGGCTTTGCACGAAGAGGGCGGTGTCCTCAGACAGTTCCAGTCACCTTGCTGCACAGGTGCTTGTTTTGATGGTGCTCAAAAGCTGCTCACGTGTCACTCTAAAATATGAGGGTGTTTTCCTTCAGCGATGAGTAAAATATGTTGAGTAGTCGAGAGTCGAGTCAAAGTCAAGTCAGGTTTATTTGTACAACCCAAAATCACAAATGTGCCTAAAGGCGTTTTACAGTCTCGACATCCTCTGTCTTTTACAGTGCAACAGTCTCATCGGATAAGGAACCCCCCCCCCCTCCGAAAAAACCCTTTAAACAGGGAGCAGAACAGGGGACTAGAATCCCCTCTTCAGACTGTTCACCTCCATGCTGGGGAGCAATTTATTATTCAGCTGTTGAATATTTTGACTGCAGTCCATTCATACCAACATACAGTAGGTCACACTGATTACCCATGGGCGGTTAAAATGCTTGCATGCGATGGCTGCCTAACTTCCAAATAGTATCAGAAATTGTATCTGTGTGTGTGTGTGTGTGTGTGTGTGTGTGTTATTGTGTGAGAGAGAGAGTATGTCAAAGTAGGACTGTCTGTAAAAGTCCATGAATAAGTGATATTGTCCCCACAGCAACCATCAACATAACAGGTGGGAATGTGCATAAAAATGTGACGCAGGCTGTTGCTGTAGGAGAAAAGCCTGTGAGCTCTGCAAATCGTTTGGATAAAGGTGAAAGGTGACGTGCAGTGTGAGGCTACCATCCCACACGCACATAAAAATCTAATGGCATATATGAGGGAAATAACAACCAGTGAGATTGGAGCACCTGTAAGTGTTTGCCCGCCCTTCCCTGCTGTCAGATTTCGGGAGGGGGGGGGGGTGGAGGGGCGGAATCCCCCCCCTAACCCCCCTCAGTCAGGGTAGCAGAATTACGCACGCGGGTCTGACCCGGGCAGCGTGTCTTTGGCGTCGAGGCTTGGCAGCTGCAATTTGAGATGATAATATGTAAGTGTTTCATGCCTCCTCACTTTGGTTTTAAGTGCGGAGCAGAGATAGTCTTTCAGTCTGGCCTCTGAAAAAGGAACCACATTTCACCTCACTCCTCCCGGATTAAAATCTAGGTTTACCTAATCTCTCTTAATCTGGACTAAATCAGTCTAATCGGCATAGAAAATTACACCGGCTGAGGGATAGCCCGCGAATAATCATCAGAGGTGAAACCTCCTGCGCACCGTGAGTTCTCCCTGGAGGGCATTTGGACGCTGCACGCGTTGAACGGGACAATTTGTTACGCACAAAGGCAGATCACACAATGTTTTTTTAGCAGAAAAAAACCTTGTCGAGATTATGCAGGAATCTCCCCTTGTATAATTTTCACGTTGTGTTGTTTCATCACCGCTGGACGCGGAGGCTGGCACACAAAGCGCCGCGCGACGCTCCGCCAGGAAGATCCATTATGCAAAGATTTGATTAAGAATTTGGGGTTTAATCCCCCCGTTTGTATCAGAGGTGGTGGTGGTGGTGTGATCGGAGGAGAGTGAGAGAGAGAATTTGGGATTTCGCTGTAATCATGTTCGGAGAGTATTGATTTCGTGAGCGCACTCCAATTGGCAGCATCTCCACTACAGCGCCGGCGCGTCATCGTCGGTTCACATCGACGGAACGAGTTGTAAGCAAATGAGAACATGTGTGGGATCTGAGAGAGTGAGAAAAGGCAAGGGGGGATAGAGGGGAGCAAGAGATGTGATAAAAGACTATTTTATCAACCTGACAACTGGATACGAAATGTTAATCGCTGGACTATTATTGTTTTTTTTCTTTTATATTTTTTTCAGACTGGGAATTTATCGATTCGTCACATGCGCACGCCTCTTCATTATAATTGCAGACAGTTGGGTGCTGTTCAGGCTGAATGGACGTGAATGTGCCGCTGCCAGCTTAATCCGTGCAGACTGGAAGATTTAATAATTCACGGTAATCACGCATTATCGCCTCGGTGGATGCTCTCAACACAGCTCTGGTGATTTCTCCCCCTTCTTTCCCCCTTCTTTCCCGTTGTCTTGTGGAGGATTTATCGACGGCTGCTTTGCAAATATGCTCCTTATCTGAAATATCATCTGTTGCTGCAACTGGATTTGAAAAGCCCCCATGACTGGCTCTGAGACGCGTTTAGACTGACTGCCTGGAGGTGACGAGGACTGTTTAAATAAGAAGCAATTTAATCAACGTTTGATATTTTACTTCAGGTAAAATGGACGAAAAATTATTATTACTTTTATTACTTCTCTTGTCTCTACACGTGAGGCTGTGATTCTGTTTGTCTTCATCATGATCCTTCTACTCCGTTGAATTGCCTCTTATTGATTGAGACTGTAAGCTTAATAGCAGTATTACAAGGCGAATTTCAGCGTGAAGTGATACTGAGGACAGTTGGATACGGGGATCGTGGAGGTATTTCCCTCCCGTATAGCGCTTCATCTGATTTATTCCGTTCTCAATTGAAGGGTAAATGTTGATGATGGAGGACGACGAATTAGACGCTCATCAGGTTGATTCGGATTTCGAGCCGCAAAGCCGGCCTCGCTCTTGCACCTGGCCGCTGCCTTGCCCGGAGGATTTCCCCGGTGGACACGAGGTCAGCGGGGGTCTTCCGCTGGCCAACATCAAGGTGGAACCGGAGGACGTCCCGGCTTGCATAGCGGGGCTCGTGGGCGGAACGCCGGGAGAGCTGAAGCATCCAGCCGGCGCCCCGGCGCCCACAGGCGCGACGCACCCATGCCTGGCCGGCGCGGCACTCGATGTGACCGGACCGCTGCGCAAAGCCAAGTCCTCGCGGCGGAACGCGTGGGGGAACCAGTCCTACGCGGATCTCATTACCCGCGCCATTGAGAGCACCCCAGAAAAGAGACTCACGCTGTCACAGATATACGACTGGATGGTCCGTTATGTGCCCTATTTCAAGGATAAGGGTGACAGCAACAGCTCAGCTGGCTGGAAGGTAAGGAAGGAAACACAGAATGGGGGTTTGGACGTGTTCTAATCACAATGTCTAGTGATCATATCGAGTATTATTCCTATTCAATAAGCCATTATGATTTTTCCACCCCTCGCGCCATACACATGCCACTATGGGATTCCGTGTCGGTTACGCATGAATGGCGCCATGCGTTATCTTGTCTTAGTTCATTACTGCCGTCAGTCATTCTAATACTGTAGATCATTGATGGTACAATGTAATAGACTGGAGTGTAGTCACTTGCTGTGTGTGTAACAGGGCTTTGCTCCTCTCAGAGCAGCTCCTGATGGGAAACAGCGTCCGTAGTAGTCCATGAAATGCTTTCACCAGGCAGGACCACACAATGGTTAATGATTTATCTCCATATCAGCTGCGAAATAAACGAGGCAGTTAAATAGAATAAACTATTTATTTGCATGCAAATGGGCAGCACACATTTTCTACCTCTCAGTTTAAAAACGCATCAACAGAGGGACACTTGTGGTAGGAGATCACAGGTCAGCTGTCCACAATGTAAATATTCAGATGGGGAGTTCACAACTGACCACAGTTCACCACCACTGCATGTCTGGCTGAGAGCCTAGAGTAACCTCCTGGACATCTGCCCATGTTATCAGCCTCATCATGTTGCTATTCATTATGGCCATGTGAGGACAGGGAGATCTGCAGGGCAGCAGTGCTCGTCCTCATAGTGCACCTTTTGCTGAGCTGAAACCATCTGAAAAGACGATTTGTGAGAAGTTAGAGGCTGAAGCTCTTTGCGGATGCATTATCAGTCATCAGAATCTTGCTAGATTTTACAAAAGCACGACCACCAAAGACTTCACATAAATTCCTACATGAAGAGTTACTGAGTTGACAGCATCACATGATTTCTACTCGCCCACAGCTACCAAGGCATGTCATTCATGTTATTAAACAGCATCAAAGACCCAAATAATGGCATGTGTCCAACAACATGCATTCATATTTTTGTCAGTCTGTTGCCAAAACTTGTTGCCTTGCTGTTGCATAACATAAATAACTGACGCATAACTGCATCAACCCATAATCACAAGCGCCTGACTGACACCTTAAGCCTGCGCCCTTTGAAGTGAACTCTGACAAGGTGTGTCTCCAGGTAGACTTGGTTTCATTAGCCCAGCAGTTGCACCAAGACTCTTCCAACCACAGGGCCTCTTTATCTTTAGCGTCAAAGTCCTAGTCTGCTATTTATGAAACTGCAAATTAACGGGGGGGTTGACAGTGGCAGTCTGAGGGCTATTTCAGGTCACAGGCGAGACATGGGGCCCATTCCAGGTAATGACCGGGCATTAGGTAAGTCATTTAAAGCAGACAGCCGTAATGTCAGTAACAGGGCTGACCTGGTTTCAGCCAGAGACAGAATGGCGATTTAAACATACACTTAGGAGTCACATACATAGCTTACAAGCAGCATATGGAAATATTCACTCAGCAGCATGTACAGTAAAACCGTAATTTCTGACTCAACTGCCACCTTGGCTCTTGCAATAAATATGTTCAACTTTTAAGTTAACTTGGCTCGTCAAATGAGAATCTTGTTTGAATTTACAGGATCTCGAATACATAATGAAGCCCTTTGGAAATTTTTTTTTGCTGGCAATGGTTTAGGTAGTTATGGCATAAAGGGTATGGGGAGTGGACACATAAAACTGTTTGTTTTCTGAGAAATTAACAGTGGCATTGCACGTAACGTCAACCCATGAGATCCAGTTTGACGAGGTTAATACACAGTCACATGTTCAGACACTCCATGAACCCAGGACCCCAAAATCACGCCACCTCCCCCTCACTTTCGCACCACACAGGTGCACTCTCATACATGTAATTTTACAATCATATCAGGCAATTATATTTGACAGCAGCATTTGCGAGTTGGAAAACATTACTTCTATCATCTCTGCATTTTCATCTCAATCAACAACATCATGCACGAGCACAACATTTGATGCAAAACAGTCTGCCTTTTTTCATTGTTGTTGTGGCAGGGAATGGAAAAAAAAAACATAAAAGAATTGTTGGTAAGCTGCTGATGAAATAAAATGAAATTAGATGGTATAGTTTGGCAGTTTGCGTAGGAGGCGGGGGGGGGGGGGGGGGGGGGGTTTCGGGCTGATGGCTTGATGATGGGTGCTAGACAGACAGTACACCTAGACAGTGCCATTAAGCTCCTATACTGTAAATACCTAATGGCTGCTGACTTCTAGGAAAGCTGCAGTGTTCTGAGGTCATGGCTTCCTGATCACCTCTTTATTGAAGGGATGTTACGTAGAACTGTGTGCTTGTGAACCTGATTACACTTTCCACGCTCACTACTTCAGTGTAGGTTAATGGCATCTCCAGTGGCCTTTATTTTTCCAGTGTTCAACTAAGCTGATCCAACATTTGCAGGATGCTGTGAAGTTGGCGATTGTTCCTGAAGCCCTGTATTTATGGTTGTGTTTTATGGCTAATTATATCTAAATATATCCACCGCTGCATGTGGATACATACTGCATTTGTGCGTGGGAGAAGCACATGTCAATTACAACAAAGCATCAGGGTTGTTGTGTGTGTGTTTGTGTGTGTGTGTGCGTGTGTGTCTTTGTGGGAGCTTGTGCAGGGGGAGGGGCTGTCTACTTCTATAGGCGTGTGTGTTTGGGCCCGCTGATTGGTCTGACAGCGTGTCACTGCAGAGAATGCTGGGTAGTCTCACTCTCGGCTTCATAATGCCCCTAATGGTGGGGTTTAAAGGCAAGTTAGTGTGGGGATTGTCCTGTAGTTGCCCAAAAGTTCATTAAGTTCAAGGGGGTTAGATACTGCTATTGTTACGCCGACTATACAATAAAGCTATTGTATATGTCAGTGTGGGTAATTATGGGATACACAAATCCATAACACAACACTTTTGGTGTATTAAAGCTGCAGTGGGTAGAAATGTAGCAAATATGATTAAAAAAGTTATTTTTAAAATACCTTAAGGTACCTGAAAAAAAAAAACAGCTTATGTTCCTCTGTCCTTCGGTGCTCCTAATGGTATCTGCATGATTTCACTGGCCAGAGGAAAACAACCAATCAGAGTATAGTTTCCCCTGTATGTGTTTACAGGGCTTTTTGTGGCGCTCGGGCAGTCGGATGCCAGGGGATTTCGCAGCAGGTCGGCAAGGGTGCCAGCCAGTCACTCAGACACTTTAATCCAAAGCGACTAGACTGTTATTTATAAAGTGTCTTTAGGTAGCAGGGCCAGCGGGGTAAAAGGTCACAGGGCTTCCTTTAATGATAGAAATCATACAGACCAGACAGATAGAGCTTCAAAAAAATTGAGATGTGACAGCGACTGTAGGGCAGAAAGATGACCTGTATGTGAGGAAATGAAGAGGAGAGAAAGATGTCTCTCTAGGTATATGTATAGTCTACTGTAAAAGCACATAACCCTTGTCTGCACAGGCAGTAGTATTTATAACTGTGCTGGATCAGATCACTTTATCTAATTGATTTATAGGTAAAGAGACAGACAGACTCTCATTTCTTGTCACTATGCACAGGCTCCAGCAGCTGCAGAAGAGAACACACTTGTCAAATATGAGGGATACGAATGTCAAATGTGCAGCAGAGAGTGTGTTTGACAGAAGTTTAGCATGAAGTGGAGAGACTTGAAACTTTGAGTGTGCGGAGTCGCTTGCGTGTGTTATGTGTGTAGGAATATATGCTTGTGTCGCTCGCTGACGGTCGGGGAGTCTGGAGAGACTGGAAACTATCCTAGACTTTAGCTGATTCATATTTTATCCTCCGTCTTGGCTCAGGGGAGCAGAGTAATTTGAGAGTGCGACAGATACACATACACACACACACTTGCGCACTCTGAAAATGAGAGCATATGATGCATGCTGGACAGATTTATGGTGTAGGATTATGAGCACCTTACATCTCCCCTTGGCTCCTACAGCCGGAGCCAGGTTGGGTTCAGGCAGTATATTCGGGTTGAGCTGGGTATGTGACGCCAAGATGAAGCCCGTTCTCACTGCCTTCCCCCTGCAGCCGCCAGGCAGCCGTGTGGCAGTTCATTTCTCACTGAAAATGATTAATGTACATGCAAATTACCAAAGCATGGGCACGCATTCAAATACGGGAGACAGCAATCAGGAGACAGTAATATGAAAAACAATATAATTTTGCCTTACATATTACTTCTCTCCCTGCTATCACTCCATCTAGCAGACACCCATGTTATCTCCTCTTTTATCTACGCCTTTCTCTTTTGCTCCATCCATCTATTAGACATGCTATACATTTTAGTGGTTTTTGGCACAAGGGCCAATCGAGGTGAGGTATGTTGCTCCAGGGAGCTCCAGCGTCAGTCTCCTGTCAGTGATCTAGACTGCCTTAAGCAGTGTGCCTCCTCTCATCTAAGAGGACTCTCATATCTCACATTATCTCAGAGATAATAGGATAACAATGCTGGATTTTCCCCAGCTCGACTCCTCTCAGCTACTGGGTCTTTTGGAGCAGAATACAAGGGGATAAGACCGTCAAGTTCCCAATTCGACAGGGTTGAACTAATTTGGATGTTCTTCTCAGCTGAGCTGAACTTCAGCTGTTGAAGCATTTCTAGCCTATTACACATGGCTCTGCTGTTTCTTTTATTATTTTTACAGTGGTGACATTTCTCAGAATATTAGATACTCCTCTCAGTTCATTTAGTTTCCCTAAATTGAAGATGCATACTGAAGCAAAGAGGAATTGTCATTCTTTTCCCATTGCACGATTTAAGGGTGATCGTTTCCACTATTCCCCTCTGGCTCATGTGCACATGCACACGCACACATATTGCACGAAACACACTTGTGCCTCCTCAAACCACCCATGGAGGAACACACTGTTCTTGGGTGGGGTGAACCATTTTTGGAAGAGGAGGGGGCTGACCGAGAGCGGAAGCGACTTTTTCTGCGGTGGTGTTTTTTTTGCTGTCTGATTTTGTTTTGAAACCTGTTTGACTCGTGGCGATTGGCTCACACGGAAGGCGTGGCACTGTTTGGTAAGCGCCCGCGGAGTTTTTGGCAAAACCGTTCACAGCTGCAGGGACAGAATGTGGTGTGTGTTTCTCTCTGGGGCTGTGCAAGTTTGATGTCATGGAGATGTGATGGGAGGAGGGGGGCAGCCTTGAGTGTTACACCAGTGCTGGCTGATTACAACACATCTCTTTTTATTTCCAGGGAACAGGGAATGAAATCTGGGAGGCAACAGAAAGAGGTCTTCTTCTATCTATATGTATAGACGCACAGTGAGCTCCAGGCATACAGCCACAGTTCCCACATTTCAATAAAATGGTTGTTGTGTTCCTGCTCAGTTACTCCCTTAGCCATATCCTATTGACATCCTGTGACTTGTAGTCCCACTAATAAAAACTCCCATGTATTGCTTATATTCTGGAGGGAAGGCTCACAGATCTTTGTCAGCTGATTTAATAGTAACATTACTCCCAATTCTTAGAATAAATCACTTTTCATTAATGGCCTTAAATACTTATCAAAATGACTAATAGGCAACAAATGACTCATCTAATCCCTGGCTTACTTTTCAGAAATGAAATACCTCAGTATAATGTTTCTCTGTGTAAGAAAATATCAATTGTTGTGAGTCGAATGGACAAGATTGAAAAGGGTTCTTCTACTGGAGATATTTGGCATTTTTCAAATTCAGTCAAGCGTCATTTTGAAGTTGTTTATTTTAGTACAGAGTCTGTCAGTTTCAATGTGACGGAAGTGTATGAAGTTATTTAGTCCCAGAGAACTGTTATTTGTATTGCAAATGCTGTAAACGGCTTTGGATATTCACTTCAGCGTGTGAATAAAACGTGTTAGCCCTCGCGGTGCTTGAAATTTTGGTCTCCGTGTGGAGCAGCAGCGCGCTTGTTGCTCATCTGTGTCAATGTGCATAATGTGTGATCGTCGTCGTGTGCGTGTGGATGTTTATGACTGCATTTCTCTCCCTCTTCCTGCATCGGTGTGTGTGCGCATGTGGGTGTGTTGGGGGGGTTGATGGGCTCAGTGGGAGCCCGGGTCCCGGGGGAACAGCTCTCGTTAATAATTCAGACGAGGCTCATTATCAAGGCAGCGCAGATTTCTCCCTGATTCCACCTTAATTGCAGGCAGGCTGCTCCACTCAGGCAGGCGGTAGTCACGCTGGGTCGACTCTCTTTTCTCCACGACTACAGGGTTCGCTCTGCTCCACTCTGTTCTGCTCCGTCTCCGGTACTCACCCCTATTACAGCGAGATGGCCTCAGGCTAGCCCGACCCGTGTTAGCGTACACCTTAATAGTCATAATGTACTATGAACAGGCTATTTCTTTGTACTTAAAGATGTGCCTCATATAATTCAGATTAGATGCAGACCGTGCACTGTTTGGGCTTTGCTGTGGAATGTTTGGTTTTGTTGGGCAAGAAAGACTCAGTCTGCAGGATGGAGTGGTAGGTTGTAGAGCTGAAACAATAAGAAAATCTGCAGAAAATTAATCAGGAACTAGTTCATTAATCGATAAATCGCAGCTGTTTCCAGCATCTCAGATGGAAGTTTGTTGGGCTACGACAATGAAGGATTATTTTCATTGTCAATTAATCTGTCGATCATTTCCTCTTGGGATGCACTGATCAGACTTTATGAAGTACCCATACCGAAAATGGCACTTGGGTTTATTTAATAAGCTGTATTCCTCACTGTGTCATTCTTTTATGTGTAAGGCAACATCAAGTTCAACTTAAACATTGCTTTCCTAACTTTAGAAAACAAAACGTAACCAATAAATACATAGTTAATAGAGTTGTTATTTATCATAAAAATAATAAATCATACACCAGCGACTTCACCAAAACTATAAAACTCAAAAAACAGCAAAAATCTTCAAAATTAACAGGAATTGTCTAAACACAAACCATCAACAGGAATTCAATCCCAGTATGTACTGTATATAGTATATACAGTACTATGTACACTGTATATAGTATATACAGTACAGACTGAATTCAATTGATCGGCCACATTGTCACCGATATCCGATCCAGCTGTTTGAGTCTGTATCGCCCAGTATCCGATCCAGTGATGGTATCGGTGTGTAATTTCCTCGCTCAGTCGATTCGTTTTTTGGTCTATAAGATGTGTGAGAATTGTGAAAAATGTTGATCAGTGGTTCCTAAAGCCCAAGATGACGTCCTCAAATGTCTTGTTTTGTCCACAACTCAAAGATATTCAGTTTACAGTCACAGAGGCGTAAAGAAACCAGAAAATATTCACATTTAAGAAGCTGGAATCAAAGACTTTTGGCTTCTTTTTTTCTTAAAAAATTACTCAAACCAATTAATCGATCATCAAAATAGTTGCCGATTAATGTAATAGTTAGCAACCAATTGATTAATCGATTAATCATTGCAGCTCTAGAGGTTTTTCTAGGTTTTGTATCATTATAAATTGAGTGCTGCTCCTTCGGTGTTCTGACCAAATGAGACTAAATGATTATATGCAAAGAAAGATAAAAAAAATAATCATTAGTTGCAGCCCTTGTAGGTTGTATGATTTATTGTTCATTGTGATTGAAGTGCCATTTGTATATTTGCAGATCTATCTAAAACATAAGCCATATAATGCCTTATGATGATGCACACTACACAAAGTCTAATGTGTTTTGCTTTGGTTATATGCTTTGTGATGTATTATTATGGCAAGTTTATCCTTGAAATAGCCTATAGCATATTATCATACTGATGACACTATAGAATGCGCGTTGCCGTGATTGATATGAGACTACAATAATACTCCTCTTCATGACCATCTATAGGCTTATGTAATGTACCTTGTCTTCATAATTTACAGTGACTGATGGGTTTCCATTCAGTCCATTCACTGGAGTCCCGCCGAGAGAGCAACATAATGGGCCTGATCTTGTCATACATGTATATGAATATTTCAAATCAAGCCATTGTAACTAGATGGGGTTTTAGATAAACAACACAGATGCTTCTTTCTCTTTGCTCTCGCTATAAGATGAAGTGTGCTCCAAGCTGTATTTCTCTCCTGGCCACAAAACTCGCTTCCCACAAATCATGGTGCCCATATTTCCTAATTCAATTTTTCTCTTCGTCGGATATCTCTTCCTGTATGCAAGGGATTGATGGCCGTGTGCGTGTGTAAATGTGTGTGTTTGTGTGCACGCATATTGCCATGTCCGTCCCTGAGAAAGAGATGATGTATACCGAGCTAAACGGTGTATTTCACAACGCTCCATCTCCGCGACCCTTCCTGGCAGCCACGTGCCGGGTCTCTCGCTCCTCGCCGCCTGTCCATCAAGGCCCTGTCATGTGCCAAAGGATTGTGGGGAGGGGAAAGGAGAGCACACGAGGGCCGTCGATCAGTTTACCTGAGCTCGGCGGTCCCGGCAAGTGATGGAGGGAGCCGGCTCACAAAGGGAAATGTAGTTAACGTTGACTGATCGGAGCAGGTGGATAGAGGAAAAAAAAAAAGGAGTGCAGCGGAGAGGAGGAGTAGCAAGAGTTATGTTCAAGAAAGATGCTTGTTATGCTAATGGCTGGTGGATATGCTGCGGCTGGGCCATGCGCCCCCCGCTGATGGATGGAGCTGCGGAGGTCACCTCCGGTAGCGGCCGGTCAGGAACCGGTACAGCGCCCCGCTGAGCTGTAATGTCTGCTCACCTGAGCTGAAAAGAGGAAACTGACCTTGGAAAGAAATCACTTTACTTGTGTGGTTGTGGCTGGGCGTGTACATGTGTATGTGTAAAAACAACCCATGTGTGAGCAAATCTGTGTGGGAGCCAGCATATGTGTGGTGAGGTTACAGGATTGAGGCGAGGTTGTTGGGTTATGAGGTGACTGTGAGACCAGCTGGGATCAAGGGGGGAGGGGGAGGTATAGTCAGACGGGGGGGGGGTAAAATTCTTCCCTCCCCAATTGGATTTGTATGTCACTGGCTTGAATCTGGGTCAGGACACTGGGCCCGGTGTTTAGTATGCTGCCCGTGTGAGGTCTGAACTCCGAGTCTGCTCATAGCCCTGAATGAACCCAGCACGTCTGCTTCGCTCTGTCTACTCTCCCCTTTTTTCTTGGACCTTTTTTTTTTTTTTCATCTCCGTCTCTTCCCCCTCTTTCTCCTTTGTTTTTCTCTCTGTGCCGAGAGCCTTTTTCTATCCCCTCCTCTGCCTCTCTGCCTTTTTTCTCTCTGTACCCCAGGCTTTTTTTTTTTTTCATACCCTTCTTTCTCGTGCTCTCTTTTTCACTGTCAGTCACTCACGGCCTTCTCTTCTCTCCTCACTTGTTCTATTTCACACTCTCGGTCCTCTCCACAAAGTAGCCTTTTTATCACTCATTTCCCTCTTCCCTCGCTCATTTCTCCTGCTCCTTTCATGTGCTTTTGAAATCCCCTTTTCATCTTTTAGCTCTCTCTCTTTCTCGCCTGCTCTCTCCCTCACACACACACACTGGCTCATTCAGTCATTCCTTTATTATCCCAAAACTAAAGTGATAAATGGCTCTCTTTCTTCTCCGTAAATGTCACTCGGGGAATTGTCTCTGCTCATTGATTGACTGGAGTAGAATGATGGCCACGTATGCACATGCGCCAGTCGCGCACACGGGCACAAAAGAGCGGGACAGAAGAAGAAGAAGAGAAAGCAGGGAAATGATCTATCATTAGAAGTACACCTCGGCTGGGACTGCAGCCGTCAGGGTTAACATCTGGCTCTCACAGGTCCAGCTTTCTCTCCGAGGCTGATGCATCATTTGAAGAACTTGTGCGGTTGGTTTATAATGAAGCATCAATTCTCAACAGGACTTGGCATTCACGGGAGTGCTGGGAAGCTGGAGCTCGACAAGGGATCAATCACAGTTAAACAATCTGAGCAGGCAGGCAGGGCTGGTCTTGCCATTCTTTTCTTTCTAAAATGATGCGACGCAGAATGCATAAGTGTTATTCCCAGTTTGGTCATTTGTCTTCAGCATGTCCTTAAGTGTCAGAAAAGTGGCAGCCAAGGAAATAGGCATCCAAGCCATTGTTTAGACCAGACAGTGTGTGTGTAAGTAAGTAGGGGTTAATAATGCTCAGTCATTTTCTTAATGTCTCATTCACCCTGCCTCAGGCGTTGGAGCTTGATAAAGGTCAAGACTACTGGTGGTTGCATGTCATCTTCCCTTATTTCATTCTCTTCACTGCACAGCAGGGAGGGAGGAGGGAACAGAGAAGAAAAGGGAAAGTCCGCGGCCAGCCAGCGACGATGCTGATCCACGTCTCTTCATTCTCTGAACCAGGATAAAGAGATTTAATAGGGAGACAGCAGGGAGACGGGGGCGGCTGGCTCAGTCAATGAAGAGGGGATGAAAATATTAAATTGATAGAGAGACCAAGATAGAAAGACAAGGAGAGGGAAGTGAGGAGAATGGAGAGGGGGGAGAAGAAAAGAGAGCTGGGATAGTAGAGAGTAGATTATAGGGCATCCAAGCAGGACTGGAAGCCAGACTTGGCTGCACTTCAGCTACACTCTGCACTTTTCAGCTCAAGTGTGCGTCCATTAGTGCACTTCCATTGCACTCAGAAAGCCATGCACTCTGAGATGCAACACACAAGCACATGCACACACATACCCACACAAACACAGTAAATTTCTTATACACTGTTCATACATGCAAAGCCCCACAGACATACAGTAGCTCTGCCCTGACGCACATTTACCCCCAAAAGCTACACTGACCTACTCATGCTCTGTCACCCCCCCCCCCCACACACACACACACACACACACACACACACACACACACTTTCACACACACACACACACACACACACACACACACACACACACGATCCCTTCACTAGCCACCAGATTGCTTCCCGTCAAAGTAAATAATTAAATGAGTGCAATAACAGCTTCCGAAAAAAGATCCCTCAATTAGCGCAAAATGGGTAAATGGCGTGGGGGCTGCGGGGTGGGGGGTGAGTGGTATTTCGGGAACACACACACACATGCATACACACAATCTATTACATAAGGCAAATCATGACCCAAGAAGGTTTTTACTCAGTTGTGCAAGGGTAATTTGCACCCCTCCCCTTTAGCAATCAGATTAGCAAAGTCTTTTCTCAAATCCTTACAAGTGATCCATGCCCAAAGACCGGCCGGGGGAGAGATCTAGATGAGCGCCAATGAGGTCTAAGAGGGGATGCTGCTGGGGTCAAGGCCATGTGTGTGTGTTTGTGGAGCGTTTTTGTACATTTCTGGGGCTGCGTTATCTAGAAAAGGTTGTAATTCATGCAATTTGTGTGTGAGAGAAAGAGATACAGGGCTAGACGATGATGATCCTCTTCAGAAAGGTGTGTGTTGGCATCAAGCTTGTGGCAGAGTATGTGTAGTAAAGGGCATAGGTTGCAATCAGGATCTGAAATTTACTTTTTTTTTCATTGCCTGCCACTGTGGCAGGCAGGTATTTTTTTTATCTGCCACTCAGGAATTTCATCAACTACAAATTGCTGTATTTATTCAAGTTTCCCACCAAAAAGCATTTTATAAGATTACATTCAAACACGTCATGATATGCTTATAATTCACCTTTGCCCAATACTCGTTTTAATGAACTCAATAGAACCTCTGTTAACGTTAGCTGTTAGCTACGTTATTTAGCCATTTAGCCTCTGTGCTGCCCACCTGCTACTAACAGCCAACATTACCAAGCTCTCTTTCTGCCATTTTCAGCACAGATTGTTGTTCACAATGTCACATTATCAGGGAAGAAATAGCATGTGTCCCCTCTCGCTGCTGTTTTTTCACTTCACTGTGGTTTTGGTCCCAAACCAGCTGAAACATGATAAAGCGTGCGGATGGCGTGACATAATTGTGCATGCGGAACTGTCAGAAAGCATCAATAAGAGGAATCGATAGTCCCAGAGACATGCCTTTCCAAGGAATGGGACAACTATGAATGGGAACTGATTCTTGTTTCCCATTTCCCAATGATTTTACCCACCACTGCAAACAATTTACCCGTATTTGGCGGGTGCTAATTTCAGACCCTGGTTGCAATGTTACCTGACTATGATGAGAGAGTGGAGACTTTAGGATATGTGTGTGTTCATAGGCATGGATTGGCGTGGTTGGGAGCTTTACAGCTGTGAAGATCAGTAATTACGTTGGAATTGTCAAATCCCCTTTGTGGAGATAAAAGCATGATTCAGACTTAAATTGGGCTGCAGCTAACAATTATTCTCATTATTTGGTAATCTACGGATTATTTTAATTCATCTATTAATTGTATAACACATAAAAATGAAGAGCCTAATGTAAGCATCCAAAGACCAAGGGGTCATCTTGGGCCACTTTTCAAAACATCTCCTGAGACAGAGGCTTCAGTTGTTTCAGTGGTTGCCTTGTAACTGCCACACTGTCCTCTGTTGCACCTGGTCAGCCACGTGTTCCTTGCGCAAATGCACACATGCTAGTTTCATTCCTGACTCCGTGCCATCCAAAATCTTTTAGCAGAGCTGGCATGTAGCCAGATTGTACTGTTGTCATCAGCAGGGCTATAATACTAAACTATACTCACAGCAGGTGCCAAAAAGCACGCTCACAAATGTTTCACTTGGACAAATATATTACAGAACGGTCCTAATCTGCGTGTGATGAAAGCTACAATGGTACAGAAAACAGATGGGATCCCTGAACCTGGAAACCTACTGAATAGGCAAACAAGGGGAGAATTAGCACTTGTGCTAACACAGCTAGCTTTGTCGAAGCTGTTCTGTTTGTGAAATGTCAGGCATGTTGATTCTGGTATTCAGCAGCGCAGGTCACAGACCTGGAGGGATAGAAGGAGATCAGAGGGATCACTCTGACTAAAGAGAGGGAGTTGGTGAAGGAAACGATAGAGAGAGGCTGATGGCCGAGTGGTGCGCAACATGAGGCGTGCTGACACAAAGTGTCAGATGAGTGGATGGATTGATGGGTAAATAAATGTACAAATGAATAAGCTGATGGTTGAAGGAGTGAAGGGCTGGCACGAACAGCATGCAGGGGATGAAGTGCTAAGTGTGGAAGGAAGGCAAGAGAAGTGAAAAGAGCTCATGTCTCACATGTGTAGAACAGTTGTTTCACCTTGCTGCGGTTAAGAGTAGGTCAACTCGCAGTGATGCTTAGTGCAAAGAGAGGAGCGGCTGTGCGATGCAGAGTGGGGAGTGAAAATGGGAGCAATGGGCTGAAATGGAAAGATGTTAGCGGAGAAAGGAAGTAGGATGGATAAATCTGGAGCTGGGGAAATGAAAAGCTGCAACGCACCATGCTTAAGTGAGGCCACGGCTTGAGATATATGGGGAGGGACAGAGAGGGTCAATCAGAGATGCAGGGTGAAAGGGGGTAAGATGGATGGAAGTAGGGAGGGAGAGTGACAGAGGGGAGAAAATGACAGAGGAGGGGGCCACGGTGGGGTCTTCGCAGTGGGGCGATTGCGTGACTGAGAGGAAAGTGCACTGCTGTGTGTGTAATGCTCTCAAGACGTATATTAAGACACGCTGCCCGACTCACACAGTCGCTGCCCCTCTTTCCCCTTTACTCTCCTCCATTCTGCTCCCTCTCTCGCTCCCTCTGCGTCCACTAATGATCCTCGCGTCCTGCCACACTGCCAAGCTGAGTGATGCCCGCTGACAGTCGCGTTCAGGCGGAAACGCTGCTACCCCCCCTTCCAGGAGTACTGTGCACACACACATAACAGTGAGGTGTTGCACTTTCTCACATGCATGTATCGGCTCATGCAAAGCTGCTGACAGATGTGTCTGTCTGTGAGCGTATGACCATCAGCCTCTCTGCAAACACAGCGAACCCCTCCGTGGTGCTCACAGTCACACACTTACTGTAAATATGCTTCCATCCAGCTGCATCTGTCTGCAGGAATTTTGATGTGATGGATGGACGTGGGCCATCGAGGTAATCACAGGGTACAGCGAGCTCGATAATGATGCCACCAGTCTGTCTTTTGGCCTGTGAGCTCAATGACAAATGAATTTGTAAAAGTGGACATGGTGAAAATGAGATGATACACAATGTTTTGCATAGAATTTTTCTTTTGTTTCTGCAGGTATGGCCTCAGTGTTGCAGATTAGTCATTTGACATGCCGCAGATGTAATCCACTTTATTTTGCAATTTAGATGACAGAATTAGACAAAGAGTGATAAATGCACTGAAGCATCCTGTTGACAGTGAAAGGAAACTCAACCTCTTAAAGTACAGCGAGCGTTGCCAATGCAGTCCCTTCTCAAAGGTTAATTCCCCTCTCAGTACCTCCACTGGTTTCCCTCTATCATGCCTGGAGTGTGTTGGCAGTCGAGGCAGGGAGCGGGGGAGAAGGGGAGGGAAAGCAGCTTGTAGTGGTCAGTCTGTGGCTGGAGCCCAAATGCATGAGAGCATCCTATTGAGGTGGCATTTGTAGGCAAAAAATAATTATTTAGTTGTAAGGCTCTGCTACTTTTTTATGTATTAGGGCTGTCAATCGTTTAAAATGTTCAATTACAATCAATCATATGATTGTTCATAGTTGAGATGAATCACAAATTAATTGCATATTTTTTTTATCTGTTCAAAATGTACCTTAATGGGAGATTTGTCAGATATTTAATACTCTTAACATGGGAGTGGGCAAATATGCTGCTTTATGAAAATGTCTGTATATGTTTATTATTGAAAATCAATTAACAGCACAAAACAATAACAAATATTGTCCAGAAACCCTCATAGGTACTACATTTAGCATAAAAAATATGCTCAAATCATAACATGGCAAACTGCAGCCCAACAGGCAGCAACAGCTATCAGTGTGTCAGTGTGCTGACTTGACTATGACTCAGTCCAAACTGACTAGGATTATCATAAAGTGGTCATGTCTGTAAAGGGGAGACTGGTGGGTACCCACAGAACCCATTTACATTCACTTATCTGGAGGTCAGAGGTCAAGGGACCCCATTTACAACGGACATGCCAGATTTTCCTTTTAGCACAAGTTTGAAGTGTATTTAGTCTCCAACAAGCCAGTATGACATGATTGGCACCAGTAGATTCTTCAAGTTTTGTACTTTCATTTGATAGCAGTATCTTCACTAGCTTTAAAACTGAGCCTGCTACAACCTCCGAAATATCAATTGTGTTACTGATTTAAAGAAATTAGTGGCATTAAAACAAATTTGCATTAACATGTTATTATCCCGTTAACTTCGACAGGCCAAGTGTTATTTATCCTCCTTCACAACAAGCTTGTATACATGGTCGGTACCGATGGATTTTTTAGGTTTTCTAGTGAGCCCGCTATAACATCTGGAAGATTGATGTTGTTTTAAATTGAATTTGCATTAACATGTTATTAGCGAATATATAAATACATATGAGACGTGGAGTGGCTGGATCGAGGGCTGGGAGGTGGAGTGAAAGGAAATGCTACTACACATGCTCTGTGGGTCCAATTGATGCAGAAGATCGCCAGCAGATCCAGGTACTTTAACACTTGGCAGTCGAGCCATTTTGGCTTCATGCGCCTCTGTGCAACTGTCACAGGAATGAACGGGAGCCTGCAATGTTGTTTTCACTTCTCTTTGTACATCTGACTACAGCAGCACCTAGAAGCACACATTTATGATCAAGTATGTTTTTGGTGGCCAACAAGTAAAATCTGCAGTTTCATAATGTGGAAAAAAAAAAAGTGCAGATAGAAGTAAAATGTTGGGTGTGCATTAGTCACACATTGAATTCAGCTGCAGTCATATGATTGTGTCTTATTTTTCTCAGCCTCTCCTAGTCATCCATACTCCCATCACTACCCTGTCCAGTCCCTTTCCATTCCCATAGTCCTCTCTATGAAGCACTTTCCATTTTCCCGCCCAAATCCGACCGATTCAAGTGGAGGCTCCGATTTGACTGCAGAGAAGAGGTTAGGAATTAGGTCACAGCATCTCACTCCTCTAATTAGATGCTGTAAGTGTATATATTGTGTGTGTGTGTGTGTGTGTGTGTGTGTGTGTGTGTGTGTGTGTGTGTGTGTGTGTCAGTATATGCGTCTCCACGCTGGATGCTCTTAATCCTCTATGGTAACGGAGAGTCCTGGGAAGTCACGTTAACCCACATTTCTGTCACTCCCCACATGTTATCAAAATGTGTCTGACGTCAGTATTCGAAATGACAATGAGGAGAATAGTCCGCGATGAGGATGCTGAGGCGAAATGTATCCCAAGGGGTGAAAGAACAGGTCAGATTCAGCCATAAAAGATGCATGTAAAGCATTAACATTCCCAAAGAACAAGCTCCGGCTGAGAGGGCGCTTTGGCCTTTACACGCCCTGCGATGCATGGAGGTTAGGATTCTGTTCAGCCTAACTTCTCCATGGAGGTAAATGGCACTTCAGGTGAAAGAGCTCTTCACCTTGCTCTTCAGAGACCCTGTGGATTTGTTCATCCTCTTTTCTGAGATGTATCCACGTAGGGGGCGAGGAACGACATACCTTCCTCTGCAGTTTTAATGTCAACTTGTGTTTTTTGTTTATCTCGGGATGCGCGTGCATCCTAACATGCCCAAGAAATTGACGTAAAAAAGCCTTTGTGAGTCGTTTTGAAGTTGGATACCCAGAAATGCAGTGTGCTTCAGCTCAGCGGGGTGTGTGCAAAGGGCAGCGGGGTAAACAATCGGCATGCACTAGGAGAAGAGAGGATGAGAGCGAGGGATCATGGAGAATTTTTTTGTGTGTGTGGTGCAGGCATGCGAGTGTGAGCCAGGGTGTGTGCGTGGGAGAAGGAGTAAAAGAAAGGAAGAGTAGCACGGGGTTAGTCTTAATTAAGTTTTCAGGAGGCTCTTAAAAGGTCATGGCACGCCTCTGCACCCCCTCACCACCACGCCCCGCCGAAATCCCCCCCTTCCCTCCCTTCCTCCTCTCCCCTCCCTCACCTCCCCGTTGCGATCTATCCAGTCATCAGCCCCCCATCTGTGCACATTAGCCATTCATGAACACACTCATTAGGGTGGGAGTTTGAAGCGATTGTGTTCACTAGTCTGCGGCTGGAGCGTGGCGATTAATATTTCAGCATCTCCCGTCGAGGAGCTGAGAGCAAGTTTGGCCCTCTTAGGCGAAAAAGAGAGGCGAGAGAGAGAGGGAGAGAGAGAAAGCTTCACCCATCCACTTTCTCCCCTTCAACCCCAACAAACCTCCCTCCTCCCCTTCCCCTCACAGACAGTCTCTGCAACTTACAGTGCGTTACCCCCCTATTTCCATTTATTGCACACACACTCACGATTTGGATCCACATTTTTGCCCACACACACATAAGACCCTAACTCAAAGTGACTTAATTGGGATCTTTTTGTTTCAGGAAACGGCGCGAGGAGGGGGGATGGGGAAGGAGGGGTAAATCCTGTATTTTTTTGTCCCCTCTTCTTCTCCCCATTCCTCTCAGTTGGTCAGAGTGTCTTGCTCTAACTATCCTTCATTTTCTCTTGTGGTAAATTAGTCAGGCTTGGGTCGGGGTGTGAGAGATTTAGGTGGGTGGTGTTCTTAACCGTATATAACCACACAGAGTTCATTCAGACAGGATCGATATGCTCCCTGGTTCATACTGTACACTGGTACTTAAAGTATGTGAATTTGAGTCAGCAAAGAGCACCGTGGGTTATCAGGCAGTCAATATTTGAAGCTCTGCTCCTGAATACAGAACTCCCTTTGACCCTACAGGAGTTGAGCTACTCTTCTCCTTGATTTCACAGGCATCCTGCTTCTGAGGCCATGTCCACACTGATGCAGCCTCATATTTTCCCCCCATATGAATCTACACTATGGCAGTACTTTTGAGCACCAACAGTTGATCGAAATTTATTTTAAAATGCTGGCTCTGGAATGGGAACAGAGCTTAAAACAGCAACATATTCCTTTTTATTGGACACTTAACCCCAAATTGCTCCCGATGGGCAAAAAATGTGAATGCTGACATGTAGCGTAAAGCGCTTTGAGTGGTCGGAGGACTAGAAAAGCATTTTATAAATGTAAGTCCATTTACCATGACTGTTGAACGAAATGATCTCTGAATGCCACTGAGGAGTGAAACTTTTGACACAGTCAGATTTTTTAAATTTAAAAAACAAAAAAAAGATCCAACTTTGTGAGGACAATCTTGATGCAGCCAGTGACACCACTCCTCTCCAGAAAGGTCATCCTTATTTCTGAGGTCATTTTGTCTATTTCGTCCAAATCAAAGATGAAACTTTTCCTTCCAGGTGAATAAATCTGAAAACTGTGATGGATGCTCATAAATGCTAACCGAGGCTAATGGTTCTTCTGGGCTGCTGCATGAAGGTGATAGACAACAATTTAATTGTAAAAGCAGTTACATATATTGACAATTTAATCAACTTGATAAAACTAATAATGACAGAGACATTTGTGGGCTCAGAGGAGGCACATTGGCTGTGTTTGCAGAAGCTTGATGACTTGTCAATCTTACATTAGTGTTTTGGACAGCTCTGTTAACAGGCAGCATTTACTGCCATCATTCACAATCAGATCACTATTTTATCGTCAGTGACAACAGAAACTGAACGATGCGTCAATTACAATGTCATAGTGTGTGTTTGGCTGTGGTGAAACACACAATAAGGGGTCACAGAGGCCCTGTTCAGACCTGGTATTTCCTCAGTGATCCAATCACAGGTGGGCAGCTCTAAGTACAGGTGTGAACGCGCTCAAGACGCATTGAGATCTGATCGCTCAGACCACATTCAGAGGTGGTCTGGGCCACATATGGCCACGTTATTTTTGCAGTGTGTACACGAATGTGTCCTGGGCCACACTGAACGTCCGCAAGGTCACTGCGCCCCTCATGTGAATAGACAGGCAGACACAAATGCTTGTTTGCCTTATAGCATGGAAACAGATTCTGTGCTCTGCTATAGTCTGTATTTTATTAAAATATATCTTATCTATTGGCTACCTATTGACAGACTATCAGAGTAGTTATTATCATACTGTCAAATATGTGTTAGTGTTTTTGTTCCGCTGATTTGCATGGAGCACCCGCCCGCCTGCCTGCTCTCTCTCATCCCTGAAGCTCTGTACCCCGCTGTTGTCTGGCAAAATCAGCAGTGCCGGTGGCTCAGAGGTCCCCGGGGACCGCCGGTACAATAACCTTACATTTGATGTTAATAAAATGTACCCGAATTCACAAATATGCTGGATATTACTACTGACATTCACGTAACATTACGTCACATCTGCTGTATTAGCCATGTGTTTATGTGTTTATTGGCATATAGAGCTGCGAAGTGAGATTGCATCACAAGTGGCCACTCAAGACGCATGTGGAGACGCATTCTAATGCCAGGTGTGAACAGACGAACTAAGAGCTGCCCACACAGGACACGTTAACGCCAGCTTTGAACAGGGCCAGACAGTCGGAGGTGGCTGAGCAGTGTTACCATGCTGATACCAAGCAGAGTATCCGACTGTGTTTTTCTTTTTGTTTTTAACTGTCCATGCGTTGGCATTTCACTGTGCATGGCCAACCTTTAGAAAACAATCTAAAAACGCAAATTTGGTGAAAAACAATTAACATATGAACATAATTTTCAAATTTGCACGCTTCACCGTAGACAAGGCATAGGAGAAAAATGAATCATAAGGGGTAAAACTAAAATAAGTGTACAGACTATATGGAGGAAAGGCTGCAGCTGTGTGCTTTTTCATGCAGCTGCATTGTATATGGAAAAAAGCACATGTGTCATATGTTTGGCTGTACAGCCCTATTCTATGGTTAGAAGAATAGAGGCAGCAGCTGAAGGTCAAGGTTGGTTAGGAGGAGGCACAGTTACAGAGGGAGCTGCTTTCATACAGCCTTTAACTACCAAAGAGTGTACCACTCTTTCGAGTGGGCCCCCACATTCAAGACCCTCTCCTTTGTTCGACCATCCTCTTTTTTTGTTCTTCACCCACCTCTGCCCTCTCAACCCCTCCCGCTACAGATACACTCGACCCCCTCCCTCCGCCCGCCAACTCCCTGCTTTTCATTCTAAGCATGCCATTCTCCATCTTCTTCTCCGTATAGGTGTGCGAATAAGTGGGGGTCTATGGGCTGTGCGTGAGTAAGTGGGACTCTGCAGGCTGAAGTGTTGCATGTGGGTAGGCATTCATGGGAAGCAGCGGTTGGTGCGGCGCACACTGACGACTAATGAAGTTCCTCTACACCTCATAGCCCTATTAAACCGCTGCCCCCTACCTCTACCCACTTCACCCCCCACCTTTCGCCTTGTTTCTCCCCGAGGGAGAGAGTTGGCAGGGAGCAAGCCGGCTGCTATGGCAACAACAAGGAACCCTCCCTCTCCCACAGGTCTCCTTAGCAACTGGTAGCTTGGCATTGCGGTAATGAGTGTGCCCGATGTGCCAGGCTTTGTGTCATGTTGGCATGTGTGTGCAATGTATGAGCGAGTGAGTGTGTGCATAGGTGTGTGTGTGTGTGTGTGTGTGTTTGTGTTTGTTTGGTACAGGCTGCCAATTTAGGTGAGAGTTAAAATGTGTGATGACAAAGAGATGTGGAGCCACTACTTGGTGCCAGTCCAGAAAAATTGTTAAGCTTATTTTATTAAAATGTGACCAAAACTGGCACTTGACTGACTCTATTTATCTCTTCTGTCTGTGTGTGTGCTGCAGATGTGTTTCTGTGTATTTGTACGTTTTTTTTTTTTTCTTCTGTGTGATTGCGGTCAATCTTCTCTGTACTGGGAAAGTGAAGCAATTAAAGGGACGATCCGATGAATTTTGCATGGCTGCCTATGAGTTTCCTGCTCTGCTGAAATTAAATTAAACCCTGAGAATGATGTTTATTAAAGTGTGATCAGAGGTGTGCACTGACCTTTAGAATGTGGGAAATGAGATTCTCATTGTTATGAATGAGATTATGTGGAGGCCGAGTGTGGAAAAAAAAAAAAAAAAAAAGTCTGGGCCTGCATTGATTCCATCATTGGCCGACAGTTCTTTGTATACAGCAGAGGGAGGTTCAATATAATCAAATCCACACTGTGCCTGTTGGCTATTAAATGGACTGATACACAAATAAAGACACGCAGGCGCTCACATAAATGCAGATTGACTTGTGCACGCTTGCACACACGCATATCATGCGGATCTTGTAAAAAGAGCTGTAAAAAGCCTCTCCAGAAACGTGTTGGTCTTTAACAAAAGCATGGCAAGCCCAGTGGAAAATGTTAGTTTGCTCCCTAGACGAGGTGTGAAGTGCGAGCAGGCGGCCAGCCCCACAGGTGGCCCAGCCCAAACACCTGTTGTGTGAATCCTCAGTGGGAGGGCGCGAGCTCTGCCTACCTTGCAGGTCCCGGTGGAAAAACCACACCCATGCTATCCTGTGGCACGTGCTCGCTCATGTGCTCGCAGCCGCTCTGAGGCTCCCCCGTTTGTGCGTGGGCGTCAGACGTGATGCCCAGATTGTGTCCCCTTTGCGCCCACCGGAAGAGCTCCGCTGTCCCTGGCATCAGGCGAGCGGATTTTCCGATCTCCTGTCCGGGTCTCAGATGTTCTACTAATCTGTCAGCATCTATTTTTACCCAGTAAAGCCGCGGCAGCCCTTCTCCATCCCACACCCTGCCGCCCCAATGCCAACCCTTCCCTTGGCGCCAGGGTGGGCACGGCTGATGACTCGCCAGCCATTGGATGCAATTAGTGCACAGTCAGGCAGGAATCCCCTACCAACTCCATTACAGCCCTCTCCATAGCCACTTCCTGATCTGAGGCTACCAGACACACTACCACACACTTGCTTTCCATTTTAAGCCTTTTTATAAATGGCACTCCTGCAGTGTTGTGGAATAATAGGGTCGAATACAGAGCACCTTTCACAGTGCTTGAATCACTCTACTGTGCAAACTCAGTCTATTCAAGTACAACGGCAGCCGAGGGAATGCACATTTGAATTGTACCTGTTCAGATTTGGCGTTGAGATTAAGTGAAAGATCTGTATGCAATAGCACAGCTTTTGATAAAAAGTCCTTGAGTTTCTCCCTTTAACCTTTTCTGTAATGATTCTAGAAGAAATTAGAAGTTTTTGACTCTTTCCTGTAAATCACATTTATTCAACAAGAAATTAGAAATGCTGCCAATCCTCAGAGACCCCATGGTGATATACTGAGATATGCATTTCCTAATCCCAGGTTTATTTCTTCTCCAACAAGGGCTGTAATGTGTCTTGCATGCCAATGCAGTCGTGACCACTGCTGTGGAGGCGATGATGGCATGTGGCAGAGAAGTAACTGTTTCTCACCTCCTAATAAAAGAGACTCCTTTTTAATCTTTTCAATTTGATTGCATTCCAAAAACAGGCCTGTCTGCCCATCTGTCTCTCTTAAAGAAGCCTCCTAAAGGGATTTTAATCATCTGACTCTGGGCTTCTCAGGCAAATAGCTACATCTCTCTCTTTCTCTCTCGCTCTCCCTCGCACACATACACACAAATAATTTCCAATTTTCTTTCTTGTACTCTCTGTCATAGTCTCACTTGTCTTCCCTCACTCTGATACACCATATCGTCTCAGCTCCATTGTGCCATATCTGTGCAGCCATTAGGCCCTTCAGTCCCTCCTCAAGTCCCCCTCAGACACATAAAATTCCCCCAACCCCGTCCCTATTAATCCACATGGCTCTAAATTCTTTATTTCCCTTCAAAGGGACAACGCGAGCCGTGACATCAATCATGGAAAGCGAATATTTAGCCGGCGCTAATTTCCACCAATAGCCTGGAGACAGGCTTAGCTGACAAAACTCATTCCTGTGCTGAACAAAACTGCTTGTGTTGAAACCTCCCCTCCCCCTGATCCCTCCTGCCTTTTGCACAGGCAAAAACAGCATCACAATAAACACAGTTAGTGCTTCTGTTACTCCCCCTTGATTTAGGCTTATCAAATGAATGTGCACCATAGAGGGATACCCTTTGACAATACATAATGGCTCCATTCTGCATGAAATGGTTTGGTAATACCAGTCGAGTGTGGCAAACGGCTTTACCCGGTGCCACTACAAGAACAGCTGCTGTGTTCTTAGCTGGGCAAGCACACCACGCTGCTTCACCCTTGAGGTTGTTTGAATCGGGTGAGTGGTTTCTTTTTGCTGGTTCCCAGACCCCACTCGCAGTCCTTAGTTCGTCACTCAGTTCTGTTTGAATGAGTTCACATTCGCCACAAGATGGGTCCTATAAACCGTTTGACCTGTTTTCTCGCCCCTCTGTGTGTGTGAGCATGTGTGTGGGTGTGTGAGCGGGAAAAAGCCTGAGTGGGTTCTGATGGGGGACTAATGGTGGGGGATGGGACGAGTGGGGGGCATTTTGAGGGCACCCCTTTGTGTGGCGTGGAGGGGCCCCTTGTGGTACCTCTATATTCCCACCCTTTACCCCCAGGCCCCTCCACCTCCTGCTGTACCCCCAACCCCCAGCACAGCTTACCCCCATGCCAGTCAGTCAGGTTATCCCAGATGAACCATTGGGCCCAACATAACACCCCCTGCCCCCATACTCATATACTCAATGCTAATGCCTGACTGACATCTTGGGAGAAGCAACAGAGGGACGCACTGGGCACTGAGCCAATTTGCACGAGTGGGCACAGTCACTTAACTGACAAGCCTGTGGCAGTTAGACATTGTTGTGCGAACAGTGAGGATATGGCATATTGAGCGCCCATATTGGCCTCATAATGCAGGTGGATTGTGTAGTTAGTCAGACCTTGATGTGTGCTAAGCCTCAGCACTGGTAGCCATTAAACTTCATTGATTCCCCAACGCTAAATAGGCCTCTCCAGTCCCTGAATCAAACTGAGTTTGCATGGAAGAAGTGAGAGGGGAACAGGAGAACAATTGATTGGTATTGTAAGATGTCAAAGAACCAAATGAATGGTTCTTAAAGAGAATTACTATGGATGCATTCCAGGAACCTATTTCTGTTCATCAGCAAATATCGAGCAATAATCTGTTGGACCCATGGATGTATAAAGAGAACTGGATACAGCGGCCGTTATTTCTGATGCGAGCTGCTCAGTGGCGCATGAAGCAAAGTGGCTCAACTGCCAACTGATAAAGTACCCGGATCATCCGGGGATCTTCCACATCCATTGGGCCCATAGAGCGGGTGCAGCAGCGTTTTCTTTATCTTCGCCTCCTAGCCCGTGGTCCAGCCTCAGGATTTGGCTCTGGATCTGGCTATTGCATTGCATTTTACAACTTGTAGGATTTTGTGATTTAAATAAGGGAAATTCATTTGTACTGAGTTGATTTAAATCCATTGATTTACAGATGTTTCTTTCCTGATGTCAGTCTATAGGGGAAACTCTTTTTGAGCCCATTGGCATCACGTTACGGACATGGAACTTGTAGTACTGCCGTTTGGCCACCATGAAAATTTGCCACAAAGCCCACCGCTTTTCCTTTGGCCTTGGTTGAACCAGATTCAAGAAATATCTGTTTCTGTGTCCCTCCTTGAGCCAATGAAAAACCCTCCCTGTTTAGTCCACCTGTGTGTTGTGGAAAAAAGGTGTCAACATGTCGGATTTGCTCAAAAAGAGACTAAGCTTTTAATCTGGGGACAAAGAGGGCTTTCCTTCGGTTTGGTATCTATTGTCTAAATATCTAAATCAGGATTTTTAGGCTTTAATGAGAGTTGAACCCAAGCTGATTGTTTTCCTGCAACCAAGAGAACCTCATTCACCTTAATTGGCTTTTATTGGTCCATAAACTCTTAACCTTATCCTCTTTTGTACTTTATGTCCAAATTAACCCCTTTCAGTCTGATTAAGCTGTTTGTAGACTGAAGGTGAGGGTGGATGTCCCTGATAACAAAACAAAGAGGTCGCACTGCTACTTATGACTGTGTCTGTTCTTGTCCATATTATGGGACCAGGCAGTGCATCTCTCAACATAAGCCCAGCCACTGGTTCATTCATTATTTAGAGCCCTCTCCACTAGGCCCATTGTATTAAAGGGGTATGATTTGAATAGGAAGCAGCTTCCTGGACCCAGGCGTGTGATGTGTGTGTTCCTCTCTGTCATTGTATGTTTCTGTGGGCTTCATCCGTCTGCCTCAGCAAGCCAGGGGGCTGAAAGAGAATTTCCATTTTATGAATATTTAATACATAATAAAGTTTTCAATTTTATTCTATTCAACCCGTAGGGGTAAAAATGTGGCAAAGCCAACCCTCAAGGACAGAGCACAGAGTAAAGGTAGTTGATTCGATGGAGGCATCAAAAATGCAGTTAACATCAGAGCACTGCCTAAAAAAATCTACTAAAATGCACAAACATTAGGAATAGTTCAACACTACATCCTATAAGGGGTTTATAGTGTGCCTATTTCACACATCTCACACTTCCCTTAGGCTGTATTGCTATTGGATCATAGCATATCCTGGCTGCCCGCTGTGTCCGTGGTGACCTGGCATGGCTCTGTGTGAGACACCCAGCTGGGAGTGCCCCCGAATCAACTTGGGATTAGCCCAGGATTGTCTGGGATTACTCGGGATGGAGGGGGATTAGCAGTGACTGCTTGTTTCGGGGGCGTGAGGGCCATAGGCTAGCCAAATTGCCCCTGACTCAGACTCAGGGAACAGGAGGCGGACAGAACCACACCCACAGTGGAACCACCTGCAAGCTGAGCTATTCTTAGACTCTAAAACACACAAACAGGATGAGAGAGAAAAACATGTGGTGGAAAACTACATGACAGGAAACCAGCAGCTAGCGATGATGATGATGATGATGATGATGCCATGGCTGGCCACCGTCCGAAATCTCTCAAATCTCTCTAGCAGGTGGATTCATCAGATAAAGAGGGTTTGGGATGATGACAAATCCCTCCAAGTTCAATGGGGATGCTCTTCCCTCATATGGGGATAAATCGCGATTTGAATCTGACAGGTCACACAGAGTTGCAGCATGAAGTGGTTCAGCTCTCTGAAAGATGCCCCATTTACCACCGGCTGTGGTTGAATGGCATGAAAGCTTACATATGTTTTAATTCAGGCATGCACAGGACTTGATGGGGATGATTTGGAGTGGTATGATAGGTGGATGATCCAGCCAGGGTGAGACAGGGAGTTGGCGCGGCACGTAGAGAAGCCGTCAGAAGCAGGGAGCGGGCATCCCCTGCGGACCTGCACTGCCGAGATGAAAGGCTGTTTAGTGTTGGAGCAGCGGCATCAAACAACCGCCTCCTCTTGCATCCTTTTCCCCCATCCCCCACTCTCCCTCCATCTCTCCCTCTCTTGACTCTCACCACAATATGATATAGTTCTGCCGTTGCACGTTTACCCGGTTGCCATGGTTACACAATGCCAGAGGTGTCACAGCAAGATAACCCAAGGAAGCATTCACAGATCACCTGAATTCAGTTCGCTTCCCATTCATGTGTTCGCCGCCGCAATTTGATTTATTTGTTTCCCTGCCATGCAATTCAGTGTGAATACAAATAATCCGCAACATAATGGAGATGGTGGAAGTACCCCTCAATCTGAAACAATCTATTGTCCCTGTATATTCCTAAACCACAGGAGGTGCTTTTGATTTGATATTTTCCTGCATGAGTGTCAAAATGCCTCATGCACAACAAAGAGGAGAATTGCAACAACAGACTCTGTTGCACACCAGGAACCTTCCGCATTCAGCAGCCCTTGAGATAAATGTTAGGAAAATTAGAATAAAAAAAACGTATATCCTATGAATTACTGAGCCAGTGACTGTACATGCCTGTATAGAGGATAATGGGAAAGTAATTGATGACATACTATAATTGGAGGCACAGAGATTGAAAGCAGAAGTGGAAAATGACTATTGTGTGCAAAGAAGTGTGTGAAATAAGGAAAATACAAAATATGTAGAACTCCATGATAAAAAAGGACGAGGGATTGTGATAAAGACAGAACAAGGGAGGGAGAGGGAGATAGGCAGTGAAGGTAGATGTCGGAGGGTGGGATACATCCATTAGCCTTCCTTGCTCCCGGCTCAATCTTCCGATACATCCCCCTATTCAAGCTACGAGAGCGAAAGAGACGGGGCTGGCACTAAGCCAGACTGGCACTGACTTCAAACATACAGTACGCCCAGCCACAGCCGCTTACATCAGCCCGGCTGAAAGGAGAAGTAGAGGAAGACAGATGGATTGATGGAAATGAAAGTGGGAGGATTGACATACATAAGGAGAGTGTCTGAAGACTGAGTCTCAGGTCGTTTCAGGTTGGTTTGAGGCTGACAGGGTTGTACTCCGTGCCAGCTGTACTTGTCCTTCGTACGTTTGGGTTTTTGAATGTGTCTGACTTTGGTTGACACTGATTGCATAGAGGGTTGTGCATCTACTTTTGTGTGTTTTGTGTATCTAATAATAGATGCAGAAGCGACCTGATAATTTAGCACATTTTTTCTATGACTGAGCATGTATAATCTGAATGATTTATAAGTATGGCTGCATTGTTGATTGTTATGTTTGATGTCAAAAATTCTTATTTTCTTCTGGAACATTTTATATGAATATTATGCAAATCTCTCTAATTTAAAGTGTTCACCTCAGAAAAGCAACTTGTGTACAAATGATAAGTGATGTATGTATTACAATTTAATTTGATCTCTCATCATGTGTCTCTCTCCTCTCCCTGCAGAACTCCATCCGACACAACCTATCCCTCCACACACGTTTTATCAGGGTGCAGAATGAGGGAACAGGGAAGAGTTCTTGGTGGATGCTGAACCCAGATGGAGGGAAGATGGGCAAGTCCCCCCGCCGGCGAGCAGTCTCCATGGACAACAGCACCAAATACCTAAAAAGCAAAGGACGCGTCAGAGGCAAGAGGGTCGGCCGTCCTGGGATAGGTGCAGGGTCTGTTGTGGTTGGGCTCCAGGGCTCACCTGACCATGGCAGCCCACCACGGAAAGGCCTTTCAGGAGCTGGAGGTGTATCTGGGACGGATGGAGAGTTTGATGCTTGGACAGACCTCCATTCCAGGGCTAGTTCATCAGCCTCCACACTGAGTGGGCGTTTGTCACCCATCCTTGCTGAGGGGGAGACGGAGGAACCAGAGGAAGGTGGCCTATCCTGTTCCACCTCCCCCCACCTCTACCCCTCACCAACCAGTGCCCGCTCTCCATCCAGGGGAGCAGGGAACCTCTGTCCTCCCCTGGAACAGCTGCCTCAGCTGGCTAACCTGACTGGTGCCATCAGCCTGGACGAGCAGCTGATGGAGGACAGTTATCATCACCATCACCCACCGCAGCAGCAACACCAGCAGCATCCAGCTGTTGGCAGACATAAGCACCAAACCCCTGTCTACCACTACAGCTCTGGAGTGAAGGGGCAGAGCCCCTATGGTGGAGGTGTCTATGGTGCAACAGGTATGGGGATGCTGCGCCACCACTCACCCATGCAGACCATTCAGGAGAACAAGCCAGCAAGTTTCACTGGAACCATGCGGGCGTACTCCAGTACCAATGCCCTGCAGAGTCTGCTAACAGGGGGTCCAGCTAGGCAGCAATACTGTTCCAAGGACATGATGTTGGGGCAGGAGAGGGACAGCCATCCTATGATGGGTCAAGCTAGTAATGGAGTGGGCTCCAACCATCACAGCCACCACCCGGGCCACCACAATGGCCACAGCCACAATGGACCTCATAGTCACAGCTCAGCCCATAGCCATAACAGAACTCACAGCCATACGAGTAGTCATAATCACAACAATGTCACCAACCACAACCACAACTCACCTCACAGCCTCGCTCACAATGGTCACAACCTCAGCCAGAGCCATAACGTCACACCGCCCCGAGCTGTGGCCCTCATCCCCCGTGGCAACAGCAATCAGCTGCAGACCTACAACCACAAAGCCCCCTACCTGTACAGCCCCCCATCACATGCCCACCTTCCTGCCTCCACCACCCTCCCCCCAAACCCAGCAGGTATGCTTGGCATGCCCCAGGACTCCTGCCATGTGGCCACCGCCCCTCACCCCCGTCACAACCATTATCCCGACACCCAACACCAAGGCATGACTAACGGACCATACCACCATGGCCAGGGGATGGGTAATGGTAGCGTTGGTAGCAACTACCATGGCTATCACCAACCTCTCCCCCACGAGAGACTACCAGCTGACCTGGACATTGACATGTTCCATGGTAGCTTGGACTGCGATGTGGAGTCCATCCTCCTCCATGACATTATGGACTCTGGGGAGGAGATGGACTTTAACTTTGACTGCTCCCTAGCTCAGGGGGTGGGCATCGGCATGGGTATGGGCATGGGTGTGACCATGGGCATGGGCATGGGGATGGGAATGAGCGGTCTGACCGGTCCACAGCAAGCCCACAGTAACCAGAGCTGGGTGCCAGGCTGAAGTCTAGGACAACTCATCCTAACCTCTGAACTAAAAGTACTACCCTACCCATGAAGCACTGTGCTAAACTGTGACATTCCTGACATGACACAGAGACTATCGGACCAACGCTCCCATCCCGCTTTGTTGTCTTGACAATTCTTCTGTCACCCTATCCTCTTTTGGTTTCCCTCCCCCCTCTGAGAGATCTAGTTCATGTCACATTAGGTTTTTCTTCATATCAGCTATACTGTGATGACAATCTCTCAGCTGTGCTTGCCCAACATCGCTTCTCATCTACCATGAGAACTGAACTCTCAATGCACTTTATTGCAAGTGGGTCACATCTCACAGGGCAGCGCGTTCACAGAGCAGCTCAGGCAGAGCTTGGCATGTTTTGTAAGGTGGCTGCAATAATTTGACGGCAGCAAATGAGGGAATCACAAGCTCCGTTGATAAAATGTCACATCTTGGCATTGAAAAAAAATTGGACTCTTTTCCTCATATGCTGTTATTGTCAGTGGTGGGGACAAAAAATCTGATTAGATTCGTGTTTTTTTTAAGCTTTAGCTCTATACCTTAGACACTGCATATTCCTCATCACCCACAATACCAAATTTAAAATATGATTAAATACTATATTGTTAATTTCAACCCTGATTCAACACTGGCTTGAATGTATTTATACAGTATATTTAAATAGAGACCTCACTACAGTCTGAAATCCTGTCTTATCTCAGTTTAGGATGACATTTAGGGTTTTCTGGTATTATAATATCATAATATCATATCATAATTAGTGCCTCTGACTCCTTGTTGATAAACCACCTGTCTTTTTTTGTCCATGATAGCAAGTAAGCAAGCTAGCCAGTGACTTTGACCAATCACAGGTCCTGTTCCTATTGGCTGTGCTCCAGCTGGTGGGCGGTGCTTGGCATTCCCTCAGCTTATCTCAACATGGCTACCGGGTCACAAACTTTCTCATTGTACAGTAATTTCAAGATGTTTCTGAAAACATTTAAGCATATTCATATTTGATCAGCACTGCCTAGTTTGACCATTTGATTAGATTTGTGAGCGATTGACTCGAGGCTCTCATAGACGGACACAGAGACACATGATTTTTTTCAGATTACCTGTCTCATGCACTACTGTCAGGATATTCGCTCCATTTCTACCCACTGTAGCTTTAAGGCTCCATCTCGAGTAGTTTATCAGTACATTTGAATCAAAGACACGACGCATGACAGGATGGGTGCCAACCGAAGAATCGGATTTACAGTTATAGCTAAGGATTTCGTAAGTTAAGATAAGATACGAGGTCAGAGATAAGATAGGACACTGCCAACAGTTAAGATAGGAGTTTTCCTATCTTCCAAACTTCCAGAAAAGATAAGACAAGCAGTTAGGATATTTTTCTGTAATGAGGCCCCTGATCTAAAACCAGTTTACCATTTTAATGATAATGATATTCACATGCTCATCAGATCCAATTAATTATCTTACACCAGCAGTCCTGTTATTTACAGCTACATGCATTTAGTCTTTTCTCATGGATGTAATATTTTGTCACCGCCCTACTGCCTTCAGTTAGAGTATATTGTCACGACATCGTTAAATGGATTCCATCATTACTGGCTAACATGCAATTTGGTGAATTAAAATGTTGTATCACCTTATCTCACCTGGGCTTCCCGTACCAGTTTCTCTCTCGCTCTCTCTCTCTCTGCCTGCCAGTGGAGACAAAGTGACCATTCCTCACACCGAGCCATTAATGTGGCTTGATTGAAATTCAGCATCTTGCTTTTAATCTCCAAAGTGATGCTGCAGCGATGCGTCATTATTGAGGATCTAACGCGTTGTCCTCCCATTTCTCACCCCGGCCGTCCGGGCAGCCGCTCGCCTCTCTGACTTAATGTGCCAAGAAAGCGAGACAAAACTGTGATTAACACCAAGTCACTCTGCCTGCTGTCCTGCTCTGAGAAGGGCCAATGTCACTGTCCACTTGCCTGCTCACAGAGGGTACAAAAAGGAAAAGATGGAGACAAGGATAGAACAAAAGTCTGTTGTTGCAGTGGGATCAATCATCAGCTTCAGTTTCCATACTCTTTGGGTGTGCGTGTCTGAAAACAGTTAGTGTATTCGTATTGTAAATCATCTCCAACCTCTGTACTTTGTACTCCCCTGTTCCCATGTTTTCAGTGCTTATACCTTGAGCTTCAACAGGTGCAATGGGAAGGAGAAAAGGAGAAAACAATCAGCCAATCTGAATGGCATGACTCTATGTCAAACAGGGTTGTAATGTCCCACAGCCATCCACATCCACTTTTTGTGTGTTTATTCTGTTGTCTTGTAGTTGTTGTTGTATTGTTGAAATTCTAAGGACCAACAAGGACAAGTGCTGAAATATCCATGGTGCAAGGATGGAATTCAATGTTGAAATGATGTTGGTAGTGCAGTATGACCTTCCTATGCTCCAGTACTGTGCATATCCTCCCACACGTGCTCTCCTCAATTGTCTCTGTTTGTGTGGGATTATGAAGCTTGTATCTTACTGGCATTGAGAGAGAGAGAAAAAAAACTATTCTCTAGTTTCCTTAAGGGGACTCTCTGCACTTGGTCTGCACCAAGAATGGCACACAAAGGAAAAGATGGGGGTTAAAGGTGGGGTGGGGGTTATTGTTACAGCCAAAGGTCAAGCACGGCACAGACTATCAGACCCATTATTGAGGTAAATACCTTTATTTCAGGGCTTTTAGTCGCGCTGGTTCCAGCTAATCTCCATGTGGAAAATGCGAGGAATTTTCTAAGCAAATGGGCCTCACGAAGGAGTTATATTATAACCTATGCTACAGACATTTAGCAATGCCCTGCTATTGGAAAGAGAGCTATATATGATGTCTAATTTTCCTATATTTATTTATGAAAGAGATTGGTCTTTGTCACTCCTAAATGTGGTAGTTGTTTGAGTCAACTCCTGTCCCCTTCCTCTTTTCTTTCTGTTTTTTAAGATGTCACTCTCCCTTTGCTCCTTTTACTGACTTTTATTTTGTACAAAATCTATATATTAAGAATATTGTATAATAGTTTTTAAAATCTTGAAATAATATCAGTTTTGTTGTCTATTTCTTTTTTAAGAGAATGTATCTCATCATCTGGTGACTGTTAAATAAATGAAATTAAAAGAAAGTCTCTGTCGTTGCATTTTTGTGAATCCGACCGTGAAGATGGATTCATTTCTGTACACGGAAAGACAACAATTCACATTCTTAAATAGGGGTGTAAGAAAATATCGAATATCACAATATTACTTTTTGTGATACTGTAGTGATTCTCAAAAACACTATAGATTTTAAATTGTTTGCATGCAAAGATTACCTCAGTCAATACTTGTCATTTGCAAAAAGGTGTTTTCAAAGTAGTGCTATAATGTTGATGTTACAGGGACTGTGATGAATGCAAATGCAAATCCGACTCTTCTGATTGCATAAAAATGTTTTTTTTACTCAGATTTTATACATATGTTTTTTGTCTTTACACTAAAAGCTACTTTAAAAATTGCAATATATCTCCTAGCTTGCAGTATGTCGCAATATATTGAATCATAACTCCTGTATCATATGTATTGTATCACCAGATTCTTGCCAATACATAGCCCTAGTCTTAAATGGATTTTCCTTAGCTCACTTGTGCTTGTCAGATGCCGTTTCTCTCATATGCTCATATACAGCAGCTGACGAGATGAATGAATGCGTGTTGCTTGTTTATTTATTTCTTCATTGTGCAGTTTCTTTCATTTTTAAAACGTAACTCATTTTGCACATGCAGACAACCCCTCTTGGCAGTCTTGTCTGACCGGGACACCAAGTCGCTGAGAGGAAGGCAGAAAAGAGTGGGCTGTATGAATGAAAATTGGGAGGGTAAAAATGTACCTTCACATGTCAGGAAACATCAGTTATGCTGGAGACTGCATGAGAAAGAGAGAGAGAAATAAGGTGAATTTTTCAGTTTGTGTGTGTGTGTGAGAGAGAGAGTTCCTGACAGACAGACAAAACAAGGACAGACATCCAGACAGAGTTGGCAGGATTGGGGTAATAGGTGTGTATGTGTGTGTGTGTCATAAGGCTTGTTATGGCCCATGAAGCGGTATAGGTTGGCCACAGCTGTCCCGGTCCCATTGGAGGCGTTTTCACAGGAGGACTGTGCACCGCTACAGCGCCATACTGCCGGGCCCCAGGGGAGCCCCCGCCTCTACACTCTCTCAGACACAGACAGCACACATGCACATTCACACACTTACATTTGCAAAATACCACAAATTCACACATTTACACAAAGAAGCACACAGCGCAGTTATGAAACTGTACGCACCAACACACATTCTCAAATAGACATTTCTCACTTTAGATGTACACTTTTAATTGACTGCACTTGGCGAAGCCTCCCTGCAGGGGAAGGAGTGAGAAGAAGTGGGAAAGAGAAAGATATAGGTGCGGAAGGGGCATCTATTTAAAGCTAAAGATGGCTGACACAAAAGTAGAGACTTTAAAAGTGTTTTTGTAGACATTTTTTAGGGGTCAGATGAGCTCAAACATGGTCCAGTAACTTTATGTGATGTTTCATAATTTCACAATTAGACCTAACGGAGTGTGATTGAGTGTAAGTGAGACTGAGAGCCTGGCGTACGGCCAGAGTCTCACTCTTCCCTGCCCATCTCATGAGAGAGATAGAGGCTGAGACGGGAAGGCGGTCCAGTCCAGGTGCTGTGCCTCGGGGAGGGTCTGCTCCTCTGTTCCTCATTATCACAGAGAGAGAGGGTGAGAGAGAGACAGAGAGTGTCATTATTCATCCACTCAAGCATCTGGGAGCAGGTCCTTCCATACTTGGCCCAGTGATATCGTTGTAGAGACCGCCCTTGGAGCTAAAGGCTGGCTGGGGACACCGCTAACTGCTAACAGACAGACCCACCCAGGCAAGGCTCCAGGGTACTGATGTCCTTGAGTGCTTATGAGGATTCAGCAGTTCTCACTTTGCGGCCGCGCTGCAAAATGAAAAACTGCTATATATCCAAAGTTCAATTGTTCATAGAACTGATTAATTCGCCAATATGAAAGGGTGGAGTTTGATGTAATGCCTCCAGAATGAGACTTTTACTCAGCTACTGCAGTCAAAAATAAATTTATTAATTGCCATACCGCCAATAACATTGCGTCATCATTACATATAATCAAGTTTATAAGTACAAATTTTAAAGAGGATGTATTATGCTTGATTTCAGGTGCATATTTGAATTCATTTTTGTTATTGTCTTATTGTATTGAGAAATTAAGTTCAGTGAGTTACTGACAGACCTTGTGAGTGGCGGTGGTGAGTGTGGGTTTGTTAGTGGTGTTATAGCTGTGAACGCAACTGTAGCAGCAGCTCTCTCCTAAGGTGGACTGGCTTTTCTCCTTAAAGTGACTCTGAGTTTTTCTCAGCTTTTTTTATTAACTAATAATATTTATTTTAACCATTTTAACCGACAGCGTCAACCAGTTAAAAGGCTTAATGTTGGTTATCAGTTAATTATTAACATATCCAGTTGGAGTAACATGATCTTGACTTTAGACAAATGAAGGAACATAGAGCTAAGGTAATCTAATCAAGCAGGGATTAATACATGAATGATTTTTCACAGATCAGTGGAGGAACAAAAATGTACTTTTGGATCTCTTAGTGGAAAAAGCCTATCAAATGTTGTGTCAGGAGGATCCCAAAAGATCCTAATGATTGTCCTCCAAATTGACTCCATGTGGGAAAAAAAGCTCAGCGAAGACGAGAGGACACCTAAAGATCTCTGAGCTCTTAAATTTACTTTCTGTATTTTAGAAGCCAACGTCCAACAAGTTTTAGCAGCATCATCTCTGCTCTCGACTGAAGGCAAGAGCAAGGACAACTGAAGGCCACAGAAATTTAAAAGAATGAAAAAATAGCACTGAACTTGTATCTGCTAGTAAACTGAGGCCAGGAGCAGTCTTTGTGCTCTGTATTCTTAAGATTATATCTAAAGATATCATTTGGCTTGAACCTTAAGTACTGTAAAGCACCTAAAAGACAAGCAAAGTTCACAGGATCAAGGGTTTTCATAGCGAGGGGATGATCAATTGAGGATTCAAACTAAAATGAAAAAATGTGACTTTATCGAGAAAAAAGAACTCCTTCAGTCATTTCAGCACACATCGAAACAGATCAAGAGGTTATAATATACTGTATGTAGAGATTTTGGCAAACAATAAATTTCTTCTACTTTGAAAGAAAATGGTCAGTCATTATATCACAATGTACAGTTGTTGTATTTCTTTTATTTCTTGCTCTTTAAAGCAGCAAAAGCATCATCATATAGTCAACAAAGAGGTGTTAAAATGGTGAACAACCTCCTTGGGGTTGAGGTGAGGCACGGGGGTGTAAAAGCGGAGTTAAACGCTGTGAAACCGGTGAACAGAGCGGCACAATAGAAAGACAACAGCATGTTAAAATTTGCCTCACGGACAGATAGAAACATTTCTTTGAATGCAACAGATGACAGCTATGTGCTTTCTCTTTCATTACATTTAAAGAATGTAAAATTAACACCAAGGTATGGTACAAACCTTTTTTTTGTGTCATTTATTCCAGTTACTCAGACAAATCAAGAAAGACTGCACAATTTAGCTTTCTATAAACTACACCACAGAGAGGTCTTTGTATCACTTCGCATGGCTTGAATTTTCCTCGCATTGATGTAAACAAACCTTAACAGCATCAGCAAACATTAATAACTTGGATTCAGTTGTTGTCTAGTGAACCTGTATTAAAGACCTGTCAGTCTGTTTGGGAGTGATAGAAGTTGTAGTCATGTGTTTTTGGCTGTGAGGCTACTCTTTGTATTTGAGCCTTAACGTGCCATCTAGCTCATAATGATTTGAAATATATCAGCGCAACAATCATGCAATCAAGTGGGCTTATTTTGTCAGTTCTAGAGTTTTAAACTCAAGATGTCAGACCTCTGCCAAGGCCAAATGTCTTGTCTTGCAATCTTAACTAAGTGAGAAATAATTTGTGTATCTGCCCCGTGAGTCAGATCTGCCCCAACATTAATGGGTTCTTCACCGGCACATGTTACACCCTTCCACCAAGTTTTATGAAAATTGGGCCAGTAGTTTTTTGGTAATGCAGATGATACAAACATAGAAACCCAATAGAACACAAAACCTCCTTG
This sequence comes from Pterois miles, assembly GCA_947000775.1. Classification (NCBI taxonomy): domain Eukaryota; kingdom Metazoa; phylum Chordata; class Actinopteri; order Perciformes; family Scorpaenidae; genus Pterois; species Pterois miles. Next base: position 407,373 of record CAMQGK010000327.1, read on the forward strand.
GCAGGGATAATAATCTGGTGCATTCGGGCACGATAACACTATCTTACGAAACAAAACTCAACCTTCAATAACAGCATCTTGTGACTTTCCTAATTTGTATTTGACAGTGCAATGAGATCTTTTACAGCATTCTTTGTAGTTGCTCGAAGGCTTGTGTAGTAGGAGTGTAGAAAAATGAATTGTGAATACAGCGTGGTGAACTCTTCGTGGCCTAGAAAGCTGGGGATCTACATTGAACCAGAGGGAAAATGTTCAAGACCTCGGCCTCCACCGTGCTGAAGTGTCCATGACAAAGACAATCAATCCATTCACGTTCATTTGGGTGTCACAGTACCCCGTTGTCACCCGTTGGTTTGTGGGCTGTCAGTTTGAAGCCACGAGTTTGGCATTTTGCCATTGTCATCTAGTTTCTTTGCAAACAGAAGTGGCATAAGAGGGATATTTTTAAGCAACCAAAACAGTTGTAATTAACTTTCATGCATTGAAAACACTCTGTGAAAGGGTTAAAGTTGTAAGACTGAAAAACAGGCAGCTCCTAGTAGCTACGTCCTAAAGCATACTTTGCTTTAACATCTATTTTATAGTAGATAGGACCATAATTTACTAACTGAACATTGTGTTGTATTGAAGAAGACTTGAAACTAGAGCTTGAGACCATAAACTCATAAATCAAGAGAGAAGAAGGATCATTTTCCCATAGAAAATGCAACCAGAGGAGTCGCCCCCTGCTGGCTGTTAGACCGAATGCATGTTTAAAGCACTTCCACATTGGCTTCAATGTTCAGACTTGGAGGTTCTGTCCAAACAAATATTGACAGACATTTTATATCTATTCCCCAAATATGGTTTATAGTTGTTTTATGATTTTTGATTTGTGATTTAGTGTAATTTAGTTTATCAGATTTATTTCTAATAAAGCTAGCAATTATACAAACTAGCTGTCTGGAGCTAATGTATTGCTAATACAACATTTTAAGGGAAGCATTAAATTACTGTTGGACTAACTGTTATGTATTTTACTCTTTTTACCTTCACTATGTGGAAGTTTACAGGTATAATTGCTGTGCTGTACTTAATGTTGATCTTTTACCTGTGATATTTGTTTTTTCCTGGTAGGAAGCACTAATTTGACAACCACTTTTGTGAATCCAATTTCCTTGTTACTGTAGGCTACTAATTAATCTTTACGTTAACTTTTATCTAACTGTTTTTATAGAATCTCAGACTTTTCTGATTTGCAATCACTGTCATTGAATTTGCCACTAATACTATTTACTGCAGAAGACGTAACGTACATTATAAATAAACTAAGTCTAATGAGTTAAACAGGCAAAAATAATAACAAGGGAAACTAAATTTTGACTCAAAGCTTTCTCAAAGCCCATGTCATTAATTATTTCTCAACAAAAAAAAAGAAAGAAATCTCCATAAAATTATCCAAACCCCCCAAAATAAAACAGATTACATAATCAAGCCAAGCGTCCCTTGGGTGTCCAGGGCTGGGCTTCTGAGTTTCTCCTGATTAAAAGAAAATGACCTACCAGGAAATCGTCCTATCCTCGTCGCTCTCCTTCGCACATTATTAAACCAATCACTGTCCTTAATAACTCCAAACCCTCACCCTCCTCCTCCTCCCTCTTGTCCCCATTTCACCCTCTTCCAGAGCAGACAGACAAGACAGATCTAATCAGATCTTTTTCTTCTCATCCGCCAATGATCCACTCATCAAGAGTGGGGGAAGAGGAGAGGTGTGTGTGCAGGGGAGGGGAGGGAGGGTGACCTAAAGCGGCGATGACACAATTAATGTCAAATTAATGCTCCTCCTGAGCACCGACATCGCCTCACCTCCCTCTTGTATTCCTCCCCGCCTTCACCTCACTACCTCTGTCTTCCCTTCCTCTCTTCCTCCTTTATTTCCTCCCAACACACATCCAGCCTTCCTGCCTCACCCACCCCTCCCTCCTCTCCCACTCCTATCTAACCGCACGTGGCCTAATCTCACACATGGGGGAGCTCATCTGAGCATTGTGCTACACTGTGCAGCAACTAGCTTAGCTCGCTAGCACACAGAGTACAGTGTGGAGCGCTAATAGGGACTTGGGGGGGTGGGGGTGTGGGCGAGGAGGGGTAGCAGAGCGGGGGCCTGATTGGTGTCTCTAATTACGGCTTGATACTAAAGAGTAATTAATGAGTTTGTGGCTGATGGCAGCAGCTTTGGAGCATCAGACTCGATCGCAGGAGATAAGAGCTGTTTGTGCCGAGGCCATGCAGGATCCCACGGGACGGGTATACATACAGGCACACACATAAATACCCTGATTGTGCTTACTATTAGCCTATTAACAGTTAGTCTTTTTATTAAGTACACTTCTGAGGTGAATCAGGGTAAAATAATGTATGTCGCGATTGCTTTTATTGAAGGAACAGTGTGTAGCATTTAGGGGGATCTATTGGCAGAATTTTATATATTAATAATATATGAGTAGTAGGCCAAAACGGACAAACCAAACGCTGGCTCTGCATAGAGCCTTTTGTGGTCTCACGTTTTCACGTCAGCCACCGTCGCTCTCAAACATGCTTTGCACACTGGAACAAGTTGAGTTGGTTGCAAACTGCAACCTCACAGCTACATGCCCACAGATCCTACATACTGCACCTTTAAACCAATTAAAAAGGAGAAGATAATTAAATTTTTTAAGTATTTATTGACATTATGCTTATATTGACTTTGGTTATGCTGTATTAGCATCTGTTCTGTATAGTACTGATGAAATGTAGGCTTATGATTCACTTCCATAAAACTACACCTTTCTAATCGTTGAAAGCAACTCCTGAAGTTCATCTTTGTGGAAAAAAATCTTAATTTTGCCAACTAAATTATGCTCCAACCACTTAAATGTTCATTTTTTGTCATTTCTTACAATTATTACTTCCACCAAGGGGTTATGTTTTCGGTCATCTTGTTTGGTCATTTGTTTGTCTGTTTGACAGCGGGATTACGGAAAAACTGCTCTCCCGATTTTCACAAAACTTGGTGGAAGGATGTAGCAATGGAATCTGTCTTGGTGGAGGTCTGCGCTGTCCGAATGCCCTTTTAGTTGTGTATATAAAAAAGCAGATACTCATTCAGTTACACTCTTATGTTATGTATATATATACAGTACTGTCACACCGTTACCAGGATTTTAGAAATACTGAGTGCAAATAAAAACTAATTATTTAGATTTTTAGAAAAACCTTTATTCGGGTAACCTTCTTTCAGTTTATATTGACTGTGAAATTTTATTTCCCAACATGTAAATGCTGTTTCAAAGTCGTCTATACTGCATTTGTTGACCTAAAACTATACTGGAATTAACCTGTTAGATACCCAAGAATGTGGAAAGTAAAGTTACCCAACCCACTCTCATGGGAAGAGGCAATAAATAAATAAATGGCACAATATTACAAGGACATTTTGTGTGTCATGATGACGCATTTTTGTGTGTTAATTGTACACCATGCAACAAAACTAGGGTAACGTCTACAGCTAGGCAACAAAACCACACAGTTAGGTTTAGGAAAAACACCATGATTATGCTTAAAATAAGTACGTAAACTAAGTACAATACTTAACATAACATACTTAACATAACTAACGTGTCAAACATCACAACAATACAGTAACATAACTTACAACATAAAAGACTGGACTCCTGGTTGAAAGTTCCTCCCCTCCTACCCATCATAAGCAATCTTTCTCACTTTTTCTTCTACGTCACTAGCTCTGAGTGTAGCATATTTACACAGATGCATTTACATTGCAGTCAGTACAGACTACCCCTTTTTGTGCGACCAGAGTGATTTACCAGAATGTCCCAGATTTACATTCATGTTCACAAAAGGGTCCCACAACCAGTTCTTGACTGGATCACATATAGCTTATCATGCTACAGCACTTTTTTTTTTAGCCTCGCATGGTTTAGCTGAGACAACAAGAAGCTAAATCATGAACTTATCATACCTGTAAGCAAGTTTTATAGCTGCATTCAAGCTGCCTTTTGACAGTTAGAGGGCAAAAAATAGACTCCAAAACAAAGTCACAGCAAAAAGCCAGGGACTTACTATGTCACACGTCTTAGTAAAGATTTCTAACACTTGTCCTGTAATAATATTTTGATGACTTTACCATAAAATGAAGTGATTAGTTTTCTTGTGCTGCAGGAAACAGATTTAGATGTGAGGGATTATATTCCAGGTGTAAATCAGTGTAAATGAATTGCCTCCCGAGCTACTGCTTGTGCTTTCACAAAATGTGGGTACTTTATGGTGAAAATCTGTAATAAACTAAAAAATGATGAGCCTTGTGATTAGTGGTCTGTGTGGGAGACAGATAAAGAGAGGAAGTGTTGCTAAAAGAGAGAAAGACAAATATGAAGCATAAAGGACAATATGTGCATCTGCATGTGTGTGTGTGTGTGTGTGTGTGTATGTGTCTGTGTGTGTTAGGCGCTGTGAGATGGAGAGAGAGGACGCTGAGTGTATGGTTGAGAGAGAGAGAGAGAGAGAGAGACAGCGTGCTGAGGAGTGTCTCTAAAACAGGGGCAGCTGTAGTGTAGTTAATGAGGCCTGCAGTCGAAAGCCCAGTGTGTGAGCACATGGAGTGTGTGTGTCTCTGAGAGAGATATCCAGAGCCGGTAAATGTGTGTGTTTCCATGTGAGCGAGGTGAGTTACCCAGTGTGCAGTCTTGCTTGACCCTCAGTAAGCCTGTCACCTGGAACCAACGGGCCTCGGAGAGGAGAGGGAGGGCGTGGGGATGAAACGGAGACAGTGAGAGAGAGTTTAAAAAAAAAAAAAAAAAAAAAAAAAAAAAGAGGCGTCTTTCACTCAACCGAATAACTGGAGCAGACTTTAAGCATGGCTGCTAACAAGCTCTCTGTCTCTCTTTCACTCTCTCTCTGCTTCCTTTCATTTGCCGCTCTCTCTCTCGTTACCCCTCCATTGCTTAGCCCTCTCCAGAGTGGCACGTTAATGAACAGAGTGTGTGCGTGCAGCGGCCAGGTTACCATAAGAGATGCCTCACAAGTGCTTCTGATTATAAAAACCCATGTAAAGAGACAAAGCGAGAGAAAGAGAAAAGGCCCCTTGTGAGACAAGCTCCAGCTTTTCACAGCTCACCCCCACAGGGAACTGAGCTGACAGGCGATATGAAGTCCACTGGCTTCAGAGCAGCATGCTAGGCTAGCTGCTAACAGCTGCTCCCTCTGTGGCTCCTTAATGCAATTTTTGTTAGAGACGGACGCTGTAACAGCAAATAAAATGTATTCCTTTTTTTCATGGAAAGATTATTGTATCACTGTCTTTCTGTGAATGAAATGAGATGATGTCAATCTCATATATTAATCTGAATATCAATCTTTTCGTCACACGTCAAAGCAAATAATCAGATTTCCAAAATGTTACACTATTCCTTTAAAACACATCACAATTCATGCCACTACATTAAGAAAATTTCAACCTGTTTCTAATGCAGAACTTGTCTTAACTGTTAGGCTACAGATGCACAGAAACTCTGTAAACAATTTAAAATATTGTAATATTTCTTTTAATTAGTTTCAAAGGTACAGTGTGGAGGATTTGGTGGCATATAGTGGTGTGGTTGCAGATTGCAGCCAACTGAGTACTCCTCTGCTCACTCCTTCCTTTCCAAGCCTGCGGTATCATGAGCCCCTGAATGTGTGCTGACGCCGTTCGCCTCACTCAGACGCCATCTTTAGCATAATGACACTACTTGGGAAGCAACAAAAGTCGGTTTAGCACTCAGTGGCTCATGTTACCGCAGTTTCACAAGCATGTCGGAGAACTTTGGTGACCTTCAGGTAATGTAAAAATGTGACAGGCTTTGGCTAGTTTGGTTTGTCCATTCTGGGCTACTGTAGAAACATGGCAGACTCGGTGAAGTGGAGTCTGCTAACAGAGCTAACAAAAACAGGACTATTTGTTTCAGGTGATAATACACTGATGAAAGCATAATTCTGAATGTTACTCTCCATTTCTGCTAATAGATCCCCCAAAATGCTACGCAATGTTCCTTTATGAAAATAAGGTTTTCAGGTCTCAGTTATAGGGGTCTAAGTCATAAGTTCATATCACAATATGATATTATATTGATTCTTTGGACAATGATGTGATATTTGCTGATATCACAAAGTAAGCCAAAATACGATTTTGATGCAATTCAGGGGTCTGCGATCGATATGACACAATATTATATGCACATTTAACCCAGTAATTCACATTTATATCCACTCACAAAAAGCAACTAAAGTATGGTTTGACAGTTTTATTTCTGAGCTCTTCCAGACATTGGTTGCATCCATAATTTCGTACTAATATGCTATTTAGTGGTAGTATGTGAGAAATGTGAGAAATACAGTATGCAACGCTGGACACTACGGCAGCATAAATATTGCAATAGCAATGACAATGATCATAACGTTAATGGACAGCTCTGTAACATTAATAATGCTTCAGTTTAACAATTATATTTACAATATAAGATTGTACTTTGCTAGGCGTAATATATATTTTAAATTAATTCAGACTTTGATTCTCACAAACCATTGCTTTGGTCACAGGAGGTTGGCACGGGTTACCATGGTTACATGTCTCCTTCTGGCAAGGAGACTCTCAGGATGTGACGACGTGAATTATTGCTCAATGTGTCCGAATACTACTCTATTCACACAAAAGTATGTTGAACAACAGTACACATTCTGACTATGTATGCATAGTATGTGATTTCAGACAAAGCCATTTATATGAAAAAATCTATATTCTTTTTAATAACAAAGAATAATATAAAGAGGGAATTTCAAAATAAAGGTGTATCATAAAGATGATGATACATATCAATATTTTCATGTTGCATTGAGGTTATTGGATTGTTGATAATTGAGCGATTGATTACACCACTATTCAGTTATAGAGAAAATGATTTGAGGAGATGAAGAGTTTCGTTGTGTGGCATCACAATAGACATCTATCATCCCATCTTCCTCAGTGGATTTGGTGGCAGTATGTTTTCTATTTGTGAAATATTAAAGTAGCCTAGTGGGCCAACGGAGACAAGAGTGGAGATGGATGCTGGGAAGCATGTGTAACTGAGTACTTGTGATGACTTTGCCGGTGGAGAGGTCTCTCCAGAACAACAGAGGTCCCCCTGGTGTTAGTAGAGGTCCCTGTGGTGGAGCTCCACCATGGGCCTGCCTATCAGGAAATAAATAGGGGGCTTCTGCAAGCAGAGTGTGTGTGATGGTGGGATTTGGAGGGCAGATTTTTTTTGTCAGCCTTGTGAGAGTAGAGCCCCTAACAGGCAATCACAGTGGAGGAGGGTGTGTGTGAGGGCATCCATCATAATATTGTCTGCCCAAGGGCCGCTTTCTCACACACTCGAATTATAGAGATAGCAATGACAGTAGCACACACTGTCACTCAGACATGTCCGTGCATGATATACACAAACACACTCCCCACAAAATACAGCTCTGCCAGTGTACCCCTCAGACACACATGGCCAATGCCTTCACATACTGCTTCTACACACCCCCTTCAGACACACACTCTCCTCTCTCCACACACAAACCTTGCCTCTCGCTATTCCCTCAGCAGCAGCAGCAGCAGGCAGGGTACAGTGTGTGTAGTACAGTGCAGTGTGGTGGTGTGGTGGTGGTGATTCTTTGCTGAGAGGAGCGGTCCAGTCTAGACGGAGGCGATAGACATCTCATTAGGCTCTTGCTTGCTCTCCCTCCTCTACAGCACCCGCCGGCTAGCAGCCTGTCCTCACTCTGAGGGCCAGAGTACAGAGGAAAGGAGGGAGGAAGACGATGGAGAGGAAAGGTGGGAGAGAAGGAGGTGAGAGGCATATCAGGGAGGGAAGGAAGGCAGATGAAATGAGAAGGATGTGGGGAGGGAGTGAAGGAGGGAAAATTAGACAATGATAATAGCAATAATAGTCTTGATCCTCCATGAAGCCCACTCCCTGAGGCTCTTTCTCCCTCTCTCTCTTTCTCTCCTTCAGTCCCTCTGCTGCCCTCCCTCCCATCTTCCCTCCTGCTGCTGTTTCACTCTTAATTAATTTCTCACTACTCACCAGAGCCCAGAGCTGCAGCTCTCCTCAGCCGGCCTCCGAGACTGCTCTCAGATCAGCGCTCCCGTTGCCTCACAGCCACAGCAGCTCATCTCTGCCTGCACCACATTTGGCTTCAAATCAGTGCTGAAGGTACAGGCCTGCACCGTGACATTGCCACGAGGCACGGATCCATACTTAGATCATTTTCACTTCCTTAAGTCAGTGTTGGGCTATGTCTGACAGTCCATTAAGCTTCATGGGGGGTCAGATGATGTGCACTTCGGTGTGCGGCAAAGTCAAATGGGTTGCGCTCATATCAGGTTATTTTCTTCCATAACCGCAAACCACTTCTGTAACTTTTAGAAACTACCCTCTGTCATCTGCATCTGCATATTTTGGTGCTAACGGAGAGAAATCCAAACAAATTAAACCTAAGAAACAAACTTTTACATACTGCAAGTGGAAAGCATCAAAAATAGTGTAAATCTTTAAAGAATAAATATGGTTTATTACAACTTGAATCTTGTTTTTGTAGTTTTCTCATCCTTCCTATCAATAATATTAAGATTTTCCTTAAAAATGTGATTGCTAAAATGTGGGGATTCAGCAAGAATGCTAAAAAGAAGTCAGTAGAGGGATGAAACAAGCGTTCAATAATCTTACAAACAATAAAAATAAGCAAAACTATAAAATTATTGCCCAAACTGTCCACTCAACATGTTCTCATCCCATTTCTTGCCATGTCACATCAAATCCAACCCATAAATACCACGACATTATATGGACAGTCCCTGTGTCATGCCTATACATTTTTGCCTTGTCACGTGTCATTTGTACGCCATGCGAACGTCCGTAGTTGGGTTTAGAAAAGAAACCTGCAAGCTCAGGATCAGTCAAGAAGGGATAGGGGTAACGTCATGGTTGGGCTTAAAATAAGTGTGTAAACTATGTAATTAAAATGTGTACGGGAATAATGTAACACAACTATGGAAAACTCATTACAAACTTCGATGAAAACTTCGATGAAAACAACGTAACGTAAAATAAATAATAAACGTAAAATAATGTTCTTGGATACAAGTCTCCTGGTTATAAGTCCGGTGTTTCCACCTCCCCACCTGCCCACCATACATGTAGGTGGTCCTTACTGTAGCATTTATACGTGGCAAGAAATACTTTGGATCCTCTGTCAACATGTTATTGATCTGTTTACTGAACGAGGTCGTCTCTGGCCGCAGAATCAAACGGCTGCATCTCGCTGAGCTGTAGCGTTTCCATGCGACATTGCATAGCTGCTCACCGCTGCTCTGTTGTGAATGTGTCGGTGTCAGCTCTCCTATGGATGTCACCCTGTTCCCAGATTTCTACAATTAACTGCCTAAGTATAATTATATCACAATCAACAAAAGTGATGCATCAAACCTATTAAAATAAGATAAATTGATTCATCGCCTAAACAGTTGCTGTGTCAGTTGCATTCTTAGGACCAAGTGCTCTCCTCCGCTTACATCAGAAGCATCTAAACACACACACTCACCCCCTACATACACTTTGCCCTTCGACCTTTGCCTTCATCCCTAATTCCCAGCCCATAGTAATCCTAGCCCAGAGTAAACCCTAAAGTGCTCACAGAAGCTTTTTCTGCTAGCTACCAAGTGCTTCAAGAAAACAGGAAGGGGCCCTGACCTGAGGTTTACCCCCTCACATCCCATCCCTATTTCAATGACTGCTTTCCCTGAGCAGATATTGGGATTCCTTTATTTCCTATAGCAGTAATTGTTCAGTGAGTTAGGGGAGGGATGGTCGGACTAAAAAAAAGGAAAAGCAAGAAACTCAGCAGACATTCTCAAGGTCGCTCTGCAGCATGTAGAGAGATGGAGAGAGAGAGAGAGAGAGAGAGAGAGAGAAAGAAAATACATGGTTGAGCTTAAGGGCAGATCTGTGTTGTGACCTTCCTCAAGGGAACCAATCACTATTGGCCTTTAGGTTTGACCTTTAACCCCCATGGCCTCCAATTTAACTAAGAGTAAACCCTATACAGCACTGCACTCCGTGTTCTCCCAGCCCAACTACTCACAGTGTTTATCTCTCCCTTTAGAGACCACTTGCCCTCTCTCTCTCTCTCTCTCTTTCAGTGCACTTTAGTTACCTGGATAGTCTCAGCTGTCTGTCTGCTTGAATGCCGCATCACAAGAAAGCTGGCTTGCTAAATTGGGGTAAAGGATGAAGATGGAGGTGGTTAACGCAACTAGATTTCTGCTGGAGAAACTGGATTTCTTGCCCATTATGCAGGGATTTATTAGGTTTACGTGTGCATGCATATGACAGTGACTTCAGACAGGGAGAGTATCACTGTGCAGTAGCGGTGGGATGAAAGGAAACATCATTACTCATAGCGATGTGTCCTTGGATCCAAAGTGATTAAATCCAAAGTCTGACTAAAACTGAAAAGTTTAAAGACATCAGTTTCCATGGCCGCAGTAGCCCAATATATAATATAATCACGCTTTTTTTTTTTTGCATGCAAATGTAGTCATTCCCTCCTTTTGGCCAAGCCTCACTCGGCCTGAGCCCCGTCATTCCTCCTCTCCTCTCCTCTCCTCTCCTCTCCTCTCCTCTCCTCTCCTCTCCTCTCCTCTGCCTCCTTCCCTGGTTAAATGAGCCACAGGGGAGCGTCAGACACGCCATAACCCAGCAGCTGGAGCTTCCAGCTGGGTTAAGAAGGAGACAGAGAGGAAAGGGGAACGAGAGACAGAGTAGATTCTCCTCATGGAGATGGCAAGAAGCAGGGCTTACTGGGATAGAGCCTGATGCATAAAGTCAAATGTGCTCTTTGTGTGAGTACACATGACAGAAAATATACTCTTTTTCTGCTCTGTGTTTTTTCCCATCGCCAACAATCTCCACCTCGTGTCTGTTTTTGTATGCACTCTTATTGTCAGTTATGATCTGATTTTTGTAGTATGCTGTTTATGTGCTTTAAATCCTAGCTTCAAAAACCTGGATGAAACCATATCCCTGTTATACTCGCTGGATTACTCCTATAGAAATAGGGATACTGTGGAAACACTTTATCCAGGTCCCAGATCACTTTCTGCTCTCTGCACAGGTGTGTAATCACCTTTAGTAATGAAGTACCGAGCACTTGGAGCTCTCATTTTCCATAGAGATAAGATAGAGGAGCTAAATCCAACAGACAGAGTCAAATTTTCTTTTCAGTGCACCAGTTTATTTGAAAGCAGCAACCAGGATGCTAATGTACATGTAAATGTACTTCACATAAACATGCCTATCTGTTGCTTCATTAGTCCCAGTCTCACTCTCATATACCATCCACCATCTTCTCTCATCACTTTCTGGAAGTATCTCTGTTTGCTGTGCTTCTTTTTGCTTATTTACACCCTTCAGACCACAAAGCAGTAATTTGACGTTTAACCTGGAAAAAAGTAATGGCTAAACCTGATGGAAAGACCCCACTGGGACAAATATGATCACATAACTAACAAGAAAGGACTGTTTTACCAAATTTGCAACATGCAAATGGCATGCAAATGAGATCATTTCCCCTTTTTGACACATTTCACTAATAAAAACAAATGCCTTCCTTGCCTCTAATTCAAGAACATACAAGAGCCCTGTAGGACTCGCAAATTTTCCTGCACTGCTCATAGATCATTTTTGAACCACAAAAAAACTGAACTGAAACATCTCTGACCAAATACTGAAACTCAACCATTTCCAAGTTCTTGCATGAACGTAATGTTTTGCACTTTCAGTGTTTCAAAAAGATAATAAATAAATAAATAACCCAAATAATGCTTTTTGCCACCTTTGCTCTCATGCCTTGTTACATGATTTTCATCAGTTGTTCTTCTTGTCTCTCCTGACCTGATGGTAATCAACTTGACCTGATGAGGACTGATCCAACCCAATCTTGAAACCAATCGGCTTCTGGGCTGATGACAAATCAGCTTCTGGGGGCAAAGGGCTATATTTCTGGGGTTCCGGTGTTGCCAGTTTCTGGGCCAAAACCTCCTCTTCTATACGCTGCTCATTGTTTGCAGTCCAATTAGCAACTTGAGAAGACTGGAGTTGAAAGATGATGTGTATGATCAGATTGTTTAACAAGTAGCCAGTTTACCAACTAATTTTAAACTAAATCAAACCTAAATCATCAGCAGATGATAGCTGGTAGGTTCAGAGATTGCATTTTGGACAATGCGTTACGCCTCATTTGCTCTTGTTCAACCAAAACCTGCTCAAACGTGATTGGTCAGTACTACTCAGACTACAAACAGAGACCAGAACGCTTCCGGTAACAAAATCTCATGTCATTGTCTACAGATTCAACATGTAGATGCAGAATCTGTTTATAGAGATTAGGTCCGACCAAGCCAAAGTCACCGCCTGGGATTTCTTACAGTAACGTGACCTTAGTAACTTCCAATCACCACTTTAATTTGAAAGTCATGGCATGGTTGGGCTTGAAATCACAAAAGCTATTAACTTCTGCATGCTTACATCCATGGCACTGTAACCCAGAGCTGCCACTTGCAATATGTAATTGTCAGTCGGTATAAATAAGATGATTAGTAGAAATAATGCAATATGTTATTCATAGGGTCTGATAGGCTTAGGAAGAACCAATGAATGAGTCAAGCAGTCTGGCTCTGATGGTAAAATTACGTAACTATCCTCATTGTCCTGTAGGCGGGATGCTGACACAGGAGGTATACTTAGCAATAAACTGGTGGTGGGGGGGTGCTAATCCAGATAATTTGGACTATTCTACATCATCCAAAAATGTGGAGCTTCTCGCACCTTGAACTATAAATTTACGCATCGCTTAAGTCTTACGATAATGAGATTTGAAAACATGCAGAGGGGCTAATCTGGGATTGTTATTTTTTGATGTAGTTTTACACATTTTTTGCTACCATTTAATGTTTTATGACAAGCCCACCTCACCATCTGTGCACCGTGAAAACCATGGCGAATGTAAACGTCTGACTTTTTAACGTGGCATCCCGTGGGATTTATAAAAAAATTTGTCCTCCATGTTCTCACATTTAGAATTACACCGTTATCACATTTAGGAAATTATATCAGATCAAACCGTCGGGAATCCCCAATGGCATCTTGTTCATTATAATTTGAAAAGCTCCGAAGTGAACCTAAATCAGGCCTCCTATTGTGTGCAGGGGATGAGGGGGAAGGTAAGGGGTTCAGTGGTGCAGGCCAAGCATGAGCAGACGAGCAGGCCAAGTAGTCAGGGACTGCTCCCCAACCTCCCACCCGTGAACACTGACACTAATTGAGAGGTCTATGAAATATAGATGATCTCTGTGTTGGCCCCCCTCTCCTCTCCCTCTCGTCTCCCCCTCTCCTCACCACTACTCCTCACGTCCTCTGTCTGCCTGCTTGAGTGACTCGAGATCAAGATTGCATGCAGACGCTGTGTTGGCATGCGCATGCCCCGCTGCACACTAGGTATATCAGGGACGGTCCAATGGACATGATCGGTCAGCCCAGTCGGACAGTGTGTGTACGTGTGTATGAAACAGAGGCAGCACAGCGAAAAGTGAATGTATAGGACTGATATTATCTGAGCAAAGGAGAGAGAGGAGAGAATTAATTAACAACTTTATATGCTTGAATGTGTGTGGTCCTGCTTGCTTTTCTGCAATTTTTTTCTTTCAATCACAAAGTATCCTGACTGAGAGAAATATGAGAAAAATGTCTGAAAACAAAATTCCCCTTACTTGGGGACTATTTCAGTGCTAGGTTGAGGTTGTGGTTAGTTTTTGCTTGTCCACATCAGAAGGGGCATCTTGGTGGCGAGGACTCATGGTGGGCAAGAATGTGGCGAGAGGGGAAGTAGTAAACCGGAAACATATGACCCAAAGGATGCAGGCCAAATTCTCACAACATTGTTGACCAATTTAGGTGACAATGCAGTGGGTGGCAAATAAGACTGTGGGAAAATTTTCACAAGTCCCAGCCACAATTAAAAAAAAAGCCACATATTGTTTTGGTTGCAAATCTCCCATTTTGGCATGAGTTTACTGGCGCTGTATCCACAGAAGTGATGTTCATACTGAATCTACAGTTTGTGATTTCTGCAAAAAATCCTGTCCATTATGCAGCACAGTGGATAGAAAGGGAGGATCTATTGATGGAAATGTAATATAATATTAATAAGTATGTTTTCTTTAGTGTGTGATCACCTCATAATAAGACTCAGGTTTTTCTTACTTTAGAATGAGCCGTTTTTATCTACATAGGGACAACAAGGTCCCCTCTTCACAAGGGCCACCATGTTTCTACAGTCGCCCAGAGTGCATAAACCAAACACTTAACTTCTCCTGCTTGTGCCGGAGTCGTTAACTTTACTCTCTGCCGCCGCCGGCGCACTCACTCTCTTGTTTCATCACTCACTTCCCACGTACACACACTCTCTAAGCATTCTGCTCTTACAACAAATGGCTCTAGACAGGACCACTTGTGTTTTTGCGGTGGCCATCGTAGCTCTCCTACACGCTTGGCATATGGTAGAGAAAAGAAGTTGTAATCTGCAAACTCACTGCAAGATACAGCCAGATCCTATATACTGTTACTTTACAAGCGTAGGTCAGCGTTCTAGGAAGAAACGCTTTTGCTGAGACCTATAAGATAAGACCCAGCTGCACTCAGCTTTAAACAATACATAGCCAACAGGACATGTGCCCTGTGAATGCTACACATAAATAAATAGGCATTAAAAACACAACATTACAGTAGAAAAACATGTTGAATATTGCATATTGACTGAGAAAAATAGGTAAATATACAGTAAATACAAAGAGCAAGACATAATGCAGAATTGCATTGTGCCACCTTCCTGTTAGCTACAGACCCAAGGACTCACTTGTTTTCTTGTTGAGTAGTGTTTTAGATGCCAGGAGGAAAGAAAGTTTGAAGTGGTTGCTTTTACACTTGCTGGCTGGCAATAGTATTGTCATGCCTGTACTACATAAATATAAAGCAATCACCAGCAGCCGGTTAGTTTAGCCTGGCACAGACTGGAAACAAGTAGCCAGAGCACTAAAACAACAAGGTGCAGTGCTGCAGGGGGTTATGTGCCTGAACTCCAGGAAGGTACAGCAACTATGCAGGGAACAGTTAGCTAGCTGTTTCCCTGTTTTTCAGTGTCTGTGCTAAGCTAAGCTAGCCGGTGGTTGGCTGTAGATGTATTAATTACACAGACATTAGAGTTGTATTGAGCTCAACTAATTCATCAAGAAGACAAAAAATGCATTCACCATCACCTGCCCACAATGCATTTGTTATGTGCTAATATTATAGAATAAAGTTATTTTAAAAACATTGGCACTGAATGTTCAAAAGCATCACCGAATTGCAAAATTGTCAAAGATCATTGGGTTGCTGTAAACATGCAAATTGGATTACATTTGTAACTTGCAGCCAACCTGAAGACAGGTGGCCAATAAATGCTATTTCATTTTTGGCCATTTGACTGTCTTGACTTGACCAGATTGACAATGAAGTGTGTCATATGTCAACATCACTTTCCAAACAGGGTCAGGAGTTCAGGAGGGAGCTTAAATAGAGACGCACACAAATACTCCGCCGCGATCAGTCAGGTGAACAAGGGCGGGCTGCATACTGACTCTAAGTGACTTGTTTGGAGTCATTTATCTAGCAGGCGCTTGGCCTTATCGTCACGTGTAGGGTGGTGAGTGGAGGTCAGGGTTAGAGGTTAGTCTGTGAAGGTCTTCACAAGTGTAATTATGTGGACTTATATGTGTGTGTGTGTGTGGGGGGGTGGTCTTTAGAGAGAGCACACGGATGGAGAGGTCACTAACTTGCCCTGCAGCTGCAGAGGAGATGTTTAAAGGCCAATGGTAGAGGACGGCTGGAGGCCCGATGCTACTGTGGTTATTTTTAGGGGATTCACAACAAGCACACCAAGACCAGTCACTGAGGAATTACAGCATATCCTTATATCTTAATTATTTATTCTCTCTTTTTCTCTTTCAATCCATCAATTTCTCTTATTTCTCCTTCTTTTTTAAAACATTTTGTTCATCTTTTGGTTTTGTTTACATTATAGTTTTCTGCTTCATTTCAGTTCAAATAAATTCTGTTCATTTAATTTAATTCATTTGAAATGAAGCAGCTACTTTGACAGTCGTATATGATGAGAATAGTCAAGCTCTGCATATCTGGCATAACACACACTCACCTTTTGAGGACATTAAACTGACTTACATTCATTTCCTTACCCTAACCCTAACTGTAACTGCTCCTTGCCTTATCCTAGCCCTAACCTCAACCTCAACCTCAACCTGACCCTAAAATATAATGATTTACGTTATGGGACTGTGAATTTTGTCCCCAAAAGGAAGGCAAGTCCCCACAATGTGACTGTGTAAACAGATTCATGTCCCCACAACATGAGTAATATACACCCACGCCACACACACACACACACACACACACACACACACACACACACACACACACCTCCTGTCCCGGCATTCGAGAATTCCAGGAGAAAGTTGCTTACCATCAGCACTTTGCCTTGGCTGTCAGTCGTCTCCCTGCTCTCTGCGATGGCTCACACACAAGTGGGATATCGTGCCTCTGTGCGAGTGTGTGTGAGCGCATGCTGTGTGTGTGTGTGTGTGTGTGTGTGTGTGTGTGTGTGCTCTCATGTGCAGATGCACTTGACTGTTTGAGTACATGTGTGTTTGTGCATGATCAGCTGAAAAGCCTGGCGTCGTTCTCAAACTGTACTGTGGGACAATACGGGGTGCGTAGCTCAGAGGAGCAGCTCACCCTGTCTGGAAATAAAAGATCTCAGTTTCGATGGAGTGCTCAGTTTTGCCCTTTTCCAGATGATAAGTGACATGAGCTGACATCGGGGTCAGCCATGCAGTCAATTGAGGAGCAGTGCAAAGCCATTCTGGTCCACTCCAGCGGTGTTAAGCCCCTTTAAATCTCATTATCTCCTTCAACGGTATCTGCAATGCATTTTCCACCAAATGTCACATTATAATTTGTAAGAGTCCAAATCAGCCATACTTTTCTTTACAGGTGAGTGTGAGAAAATCAATGAAGTAAGCTGCAGGAGAAAGTCAGGTCATGGGAGACAGAGACAGAAAAAGAAAGACAAAGAAAAGTAGCAGCTGAGCTAGCATCCATCAACCACTGTAAGTTTTTACTCAAGTCGAGTCTGTGTGCATTCGTGCTGGAAATAATGTGACAAAACCCTATAAACCAACAAGAATGATAACAGGAGACGTCCTGGCCTAAAAGGTGCAACAAAACCAACAGGAGAGTGTGGGAGCAGCTTGAAAACACATGGTGCCTTCAAATGGGGTCGTGTTTACTGTGTTCACAAGAAGAGTCCATATGAACGCCCCCCTCTTGTGGCATTCACAACCTCCTATGTGGAAAGTTTCTGAAAGCTCAGAGTTGTTGATGTGAATATTGTCACAAATGGCGGAGGCTACGGAAGTCCATTTTTTGCTGCTTAAAAAGTTAATATACTGAAATACATTACATTGTTTTTCTTGGTAATTTTATGTCTGAGGAAAATGGTGTTGTTGTCGTCATTATGCATTTCCTGCATTATTTTATCCATTTGCTAGCTTAGCCTCTGTGGATTCTTGATGCCAACAGTAAGGTTAATATTGCCATTGCTTTGCAGCAATGTTCTCATGACTTAACCACTTGAACACCAAGCATATCATGTGCACAAATTCCCATGTTGTAAACAAGCTCACGAGTTTCACTTGAAGGAACCAAATGTCCAGAGGCCTAATCAGGCAAAAAAAAAAAAAAAAAAAAAAAAAGCTGTGTGGGTGGACTATGGTTTGTGCGTTGAACATACTGTAGCTAAGTTACATATCTAGCTACTGTAGCAAGCCAAGGTAACGGCTATGTTGGTGTCTGAGATGTTTTTTATATGAGAAAAGAGATGTTTACTGAGTGGTTTCACACAAAACTAAATGATACTATGACAGACTGTGACTTTCTTATCTTGCAAAATTATCTTTTGTTGTGAACACGATATGCGTTGCGTTCAAGTGTTTAAGTCATGAAGAACACCGCTGCTAAGCAACGTCAATATTAACTTTACTATCCAAGTCTAGAAGCCACAGAGCCTAACAATTTAGCAAACTAGCTAGTGGGTAATATAATGCAGGAAATGCAAAGACATAATGACAGAGGAGGAAGATGAGGTCATTAAGAGTATCAACATTTCCCTCAGACATATTATACAGAAAAACAATGTCACTAAAATTACATTATACTGTACAATATTAACTTATTATGCACCAATAAATCAACTTCCATGGGCTTCTCCATTTCTCACAATGTCAACAAACACGTCACAAGTCGTGAACTCGGAGCTTTCAGAAACTTTCCATGTATGAGGTCGTGGATACAACATGAGGAGGATGTTGGGGTCCAACTCATAAACACCGTAAACACAATCTCATTTGAAAAGACCTTCTGTCATCGCTCGGTTAAAGTGATCCGTTCGATCAGGGTGAAAGAACAATTGCACCAGGAAAAGGTCTGCTTTTCTCTCATTTTTCTCCACAATTTCAATGTCCGATGGACATTCTGACTTCATAGTGGGAGAAGCGCTGGTGTAACTAATAACCTTGATCACCTCTGCAGTATTGGTCAGTAAAGGTCCTGATTGTGTCCATGAGCCTGTCATCCAGATGGTTGTAAGAATGCCAAGTTGGTTGTGTGCCACTTTTGTGTTATGCCAAGTTGGACATATTGGAGCTTTTCAGAAAAATCAAGTTTCTCGTTTGTATTAACTCCAGTATGACATGAACGCAGCGTTAAGATTTCAGGAAGTGAACCTACAGTAGGCCATGTCTCTGCAGTGCTGACTGAGTGTTTCCCTCGGTTATCAGTTAACTTTCAGCCAAACTGTGGCGTAGTTTGTGCAACATAAGCAAACCATAAGATTTTATAACATATATGACACTGATGTTTTTGGACTATCACAATGTGCACAACCAGTGAATGAATCGTGTTCTGCCCCATTTTGTGGTGTTGAATAATTAAAGAAAACCCGTCAGTCAAGCCGGGGAAATAAAAAGAAATAGGTTTCATTTTGAATGTTAATATAGTTACGTCTTGGTAAGTCTGAGACAGTTAGGTATAATTTCTCGCCTCCAGAGTGATATATACAGCACTTCCAAAAGTCACTCGTCTCCATTTACCAGATCTTCTCTGTTTCGTAGCCCTTCAACCTCCCTTGTGTCTTCTTTCATACGGGCCACAGTCTCTCCATCCGTCTCTCAAATCATCGGTTTCTTTTTTCACCAGCCCTCCCCTCTCCCTCCCTCCCTTCCCCACGTCCTCCGATCTCCTTCTCCCTCCTCACCCAGGTTTGTCGTCTGCCACTGTGGCATGCTAACACTCTGACAGTGCGGGGAGCTGAATAATTGATGTGTGGATGTGAAAGTTTGATGCCTGACTCGCGGGCAGATTGAACCTGCAGGCAGCATGCCTTTGCCCATCAGCCGACTCCCTGCTCTCTGCGCCTTCAACACACACACACACACACACACACACACACACACACACACCTTAGCATACAGTACACACACCTCCCAATAGACTCCTCTACTTCTTCTCTCAAACTCATTGTAAAACCTCTCAGATATTTGCTGCAATATTCTGTAACTGTTACTTACAGAAATGTGTTGTACTCTTACCAGTACTTGGCCTATCACCTTTGTAATACTGATGGAATAAACAATATTTTATGAACTAAAGAAAAAAAAAATATAGGGCAGAAGTTGAAAACACCACTCAGGTGTTGACAGAGGAAACAATGTATTCAATGAATGTAACCAAAGCAACAACAAAATGCCAGAAAAGCAAAGCCTAAAACTCACATGCCGCTCATCATTTGACCCTCAAAGAACACACTGGACCTGCTGTCACATACACAGAAACTCAATACGAAGCATAATATAGCATGCAAAAATGAATAAGGAGTGCTGCAATGGATTCATGAGTCTTCTGCGTATCATTTCACCTTATTTATCACCTGAAGAGCCAATCTCTCCTGAAATGACTAACCAGGAAATGTCTTTTTTTTTCCTTTAATATTAATATCATAAAACTGAGACTGGCTTATAGAGGTCCGGATATCGTTATACTTTGACAATACGTTTCTCCTTGACAGCTACAAACCCCCAGAAGAAGATGTGCTATCTCCCAACTAGAGAAGTCACTAAGTGCTATGTGTGCAAGACTTTCAGCAACTTTCATTACAGTTGACTCATATTCCCCAAGTGATAGATAATAATTCATTATAATCTACAGTAAATACTCACAATGTAGTACTTAAATAAAAGCTGATTTACTCAAAAACAAACTTGATTTAGTAGCATGTTGTCTGGTCCACAAACCCCTTGCCAACATAAGCAGGTTAACCATACAGCATGTTTACAATAAAGGACAACCTGTGACTGCATTTACTATTAAAGCATTTAATAATAATAACTGAGGACTGCTTTTCTAATTTCTCTAACGTCATTCATACAGTATTCGGCAGCACCTGCTCAAATTACAGATGAAATCGGGACTATATTTAGGAACAATGTGTTTTTTTTTTTTTTTTTGCAGCTAAAAATAACTTGGTCAGCACTTTTTTGAATGCCAGGTAAAGTATTATATTTACATGAACATGGTCACACTGACTTTACGCAATGAGCCGTGTGTATCGTGGTGGTGCACACTAACTGCACACCGTATAGAAAAAATAATAAAATAAAAAGACGTGGAAAGAGAGATAACTGGTTGCTTTGTGTATACAACCGTAAGGCAAAATGTGTCGGGTGCTCTTGGAAAAAGGGGAATAAAATCAGGTAAAGGTTTTGTAACATTAACACCCTGATACTCACATAAGTGTCTAGCCATGGGGTAGTCTCGATTCCTAACTCTGATGGGGTATTTATGCTCGGCGAGGTTATCTGTCAGGTGTCTTTTTGTGTGACCTATGTAGAAAAAGCCCATCTCACATGGACAAGACAGCCGGTATATGACATAGGTAGTATTTCAGTTAATCAAATCACTTTGTTTATATGTTTTATCTATGTTAACAATTGCAAAATATTTAGTTTGCACAACATTTTCACAGTGCAGGCAATGCACCCACTTAAAGGTGCTAAATATGAAAAAAATGACTTGCTTTAAAACAAATCATTTATCAATTTATAGATTTGTAAAGTTACCCATAAGATGAGGTTTTATAATGTCCAATCATTGACTTAAAGGTATGAACAGTAGGTGTTACCATAGTATATTAGTGGGGGTTGGGGATAATCACTGGAGGTTAGGACTGCAACTATAAAACACTTATTTTCATTATTGATCTGTTGATCATTCTCTAAATTAATCAGTTAATCATTTGGCCAATGAAATGTTGAAAAATACAGAAAAAATCATAATCACCTGAAGCCCAATGTGACAAAGTGAAATCGCTTATTTTATTTGACCACCAGTCCAAAACACAAAGATATAATTCAGTTTATAATCACTTAAATAAAGACAATCACATTCTCATATTTGACAGGCCAAAACCATTTTTGTTTGAAAAAAAGTAAAAATAGTTTCTGATTAAATGTCTGTCAATCAGCTTATTGGTTAATTGACAAATTGTTCCAGCTCATCTGTATATTGTAGCTGTATATTTCATCTGTATATTTATATTCTTCAAAACAGACAGTCTTGGCTGCAGTGCAAACTCTCTAAACGACAATGACGACAAAGAAGAAGAAAAAGAAGAAGACTGCATTTGCTGTTGATGCTCCACATTCCCAGGTTCCCTGAACTACCCACCATGTGCTCTGCTTACTAAAACCTGTGCAGGAAACTCTGTGTAGCTAAAACAAAATCAAGCAAGCAAATGCAAATTGTTGACACCGCATAGCAAACATCAGCTCTTCACAGCCTCAAATCCATTAAGATGTTACAAACATCCCCTCACTAATCTGTCATTTAACACAAAGTGAAATACATGGACGAAGCCTCTGCCTCTGGCATGCCAGCGGTACATTGTCTTGTTGACCAGGCAGTGTGTGGCTCCAACCTGAAGTCAGTCTAAACTTTAGCTAAACTGAGACTGAACATTTCTACATGAAGCCTCAAGTTATCTCTGTAGTTTCCAACAACTGCTGCAAGATGTTAAGGAAAAAAAAAAACATTTAACTAATCACGCCCTTAAGCTTTAGAGTCAGATTTAAAATGCCTTGATTTAAGCATTTTTTCTTTAATCTACAAGGCTTCCTAAGTGTTTGTGCACTGTGGAAATGACTGTTTATAGCCCCAGGATCTGTGTCTCATATTTCTCCCTCAGGTGAGAGCTGAAATGGGCCGAAAGTGCCTCCATGAACTTCATCTTAATGGAACTCAAAAATGGCTTAAAGCAGCAGGAGCTGGTCTCCAGGTGAGTTTAACCTGTTAACAATCCTATGGCAGACTAAACTTAGATATGTCCCTGCTTTTCTCAGTTAAAGGAACAGTGTGTAACATTTTGGGGGATCTATTACCAGAAATTGAATATAATATTCAGAACTGTTTTTATTAGTGTTTCATCACCTGAATCTAACGGTGCCTTCAAATGGGGTCACGAGATGAGTCCACATGAACGCCCTCCTCATGTCCTCTTTGCAATTTTATAATAGGTCTGAGGAACATGTTGATATTCCAACAACCTCATATTTCTCCTCTGTCATTATGCCTTTGCATTTCCTACATTATGTTACCCACTTGCTGGCTTGCTAAATTTTGACCCTTTGTGGCCTCTAGACTTGGACAGTTACGTCAATATTACCTCTGCTTAATAACTTAACCACTTGCACGCCACCCATATTGTGCACACATCTTCCCATGTTGTGAATACAAGCTCCATCAAGCTAGCTACATTTTACTATATATATTGAACATTATTATCTTGATAGGTCCGCTATGATTCCTGTAAAAAACGAAACTCAGTTGCTACCGCTACCAATTCCTATGCACTGTCCCTTCATATATATATATATACTGTATATATATATATATATATATATATATATATATATATATATATATATATATATATATATTTTTTTTTTTTTTTTTTTTGCACTTTATTACCACAAATTAAAACAGCAGTATGATGTGCTTTGCAAGAATATTGTTGAAGGTAATTGCCATTTTTCAAGCAAAATTGCCAACAAATCATTGGTTCCAGCTTCGTGATTGTGAGGATTTGTTGCCTTTCTTTGTCTTCTGACAAGAAACTGAATATCTTTGGGTTTGGGACTGTTTGTCAGACAAAACAAAATAATTGTTAGTTGCAGCTCTAGGTTACAGTATGAGTGTATTCATCAGTGTGTGCCCACTTGTGTGTTAGCATGTATTGTGTTGGATGGCATCCGTGTCCCTCCCTCTCTGTCTTCCTCTCCCTCCGTCTACTGTATGTGAATGTGTCATGGAGGAGACGTTAGGGCCCTGCCTGCTGATTTATTCATGATATGACTTTTAATATCATTTACTGGGACATAAGAGTCTGCATCTCAAACAGGCCTGTAGGCACCTGTGTGTGTGTGTGTGTGTGTGTGTGTGTGTGTGTGTGAGACAGGGAAAGAAAGACTGTGCTTAAACATGCGCACATGTATGTGTGTTTGTGCATACATGTAGGTGTGTGTGATCTGGCACATGCTTGCGTACGAGGATTTCTTTTTCATGGGGGATGAAATCGAGACAAATTGTGTTTGTGGCGTCGTGCGTTTGGGCTGGCGAAGAGGTGGACCTCGTGATTATTGCCCATAGCAGGGTTGTGATTGAGTTATCGGACAACAGTAGGAAGTCACATTGTGTAATGGGCAATAGCCAGCAGTGGGGGCCGATACCAATCTGTTAAGCAGCATAGGGTGTAGAGAGGAATGTAGGAGGAGGTGTCTAGTTTCTGTGGTGGGTGAATGTTTTGTTCGCCAACGTGCGTGCGCCTCTGTGTGTGCATTTCAATTAGATTTATTGCTATGTGTTTGTCGGTACACGTCTGACAGTTGACACTGAACACTGGCAAGACAGCCGATGTAAAATTAGTTTTGCTTACTGTATGCTGAAATCCAGTTTCATTCTTATTAGATGAATTTAACAGGCACAAAGACATATTCCATAGATATTTTTTGTCAATTAGCTCCATATGTGCAGAGTCTTTTTTTGTCTAACCATACCTATTAGTGACTATAATTAAATGATGAGGAATAGGTGGGTGGATGGAACAGGAGGCAGACAGAGAAGGGGGCGGCTGGAAAGCGTGATTTAATTTGGTTATGATCTAATTTGCTTTGATTAAAAATGTATGCAAATCCCTCTTAGCATAAGGGATCAGTGAGGAGAGGCGACACCTCTCTTGCTCTTCATCTCCCTCTCTCTTTCACTCCCGCTGTCACCCCCTCCTCTACTTTCCTCCTCCCTCTGTCTGTGGCCACTAAAGTGAGACGTGTGAATTGGAGAGCGCAGTGTGTGCACGTGTGCATGTGTTGTTGGGAGTCGCATTCTTTTATAAAGTGACGAGAGGAGCCCACTCACATTGGGGTGTTATTGCACCTCATATCTATTGGCTGAGTACCTGCTATCTCTGGGTGTGAGGCGCTTATGTGTGTGTGTGTTTCCGTGTGTTTGTTTGGCCTGACCTCGTCTGCCAGTGAGCCCTGTGTGTGCAGGAGTGGCTTTGCCAAGCCACCCTAGTCTCCTTGGTTGATCCTCCCCACAGCCTGACACTGAAGGTCACACTGCTGAACGCTCTCGCCTCTGTCCAGTTTGCTTCAACATGCTTCATTTCTTGTTGATCCATCTTTCTTACTGTTTATTTTCTTGTTCGTAGACGCACAATCTCACCCACCTCTGTCCAGTCAGTCCTCCGTGCTCCCGGCTACTGACAACCTTCAGTCTCACACACAGTATGCATGTGCACCTCCACTGTGAATGTTATTCTCTCTCTCTTTCTCTCTCCTTTTTTTACCTGCTACTCTCCATTTTGTGATTTTATTGTGTCTGTATAAGGAGCAGGCCATCTAGGTAACTGCATTGCATTTGCATGGGGGCTCAGAGTATTCACGCCACTCTCAATTTCTTCTCGTCTCTGCACTCTCTCTCCACCTGTCACCACCACTGCCTCTCCAAGTTTACTGTAATGAACTCTGGTTTGCCTCTGTTCTCCCCTGTCTCTTCTCTACTCTCTCTCTCTCTGTCGCTCTGTTGTTCGCCTGACTCCAACCAGCCAGGCAGCCAACCAATCAGATGTTTAATCAGACATCCAGGCAGCCGGTGTACCTATCAGTCCTCCAGTGAGTCAGTTAGCCTGACAGCTGTCATGTCAGAAAGATGACTAGTTAGTTGGTCAGCATCACTAAGCCAGTGAGTCAACTAGGTAGGCACGAACATTACAATCCCTGGTTCAGTTACGCTTAGGGCCCCATCTTACACCCGCTGCAAATATGGTGACCATATCCCAACAGCACAAAAGCGGGACAAAGAGTGTGTTTGTGTGGGACAATGTGGGACACGTTACCAAGGCTGCAATCAATTTTGATATAATGTCTGTCTAACATAAATAATAAACATTTCTGCTCTGCCCCTCATCTTGTAGCATCACTATAATTTGCCAGAATGCATCCATAGATCGACACATCTCTTTTGAGCCGCATGGTTCTTGTGAGACTCACATGAACTGTGTCGCTTCATGTCATGTTCCCCCTGTGTGACATTGAAAAATAACCGGCAAATTTCACAACAAACTCTCCTTTCGTCTTCACAGTCTTTGTTGTAGCTCTTCCTTTTCTTTGTGGCAGTTTCCATGATATCCCACCTAAATTTCCATAGCTTGTGACGTTGCGGTGACTGACAATTTTCTCTGTTATAGCAATGATGGGGAATTGTTAACCTGCACTTGATCCACGTGTGTGCAGTTTGACAGCAAACACAGCCCTGTGATGACAGCCTCCCCTGCTTTCTTCACAGCCATCAAAAGCCAGATTTTAAGTATCTGTCCTGCAGTGGTTTCACTTTTGAAAACTAGAGCCAATGAAAATGTGGGACATTGTCTCAGTCTGTGGCACGTGGAACGAGGGATGAAAATGTTGTAGAGTGCGACACCTGGTCACCATAGGTGCAACTGTCATTGCTAGTTTCACACCGACGCAGTTGTCGTTTTCACGGCCAGCACCCACGTTGTGTAAGTAGTACTTGCGCCCATCTGTGCGCCCATGGAACGTGTTGATCTTAAAATGAGGTGTGGTCAGGCGCATTGTTGGCACATTGCTGTCTTGAAACAGCAGAAAGCGATTGCGCCATTGACCAATAGAAACCTGGTCTAAAGGCTGGTGCAGTATTTTCCTGTCATTTAAAGGGCGCATTATATTATCTGATTGCAACACACGTACACTCTGCTTGTTAGACACAGCTTCCTTTTCCTCAGATACCTTGTTGGTGCTGGGACAATATTTTTATTTATGTTAGGGAAAACTCAAAATTCAGGCAGCAGATGACAGTTCACAACATAATGGGATATAATGAAGTGAGGCTTTCAGGCATTCTGTATTGCTCAACCTGCAGTACGCTCGCCATGCTTCTGTGGTCACTGGCGTGACCGCCGTGACCACAGAGATCACGGTGCATGAACCTTCGCTTTGCGCATGAGCAGATTCCAGCTCGCTTCTCTGAATCCGCTTTTTAAACAGCAATGTGCCAATGTGCAGGAGCACCTGGCTTTTACAAGGAATAGGAGATGACATTAATTGGTTTAATTCCTGTTAGACCAAAAAAAAAACACCTATGATTAATTAAGAGACTAAATACAACCCCTTTGCCACTTGCGCCAGATTATGCACTGCTTAACTAACAAAAGTGGAGTTGGACGCGCTCTAAATGGACTTACACCATACACTTACGCTACAGATGGTTGAAACAGTGCTCTTAGATTTAGACATCACAGCTAAGTGGACCAAGTTGGACCAAGTGCATTTCAATTTTGGCCAATCATTGCTGAGCGCTGGGAGATAGCAAGTGTGGTGTTTAAGATTTTTTTTTTCTCATCACAGCAGGGGGAAAAATCTAGGAAGAAAACAATAATGTATGGGGGGGGGGAGAGTAAAATAATGTGGTCTTTCACAAGGGAGAGGGTATTATTTTATGATCCAAGTCTGGGTTTCAGTGCAGAGCCACAGCTTACCTGACGTTCATCTGCACTCTTTTGGAGCTCAGTCTCCTCCAACTCTCTCTGCAGAGTTTCACAGTTTTACATTTTCCCTCCATTTCTAGCCTTTTGCTTGCAAATCCCAGCATAAATTTGTGAGACAGACTTTTTTTTTTTTTTTAAGGATTTCTGTTTTGGTACAGGAACACATCACAATTCATTCACACAATAATTCTGGAGTTGACTAGCTATGATACTACCTCCTTTATATGATAGTTGACAGTGTGCAGATTGACAGGAAACGAAGAAAGAGAAGAGAAGGGCAACCAAGGTAATATGCAACACTAAATAGGCAACACTAAAAATGCATTTGCAATGTTTTCTCCTCATCTCTGTAAGTTAACGAGGTTGATTCATAAAGCCTCAGGACACATGTGCATTTTTCGTTTAGTTCAAAGCATTTTCAACTTGCATGGATGCGTCCTCGCTCGAGCATATTCACATCTAATTGTGTGTTCCAATTAGGGATGTCACAATACCAGAAATGTATTACTTGATACCAATACCAGTGAAATCCCACGATTCTCGATACCCAGTTCGATACCACAATAAACAACAAAAACAAAACAATAAATTCTGTGAGCTTAAATAACTTACATACTGTTTTTTTATGAAGTTATTGTTAATCCCTCATGATCTGCCACAAGTTTCTTGCCAAAAACTAAAGTTTACAAGATTACATTTGAACATAACATAATAATGCTAGAACTTCCCTTCACCCAGTAGTCATTTTTACTGAACAGAGCTTGAAGGCATCATAATGCAACTCAATACAACCTCTGTTAACGTTAGATGCTAGCTCTGTTATTTAGCCATGCAGGGCTGCGCTGCGCTCAATCAGTATTGATTTCAGTATTAATTATCATGATTATTCTTTGATTTTAGCAACAGCGTATTTTTATTGCACCTTTACATTTAAACAAACAGAGCAGTGCTTTCACTTCCATGCTGTGCTACATCCCTGTTAATTTACAATTTAGGGCTGCACCATGTTGGAAAAAAATTACATTGCAATGTATTTTTCTGCCATACAGTACATACATGTATTGCAGTATGAAAATACAGGAAAATTCACCCTACCCTTTTGTTAGCAACATTTTAAAGGTAAATGCTTCAATCAAGTGCACTTTGTGATCAAATTAGCAACATTAAGTGCTAAATAAACAATTGTATGCTCTTTTTAATCATAAACGCATTGGTTGTATAGATAATATCTATACCCAAAAGTGAAGGCAAAATATCTTGATCACCAGCTGGCGGCTTGCCGTTAGTTTCGGAAGCGCTTGATTTGATTTCATTTTCTTGTTGGGCTGCATTGTGGTTTAGTGATTAGCGCTTCACAACAAGAGGATCGTAGGTTTGCATGTTCTCCCCGTGTTAGTGTGGGTTTTCGACCTGTCCAGGTTGAAAGGGTGAACCTCGTCTTTGCCCAATGCCAGCTGGGATATTTGATTAATTGTGCAGCCCTACTAACCGCTAATGTTTCTAGTTCTCCTCCTGCTGATTTCAGCATGGATTTATTGTTCATAATGTAGCATTATCAGGGAAATTTTCTATCGTCACAGGATGATGTGACGCCGGAGATCAGGCCCTGATGGTACTGTAGAAAAACGAGTGTCAGGTTTACAGAATTTTGACAATGAATTAGTACCAAAGTATTGTTTTTTGTTGCAACCCTAGGCCAAGGATATGGACACTCTTTTTCATTCATTTCCCAACATTTTCAGCTCCTCACTCAGGCATATTTGTGTCTTATCGCTTCTTCCCATTGACTTTGTATGCAAACATGCTGCCTCTCAAAATGGCTTTGCATTCATGTCTGAACACACCGCAGACCTGTGGTTCACTGTGTTCTTTTCTGCATCTACTCCAAGATGTGCCTCTTTCTGACTGTCAAGACTAAAAACATGTTTATATTGATGGAGGTGGTTATGTGTGTGTCTCGTCTGTGTAAGTTTCAGTTATCTAAAAGTGTTTCCCCATTCTAAGCTGGACAGCCAATCAGTCAGTTTTCTCGTCAGTCTGAAAGTCAGTAAATCAGTCACTTTGTTCAGTGAGTCAGTTGGTCAGTCAGTCAGTAACTCCGCCATTCATCCATCCAGTCAGTCAGCCCGCCTGTGTCTGCTCTCTTACATAAGCTGGGCGACAGATGCTGAATCATGAGCTGCCCGTTGGAATGCTCCCTCTACCCAGAGGCTGCCAGGAGGGAAGACAACACACACACCGCCATATTTCCCCTCCAACACACACACACACACAAACTGCATGCATTCATGCAAACATTGTGCACACAACGGCATGCACGTACAAACACACACACATTGCATGTCATGCACTATTTCACATGAGACTCACTCCTCATGATTGAACTCCAGAGGGGAGAGAGTGGAGGAGAGAGACAGAGGAAGAAGAGACACACAGGGGTGACAGAGAGAGAGAGAGAGAGAGAGAGAGAGAGAGAGAGAGAGAGAGAGATAGATAGAGAGAGAGAGAGAGGGATAGAGAGGGGGGAGGGAGAGAGGCTTGCAGATAGACTGACAGAAAGTTCAAGAGAAAGAGAGAAGAAAGGAGAGTGAGATCTTCCCTCAGCTGTCTGTGAGGGTTTTGATGTGGTTTAAAGGGTTTTTCATGTTACGCAACTTTGAAGGCGAAGCGTTTGATGTTTAGTTTGCTAGTTTGTTAGCTATTGGATTAATCTCTCTACCTTCTACCTCTCTTTCTCTGCAATTTATCTGATTAGTGCTAAGGGGCTTGCGTCACCCTCCTTTTTGCCTTTTGTCTAGAGCGATACTCAGAAGGGTGTTTTTCAGCGTCTCTTCAGAAACTTGGCACCTATCATCTATTTATGGGAGAAGCAATTGAAACTGGAATAACGGCCCTATTTGCCTGCCTGTCTAGCCTTTCAAAAAACACGACTGAAATGCTGATGGAACAATGACAACTATTTCTCCTTTTTTCCCCCCCTCTCTCATCTCCCACTTTCTCTCACTACCTCTTCCAATCTCGCCTCTCCACGTCCCCTCAGCATGGGTGATTCATTTGTCTCCAACACAATATAGCACAACATGGGCCCGCCACCGTCCATATTGCCACAATGCTTATTTGTCGAACGCCGGGGATTTCATAAATGTATTTCCACATTCTCTCCTTGCAGCGTTTTTCCTTCTCTGCCCTTCGTCTTTCTCCCTCGTTCACTTATTCCCTTTCCTCTCCGGCAGCAGCACACCCTTTCCCACTTTCTCTCTCTCTCTTTTCCATCCCTCTCTCTTTCCCTCTCTCATCAGACGAATGTAAGAATAGAATAGGGGAAGCCCTCTCACCTCTCCCTGCACACTGGCTAATTAGCATATTCATGAGAGGACCATAAATTATACATGAGAACCGGAGGGGAAACAGAGGCAGAAGAATGAGACGCAGACACACATGCTCTCTCTTTCTCTCTCACACACACACATACATGCACTACTATAGGCAGGTATGCTCACACTCACACACACATAAACACACACATAGCCTCACTTTCTCTTCCTCTCACACCCTCCCTCAATCACACAACACAGACGTAGAGATACAGACAGGTAATTGGTGAGAAAGAGTGTGCTACAGTGCATTGGCAGTGTGCAGGGGGAGACAGACAGCATACACAATATTGAAAGGGAGAAGTAGAAGTCAGTGCACACACAGGCACAGTGCTTAGGTTGGCTGTATTTTTTTCTCCACACTCGAAAGGTAAGAGGTTTCAGGCACTTTGAGGTGCCTAAGTAAGGTTAATGCAGCAAGGGTTAAAGCTAAAAGGAAACCGTAGAATGGAGAGCGTTACATAAAGACAGAGTTGGAGGTCACTGGTTTACGTTATAATAGGAATGGACTGATTAATCAGCGCTTATAGAGCGTTTTACAAACGATCGTAATACGTGGAAAGGGGCTCCCAAAGTGGCTGATGGCTGCGCGGCCGCCACCAGTCACGCAGGGACGTACGTCACCGTTTTGCATAAAGGCAACATACATAAAGTTAAGGTCGAGGGGAAGAAAAAGTTATCTTTTGAATATATAACGCAACAGCCAGGGAGGAGAAGAAATCCTTCATCTGTTACTTTTACGTACAAATTTGGCGTTCTCTTCCAAATAATCCAGCTACATAACTATCCATTCATGAAATGGAATCGCACACTTAAGGATCCACCTTATCTCATGAATATGCACAAACATTAATGGTTTGTAAGAGTGGCAGGCAAACAGGAGTAATTCTGGCCTGTCATATGCCACAAAGCAGTGAATCGCCCATTGTAAATAAATTAGGACTGTCAAAGGTAACTCAATAATAACGTACAGTAATACATTAACGCATTTTGTGAAGGTTGTAGCCAGCTCAGTTTTAAAGGTAGAGTGACGATACTGGTATCATATGAAACTAGATAATCTAAGAAATCCATCGGTACCAACCAAGTCATAGTAGCTTGTCAGAGGAGGTTAAATAACGCTCCAAACGTAGGCTAACTTTTGGCGAGACAAAACTTTTCAAAGTTGACCTCTGACCTCCAGATATGTGAATGTAAATGGGGTCTATGGGTACCACCAGTCTCCTCTTTACAGACATGACCATTTTATGATAATCGCAGTCAGTTTGGGGGCAAGTCATAGTCAAGTCAGCACACTGACACACTGTTGTTGCCTGTTGGGCTGATGTTTGCCTTGTTGTGATTTCAGTAATTTTTTTGTGCTAAATGCAGTATTTGTGAGGGTGTCTGGACAAAATCTGTCATTGTTGTGTCGATTGATATCCAGTAATTAATATATACATACATTTGCATAAAACAGCATATATGTCCACTCCCATGTTGATAAGAGTATTAAATACTTGACAAATCTCCCTTTAAGGTACATTTTGACCAGATAAATAGTGTGAAATTTTTGATTATTAATTATGTAATTAATCACAATTAAATATTTAAATGGATTGACAGCCCTAAAATAAATAGCACATATTCCAACGACTTACCAATTCACACTTTAGGATGTCTTACTTATGATTGATTTCATAGTGAGGAAAAACTGATCTGTTAATATGGCATATGCAAAAGTAGGCTGCTGCAGAAGTAAAGACAATATCTGCCAATTAATCAGTTATCAGCTTTTTCTTGCTCCAAACTATCGTCATTATATCGACTTTTAAAAATATGAGATTATTCCAAAATGTGACGTCCATGTTAGAGGAAAAAACTGACAGTTTGTATAGCTTGAAAGTAATTAAAAATCAGTAGTAGTAGTAGTAGTTTCCTTGTGGTTGAGCAAGAGTCTAGAAGTTATACAGTATGCACCATCATTCAAACCATACCATATTTGTTTTAAATCCAATTAATGTGTTTTTCTCTCTTATGTGATGGATCTCCCAATTTGGAGCCAGACTCTGACTCAGCATGCTGACGGATGACTCAACATCTTTGTCCATATATATCATATTTACATATGGTTCAAAACAAATGCAGTCAGATGAAAGCTGACAGGAGGCTGGAACACCTCCAGGATTTGTGCTCTTTTAGATGAACAGGGTCTTCCTCAGTCTTGAGAGTAAAGCTACTCCATGGCAGCCAGGGCTGTGTTGGTACGATACGTTTCGTGATATCTTGATACAGGGATTACTATTCAGTATATTGCAATATATCGTGATACTGTAAGCCAGGCGATATTTTACATTTTTTATATGTAAGGAAAGCTGTCATAGTGTAAGAAAACTGTTAGCATGTAAACTATTTTATTACAAATAGTACTATTACAAATAAATAGTGTTTTTGAGAATTGATACAGTATCACAAAACAATATTGTGATACTCGATATTTTCAATATTTTCTTGCACCCCTAATGGCAGCATCATTTGAAGAAGTTTTATATACCAAAATGTTAATTGTGTGTCAACACGTGAATTACAAAAAAGTTCTATCTATAAAATAGCAGAAAATTTGCAAATGAAGCTTGCAGTTTCCTAAAGTGTGGATGGTGACAACAAATTGCTTGTTTTGTCAGACCTAAATGATGAAAATTAAACTAAGGATATTCAGTTTGCTATCATACAAGATAGAGAAAGGCAGCAAATCCTCACATTTCACAAGCTGGAACTAGAGCACATTTGACATTTTTACTTAAAAAAGGATTTAGCGATTAATCAATTATCAAAATAGTTACTGATCATATATCTACCAATCGACTAATTGATAAATCAAGCATTTTTCAATCTGGAGTCAGTTTGGACTAACACACCCTCATCCAGAAGAGATAAAAATGCCATCACACTCTCAGTGAACCAGGTAACACTCTGAAATCATCCAATGAGAAAATGTCACGTTTCATGTCTTTTAGTTAGTTTGTGAATCCTTTGTTTAGCAGCTGACGTGGAAGTCAAAGTATTTATTTCACTGTGACCAACGAGGTAATAACTGATGGGGCAACAGGCTTCTTCATACCAGAGAGCCACCTCCGGGTCGGAGAAGTGAAGCCAGTGCTGAAGTACCTTAAACTTACATTCTGTGTAACGGCCAGCAGGGGGCGACTCCTCTGGTAGCAAAAAAGTTGATTGTATAGAAGTCTATGAGAAAATGATTCTACTTCTCACTTGATTTATTGCCTCAGTAAACATTGTAAACATGAGTTTAAGGTCTCAATCACTAGTTCCTCCAATACAGCATGATGTTTAGTCAGTAAATTATAGTTTAGAGTAAATTAGACTATAAAGCAGGGGATGCTTTATGGCGTGTCACCTCTGGTTGCAATAAACCAAGATGGTGACGGGCAAAATGCTGAACTCAAGGCTTCACAAACCCACAAACTAATGGGTGACATCACAGTGACTACATCCAATTACACACACACACACACACACACACAACACACACACACCCCCCCCCATATATATATATATATATATATATATATATACCCACAGCAGGTTAACAGTGTATATTTAGGGGCCCAAGTTCCACATATCAATTAAAACTATACAGGCACAATTTACATTTTACATTTTCAAGCTCCCATACATCTCAGAAATAAACTATTTTTGATGGCAAAGTGGCTACATAGAATTTTAGATTCAAATGCACAACATCAAGAAGATATTTATTCAAACACAAAATGGCAAGCGGCTCTTATGAGCACACATTACATATACCGGCTGTTAATTGCTTGCTATCTGCATTTAAAAGCCTTGGACTTGCCTTGGTACCTTTCTTCAATAAAACAAATTTGTAACATATTTGAATTGTATATTTTTGTCGCCTCATTTTCACTTATTAGAAGAACTGCCAACGGATGACAGTGTTTTGAATAACATACTGCATATTCCAGCACACCTATATGACAATCATAATTCCACTTCATTTACATAAAGAAAAATGTGCTTTTACGGCTCGGCAGCTGAGTATACTAAATTAGAGCAAGATGTGCTGTTATTAGATAATGCTATAGATCCATATGTCAGGCATGACTGCATGATAGAAGTCCTGTTGTAATGATGTGGGTATGGAGAAGTAAAGCCTTTAGTGGAGGCAATTGATTTCAGACAGTTGCTGCCATACATTACATGACGGCATGTGATGTTACAGCTAAAAGGTTCCCCTCTGGCTTGCATAATGCTCTGTCACCATTGTAGCCTGCGGAAAGGAACCATGCCATACATGCTTAAGTGCTTACGACAATTAGCTGATTCTGGGTGGTTTGGATCTAATTGAAACACAAGGGAGTGAGAGTGATTGAGAAATTTGCCTCTCCAGTGTTGATGGAATATTCATGAACATGTTGCCAGGACTTATCGTGTTCAACCAAGTCCTTCAGTGTTCGCCTGAGAGAGAATCTGCTTTCTTTTATCCATCCATTTCATGGATAAAGAAACAGAGGCTGAGGATGAATTTTCCTTTATCATTTAGTGAGTTTGTGTGTGTGAGAGCTTACAAGTGTTACTGTGCATGTGATGTTTATCATGTATCTGTGGTGCAGTGTATGGGAATTTGTTCACGAATGTGTCTTTTTCTGCAGGAATGTGTGTCGCTGTATGAACATGGATGTAAACGTCTCCGTGGGTGTGTACCTGTTGTTCACTCTCATATATCAAAGTAAGTGAGTGAGTAAGTGTTGACTAATGCACACCTGGTGGACCGGTGCTTTGGAAAAATGAAATCATGTGAAGGAAAAGCTTCGGTTTGCGCTCACTGACGACACTGATTCACAACAGTTTAGTCACTGACCTTCACCAGGCTTCATAATGTGAAACAACACAACTTTACACTAAAGCCACAGGCTGTAACGACAAAAAGGGAGGAAAACTCAAACATCTGAGAGAATTAGCAAATCAGTTATTGATCCTTAAAATATCCTTGAATATTTCCTTAAATGACACAAAAGTATGTATCAGAATCGGTAGGATACAACTGAAAGGGAGAGAAATTGGTAACCAGTGGGTATTTAAAAGGCTCAGCAATTGTGATTGGTTGTCACAAACTGTGGCTTTAGTATAAAGATGTGCTGTTTCACACTGTCAGTGTCCATAACTGAAATGTTATGACTCTAAAAAGCAAGACTCAGGTGAACTCAGGTGCAGGTATTCAACCTTTTCTTTCCCTCTTGACTACAAAATTGTCCTGCACATCCTAATTTTGATGAGTTCCTATTTTCAATTCAACAATTTCATACTCTTTCATGAGGCTGAGCAAAATCTCAGACCTCTCAAAAGCCTGTTGTATGCCATCAAAAGTGAAGTGTCATATCAGCTAAAAACAAGACTCCTAACTGAAAAATTGACATTTGGTGCATTCTTGAGTTGTAAAAACGCATACAAGAATGAAAACGCGCACAAAGTAAGGAAATGCACTCCAAACCTGCTTCAAATACTAAAATACATTCAAGAGTTAAAGTACAAACACTGATAGAAATGCATTCCAGTTGCATTAAGGCTGTGCAATTAATCGAATTTCAATTATGGTTTTGGCTTCCAATAATTATGAAAACAATATATAATAAAATGATTATTGTGCTGCATTCCTCTTTGCAACGACTCTCTCGCTGTCTTTCGTGTTAGAAATCCAGAGCACCCCTTTCCTTAACAGTGGTGCACTTTACCCCACTTGCCGTGGAAACTCGGTGCTTCCGGTGGTGCCGTGACCGTGGTGCCGTGACCGGCTGTTGGCTTGGAAAGGCCCGGGGTGAAGGTGCCGCTCTACAGCGCTCCTCGCCCAGGCCTCGCAGCTTAGTGCTCGCTCTGCCCTCTCTCTTTGTAACGAGGGACGAAGCTCTCAGCTCCTGGTGCCAACCGGGCGAACTATCTTCAGTGCAGCGAGGTCAGCAACACACCTGGCCAGCATTGAAATGTGGAGCCTGTCTTGTCTGCCATGCTCTGTGGGTGTGACTTTTTTGCCATTCATATCTATACAACCAGTGTGTTTATGATTAAACTGTTTACTAGACCACAAAATTCTTCATAGATTTAGCCTCTTAATTTTGCTCTAAGTGCACCAGATTGATGCATGATGTTTCCAAAGTCAATGAATAATTGTGTTAATATTGACTAAAATAATCGTGATTACAACTTCTGCCACAATCAACAGCCCTAGTTAGCATTACTAACACTACCATCAGTCTAGTGTGTGTTTTGATATTTCTGGTTTTTGGAGCATATTGCCTTTGTCCTCAGGGAGCACCATCGTTTTCACCCAAAAGCAGTTCTGCTCTTTTTCATGAATATGAATAACTAAATTCAAATGTGTGTGTGTGTGTGTGTGCAGCGCGTCTGTCTGCCTGCATACGTGTGCACCCGTCTACATCTGTGTGTGTGTGTGTGTGTGTGTGTGTGTGTGTGTGTGTGCACTCCTTCAGTGCGGGTGGCGGGAGGTAATATCAGATTACGGATGTAAATTGGCAGAGTGGCTCTCTCTCATTATCACTAATAAGACTATGGCCTCGCTCTCTGTGCCCTCTCTCCCTCACTCTGCGGTCGGTTAGATGAGAGAGAGATGAGCTGATAGAGAGAGAGGAGGGCTGCTGCAACCCTGTTCCTGAAAGCAAACCATTTCAACATGCACACACTGATTCAACACACACACACACACATTACACACTGATACCAAACCAGGGATCCAGACTAACTTTGTCCACGAGGAGCTCAAAAAAGGTCCCAACCTGAAGCTCTCAAATCATTCTCATCTTATGTACAGATACAGAAAAAAAATGAAGCCTCTTTCTTTCCGTCTTTCCTTTTATCGCTCTTTATCACGCATATAGAAATACACCTGCTCACTGTCACTGTTTCTCCCCCTGTCTTTGTCTCATACACAAATACATGTACGCACACCACCATTCTTCTCACATCAGTCCAAGGACATTACACAAAAATGAGACAGAGATTTATTTATAGTCACGGAAAATTTCTGAGGCAGTGCTAACGCTTAACATGCAAACTAACACTCAGTTACTCTCGCTGCTTATTGTCACCAATGCACTGTAGTTCATAATCAGTAAAAAAACAGTCTCTTAGTGCACCC
Organism: Pterois miles; assembly: GCA_947000775.1. NCBI lineage: Eukaryota > Metazoa > Chordata > Actinopteri > Perciformes > Scorpaenidae > Pterois > Pterois miles. Next base: position 445,302 of record CAMQGK010000327.1, read on the forward strand.
ACTCCAAAAAACAGCATATCTTTATCCCATAAAAATGATTTGGAAATAAATTATTATATATTTATGTAAACGTTGGCTTTGATTAAAAAATGGCATAAGAAGTTTTAATTATGTATTACAGTATAAGCTGCTTAGAGCTAGTGTTAGGAGGTTAAACAGGTCATAAATCCTTTTCTAATATCTATTTTACAGTATATTGCTGTGAAAACATCTCCATCAAACAAATGTAGTTATTCAGGTTTCTCAAGCAAAACATGAATTGTACAATAATCATGATGATGTTATAGTGCACCTCACCCAAAAGGCACCAATCATTGGATAGAGGATGAATGCATCATAAGGTAACTCAGTGGAACCTCCATTAATGTTAGTAGCTCCATTATTTCGCCAGGCAGCACTGTGCTGTTCACCGTCTGCTGACAGCGACTATAAAGCATTAATGCTGATCTCCTGATTGCATCCTGAAAGATAACTCCTTATTATTTCAACTTCACAAATCAGCTGGTCCACGTCCATCGCGGCGCTTTCAAAGCGAGCAGCAGCAGGAATAAACAGAAACAGGGCGTCCGGCAACAGCTCAGTCGCACTGTGCAGCGCCACCTCGACACACCAATAATAAACTATGCAATCAAACCGATTGCATTGTTGAACTGATCGTGTCGCACTTGGTATACAGACTATGGTCAGGACACAGTCTCAAGCTTTGGTTATACTCTCTACAAGGGTGAGTGCACAGACATGAGTTGACATAGAGTCGTGAAGAGGGATCGTTTGAATCCTTAATGCTCAAAGCAGATTTCTCCTCGTGGTAAACAGACATTGTCGGAGCTCCTCAAAGTTCTCCATTCTTGCCGCCCATCTGTGTAGTTAAAAAAATTTGGACATGCGCGGACAGGCGTAAACGTGCCGCACTGAACCAACGCAAAGGGCTGTTTCTGATGGTGTGACGCCACTTTGGCCGTGCGGACACTCGCGAGCCGAGCCTCGCAGATGCAGCAAGCATAAATCACGCTTTACTCTCATGAGAGACCTGATAAAACTCGGCGGCCTCAGAGTAAGTTTTTGTGACTACACATCATCGGGCCATTGTTAATGTTGAACCCTGTAGCACATAAATGATGCAAAAATGTGCACAAAATGTATTGATAACATTATTCTAACCACACACATCACCAGCACACTCAGTGAATGAATAATCTCTCTCTGTCTCTCCTTTGTTCTCTGTCTTACTCGTCTCTCCATGGACCGCATTTGTTCAGTAATTACATTTCCGCCATTATTCTCGGCTGACATTTCTATACAGTTAATCATTCCCATTTTGCCATCATGCACAGGTCAAAGTGTGAGGGTAAGTGTGTGGAGAGAGAGAGAGAGAGAGAGAGAGAGAGAGAGAGAGAACCTAAAAAGATAAAATTACATGTGAATCATGTATGCCCACCAAGATGTCTGCTGTGAGCACCCAGTTGACTACAATTGTGTATTTGTATTCTTACATGTATATATATGCATGTATTACCATCTTGGAATTGTCTAATTAATCTGTGTGTGCATTGCTGCGTGTCTGCTTTACATAAATTTGTTTGTCCCTACACGCTATATACTTTATGGTGCTGTTCAGACCTGGTATTAACATGCATCCTGAGTGATCAGATCATAAGTGGACAGCTCTAAGTACAGGGGTGAATGCACTCAAGATGTATTGAGGAGGCATTGAGATCTGATCGCTCAGACCACATTCAGAGGTGGTCTGGGCCACATATGGTCACATTCTTTTAGCAGTGTGTATGCGAATGTGTCCTGGCCAGATTAAGGACCGCCTATGTCCTCAGCGTAAACAAAAGTATGTAAGTGACTCAGTCACGTTATCTTTTTAAACGACAGCAGGCAAACAACAACAGAAGAGAAGAAGAAAGAGTGAAGAAGAGCAAAAGAGCAACATGCTAAATGGATTCTCGTGGTTGAGTGCACAAGACACATGCTGTCTGATTTCCATTTGGGCTGAAGAGTAAGTACAACGTAAACTGGATGATTCATAACAATAATAATAATAATACATTTTATTTATGTAGCACTTTTCAAGAAACTCAAAGACACAACACAGATAAAATGGTCATAAAACAAGCACATCATAAAAATATAAAAACACGCAATATTAATCAGATATTAAAGAGTTGGTTTTGATTTGTGGACAGGTTGGTGCTGTCTCTGGTGTGTTTGGGGAGGGAGTTCCACAGGGAGGGGACAGCTATGGCGCCCCAGGGTCGGTGCTTGGTTCTGAGTGATGTGGACAGGAGGTTGGCTTCAGAGGGGCGGAGGGAGCGCAGAAGAGTGTGGTGGTGGAGCAGGTCTGTGAGGTAGGAGGGGGTCTGGTTATGGAGGGCTTTGAGAGTGAGGAGAAGGACTTTGAACTGGATGCGCTGGGGGACAAGGAGCCGGAGGAGGTTCTGGAGGACAGGGGAGGTGTGATCAGATTTTAGGACTTTGGATGATGAGCTGTTGAATGCTGTTTCAGTACTCAGTTCTGGATGTGATGAAGCGTGGATTAGAGTTTCAGCAGCAGAGAAGGAAAATGATGGATGGATACAAGCTATGTGTTTGAGGTGGAAAAAGGCAGTCCTGGTGATGTGGGTTGACGTGGTGTTCAAAGGAGAGGTGGCTGTCGAAAATTACCCCAAGGTTGCAGATGTGACGGGAGGGTGACAGAGTGGAGTTGTCGATGGTGAGGCAGAAGTTGTGATTTTGGTTTTGATGAGGGATTTGGATCCAAAGATGATCATGTCTAATTTGTCGTAGCTGAGACTGAGAAAGTTGGTTTGCATCCATGATTTAATTTCAATGAGACAGTTGGTCCGAGTGGAGTGAGTAGCGGTGGTGTTGGATTTTGTGGAAATGTAGAGCTGGATGTCATCGGCATAGCTGTGGAAATGGAGGCCATGGCACCGTATGATGTTACCAAGGGGAAGCAGGTAGAGGATGAACAGAAGGGGACCAAGTACCGAACCCTGGGGACACCTTGGGACAGAGGAGTAGGGGAGGAGGTGCAGTTATTGATGTTGATGAATTATTGTTGGTTTGTGAGATATGACTTTAGCCAGCAGAGTGCGGGGTTGGTGATATTGAGGGAAGATTCAAGGCGCGACAGAAGAATGGTGTGGTTGATGGTGTAGAAAGCTGCAGCAAGGTCGAAGAGGAAGAAAGTGTTGAGGTGACGAGAGTCAAGTCAATTTCAAGTCAAGTCAGTTTTATTTTTTGCAGCTCAAAATCACAAATCACAATTTTGCCTCAGGGGGCTCTACAGTCTGCATGGATACAACACCCTCTGTCCTTTACAATGTGACCTTATCAGATAAGGAAAAAGTCCCCAACCAAAAAAAAAAAACCCTTTAATGGGGAAAAAAGAAAAAAATGGAAGAAACCTCAGGAAGAGCGACAGTCTGAGGAGAGGAGGAGGTCGTTGGTGACTTTGAGGAGGGCTGTTTCTGTGCTGTGTTGTCAGCGGAACCCGGATTGAAATGGGTCATATCAATAAAAATCATGAGTCATATCAATGATTCATATCGCAGTTTGGCTATTTATGAGAAGATTTCGGAGAAGGTGGAGGGGAATAGTTATAGTCGAGCTTGGCAGCAATGCCAGTGTAAAATCAATGAACACGCCAAGGGGTAGACTCTGTATTGTTTTGTTTCTTCTTCTGCTTCTTTTCCTCACCTCTTTCCAGCAGACAAGGCACAGGATGGGCAGTGCTGCCTCCCGCAGTTAGAAACAACAGCACAGTTGGTCTTTGCAAACGTAAATGATGTCTGTGTTTATTTGTATATGGAGCGATGCAGTGAGATCGTATCACAAGTGATCAGTCAAGACGCACATGGAGAGGCATTCTAATGCCAGGTGTGAACAGACGTACTTAAAGCTGTCCACGTGTGATCCAATCACTCAGGACGCATGTTAATACCAGGTCTGAACAGGACCTTTGACACAATATACGACCAGAGTAATGACGTGTAAAGTGATAATATGCAGCCGCCCACTCTCACCAGGAAGGTCACAACCCTTGGCCTTGGATGCACCCTTGCATATGCTTGTGTTAGTGAGTGTGTGTGTGTTTCAAGCCAATCTGGCTGGCGTCTGCTCACTCCTCTATCCACTGCAGGCCGTCTGCCGTCTTTTATTTCTGCTTTAATGACCTATAAAGGGACTGTTACTTTTTAAATAAACCATAAAGCAAGGGTCATAAAAGGGGAGTGCAGTGTTGGGCACAGGCCAAGCTCTGAGAGAAGTGTGTGTGACTCAGTGTGTATATATACGCTCGGTGTGCACATGCGAGTGTGTGTTTGCATATGTTACCAATGTACAGCAAGCTGAACCCGCAGCCAGGGAAATATCAGAGTCTGAGAGAGCTCTGGTCTGTAAATGATAAGCCTACATAAGTGGTGACCTTGCTTCACATAGAGATGAGTGGGTGGGTGAGGAGCAGGTCCAAGGCTACAGTTTTTTCTCCCAAACCACTGTCTTGGAGCTGCTGTAGTGGGTGTACAAAGAAGCGAGCCTGGGGCAGCTTAGTAGCGCTTCATACAATGAATAAAACCCCTTTTGCAGCAACTTATATCACGGAGGACTCTTTTATATTCCCACGACCGACAGCAGAAGCTTATGAAAGCGCTTAGAGATGCTGAGAAGTGGTTGAGGCAGGTTCAACCAAGCACTACTGACAGTAATATATGGGTCTTAATAGGTGCATGGTGGTGATATCTGCAGGAGGTATAATTTCAGTAATGCTTGTGACAGAAAGAAAGAAAAAAAAAGTTTAGGAAACAGTAAAGTGCCTGTCTCAGAAGAAAGGTCTTTGCACCATGCATATTTACGTCTTAGTTAGAGGAATGTGTGGGTGCAAGTCATCGCTCCCTGTCTCTCTCCTCTACCCCCCTCGTTATGCGCTGCGATTCTAAAGCCAAACATAAAAAAAGGGGGGGAAAAAAATAATTGCCCGTTTTAGCAGAGTGTAACGTCGAAAAATGTGTGTCGCTCATGCAGAGCTTCAAACGGGCTCGGCGAGGAACAGAGAGCAAATCTTAGCACGCCGCGTTTAGGACATCAAACGGGCCGCAATCAACCGCTTCGCAGAGAGGAGGAGGAGGGACAGGAGGGGTTTGGAGGTGGCGGCGGCGGCGGCGGTGGGCTCATTTCCTTTGACGTTCATGCACTTCTTCTTCTCCCAAAGAAGAAGTTTAGCTACTTCCAGCATCTATTGAGAGATAGAGGCACCAACTGTGAGACAAGGTATTGGGTGATACAGACATGTGGAAGTGGAACAAAAGCAAAGTGGTTATGTAGGAGGTTATGTGGGTTATGCAGACAGGTACAGAGGGATGGGCAATGCAGGGTGGCTGAGTGAAATCCCCGGCTTTTTAAAATATTTCCCCAAGATGTCATCATCTGTTTGTGGTCTTTTCGTAATTAGGAGGCAATCTTATTTTCCATGCAACTGACAAAATCGACCAATGTAGATTTTACTTGCAAACATATCTTGTTGCAGCGCTCACACGGAGCTGTTTGGTTGGAAAACTTCTTGTGTTGATTCAGAATAGATGAAGGGCTGGCAAAGATATAAAATAAACAGACTGTTTTTACAAATCTTTAACATCAAGGATTCAAATGTTGCCTTAACAATTATTTTCATTTTGATTAATCTTCCAAAAATTTTTTTGGATGAATCAGTTTGTCAATAAAATGTCAGAATATGTTGAAAAAAGGCCATCACAACTACAAGTGGCATCCTCAAATTGTTGACATTTGTCAAACTAACAGTGCAAGATGGAATAATACTCAATTTACAATGATGAAAATGCGAAAAGCAGCAGGTCCTCATATCTGAGGCGCTGGACTCTTGCGCTGGGTGATAAGTTCAAATTTTCTAACCAGCCACTGTCAGCCCAACAACTGGTGATTGCCAAGTGTTCACACATTCAACAACTAAATAAAACTTTCAAAAACAGTCTTGGTTAGTCTTTCCAGCAATCGCCAACTCTGGTTTGGTCGAAATAAACTCTTATTTCACAGAGTTAGATATGAAAATATGTACACATCCTCTACATTTCTCTCTGCTCGCAGACCATTAAATTAGCAAAATAAAATGACAAAAATTACTAAACAAAAACAGTGATGTACTCAGCTGATATTTTCATTCAGTCACCCAAACCTCCTGGACCCACAGTGATTATTTGGCATTTGTAACTACACACTAGCGGCATGCCTCTATGGTTCACAATATCGGTTTGTCAGTGGATCATGCTACTAACCGATCAAAGATTTCACTTGTCACTAAATTTGGCACCAATACCTGTAACTGTCCCCGCAAAACAAACCATCCTCAGCTGTACCTTGTGTTTAGAGCTAATTACACTTCAAATTTAGGCATTCAGTCTCCAAAATGTCACAGAATAGTGATAAAAAAATATTTTTTTTTCAAGAGCTCAAAGTGGCATCCTCACATTGCTTGTTGTGCCTGACTCATAGTCCAAGAAAGATCATCCTAAAGATGGATGTTCAGTTTAGAAAGCTGTTAACCAGAGATAAACAGGACATCCTCAAATTTAAAAACTGAGTATTTTTATTTTGTTACTCACAATTCAAAGCCAAAATTGTCAGTTAATTTTCTGTTGTTCAGTCAAAAAATCGACTAATCGCATATCAGATAGTACATGAGTGTATCCAGGATATATGTATGTAATTTCCATCAGTATAGTTGGTATCATTAGAGACACTTAATGCACCTCAGGTGACAAATTTGTATTCTAAAGGGATGCATTGACATAATTTGACATTGACATTTTAAAAGACCATTTCCATCAAAAAATGTTTCTACATTCGTCCTTCACAATCATGCAAAGCACACTATTAGTTGTGGGGAACATTAACAACGCGAACATTATTTACAGAAACTGCAGAACAGACCCCCCCCCCCCTAAAGTGACAAATATCTGCTGACAAAAATGTATTTAAAATGTCAAGGTGTGCCTTTAATATCTTTGAAATGTACCTTTTGCAGATGCTACAGATTTGCCCTTCTATGGGCACCGCCACAGTGACAAGCTATTTGTTGCAAGCTGTTCTTTAAAAATGGAGACAAAACACGCAGGGAGAAACATTTCCCCTGGATGCTTACTTCAGTGTAACAGTCTTTTATTTCATAAACCTGCAGTAGATCGACAGGCTGACAAGCTGCAATAAAGCGTTCTTTGATCCGTTTCGCCCTCAAAGCTGCACTCCACTCATTCCAGTATTCAACATGTAACTTTTACATTACAAAGATCCTTGCCTCCAATCACCTCTTCAAACACATCATCTCCCCGTTAGTCGCGCTGTATTTCTTCTGTCCTTGCCTCACCTCGCTTTTCTTTCGTCTGCCAAGTCGCTTTGTGTCTTTTCTTTCTTAATGTTAATTCACCTGTGATCTTTCACTGCTCTCCCTCTCTCCCCGCTCTGTCTTCTCTCTTTTTTCCCCTTTCTTTTCTCGGATCTCTCCTGCACTTCTTTTGTCCTTGATTACCTAGTAGTGAGCTCCTGGCTGTGTCTCCCTGCCACTGGGTAATGGACTATTTGCATGCAAATGGCAGTGCCTGGAAAGATTAGACAGGGTGGAGTGGATGGTGGAGGAAGTAAGGGAGGAGGAGGAGGAGAATGAGGAAGGCAAGGAGACAGACAGACTTTATTGAAGGAGGGAAAGGAGGTGGAAAAGAAGCTCAAAACCAGATGAAAGGCAGGGATGAGTGTGTTCTCCTTTTTATCGTTTTGGCTGTCTGGAGGTCTAGATGATTGTCTTCGTTAAGACGCCATTATTGACAGTTAGACTTCTATGCATGTGCGTGCATGTGCTTCTCACTGCAGCTGTGTGTGTTTAAGTATGCGAGTGTACACGATGCTCAAAAGACTGAGAAAAAGAAAAAGTTTGAAACGCCTGTGCCTCAGTATTTGCATGTTTATGTGCGCCTAACTAGCTTAGCTCCGAACTTGGGGAAGATAGGGCACTGCGGCATCTCTATTTCTGAAAAATTAAAGCTGGAGACCAAAGGTTTTTTGTCTGGAGAGAGAAGCCCAGGCCTCGCCGCCTCCTCCCCCTCCTCCTCCGACTCCTCCAAATAAATAAGAATTTTTGATTACAGTAATCAGGGCCATTAATAATGCAGACGCTGTGATGATGCAGAGGAGATGAAAGATGGCTCTTCTCAACCTTTCTGTGTTAGGAGCGAGGGGAGATAGCTGCTAGCTAGCCGCACACACATTTGCACATGCACGTGCACGCGCGTGCAAACACTCACCCACAAGTATTCAGCATCAGTGGAGACATGAGACCCAAAACACAACCTTAAAGAGATAAAAGTTTAAGGGCTATTTTCATCCGACTCCCAATTATATTTGGTACAACAGTCCCGATTAGATTTACTGCTTAGAACAAGAGTTACGTTTAGGTCATATTGGGAGCTGTTGATAGACATTATTGATTATAAGACGCCACCGTACGCCGCTTTTTATTTATATTTCACAGACAGGACTGGCGGAGTCGTGAATTGGGTTTGTAGCATCTTTAGCACTCTTTGAATGCTCCCCGTCGCACCTACCTCGCCCTCACACACAATCAGAACATATTACATACCTCACCTTCCTCACACACACACACACACACACACTCCTCACACTGTGTGTATACCTCTCCCTCCCTGAGGGTGAGTTGGCAGCAGGCCAGCGGTGGGGAGAGAATGCATAAAGAGCTATTGTGGCTGTTGTCGTTAATCAGGCCCGTATGCTTTCTGACAGCAGCGTGCGAGGAAGGGAGACTGTCTCTCCAATAGCCACTCCATACACTCGCTCTCCTCCATTAGCTTACACCAGCCAGACAGACAGTCTCCAGTTACAAAATGCTAAAGCATAATTGCACACAATATCGAAAGGGAGATGGAGGCAGAGGGAGGGCGAGACGTGGGAGAGAGGTGTATAGCACCAGGGTGGCATAAACTGGATGCCCCGTCACCTCCACCGGCGTCCAGAACGGTGATAAATGAGGGGTTAAACATGGACTTGCGCTTCTGCCCGGCACATGGACGTATTTACATCTGGAAGCGTGCACGGCCATGCGGTTATATTTGTGTGTGTGTGTGTTCATCACAGATCCACAGAGACCATGTCAAAGACTGCGTCTCCTACAGGTGTAAGCCCCGAACATCTGGCTGGCACATTTCAAACGCACAGAAAGGCAGAAGGGGTGGAGCAAAGCCACAGTGGAGGGCTGTACCACAGTCATTAAACAGCGGAGGATTCGGGGGGAGGTGGGGGAACCAGGACTGCACCACTACAGCACTACACCTGCTCCTTGCACGTCTGCCTGCCCACAAAACCAGTATTCTTCCACTATGTGTTCATGCAGAGCGGTGGCCACCCATCGAAAACGACAAGGCTAAAAAAGCAGACATCTGGAGCCAATCAAGACCGCAGCGGTTCATCAGCAGTGAAAGGGGAATACCAGTTTACAGATTTAGACGCATTATTTTCATGGCAAAAGCCTGTCGTTGATGATGAATCATCAACTCGTTGTAAAGCTAGAAACTACGATGTTGCATCAGTATTGATCTGATGTTTGACTAATTAGATTCACCCAAAAAAGAGCAAGTGGTGTTTTGAACTTGAACGTGTTGGTCTGACAAAGCGTAGCACATAGTGTATTTGGAACCCTTAACACTGGTTACATGCCCCCTCAGACATGGTGCTTGAACAGTCTGAATAAACGAAAAATACACTTTTTAGAAGGTTGTATTATAGGCTCTCTTGTGCCCAATTTTTTTTAACTCTCCAAAGCATAAGATTTGACAGTCACCCCCGCTTTCTAGAACGATTGGCCAGGTGTGGAAAAGTGTGAAAACAGGCAGAGCACCAAGCGTATTCTCTGCCTTGCCAGCAAAAGAGGTGTTGCACTTAAAAAAATAATGAGGAGAAAAGCGACTGAAACCTCAATCAAGTTCTGAGCCGCAAAATATATGCTGTATCAAATATGATCCAATAGACAGACGTCACTTTAAGTTAATGTTTTGTATTTAGTACTAAACACATACTAGAAGATGGAGCTACCTGTGGCTCACCTGTAAATACTACATTTTATTTTCTGCAGCCTGGTTTTTGATCTCATGTTGCAGTCAGTGGGCAGTTCCAGTGTCCGCAAAGTGAAGCCAATGGAGATGTACCTTAAACCTGCATTTTTTCTAATAGCCAGCAGGGGGCGCAAAAAGAAGTCTGATTGTATAGAAGTCTATGAGAAAATTGAGCCCATTTCTCACTTGATTTATTACATCAGTAAACATTGTAAACATGAGTTTATGGTCTCAATCTCTAGTTTAAAGTCTGATTCAATACAACACGATGTTCAAAGACAGGTAGAGTGTAAAGCAGGGGATGCTTTAGGGCAGGGCTACCTTGTGATTGACACAAGGGCTCCACCCTCTTTTATCACTTCTGGTAAGAAAGAACCAAGATGGCGGCAACCAAAAACCAACATTGCGACTGCGAATGATGACCTACAGGCTTCAAAACAGCAGTCCATAAACCAATGGATGGCTTCACAGTGACTACGTCCATTTCTTATATGGTTTCAATGGCCATATATTATTTTTACCTCTACGCTTGGCTATGTTGAGCCTTCACGTTTCATTAACTGGTGATAAGAGGATGTAATAAAAGATGATCTGTGATGATGGTCGATGCTAAATGAGAGTATGGTGGTGTAGTGGTTAGCGCTGTCGCCTCACAGCAAGAGGGTCGCAGGTTCGATTCCGGCTTGGGACTCTTCTGTGTGGAGTTTGCATGTTCTCCCCTGTGTAAGCGTGGGTTTTCTCCGGGTACTCCGGCTTCCTCCCACAGTCCAAAGACATGCTGTTTAGGTTAATTGATTACTCTAAATTGCCTGTAGGTGTGGATGTGAGCGTGAATGGTTGTCTGTCTATATGTTGTCTGTCTCTATGTGCCCTGTGATGGACTGGCGACCTGTCCAGGGTGAACCCCGCCTTCGCCCAATGCCAGCTGGGATCGGCTCCAGCCCCCCGCGACCCCTAACGGGATAAGTGGTTGAAGATGAATGAATGAATGAATTTCTATCATATACTGCTGCAGCATCGTGATATAGGCTATGCAGTAATACTATAAGCCTAAGGCATTTACAGTATGTTGATCTTTTGAAGACATTATTGCCACATGAATGCTCTCATTACATTATGTGGAGTCCAGTAGTTATCTATGGACGCTTGACCTTCCAGTTACATCACCTCCAGTATGGCTTCGCACTGTACACATACACAGCGTGGAGTTTACACATGGATGATGGAGGCACAGTGCCAGATTTAACATTCGCACTTTGGGCACTTACATGTCAGCACACATCAGCTGGCGTCAACTACGCTCATGGTGTACGTGATTCACATGACAGAGTGGAGAGGGAAGATTCTCAGTGGGGTCCGCATGCGTCGGTCACGTTGGCACCCGGGTTGGTCAGGTTGAGGGGGTGATGCATGGTCGGACTCCCAATACCTCGCGATCGAGCCCCCGCACGGGTTTTTTACCTGGATGTGGCTCGAATTTGCTTCATTTTTGTGACTCAGACCGATTCAGACTGGACGTCCACTCAGTTTATCATCTGTTTTCATTTGACAGAGAGTCACTTCATGTGACAGCAGAGTCTCTCAGCATGAATGTGCCGGTCCAATCTACTCCAGTCACAGCCTGCGAGTCGTGTAGCACGTCATCTGAAGCCTGCTGTGCCTGCAGATGCCAGGGCGGTTACCTCTGTTGTAGGACAGGGCACAGGTCACCACCCCTCTGCCTCTATCTGTCTCTCTTCCTCTCTTTTTTCTCCTTTTTCCCTCCTTCAATCTCTCTATCTCCTTTCTCCTTTCCCCCCTCCCTCCTCTTTTTCACTCTGCACTGACACGTTAGTCTAATCTGCCCATTATGCGCTTCGTTGGCCATGCATTGCTTTTTATATCTGGCATAAAGCAGTCAATGACACCGAAAAGAGACAGCATGTGAAAAGAAAAAAAAAAAGGTCCACACTCAAAACAGAAAGGATCTGTTGGTTTGGTAGCCTTTAAATGTAAGCATCTCAGAGAAAGCATCAGTCGTCAGTGTCAGGTTTGTTTTTTGAACGTTTCCTCATCATTGGTGTATACAGGGTAAGACAGAAGGCTCGTTACAATAATTATACACTCTGCTGTACGGCCTATCATTTGGCTTAAAAGGCAGGAGCATGTGTCTCAACAAGAGCAGGCCAGAGCTTTTTTACATAGAAAACTGCTGGGATGGATGATATTTATATTAGTGTTCCAGCTATATACGTACATAAATACACACTGACCATATGGATTGTATTTACATATTTATGTTATATTTTCTGATGGTGGTATAGCTGCTTATCTGCTGTTTATAATAGAGTTTATTTCTAAAAAAAATGTAAGACAATACTTTTATCTATACCTTAATTTGATAGTGAAAGAACAAAAAACCATCCAACACACTGTCAATCAATTGTACTCACTTTATTTTCAACATTATGGTCTTCAGACCTTACCTTGCACGGCAGCTGGATGACACAAGATCACACAATAACTGCGGGATCACATATCACACGATAATCCATCTTGTCAGGCTTTAAGCAATGCAATCCGGCAACTCAGATCAAGGACCAATCAGAGTCCTGTGAGGAGCTACTGGTGTGGCTTAGGTGCGTTCGACTCCTGAAAAGGTTAGCGTTGCTGCAACCATATCAGAACTGGAGAGTATTTCTTCATTGAAAGAAGAGCAAAGAACGGCACTGAAGGTCTTTCTCGATGGAAAAGATGTTTTCAATCTCCTGACTGGTTTTGGCAAAAGTTTCATTGACAGACGGTTCATCCAGTGACCTGCCAATTATTTTTTGAAAGTGCCTGCCCTTTTCTGAAGAGTTTCCAATGACAGCTTCTCAGATGGTTCTGTGTAACAAACCAACTATTTTGTCAAGTTATCTCGGACGCTGATCAGGCAAAATTCATATCTTACTTTGAAAAATATTAAGGTGATCTTTTGCAAAACCCTGTTTTGTTTTAAAGCACTAGTGTGTAACATTTAGGGGGATCTATTAGCAGAAATGGAATGTAATACGTAAGGGATAATGTACAGCGAGCCAGTCATTGTTGTGAAATAAACCCAGACAGTGCATTATGCCTCTTATTGCACAGCTACTTACGTAAGAAATCAATAATTTGACACAAAAATGATCCCCATGAGAGATCAGAAATGCATCCATAGCAACAGTCTATTATACAAAGCAACGGTTTGCTATAAAGAAATAACAGAACGTCATGATTGACCAATCGGAATTGAGTATTCAACAAAGCCGTGTAATAGTAAGTATGCCTCCTTTAGTGTATAATCATTTGAAAGTACGAGTTGTGTTCTTGTTACCCTAGAATGAGCTGTTTATATCGACATAGGGTCCTCTCTTCAAGGAGTCCGCCAATGTTTAAGAACCGTCAAACCAAACACTTTTCCTGCCTTGGCCGGAGTCAATAAAGTTACTCGCTGCTGCTGCTATCGTCGCCGCTGCCCTCTCTCTTTTGCTTCACCACTCACTTCCCACGCACACACACTCTACACACTGGCTCTACTCCAGATGACCTATGCTGCTCAAACAACAGCTGGCTCTATTCATGTTTTTGCACTAGGCTTACAGGAGAGGCTTCAGTTGGTTGCAATCTGCAACCTCACTGCTAGATACCGCCAGATCCTACACACCTTTAACAGAAGAAGGTGTTGCATGTTACATTTGGTCTAACGACAGGCAGCTGTTGCACTAGATACAAAAGTAGTAGTAGTTCATTTAAATTGTGAATCATCTGATCAAAGATTAAATAAACAAGATTGCAAATCCGACCCGGTACAGACACATTTTCGTCGCTACCAAAAATTGTCCTATTATGTCTGAATCCTCTATTTTAATGCCAAGCGGTTGGACGGTACAGCTTTTTAAATTTTGTTCTGGGAAGGCAGTGGCCGAACTGCTGGAGGCATAAAAGCAATTCTGGGTCCTGCACAGTGTTGCAACTTTTTGAAAATATAGGGCTTTGGCCGCGGCTATAGTTGCCTGTGATGGGAGTGAGCTGTGAAGACTATAATCAGTGTCAGCTCACACAGCCAGACCTGACACCGCACGCTGAGACGCAATATCTCTCCCTCTCACACACTCATACCAACACTCATATGCACATCATGCGCACACACTCTCTTTCTCAATCTGTCTCAGACTCACACCCACGCTTTCTTTCTATCTCACACACACACACACACACACACACACACACACACACACACACACACACACACACACATTACAGTGAATGACCAGGCACCCAGGCATCTGGGGGGAGTGGACAAAGAGATTGTCAGTCCACATTCAGTGTACTGAGTGTGTATTGCTCTCGCCAACACAAGGATGGCAGGACTTGTGTCTGTCTATGTGACAGTGGATGTGATTCCCAGTGAAGTGTGTGTGTGTGTGTTTGTGTGTGTGTACTTATGTGCATTCCTTGCTTTTTATCTGCGTATAGCCTCAGAGCAATTCACAGCCTGTCACTCACTCTCTAGGACTGGCAGTAAGAGTGAGAAGGAGAGAAGGACGGGATGGAGAAAGGAAGAGAGAGAGAGAAGCCGAGCAGCAGGAGAAAGAAGAGGGATTAGCCACAATTGGGAGATAGAGAAGGACAGCGAGAGGCTGAGAGGGAGGACAAGAGACGGAAAGGGAGAGATGGTGATCTAGAGAGCAGTAGAGGCTGTTTGGTCCCTTGGGTGCATGGGTTAGGGCAGCCCGCGGGCGCAGTTGGCATGCAGCTGGGCGCACTGTCTCTCAGTCCCTATGGCGGGCTGTGTGCTCGCACTGCCTTCCCTCGGAGAACAGAGGTCGAAGGGAAAGAGGAGTGTATGTGTGTGTGTGTGTGTGTGTGTGGCTGCTGCCTCATCAAAAATGCCAACACTGCTACACCATAGCCCATATCTGTTTATGGGCTCATTGCTCAGTCCTGTTGTTGCTCAGGGGGACCATTTGCAGTCACACTTGCATAATGATAATAATAGGGTGACTTGAAGTGGTTGTGTATGTGTGTGTGTGTTTGTGTGTGTGTGATGCATGTGTTTATGAGCATACTGGCTCCTTCCATTTCCTCCCTTGCTTCGTTTGTCCATCGTTGTTTCCTGAGCTCTCCTCATCCCTCACACTCAATCAACCCCCACCTCTTGTCATGCCCCTAACTCCTCTCCGCCCCGTCCTGCCCGCATCGACCGAGCACCCACACACATGCCCCGGGATGACCCCGTGGGCACGCCGCAAACCGACACGGCACGGCCCCCTTCAACCATACACACTGGACGAAAGGTGATGATTGCATCACACGCATCGCTGGTCTCCTCACTCCTCCACCAAAACCGACGCCCCACCAACCCATCATTAGTTCACATGCCACATTGGGTGCGCTCATTTTTCTTCCTCCCCTTTTCTAATTTTACAGGGCTGGGATCATTTTACACCCAGTGTGTATTTTTTTTTTCTTTTTTTCTTTAACCGCAGGGTGGTTTGGGCCTGCAAAGTATTTGAGAAAAACACAGCGAGCAAGTGAGCCCTCTTTGAATGCTCCAACTCAACACAGTATATTACTATGCTGCAATCTTATAATAGTTTAAAATGTTCAATTTGTTTTTATTTTATTTTAGTTATGAATTTTTAATTTCATTTTAGTTTAGTTTATATCTCTCTTTTCATGAAGGTTCAGTTTTTCAAAAAGGTTAAGTTTTTATATATTTAATAGGGCTGTCAATTGCTAGAAATATTTAATTGTGATTAATTGCATGGTTGTCAAAATCTCATTTGTTCAAAATGTACCTGTGAGTGTGAAAGACTTCGTCAGGAGCAGACACTGGTTTAAAATAGTATCATCCATTGTCCGACTATGCATTGACAATATGCAAATACGAACTAAATGAGTTTCATTCCTATAAAAAAGTAGGGCACTCAATCGATTAAAATATTTAACTGAGATTAATTGCATGATTGTCAATAGTTACTTGTGATTAATCACAAATTAATCACACACTTTTTATTTGTTCAAAATGTATCTTAAAAGGAGATTTGTCAGGTATGTATGTTATAATATGCTGCCTTATACAAATTTATGTATATATTTATTATTGTAATGAATTAACAACACTGCTGCATTTGAAATAAAAATTATATAAATATGCTCAAAAATCCTAACATGGCAACTGCAGTCCAACAGGCAACAACAGCTGTCAGTGTGTCAGTGTGCTGACTTGACTATGACTTGATCCAGACTGACTGTGATTATCATAATGTGTCTGTAAAGTGCAGACTGGTGGGGACCCATAAAACCCATTTACAAAGCCAACTTTTCCCCACCAAAATTTAGGGTAACTTTGGAGCATTATTTAGCCAACAAGCTAGTATGTCATGGTTGGTACCAATGGATTGCTTTGTCGTTTCATATGATGCCAGTATCTTTACTCTAGCTTTAAAACTGAGTCTGCTCCACCCTATAAATCACAAGTTGCATTAATGTGTTACAGAAATCGATGGTATTAAAACAAATTTGCGCTAACATGTTATTATCACACTGACTTTGACAGCCCTAGTTTTTATATATTTAGTTTTACATTTAGTTTTACATTTACATTAAATTTCATTTGTTTTTGTCAAATACATGTTTTGAGAGCTGTAAGAACGGTCAATTGATCTTCGTGCTACTTTAGTGAAGCTATTGCAGCATAGTGTCGTCTCCTGGAAGGTGGAGTCAGTTTTCTGATGGAGAGTTGACGGAAATTTCTGCTGTCTCCTTTTTTTTGGCAGCAATATTAATAAAAAAATTTAACTGAAATGAATTTATGTTCATTTTTATTTTATTTTTTAGGTTTTTTTTTTGTTATTTTTATTTTTCTTAAAAGTAGATTTTATTTAGTTTAATTTTACTAAAAATATTTTTCACTGTGTATTTTTGTTTTAGTTTACCACAGTAACCCTGCTGTGTTGTATAGAAGAAATGCAATAGGAGAAAATTAATTAACATGAAATGAAGTATGAAATAATATAAATTAAAATGAAAAAGTAGTAAAAGCTGAAGAACTCTGTCCGTCACTGATAGCCGATATATTTGTCCAATCACCCAGCCCCAGTCCCGGTGTCATTTATGCTTGCAAGGACTCGATTCCTCAGTTGAGATGCCTCTTATCAGTCTCAAGGCTGTGTGTCCTGCCAGCATAACAAACAGCAGCGCTGCTCATCCTGCACATTCAAAATCCTACTCCTGAATAGACGAAGGACAGAGTTTTTAAAAGAGGAGCATGTTTGATCACATTATGTGGCGCCCATATCGTTGGAGCATCTGTGCCCACATATATGTCTCAAAGGCAGAAAAATATGTGTCTGCCACGCCACATTCCTGCCATCTGACTAACCACATTCCTGCCATAGCCTGGCAATTAAAAGCCTTTACCTCCAAATCCCCACCACATAACCTAGCCCAGCAGTGAACTAAGAGCACAGAAAGCCCATTAAAATGGGAAGTGCATGCCAGCTTCTTAATCGAAACACATGTAAGCCATTAAGAGTACACTTTGAATTCTTCTCTGGGAGCTAAAGGGGGAAACAAGACATAGAGGGAGCCGGAGAGAGAGAGACAGACGTCAACTTGGAGAGAAAATTTGGGATTCTTGTCGCACTTAAACAACTTCAAAGTCAGAAGGCAACAAAAGGAGAGAAATGCAGATAATAGAAAAAGAGACATTGATGGAAAGTAAAGAGAAACGGGGCTTTAGTTAGTGGGCCGGATGATAGCAGTAATATGGGGTGTTTAAGCACTAAATCCACTCTTTTGCTGTGCCTTCGCATCTTCAAATCCCCCCTTCAACATCTTTCAGATGGTTTGGCCGCAGGTTCTTTTGAATCGGGTCCCTATGGCGACAGCCCAGCTGGCGGCCAGAGCAACACTCTTCCCTGATGCTGTACAGGGGGTGGCAGGGATCACAGAAGGCCACTTCTGAGGACAGACTCTCTGTGAGGCCTCTCTGTCTGTCGAGTGAATTTACCGCTCGTACGTCAGCTCAATCATCACGCCGACATCACCAGCTTCTTCTTGTATTCTGGTAGTTGCGAGAAGCATTTTCTTTTATGTATCCGTATAAAACGCTCTGTCTGTGGTTCCCTTCTGTCTCATTGTCTCTCTTTTTTATTGCCCTGTTCCTCAAATTTGTAATTCCTAATTCAACCTCCCGCTGTCTGTGTCTTGTGGTTGTTACATAAGTGAACCCAGCTTCACACATGCATGCACACACTCACACACACAGTGCCCAATCATAGACCCCTCTCTCTCCTTAGACACACATTCACAGCATCTCTGTTCAGGTTACACATTTATGTAATGTTGGAGGGAAGCACCGGTATTTTATGGATTTAGGCTTATGGCATTTTCTTGTTCTGATATTCACTATCTACCGGCGGCAGATGTGTTTTCAGGGTTTCTGTCCATCACAAGCAAAAAAATGAAGCGAGTTCCTGCAGTTCCTCAAATGACCACTTGAGGCTGGCTCCAACCGCGATCAGTCCCCATAGACCTCCATGATAAAATGCCCAACTTTATACTACATGTTTACAACTGGTACGAAAAAGGGTTTGACACTTTATAGCTAATTTGCACGTTCATAACGACTGTACGGGGGTGAATTTTTTATTTAACTCACCTGTTTAAATTATATTAAGGTTTATAGTTAGGCATAATTTAGTGACAGGTGGGCGCCATACCGGATCGCTAGCAGCTAGCTGTCTGCTCTGCTGCATCACCCGGGCCGCCTCAGCTCCACTGGTGGTCCACCTCTTTACCCATTTTTGAATGAACTGTGAGTCAGGTTGTGTCATCACTGCCAAGATGGCGACGGACGGAGCCACCCACTTTGATATTCACACCGGCTCTTCAGAAACCTCTAGGTGACGTCACAGAGACTACATCCATATTTTACTGTATAACGTCTATGATAAATCTGTCCCATTTTTGTGAACGTGATATCTCAGGAACGCCCCGGGGGAATTTCTTCAAATTTGGCCCAAATGTCTAGCTGGACTCAAGGATGAACTGATTTGAACTTGGTGGTCAAAGGTCAAGGTCAATGTGACCCCACCAAATGTATTTTTGATGCTTAATAGAATGGTGGAGTGGTAATTCCAGTTTTTACCATGTAGGTTGTAAAAGCTTCTGAAGTAGTAGTTAAAGTCTGGCATTCTGGATCAAATGACAATAAAATAAACCAAAATTATGTAAAATAAACAAATTTACCAGTGAATGAATGGATGCAAGGTTGTATTATCTTGTGTATCCCGAATTTCCCTCCGTGGATTAATAAAGGTTCATCTTATCTTATCTTATCTTATTTGTCCAATGAAAATTTTTAATAAATTACATAAATGTTATAGGATTCCCACAAAAAATAATTATGTGATCAAATACTGCATCATATCCATTGTAGGATTTCCAGTTTCCAGGAAACTGTGGTAAGCCACCCTGATTCTGATTAATCGGATCAATTTAGTAAGTAGAAAATGTCCTAAACAATAGTTACTCATTAAATATACAATATTTCCTGTATGAAATAGTGTGTAATGTTTCCCCACTTCATAAAAAATGTATTAGTGTTTTTGGTGGTCCTGATTTCAGGCGAGGTGGCCCATCTCTGCTATAAAACACTGCGTTGCATCAGATTAGCATGAAAATGAATCAGACTCAGACTTCTAACAAAAAGACTGTTAGTGAACTCTGTTTGTCTTTCAGTGTCCTCTAGAAGTGTCCTGGGCAGAGAGAGGTTTAACACTGACACACACACTACTGAGAGGAAGTCTCCACACACACACACACACACACACACACACACACACACACACACACACACACACACACACACACACACACACATGCACACACACACTTTTTATGGGCTATTTCCAAAGTTTTCTTCATCCTTTCTGTCCTGTTTTTTCTTTCTTCAGTTGTCCCTCTGACTTTTTTCTTCCTTTTGTAGTTTTGATGCCACTGATGTTTTTATATTCCTTTTCCTTTTCTCTCCATCTTTCTGATTGTCAAATCCCTCATGCACTCTCTTTGAACATGTGGACGCACACTCACATTCACAAGCCCACATCACAAACTCTCATAGATATACTCTTCTCTCTCTGACGCCCGAGTGCATCTCTCCAGTTCCCCCTTGTCTCTTCCTTTCTCCCCTAAACCTTTCCTCCATCACTTCTTCTTTCTTTCTTTTCATCTTTGTCTCTGTTAAAGAGAACCTATTGTGCTTTTCCCCTTGTTTTTAGTGTACTATATAGTTTTTTGTGTATGTAAAATGCCTGCAAAGTTACAAAGCCTGAAGGCAGTCACACACTGCTCCTGAACACCTTGTTGAAGTCCTGCGTTTTCTTCTGTAATGTGCTGATGTCTAGCAGCTACTTTGGCGCATCCTCAGACAAAGCCAGTTAGAGTGGAGCTGAAGGAGAGTCTGAAGAGTTTGGTTGACCAATCACAACAGGGTGAGCCAGCTGACCAATCAGAGCAGAGTGGGCGGGAGCTCAAACAGCTTTTTGGAGGGTGACAAGAGATGCTGCAGCACAGCTGGTATGAGACAAGTAAAGTGTTTTTTGAACATAAAAGCAAGTCAGCATGTTCTATAGAAACCTGAAATACAAGTATGCACCTGAAAATAAACATAATAGGTCCCCTTAAAAATCCCCTCCCTCACTCAATTCTTAAAAATGTCCCAATGATGATCTTGTTTCTCCC
The DNA here is from genome assembly GCA_947000775.1 of Pterois miles. NCBI lineage: Eukaryota > Metazoa > Chordata > Actinopteri > Perciformes > Scorpaenidae > Pterois > Pterois miles. The sequence goes on from CAMQGK010000327.1 coordinate 466,193, forward strand.
TGCATCCATTGCTCCCTCACTCTTTCACCTCTCCCACCTTCCTCGCTGTCTCTGATCCCATTGGACTCTGAGTTGGTCACCCGAGCAGACTGCTGTGGGCTCATTGACCAGGGTTGCAGCAGAGGTATATGCAACATGGACATGTCTCGTCACACTCAGTGCTGACAATTAAGGCATGACTCTCTCTTGCGACCTCCCAAGACATCCATGAAAGGGGAAAATGACAAGATGACGGCCTTTTCTGCTGTTGAGATTTGAAGCACTTTTGTGTTTGTGCATGCACAGTATGCAGTTTTCTTTTAAATGTGCATACACGTTTACATGTTTAAGCTGTAAGCTTTCAGCTTACTTACTGACTTTACTGTGCATTTTGACAGCGCGTTCCCAACTGTGACAGCCAACCGTCACCCTGTGTCAGACATTCGCAGGTAAAACACACCTCAAAATGCATGTCATGTCGTTGGATTTCATTTGAAACAAGCAAAACATGTTTGGCTTTCAACTGTGCTTTGTGAACATCAGCCACTTAAAGGTGGAATATGCTTCTTTGGGCTGCATGTAAGCAAGCATACACCAGTGTCCTACATGGATGTTTGCAAATGTTTTTTATACACTTGCAGACGTTTTTCCCTTTAGAACCTCATTCAAAAGAACAAACTCTTTTCTACCGTATCCAACTGTATAACTGTTTGTTATCAGTTGTCGGTTCCTTGATGTAACGGTCTGTGATCTGTGATCTGTTGGAGCTATGTTGCTTGGCCCATACTGAAAGTGGCTTGTTTTTGAAATTCAAGTTAAATTCACTGCTCTGACAAGTGGTCCGTTTCAACCACCGATGTCAGCACGTGGGGTCAGGTGGACAGTCGGGAAAGATGTCAGATGGAGATGACACAAAGAGGTGACGGCTGAGGAAAAAGACAAAAGCAGGAGCAGATGTTAACTGCCTAGTGACATTGCAGGAGGGTAATTGTACCGTGACTGAATTCCTCTGGAGCAAGCAGTCTATATGTGCACGCATACACTAGTGTTTGTTCAGTATTCGTGTATGTGTAAGGATGTGTGTGTGTGCATGTGTGTACATTGCAGCCACAGGCAGACACATGGGAGCCTGAGGAGCGGTGAATATTACAGAGGAGTGGACCACAGAGGGACCAGGCCCATAGCCAACAGACAGGCCCCACTCATAAATCCTCTCCATGCTGACGCCTTTCCCCTCTGTCTCTCTCTCTCTCTGTCAATCTGCCTTTTCTCTATGTATCCCACTGTGTGTGTGTCTCACTGTTTTGTCTCACTCATCCATTTTGTATGTCTTTGTGTCCTTAGCTGGGAAAAGTGTCAATCATAGTAGGGATGTCACCATACCAAAAATTTAGTAGTCAATAACAACACCACCAAATTTCTGCGATTCTCGATTTCAGTTTGATACCATGGTATAAAAACAAGAGTAATATCCCATATATTAAGTTAAACGCATCCTAATTCCCTCTCTAATATCTATTACTGTATTTTTTCGCATTATAAGGCGCATTAAGCGAAACAAAACGGTCACATAAGTCAGACTTTATTCAATTAATTTAATAACTCAATAACTACAATAACTCAATATTTTTCAGTTGTAACACATGAAATATAAAACAATACACTCACTTTTCAGTTCACTCCTCTTCCACAAATCCATGAAATCCTTCATCATCAGTGTCTGAGTTAAACAGTTGGGCAATTTGAAGTGCGCCTTATAGTGCGAAAAATAGTGTATATATTGCGGTGAAAAAAACTCCTTCAAACAAATGGATTTATTCAAGTTTGTCACCAAAAACTACACTTTGAACACATCCTGATGACGTGAGAATTGACCATCGGCTAATACTCATTACTGAATGGAGGCTGAATGCATCATAGAAGCAGCACAGTCCCACACGGAGCTAACAGATAATGTTATCCAGCTCTCGTCCTGCCGATTTCAACACAGATTTGCTGTTCGCAATGTAGCATTATCAAGGAAAAAATATCCCAAATAAATTTTCTATCATTCTCGGGCAGACAGGATGCCATCAGTTTTAATACTCGGTACCTAAGTATACATCTCTACCCCCTAGGTCTATGAACATGGGCTCTTTTGACTAATTTGACATAACTGTGGGTAAGGGGAGAAATTAACCTTCTTCACTGTGGTGGCTTATCACTTGTAAACCTGCACAATAACACTGTGGTGTATGGAAAGGATTTAACAGGTCTGACAGCATGCATGTACAGGATATCCTGAAGAACCGGCTACGTGTTGAAATCTTTTAAACTGAGAACAGTGTTAACAGTTCTCAGTAACAACAGGAGTAGTTTCATAAACTAGATGTCTAAAAAACAAATTTCCAATTTCATTCACCAAAGTTCAGCCAGTTTTAACAGACACCTTGACCAGTCCACGCTGACTGAGCTGTGCTGTTATCTGCTGTTCCAGTGGTTGTGTCCACTTTGGAAAAGCCTGAATGAAAATCCATATGCTTCTGCTCCATTAAATCTTCATGGATTTCATTTTAGCTCCATGAAATCGTCTTGCTCCATCTGAAATGGCACACATTCCCTGGCCACAAGGACGAAGCTGCTGCTTTGGTGTATTTGTTTTAGCATAATCATATGCTTGCAAATTAAGTCTGAAAAGTACTTAGGGAAAGGGTGTAGTTTATGTTACCACATAGCAGTTTCACATCTGTCCTGTTGATGTCTGTCAAAATGATGAAGTTGATATTACTGTATTATCCATCCATCTGCAACCCGTTAGGGGTCGCAGGGGGGCTGGAACCAATCCCAGCTGGCATTGGGCGAAGGGGGGGTACACCATGGACAAGTCGCCGGTCCATTACAGGGCACATAGAGGCAGACAACCATTCATGCTCACATTCACACCTATGGGCAATTTAGGTTATTAATTAACCTGCAAGTCTTTGGACTGTGGGAAACCCACGCTAACATGGGGGAGAACATGCAGACTCCACACAGAAGAGCCCTAAGCTGGATCCAAACCTGCAACCTTCTTGCTGTGAGGCGACAGCCCATATTACTGTATTAATTCTTTTAAAATCTATTTCACAACCAATTTAATACTAGTGTTGTAAGACGACACTAGGCTACCTTCAGCTGTCAGAGGTGTCGGTCGCTGATCAATTCAGATATCCGATACAGGAAGGGCAGTGTCACTAGAGACCAGTATGAAACCTCCTGTCCTGAAAACTCAAGCCAGTGCAGAAGTGCCTTAAATGACAATAAATTCAGATGATGTTCTGTGAGAAGCTAATGAAGGAAAAGATGCTTAAAATCAGGCACAGTAACTGTAGGAAGTGCTGTGTTGCTTCGCAGTGGTGTTTGTGAAGAAAATGTCACTCTCACTGTTTCATGGCAGAAATTATATTTGAGAGTTGAGAGTAGATGGCTACCATTTCTGCCCATCTGTCCACCTTGACTTCCTCCCTTTTCTCTCCCAGCTGAGGTGTCAGAGAGGCAGAGATCTTTTCGGCAGGGAAAGTGTGTTGTGAGTGGCAGAAATGAGATTGATTTTAATCAGAGCCTATAATTACATTGCTGCTGTTGTTGTCACTGATGCTGACAACAGCCAGCCCTCCTATCTGCCTGTCCTTCAGTATGACTATATCTCTTTGTCTCCCCACCCGAAGCCCGTCTCACCATCAGTCTGCCTGTGTCTCACTCTGTTCCTCTCTGTGAACCTGCTACCAACCTTCCTGTCTACCTAGCGATACACCCGACTGTGTTTCCTGACTGTAAGCATGTTCTTTTGTCTGTTTCTTTTAATCGGCATGTAATATGCAGTGTAATTACTTGTTTCCTCTGACACACACATACAGGAGTGCTTTTTTTGCCTGAAGGTACAAAGAGCAGCATGGCAGCTCAAAACTAATGACCTTGATTCATAACCTTCTGCTGAAGTCTGCTTGTCCTACTTCCTGTTTGACTCGTTTCGTTTTTTGTCTGACTCGTTTTTCGTTTGTGTCCCTGACTTACCTTGTGTACTATCTGTTGTACTGACTGACCTTGTGAATCTTTCTTAAGACTTTTACAGTATCTGAGTCTTCCTGTTGTCTAATCTCAGCCATTCACATCGCAGTCTGTCTCACAGTTTGATTCAATTAAAGTGCTCATTCATATGATATTGACCTGCATTTAAGTTTTTGTAGGATTTAAACTTTATTGAAAAGGCAGACGCCATGTAAGCAGTACGGTTATTACCAATGGTAACTGTAAATGTCTACTTTAAAACAAACCAATTTACAGGCAAAACAGAATATATACAAGAAATGGCACATGCGGCCTTTCAGTAGATCAAAATATATGATTATTTTCTGTTGATTTGTTGCAGAACTAGCATTTCTGATATTTATTCCTGTGTCCCTGAGATGATATTGGCACAAAAACAGTAATACATACGGTTAAAACAAATATTGAAAACTCAGACATTTAGAACTTAAAATGACAAGCAAAGTAGAAATGAGCTCCATACTTTGACCAACTTCCAGGTCTGAGAAGTGAAGCCAGTGCTGAAGTGCCTTAAACTTGTATTCTTTCTAACAGCCAGCAGGGGGCGACTCCTCTGGTTGCAAGAAGAAGTCTGATTGTATAAAAGTCTATGAGAAAATCCTACTTTTCACTTGATTTATTACCTCAGTGAACATTGTAAACATGAGTTTATGGTCTCAATCACTAGTTTCAAGTCTTCTTCAATAGAAATGATGTTCATTTAGTAGATTATGTCCCATGTCAAATGCACCATAAAGCAGGGGAAGCTTTGGGCGAGGCTATCTTGTGATTGACAGGTCGCCTCAACAACGTTGTCCAGTCTGGGAGTAGTCGTACGTGTTTTTGTCTCTGGAACTTTAACCCTTACACAGTGTGTTTTCAAGTTCATGAAGGTTAGTTGTTTGTTTGTACTTAGCTCCACCCTCTCGTGTCACTTAGATGGTGAAGGCCAAAATGTCGAACTCCAGGCATCAAAACCGCAGTCCACAAACCAAAGAGTGACATCAGACGACTACATCCACTTCTTATATACAGTCTGTGGCTGAATGTGTGAATGCTGATGAACAAGATGAATTGTGAGATGTAATATGATTAAATATTATAATATATTTTTGCAAATTCATTTTATAAATACATTTTTAATTCAACATTTAAAGGCAGAATTAGGAAACATTTAATTGTCTTTTTATTCTTATACATAAATCAAATGCTAATTTAATTCAGTGATTTCTAATTGCTTTTCTAAATGTATCTAAAATATTAATTGATCATAATTGGACAATTAAAGTATGTAATTACTCTGATGGTGCACTGCAGACTCCACAGACTGTACCATTTAGTAAAGGTTAGTAGACTAACATATTTAAAGTTGTGGTGAACAGATACCTACGTAGTGTCGATTCTCTTCTATTTAAAATGACTTGCTTTAAAGTGACTTGCTGTGGCACTGTGGTTTTCATCATTCTAGTGAGTTTTTGTGTCACTAATAATGTGAGAAAGGTGCAAAAGTTTGAAGTGAACATAATCTTTTAATATTAGAGCTGCAGGTCTCTGTGGTGGTTGGGCCAAAAGGTCCCGTGGCTCCTTATTCAGGAGCCAGCGCATCCCTCTCTGCCTGTTCATCCATTTTGATGTTTGACATGGCGGGGTGCAGCGTAGTGAACTCTGCTGCCTGGTGGCGCAGACGACTTGTGACACTGCTTAGCCCCCACACAGTGAGAAGCCGACGCCGCCAGCAAGGCAGAATGGCATAGGTCAACTCCTCTCTTCTCCCTCCGTCACCCTCAGTGCCAGCGGTCGGAGTGGACTCCCAATTAAGTGACTGTGATTCCCTCATAAACAAGGTCAAAGAGACTGCAATCAGAGAGTTAGGGAGGGTCAGGGCACAAGCTCGGACCAAAGAGGGAGAGGACAAGCTGGGCTGCTATGTAGCAGCGGCAGAAGAGGGAGAGAGAGGCTGAGTGAGTCATGGTGGAGGGAGGGAGGAACTGGGAGGAAAAAAAGAGAAACTGAAAGAAGTGGAAAAAGAGAGGGAGATTTGAGAGACAGAAGGAAAAGGCAGTATTAATATTCACAGACTCCCAGTGCTTCCTAAATATTTTATTACTTCCAGCTGTTTGATGTTAAGGAGACTCACCAGAGAGCCCCCCCACTCACACACACACACAAACTCACACTAATAAAAATGGATACATGCACACACATTCACAAAGCCACATGCAAGTAAATACCAACACACACATACAAACAAAATCTCACAACCGCAAACTCACATGAACACATGCACAGAAACATGAACACCAACAAACACACAGACATACCAGCCACCGCACTTTGAACACACGCTCATAGACAACAGCAGCATCTGCGCACAGCAGTAAAAACATGCATGTTTACAGCCCCAAACTAGCACGCACTAAACCACATGCAGCGCAGATACACACCCATAACACAAAAGTAAAAATGCGCTAAGGAAAACTCGCACACGCGCACACAAACGCGTGCCACCGACTGTACATCGATCATAATCTGTCTTTCAGGAGTTCTGTCACGTTTATTCATTTATTTATTGGCTTATTTATTTATTTGTGTATTCATTATTCGTTGGGCTGACTTTCTTTTTATTTGCCAGCTCGGTTCCGAGGGGAGAGCGGGAGAACATTCATCTTCTGATGAGAGCAGTCATTAATTCAGAACAGGCCCATCCCTCGTTCTCTCCCTTTGTCAGTCTGTCTCTTTCTCTCTGTCCATCAGACGGCTCGCTCGTTCGCTGTCTCTGCCCATCATCAGGCCAACTTTCTGCCTTTAGATGAAGAGAGAGGCTTTCTGTTGAATCTCAGCTGGTAAAACCTCTGTTCTGTCCTCTCCTGCTCTCTGTCATCACCTATACTACGTTTTAATGCAGCCTGTTTGTTCTGACACCTGAAAGAGCATAAAACAGTGATTTAATTGCAGAGAGTTGTCTTCTTATCCTAGCTGCAACACAAACTCTTTGAAACCTCAGTTTTTCCTGTCCATACCAAAATGTGAGGCCAGATTTTTCAGATTTGTCGACTCTGGGTCTGAAAAACAACAGCTTAGTATGGACGGAGTGTGAAAATGGCCAACTTACCGATCGTCCAAGCTGAAAACAGCACCATGTTAGAAAAACACAAGCATTGCAGTGCTGCATTGGTGGTGGGGTGTTGCTTTAAATGCCCTGACTCACCAAGTCGATGGACGGCTCTCAGACAGGTTGGTGCCGTCGGTAAGCGTCTGTCTCTCTGGTTTTTCGGTGTGTCCTGCACCGTTGACTCTAGTTTGCTCGTGTTGGAGGGTTTTCAGATGATCCAGCATGTTGAATTCGGCGGCGGGGCTCGTCAGTGAGAGAATTCACTCTTATTGGCTATTCAGCTTAAACGAATTAGTGTAAAGTCAAGAGGGAAAACGCAGAAGGCTCTTCTCATTTGTGTGGTGGTGTCATTTATGAAGTGGTGAGTGACAGTGGTGTGAAAATGGTCATGGTTTGTTTCATCCAAGTATCATAACAGCGGCTTGTATATGTGCATATATGACGAATACAGACTACCACCGGCTGCTCGTGTGGAGTTATTTCATCTCACGCAGGCGCACAACGTCCGTGCCAACTGGATGTTGGCTGTAGTCTTTGCAGTGTGTTTTGGTGCAACTTGTCGGCCAAAACAGGCGACGTGAGGCGACGCAACAGGCGGCCTTCATTGTCGCTATTTATTCTCTGATGTTGGGTTGGTGTGTCCCCAGCTTAAGTACCAACGTTGATGAAATGTGATCCAGGTTTGAGTGATAGATCTCACATTTTTCAGGTTTATTAGCTGCCAAAAGACTGCAGTTTATAATACCAGGAGGATTTTACAGCTCTGGAAAGTTATCACAGAGAAAATCATCTCTAAGTAATGTACAAGGAATGTGTACTTGCATTTATAGTTGAGGTTCCAAGTTTATCTACTGTACATCTACTGTGTATATTATGTCAGTATTGGTATATTATATAATACCAGTATAATATAATATATTTATGTGTGGAGCCATGTCTTTGATTCATATCAATGATTAAAAAATCACAATCTTGTTATCTTCTTGATCAGGGATCTCCAGCTTGTGACAAAATGAAAATGGCCGAGAGCCACTCATAGCATCACGTTATACATCGTCAATGACTTATAATAATAATAATAGACAGTTCTGTTTTACTTTTATGGTCCTTTTTAATAAGTGTCAGCCACCGTAGTAATTGCCTCTTCCACAATCCTGCCATAGGCAATGGGATTGTGTTTTGAAGCCTCTGTTGCTGCGTTGGCCTTCTTCGTTAGTTTGATAAGCAGACTCTGTTGTCTCTTAAACATTGTTTTCAGCTCCTTTACCTTCTCAGTTCGTAGAGTGCTTGCTGGCCTGCTAACATCACCTAATGCTACGCCGTCACTGATATAACGACACTTGAAAGCAGTGAAACTCGTTTAATTCAATGAATGACAAATAATGATTTTGTGTCAGAAGAGCGCAGGATTTCTGTGAACATGATTGGATAGAATTTTACCAAATTGACTTTGTGTTATCAAATTTATGTACAGTACATATGTACTAGGGATGGGAAGGGTTCAGGTCGTTTATGTATCGTTCGCTTCATTTGAAATAGCTTATGAGGCCAATTGTGTATTTTTTTCATCCAGTTTATTGTCACACTAGAAATCAAAGCCTATGGAAAGAAGCTGGGACATGGACGGACAGGAATATGAGGTATCACACATTCGCAGTGTAACTGAAGCTGCAGTCAATCGTTGTGATTGGCTCAATTTCGGCAAAGGCAGACCAGATTTTACTGTGCATGTGTTGTACCTCCAAAGATACGACGTGTTGATGACACATGAACCAGCCTCCTTCCTTCTCAAACTTCTCAGTTGGCAGAGACATTGATGAAGTGCAGAGTACGCTGTCTCTCCGTTAAGGAAATGGTGAGTGGACACAGTAAAGTTCAGGAAGATCCAACAGCGTCGTTTCGCTCTGCTGTGTGGGAGCATTATGGATTTGGTGTTACGTATGACAGTGACGGGAAAAAAGTGGTGGATAAAATGTCAACTGTGTGTCAGCACTGTGCAGCACATGTGGTTTATGCTAGCGGCAATACTTCTAATATGATGAATCATTTACAGAGACATCACTCCGGTGTTTCCGTTGATAGCACAAGGAGGAGACAGTCGGGGAGGAAAGAGCAACTCCTTCTCCCAGCAGCATTTAAACGGCCTCTACATGCAGACTCAGACAAAGCAAAAAGCATAACTAAAGCATTGGGGATGTTTATAGCTAAAGATAGCACTATAATATGCCGTCTCGCAAACACATAAGCTGCACAGTAATTCCCGAACTGTATGAACAGACACAATGAAAAATTGTTAAAGAACTGTCCAACACAGACCATGTAGCTCTTACTACAGACGGATTGACATCCAATTACTTGGCCAAATTGGCCTCCTTGCTGTACCATAAATACCGTTTACCACTGTACCGAACCAAACTGAAAACTGTGACCCCAAACCATGATATGAGCCGAACCATGAATTTTATGCACCGTCCCACCCCTAATATGTACATATTTATGTACAAGCCACTCAGAAACAGGTTGCAAGCTACTTGTTGGAGACCCCTGTGAAGATATACATACAGCACAGTTATTGGTTATTGGTTAGCACAGTGCCCCTTTTGGCATTTCAGAAGCTTTTGGCAGCTGTCAATACATTTCTGGCAGAATTCTGGTTGGATCTTCATCCACTCCTCTTGGCAGAATTGGTAAAGTTCAGACGTGGGTTTTCCTGGATTGATTTCTAGCTTTTCAGAGCAGTTCACATATTTGTAATGGGGTTGGGGTGAGGACTTTGGAAAGGCCGTTCCAAAAGCTTCTTTTGTCCTTCATCTCTAAGATTATAAGGTAAACTATAGAAATTTGGTGTTCATGCAAAGTAATCTACCAGGAATATGAGATTGCATGTACAGTTATTGACCAGCTACCGCATTGCGTTGCTGGCTGAATGATGAATGCTGAGCCAACTTTAACTTTTTTTGACATATTACTACTCAGGCTCTGAAAAGTGAAGCCAATGCAGAAGTGTCTTAAACTTGCATTCTTTCTAACAGCCAGCAGGGGGCGACTCCTCTGGTTGCCAAAAGAAGTCTGATTGTATAGAAGTCTATGATAAAATGACTCTACTTCTCACTTGATTTATTACCTCAGTAATACGGATATTAATAATTAACTTTTAAATGTTTAAAAGAAATAATAATGATTAATTATGTGCCCTGCGATGGACTGGCGACCTGTCCAGGGTGAACCCCGCCTTCGCCCAATGCCAGCTGGGATCGGCTCCAGCCCCCCCGCGACGCCTAACGGGAAAAGCGGTTGACGATGGATGGATGGATAATGATTAATTAAAAAGCTGAGAAAATCACAGAGGAGCAGCTCGTCACTTTAAGGAGAAAAGCTGATCCACCTTAAGGGAGAGCCGGCGCAGATACAGGAAGTTGGCTCTTGACTTTCAGCTGAGGAGTTGTAGCTTGTAGCCTCGTAGCATTTATTCATTGACAAATAAACTACACACACTGTCTGCTACAGCTACGTTCACAGCTATAACACCACAAACAAACCCATGAGAGCTGCTACAGTAGCTCTCCTGATGGTGAAGTGGAGACAGTGAACGCAGCATCGTGGCTGCTACAGTAGCTCTCCTGATGGTGAACTGGAGACAGTGAACGCAGCATCGTGGCTGCTACAGTAGCTCTCCTGATGGTGAACTGGAGACAGTGAACGCAGCATCGTGGCTGCTACAGTAGCTCTCCTGACGGTGAACTGGAGACAGTGAACGCGACACCAGTGAACTGTTGACTCAGCTGTTTGTTGGGCTCATATACTGCAGCTGGCGCATCGCTGAAAGCGAGACACAAATCTTGTCGGTTAACAGTTAGTTAACAAGGGTCGATTATTGGATTAGAAATTTTTTCTAGATTAGCATCCCTGCTCATTAGACACTGTAAACATGAGTTTATGGTCTCAATCACTAGTTTCAAGTCTTCTCCAATACAGCATGATGTTCATTTAGTAAATTATGATCCCATTTAGAGTCAAATAGACCATAATGCAGGGGATGCTTTGGGGCGTGGCTACCTTGTGATTGACAGGTTGCTACCATGGTCTGGGAGTTGTCCACATTTTCATCTTAGAACTTTAATCTAGTTCATGACAGCTAATTATAACATGTGGTCACCTAAAAACATCTGTGTCACTTCTGGTTGCAACAAACCAAGATGGCGACAGCCAAAATGCCAAACTCAAGGCTTCATCGCAAAATCGTAGTCCACAAACATCACAGTGACTACATACACTTGTTATATACAGTCTATGCATATGAGCCTGTATGCATCGCTGCGACCGCTGTGCCAGCCCCAATGGTCTCCTACCTTTTATCGCACAGCCTGAACATAGCCTTACTGTGGACATGCTTTTATTTTTTTTTCCCTCCTCCGTCTATCTCTCCCCCTCTGATCCGTCTACCCCCCATGTTCCCAAGCCTGTTAATCAGCAGATTGTTAATGAAGGCCTGAGTTCAAAGACACACAGAGAGAGGGAGAGGAGGCACCGAGTGGTAAGATGGGGAGGAGTTCTGGACCAACTGTCTGTTTGTCAAAACACGTCCACCCGTCTGTCTCTTTGCCTGTCTTCTCCTCTGATGTGAGTCCCTCAATGAGCTCCCCGCAAGGACCACAACACAGCATTTGCTCTCTTGGTTTCCCTTTCATGTTCCATTAAATGTGAACGAGAAGGAGACAGAGAGACAGCCAGAGAGGGTGAGAGAGATTAATTACATGTTTCAATAATGGAGATTAATTAGTATTATTTAAACATTGACAGTATCAACTAGACGACAAGCGTTTTGCGAGGCACACACTAGAGTTCTCACTTTAATGGGTAAATTCATGTCTCTCCATGGCAGCCTGAAAGTCATTTCTTCACATCTTTCCCCTCCTTTAATACTGTACATCAACTCCGCTGGCATCCGAAATTGTTGTTTTCATGCATATCATTTTGTGTTTATTCCTACCTATATTAGGCTTTGCAAGCTTGAAATAATCATCCTGACTTTTATCTTTTGCCTTTTTTCCAGTACATGGACAAACCACAGCTTTTATTAAAGACAGCAGCAGAGAGAAATCGCTCAAAGAGGAAATGGTCAGGTTCGAAGCACTAACGAGTCAAACCCTTCCCCTCCCCTTCCTTCTCCTGGTGGACGCCAACACAAAAGTGGCAACACAGAAACAGAAAAATCAAGCACAGTGGCTGTGAAGATGTCACACAGCCCCTGAAAACATGCCAGTGCTATCCAGCCTCGGCCCCAATTTGAGAGGGTGTCAGGAAACAGTTGGAAAGATGGCAGAGCGTTACTGTAGAGAGGAGAGCGTGAGCTCTCAAACCACATCCCGACACCACAGGCTGACTTCACCCTGTTTAACAGCACCATATTTCCCCAAAATGTATCAGATGTAGCATGTGATAGCCAAATGGCAGCAAAATCTCTGATAAATGCAGAGAGCAGTTTTTCTCTTGAAGGAAGGGCTGTCTGTTGGAATCATTTAGAAGGGAGTGACGAGGAGATCTATAGCTGTTCAAATAACAACACTGAGTAAAAATAACTCAGGCATATTGGCAATCATGGCCTTCAGATAAATCTGAGGGGTTAAACGACGATTAACTAGACAGTCAAGCAAAAAACATATTTTTAGTGCATGACATGGTGACCAGTTTTAGACTTGGGTCTTTGTTCATGTGAACTGATAAATAGATCTCTTTGGGTGTCTAAAAATTAGTCAGATACAGCAGAACAATCTGAAAAGCTAAACTCACTCTCTGGTTGAATTGCTCTCAGTTCAATCTGTGATGTTGGTTCTCAAGTGGTTCATTTTAAGGGGTCACAAAAGTGAGCAACAATGAGCAACAATGCAATTCCTCTGCTTTTAAACGATGTAAATGAATACTGACCAGCAGCAGGTATAGATAACACACATACAATAACTTTAGGGTCTCTGTAAATCTGTGTTAATTTTGGCAGCTATTTTAGATCTAAGGCCTTTGCACATAGTTCGTAATATTCATTAGAAATTGTCATACCATCATCAAATATATATATAACCTCACGTTGTGTCACGTTTACACATCGGCTCCAAAACATTTGTCCATCATTAAAGTTTTCGGAACAGCGTTTTTCCTAGGGCTGCCATTTTTTGGGCTTCAAAGCTTCGGTGAGAAATATTCAAAGGTATACAAAGCATCAAAACAGTGCTGCTACCGAACACACATGCACCTCTACACGTATCAAACAGTGATATCTGACAATAACTAATAATAATGCTGAATGTGAATAATGTCAGATATTCCTTATTTCATGGGATATTTGGGGATTTATACTTTATTATTACAGAAGAAGAAGAAGAAGATCAACCTTTATTAGTCCCACAGTGGGGAAGTTCAATTTACACTCTGTTTTTTTTTTTTTTTTTTAACTTATACATGGTACATGCAGACCTGAAACACACATACATGCATTAATGGAGAGGTGTCAGAGTGAGGGGGCTGCTCCTGACAAGCGCCCCGAGCAGTTGGGGGTTTGGTGCCTTGCTCAAGGGCACCTCGGCAGTGCCCAAGAGGTAAACTGGCACCTCTCCAGCTACCAGTTCACACTCAGTTTTTTTGGTCCATGTCTTGAACCGGTGACCCTCCGGTTCCCAAGCCAACTCCCTACAGACTGAGCTACTGCCGCCCCCAATACTATAATAACATACATACAAAAAACAAAGCATTGGAATGGTGATTTGGAGCGTGATTACACTGGCAATGTGAAAGCTTCAAAGCTTTCGAGTCGGCCCTAGTTTGGCCCTAGTCTGTCAAAAGGCAAAAGAGGATGGTTTAACCATTCAGAGCCACCGTCCGTGCAAACGTCATTTATCCACAATGGCATGATAAACATTCACTTTGCCTCCCAGTGCAATAGCACTTTACAATACAGAAATAAAGGGATACAGAGATGCAGGATTTAAAGATCGATTGTGGCAGGTGATTGTAGAACAGCTTGGAACTGGGGATGATCACAAAGCAAAGGATGTAGGAAAGATTAGACAGATGTGGTTGTGCTCTAGGCAGCTTAACGATAGCGTCTTGCTAATGTCATTCACTCATTAGCCACATTTTGGACGAGCACTAACCACTGCACCTTCGTAATTAATTCAGGTTTGTGTCGTACTTTGAATTTTCGCAAAAAAAAAAAAAAAAAAAAGAATAATAAAGCACATCGGACTCAGTGTGCATAGCTTTTTTGTGTAATGTTTTTTATTGCATGATGGATTAAAAAAATACATAGACTTGATGTGCTAAGACCTTTAGTCTTGATTATTGAAATGCTTTTAGTCACAGTTTTGTCATTTTCATCCTTCAGATTTTTAGTCCAGGGGCTGCATGTTGGGTCGCAGGGGCTCTTCTGTGTGGAGTTTGCATGTTTTCCCTGTGTTAGTGTGGGTTTTCTCCGGGTGCTCCGGCTTCCTCCCACAGTCCAAAGACATGCAGGTTAATTGATGACTCTAAACTGCCCGTAGGTGTGAATGTGAGTGTGAATGGTTGTCTGTCTCTATGTGTCAGCCCTGCGATGGACTGGAGACCTGTCCTGGGTGAACCCCGCCTTCGCCCAATCCCGGCTGGGATCGGCTCCAGGCCCCCCGCGACCCCAAATGGGATAAGCGGTTGCACATGGATGGATGGATGTTGTTAGTTCAGTTTTAGTCGGCGACAGGCCAAAACATATTAGTTGCAGAAAAGTCATTACATTTTATTCAACTTTTATTCATTACTGTTTCAAAATGTTTCCTCTCTTAATTTTGACAGCTATTTTTTGATTTAGTCTTACTGCTCTGTCAATTGATTTATTTATTATTTAGTCATCATATGTTACTGAACATTTCAGTCAGCCAAACCAGTAATTTTGTCATTTTAGTCAAACTCATTTCACATAAGATTTTATCTTCTCATTATCTGATAAAAACACAGGTTGAATGATAAAGAATGCAGCTTTGCCTTTACTCCGGGCTGGTGTTACTCAACCACCCGAACTGGCCCCAACCTGCAAACCACCAACTTAAGCATTATAGTAGCACAACTGTCAGAACTGAAGTCTGAGACAAGAAGGGCCAAGACGGACTGATACGTGTGTGTGTGTGTGTGTGTGTGTGTGTGTGTGTGTGTGTGTGTGTGTGTGTGTGTGTGTATGTGTGTATGTGTGTGTGTGCGCACACGTGCATCTGTGCGTCCATGCATGTGTGTGCGCATAAGGCCGAGAGAGAGGAAAGGAGGGTGGAAGGTGACGAAACTAAAGAGAGATTTTGGTAAAGTTTTTATTTTTGATGATATTTCATATTTGATATCATCTCTGTTAAAGTTTAACGACGTCGGTGCCCTCTTGTCATTGTCTCGTCTTAGTCATGGAAGAAATGGTCGCGAGTCGTGACGAACATATTCCATCATAGTTTTTGTTAACGAAACTGACACTGCTGTCAGTAATATGAAGAGTATGGTTTAGACCTGCTCCGTGTGAAAAGTACCCTGAGATTATTTCTGTCCAATAACACTGAATTTAACAGTAGGTTTGGTAAACATTAACAGTTGTAGTTATATTTGTTGAAACTGTCATCATATCCCGACAACATTCAATAAATTAGATGCTCTGACAAAAAAAAAAAAAAAGACATAACGTGGTATCTGTGGTTGTCTGTAATAAACCTGTCCAATCATTTCATTCAGCCTGAATGTAATGATTGGATGGGCTACCCGTCTACCTGCCTGTCTACTCATTGTGCGTCACCGGAGTCTTCCCAAGCTGCAAGACTGACATCTATGAGTACTGACAATAGCCATGTTTGTTGTTCATGTTTGTTGTTCATGTTCATGACTGGCGACCTGTCCAGGGTGAACCCCGCCTTCGCCCAATGCTAGCTGGGATCGGCTCCAGCCCCCCGCGACCCCTAACGGGATAAGCGGTTGACGATGAATGAATGAATGATGAATGAATGAATGAATGATAATAGTCGGGGAGCGGCTTTGGAGGGAGGCCAGAAGTGATTGACTGTCAGTGTTGCTGTCTTGGTGATTATCTCTCTAGATTTCGGGACTTTTGGAAAACTTTTCGGGACTATTTTCACTGGAAAACAGTTGGCAACACTGGGCTGAGTTTTTCAGCTGGATCATTTTTAAAAATCTAGTGTACTCACTGTGCTATTTGCCCACCCTGCCTTTAATTGAATACACAATGTTAAGCACGATATTCCATGTCTCCCTATGAGTGTGCCCTGTGTTTGAGATATACCACTCTTGAAATCTATCCATCGACTTGTTGTTTTAAATTTTTGCTCATCCTGGGGAGGTCTGTGTTATTCTCTCTGCAAAGACCAGCTTCAAATTTATGGCTTTACATGCCCCGACACATGGGAGATGTCCAGTATTGACCTCAGGTCTTTTACTATTGAGCAGCTAGAAACTCTGAGGAGCAGCATGAAGCTACACTCCGTCTATACCGAGATAACGCTACATTGGTGTGAGGGTTTGAGATGTACTGTATACTGAAGTAACAAGATCTCTGGTTGAACTCTCACAAGACAGAGACGAGGGAAGTGAAGAAAAACCAAACAGCGGGCATCCGCCTCATACTCGGCTCTACGGGGTGCATTCGTGTGCGTGCACGTTCATGTGCGTGCATGTTGTGGGTGTTTGTATATCCTTTCTCCAGCAGGACCCCCAGATCAAAACCGCAAACCCACTCTCCCTCCCCATGCCTCTCTCTTTCTCTCTCTCTCTTTCTCCGTCTCTCCACCCCCTCTCTCATTAAAAACTGCAGGCCCTGGCTTCTAATTAAATCCCACTTGAAAAGTCTTAAAGTCAGCCTCAGATTGATTCAATTTGCATTTCTGAACAGAGAACATTGCCTAAAAGGATTAATAAATTGGACGAAAAAAATTCCTTCTTTCTGCGCCACGCCGTCAGAGCTTGTAAGACAACATCCAAAGAGAAATATACCCCCCCCCCAAACAAATGTCTATCCAACATATGCTCTTGCTCTCTCTCTTGCATGTCCCTCCCAGGATGCCAGCAGAGATGGGAAGTGTGTATCAGGACTTTGTGTGTGTGTGTGTGTGTGTGTGTGTGTGTGTGTGTGTGTGTGTGTGTGCGCGCGCGCATGTCCTCGTCTGTGGAACAAGCTCAGAGTCCTCTGAGGCACAGTTGGGAGTGAACACACGCAATCTGACTCTCACTGTGTGTGTGCACGCGTCTATTTATGCCTATATGTGTGTGTGTGTGTGTGAGGGGCGACTTTGTTGGAGCGTGCCAGAGTGCTGAAAGTGACAAGGAGGCACAGTGGGAGAAGATCCTTGCTGTACTGTCTGTATGTGCAGAAACAGACTACGGCAGTGGAGCCGTGCCATTGGCTAGTGGACACCTACAGCAGCATGTTTGGAAATCCAAAAAAAAAAAAAAAAAAAAAACACATCGCCAGCCAGATTCAATTAGTGTGATAAAATGAAAAGAGCAAGTCAGACGTTTCAAACAGACCAAAAACTGATACCACTGCCAGAAGAGAAGAGCAAACACTAATATGAGAATTTACATTTGAATTGACACAAAAGGTCCGTCTCAAAATTGTACATTAACGGGCTCTTTGTGTATTTGTATTATATGTAACTGTGGAACCCTGCAAACAAGAGAAGATTACCTCCGAGATTTCTTCTGATTACAGCTATCAAGTGCTTTTGCATCTGCAAATCAAACCTTATAATTTTCCTTTTCTTTATAAGCGGCTTTATTTATGTTTATGGTGATTTTTTTAGGGGATCAGTGAAGATCATTTTGGTAAATATTGTTAAAAATTATGTACCAGAGGACTTTCACTCATGAATTTTTCTTTCATGAAAACTAGGGCTGCAACTAAAGTTTTTCATTGTCAATTTTCTAGATTAATTGATGAGCTGCTTGGCCTATAAAATGACAGAAAATGTTGAAAAATATCAATCAGTGTTTCCCAAAGCCCAAGATGATGTCCTCCAATGTCTTGTTTTGTCCACAACTCAAAGATATTTAGTTTACTGTCATGGAGGAGTAAAGAAACCAGAAATATTCATATTTAAGAAGCTACAATCAAAGAATTTAACTTTTTTTTAATAACTCAAAGCAAAATAGTTGGTGATTTATTTAATATTTGACAACTAATCAATTAATCATTGCAGCTTTAATGAAAATATTATAATGAGTATTGTAGCGACTACTATCAATCAAAAAATCACTACAAAAGACTAAAGTTGGCTTTTTACTGTGAAAAAAAGAAAATCCTTATTCTGGATTGTGTTATATGGTTTAACTGTACTGGATTAACTGAAGTAGGACCTGGAGAGACGGTCAACAGAAAATGTCCAAACCTAACTCACCCTATTTGTCTGAATCCCGCCATCCATGTGCATAGGTAAATTATTTGTTTGGTCTAAAAAATGTCAGAAAATTGTGAAAAATACAGATTTCCCAAACCCAAAGATGATGTCCTCAAATGTCTAAAACCCAAAAATGTCAAAAACTGTCATAGAGGAGTAAAGAAACCAGGAAATATTTATATTTAAGACGCTGGAATCAGAGAATTTTGACTTTTTTTCTTTAAAAAATTTACTCAAACCAAATAATCAGCTATTAAAATGGTTGGTGATTAATTTAATAGTTGACAGCTAATGGATTAATCGTTGCAGCTCTAATACAAATATTATTATGAGTACTGTAGCGACTACTATCAGTCAAAAATACGAAGAGGCTGAAATAAGCTCTTTACTGTGATGCATAAAAAATCCATCCTTAGTCCGGATGTGTGTTATGATGTTTATTAAATGAAAAAAATCACAAACCGTAACTGTACCGGATTAATTAAAGTAGGAGTTTAACTCACCCTATTGGTCTGAATCCTGTTGTCCAAGTGCACAGGTGAATTACTTGTTTGGTCTAAAAAATGTCAGAAAATTGTGAAAAATGTGGATTTCCCAAAGCCCAAGATGACGTCCTCAAATGTCTAAAACCCAAAAATGTTCAGTGTCCTGTCATAGAGGAGTAAAGAAACCAGCAAATATTCATATTTAAGAAGCTGGAATCAGAAATTTTTTTAGTTGTTTTTTTTAGTTTTTAATAGTTGGGATTGATTTAAAAGGTATCAGTGATGTGTTTTGTGTATGAAATTGGTTCAACTTTGGGAAAGTATGATGTACATTAGAGCGGACTGTTGGATGGGATGAGTCGTCTCTCTTGTTATATGCCAGTCAAACCGGCTTGTATAACGGCTGATGGACTTTCATAGACTTGCTGGTAGCTCAGTGGTTGGAGCTGTATTAATAAAAACTAGAACCACATGGCGATCCTTCCAAACAGACAGGCACACAATGTACAGTAGCCATGGCTTCACCGCACAGCACTCGTTTCGCCTGTAATTACAGTAACGCAGACAGAAACTAGAGTATGATTAGTCCTCAAATACATTTTAACACAGAGCTGCATGAAAAGGAAACAAAAGTAAAAAAATTTACATACCAAAATAAAATATTACTTAAAAAGAATTGATCCTCATTAGAATAAAAGTGAGAGATTTCAGAGGATGGTGAGCGCAGGAAAGCACAAAATAATCATGATGAAATGAATAAGGAGAGGAAAGTGGACCTGCTTTGTATAAAACAACACTGACCCCTAGTGATGTTAGTTAGGACCAACCAGAAAGTGATTTGGATACTGCTGTGAGCATGCAAGTGTGACCAACCTTATGTATCTGCATGAGGACAATGGATATTTAATATTTCTGTATGAGTGTGTTCCTGTGCAGTAGGTGTTTGTTGTGTTTTTTTGTTGTTTTTTTTGTGTGGGATTTTTCGTGTTCATACTGTGTGTGCAGATTATGTGCATGTGTTTATTCCTCCACATATGTAATAATCACAGGAACATTATAGATTTAAGTACAGTCTGTGTACAGTCCATGAGGTGTGTGTGTGTGTGTGTGTGTTTGTGTGTGTGCTGTAATAATGGTGCCTGGTGGACTGGGGCTTCCTTTGATGCAATGAAGGCTGACAGGCGTGAAACAGGTCCAATCAGGCGCGTGGGCACTGCCAATTAACCCTTTTCACCGTGTGAAACCAAACATAATTGCCTGGGGTGCAGGGGGCCACTGGGCCATGGCCTGCCCAGTGTAGGCTGAAATGGGCATTAGCAGTGCTGCCAGGTGACCATTACACACAACTGAACTGCTGGGTGCTTCTCCAAATCGCACAGTTACAGTTGCTACCCAGACCTAATTGGCATGGCATTACCAAATGGGCCCTATTTCTAATTTTCACACCTACACAATTTATCTGGAATACCTTTAGATTTTGCTCTGTGCCAGGCACACTGTATTTCAGTGATATTTTGCTCTTATTTCACTCTGGGAGCGTGGCTTACATTATGTTTGACATAAAATTTCTCTATTTGTAGTTCATTTTGACGCTGCCGTTATTCTGTTCAGAGTGTTATAATAATCTTAACTGGAACAAATAGTGGTTAATAAGTTAAGCTTTGTGTGCACTGATAATCAAATTTTATTCATGTTATGCTCAAGGCAAATACCCCACATTCTTAGTCAAACACTCAAAACTAGAGCACCGTTTAAATGAAACTGGAGCAGCTCTCTGTACGGCAATAATAATGTTTACTAATATTCCACTCGTATTTGTCTTCCTTTAATATTCTTGCGATAAATTAATGATCATGGTTTGCAACATTGTGTGATAAAAATGACTGCTTATTATTAATGAGACTTTATTTCAAATTAAAGAGCTACACAAGAGCTAAAAAACTTAATTTCTGCAGCATTCTTACAAGCAGTTCAGCAGCCTCGCAGTGCTGGTTGGAGTTATGGAAATTGTTTGTTGGGAATAAAATGGTCACTTTAATCTACAGTATAGTTAGCATAACTAGAATATTAATTTATAAGCAGGCCAGGTGTATGCTGTACTTCTGATACATATATGCTCAGTTGCCTCTTTATTAAGTCCTGCAATAAATTCCACCTTAAAATATTCAGGTTTTCAGAGGTGCTGATTCTATTTTATTTTTGGAGGCTGTTTTGGCAACAGTGTGTGTGTGTGTGTGTGTGTGTGTGTGTGTGTGTGTGTATATATATATATATATATATATATATATATATATATATATATATATAGAGAGAGAGAGAGAGAGAGAGAGAGAGAGAGAGAGATATATGTGAATGTAAATGGGTTCTATGGGTCCCCACCAGTCTCCTCTTTACAGACATGCCCACTTTATGATAATCACATATTTGGATCAAGTCATAGTCAAGTCAGCACTCTGACACACTGACAGCTGTTGTTGACAGTTGGGCTTCAGTTTGCCATGTTATGATTTGAGCATATTTTGAATGCTAAATGCAGAACCTGTGAGGGTTTCAGGGCAATATTTGTCATTGTTTTGTGTTTTGAATTAATTTCCAGTAATAAATATACTGTTTACATACAGTACATCTGTATACGGCAAGCGTTTGCCCACTCATATGTTGATAAGATTAAATACTTGGCAAATCTACCTTTAAGGTATATTTTGAGCAGATAAAAAAATGTGTGATTAATTTGCAATGAACTATTATTAAATACGTACATAAAAATAAAATTGACAGCCCATGTAGTGTCCAAAATGACCATAAGTACAACACCTCTAAAAACAGCTTAAACCCCAGGATAAACAACAACAAAAAAAATAAGTTTAATATTCCAATTATCTTAGGAGTACATTCAGCCAGAGACTGATCCCCCCTCGGCACACTACAAACCATCTGGGTCAGTCCTTCCTTTTGGTGGCCATCAGGCTCCATAACCAAGGTCTGACCCCCATGTGACTCTGATCATCCGTATTTATTCCTGGATCAAAATGTATATAATTACATATAATTATATAATTACATATATACGCTATGCATATGCAATACCCACCCACCTGCTGAACTTTACTTATTACTGTTTTACTTATCTTATTTATTTTATTGCCAATTTCCTTCATTGCACCTTCTTTTCCTTCATTGCACCTTCTCTTTTACTTTTTACTTATTGTATTCATCTGTACTGTTGTTGCTGCTGCTATGGCACCCGAATTTCCCTCCAGGGATTAATAAAGGTTCATCTTATCTTATCTTATATGTAGTATATGTTTCATTGCAAAACGAATCTTTTTTATTTATATATTATAGTATACTCACTACAGTACAATTTGTGCAATTTCTCTCTCTCTCTCTCTCTCTCTCTCTCTCTCTCTCTCTCTCTCTCTCTATATATATATATATATATATATATATATATATATATATATATATATATATATATTACTGCAGTCTTATACAATTGCAAGTTGCATAATACTATATAAGCTGTATAATACAAATTTATAAATACTAGTCTATTGCATTTACATATTACAGTATACTGTAATAGAGAGAGAGAAAATTAATGTATAATATATAAATGCAATTGCACAAACTGTACTGTTTGTAGAGTGACTATACTGTAATATGTAAATGAAAAAGATATGAAATGAGGTAAAAGATACTAAATATAAGATAATTTGAATATTCAATTGATTTTTTGTTGTTGTGTATCCTGGGGTTTAAGCTGCTTTTAATTATATTATATTATATTATATTATATTATATTATATTATATGATTTAAATAGAGTTTTCTCTCTCGGTGTTGGAAATCTTTTGGCCGCCACGGGTCGTTGTTCTGCCCTTCCTCCATCCTCCTCCTGCCCGCCTGCCTGTCTGTCTGACTGACTGCCCAACAAAAAAATGTTGGCAAAACACCCCCTCCTCATCGTGTAGAGGAAAAAAATGGCGGACAAGCACTAAATCCACACCAGAAACAAACACACACGTTACAAAGCAAGGTAAACATCCTCGGATACACCGAGCAACGTCGCCTCTTCGGCTCGGCTGCGGCGCGGAGCCCTGGTTATACCGCCGGCTCGCCTCTCGGCGCTGGCGTGCTGCCGTTTTGCTAATGCTAATATTTATAATCAGGTCAAATAGCTAGCGAGCCGCCTAGCATGCTAAGCTAGCATCCCGGACAGTGGGCATGTCTCTCTGTGTAGCCGTGCGTAGCATAGCATGCTGGAAGTGCTGTCTGCACGGCTGCATGCATGTTTGCTTTTAATCCACAGTTATCCCCGTCTTTATACCCCAGAGGCTACCGTTCATGTTGGGCTAACTCCTGAATAACAGCATTAGCGATGCTGTCACGTAAATGAGCATCTTAGCCCGCATGCAAATGTAGCAGGGTGGAGGGCGGCGGGGGTCCCATGTGCTGGCTTTGTGTTTTGAATGGAGCTCAACAAATTTGGGCAACGTGAGAGGTGATGTTTTTGGCTTTTAGATGGAAACAGCGTCCCGTGTAGATGACAGAGTAGTGGTACTGGCGGGTGTGGAGTTGTAAACACTCGCTGGGTTAACAGCAGGAGGAAAGGGTACCTGCTGCGCTCTCTAACGCCAGTCCTCCTGTCACTCTCCCAGACGGAGCGAACAGGGACCGGGCCGCTTTAATTTGGACGCCACCCCCCTTTGACGGAGGAAAAAGGCGCACTTCCATTGAGGAGGAAACCATCCGGGGAGGAGAAACGCCGCTAAACGGTTATGAAGTTTTAAGGTATGTTTATATGAACAGCACCTTGTCTAAGTTACCTCCTCTGGCTGTGCGCTTTTACGCGTTTACCATGTGATCTATCAGACAGTTCATTGATAACGGCTCGCATAATAAAGCTGGTATGTTTCTCTTGGCAAACAGATGATTAACAACGTTAGTACTTGCTTGGGCACGTTTCAAAAAGCTTTTGCATATTTTTTTATCACTGGTCTGTATTGCTATCATAAATGTAAGTTAAATTTTGGATTTGTATTGTCTGGTAAATGGCATATTGGACTGTGGGGCAGGAGAAACAACCACTGGAAGGGCTTGTTGAAGTGTGTTGTGTCTGGTTGGTAATGTTCCCAAGGCTTGCCCATTTTACAGTTTATTGTTCATTTATTAAATGATTTTCACTGGAAAAACATTTTAGGTAATGCTGAATGAACAACCGCTCCACCTGTCAAAATCTTCGAAGGTGCTGGAAACATAAACAAGTCCAAAAGATACTAAGCTTTCAGCCTGTCAGACCTTCATCAGAGCATACATGAAGGGCAGGCAGACCGAAAGCTTAGTATTAAAGAATAAAGTGAAATATTGTGTGGATCTGAGCGTGCGGAAATCTTTTTAATTAGCAATTGGAAAAACATTACAAGGCATATAAATCACAGCAAATGAGTAGTCTTCTGTATTTTCGTCAATTACAACAGTCAGAAACAGTAAAAATTAGTTAAACACTATGCACATGAAATAATTCAACACATACAATATACACACAAAATAACACCAGTCCAACAAATCAGATGATGTTATGGTTTAGGGGAGATTTCAAGGCTTTTTAAAAGAATTAAGGGAATCCTTAAGGGAAAATCTCCATACCAGTGGACACTAATGTACATATTTCCCTTATCTAAACCCTTATCCACTGATTGACGCACATGTAAACCTTCAGCATAGTAAAGCATTTTTTTCTATAACTAAAAGGCAATAGGTTTAAAATGAAATGAAATTATTGCATGGAAGGGTTTATTGGTGTTGTGTAGAAAAACAATGATAACATTAGAGCTGAGTGATTCTGAGAACATTTTTGAGAGAGGTGTTGATTGAATTTATGGCCATTTAGAGGCTGCGTTTGCGTTGCTGTTTGATTGTTTTTGCTTCATATGGAGAGATGTTTTTAATATTTTATCCCCTTGGTTTATATTAAATACTGCCTGCTTATGCAGTTAGCACAGCAAGGAGCTTTAATTTATTTGATCTTTAAAGTGTGAAAAAGCTAATTAAATCCATATGTAGTACATTGTTGGCATGATGTTAGATCCCTTTGTTGAACTTGCCTCTGTTGATGACCCCCTGCCTGGAGAGAAGGCCTGGTACAAAGATAACAAGGGCAGCTCTCTGGTTTCCCTTTGAAATGCAGTGCCGATAACAGATGGCAGCCTAACCTTACTACTTTCATTCATGATTACTGTTGTTAACCCCTTAACATAAAATATATGTCCCTCTTTTTTAATCTTAGTTTGAACTTGAAGTGCAGGTATATACAAAAGCACAAACAAGAGATGACTACACACAGGCCCCCATATAATAAAACCATGAAGAGATAAATAAAAAAGTTGATAAGTATCAAATTATTGTCCATGTATGACCAGATATGTTGTACGCTGATCTCCAATGCATCAGTCTAGAGACATTCATATGATTTAAAAGGCAGTTGGTTTGTTTCTGGTATAATCAATACAGGGACCCCACATCTTAATAAATTTACAGTATGAGTCAGATGCAGGGTAGCTAATCTCCTCTAGATATAAAAAGAAACCATAGCATTGCGCAACAAGGAGGGGAGCTACATTTCCTTTCCAAAAACATTAAAGCTTATTAAAGCTCACATATATTATTTTGCAAGATCCACTCAAAACAGCAAGCCCTAAAATAGGTTTAATGTTGAAGAAATCCACACTGTGACAGCAGCATATACAGTTGCAATCAAAATTATTCAACTCCTATTGCATATTAGGCTTATTGGCAAGAATGTGCAAGTTTCAGCTGTTTGCAATGAACAAAGTAGACAAGAACAGTTGAAACAGTTTAATAAAACTAATATAATCATGTTTTTTATCCAAATTTAACACAAAATGCTACCTGTAATAACTACTACAGTCTCAGGCTTATTCAACCCCCTGTCTCAAGCACACCTGGTGCAACTAATCAAAGGTTTCATTAGTTCAGGTGTGCTTGAGCTAGAACACTTAAATACCTGGGCTGGCTAGGGGTTTGTTGAGAGTGCTGTTTGACTGCATGTTAGAAATAGAAAGAAAGAATTGTCTGAAAATTTCAGATAAGAGATTACCGCTTTGGGAAGGAAAATGATTAAAGATAGCAAAAGCTCTGAATGTTCCTACAGATACAGCTGGAAGCATAGTTCACAAGTTCAAAGTTAAAGGAACAGTGGCTACGCTACCTGGACGTGGCAGAAAGAGGAAACTGTCAGCGGCTGCCGCCAGATTCCTGAGGAGGCAAGTGGTCAAAAACCCCCGAGTGACTGCAAAACACCTGCAGCAAAACTTGGTGGCAGCAGGCACTGAGGTTTCAGTTTGCACAGTAAGGCACATACTAAACACTGAAGGGCTCCATGGACAGACAGCACTTCTGACCTAAAAGCACAAGAAAAGTCGACTCCCATATGCTCAAAACCATATAAATAAGCCACAGATTTTTTTTTTTTTCTTCTGTGGAGCAATGAAACAAAACTGGAACTTTTCAGGCCGATGGAGCGGCGGTATGTCTGGAGGAAGAAGAATGAAGCAGACCCTGCCTACAGTGAAGCATGGCGGTGGCTCAGTGATGCTCTGGGGCAGCTTTGCTGCCTCTGGCACTGGAAACCTGCAGTGTGTGGAGGGCACGGTGGATTCAGTCAAGTATCAAGCAAAAACATCATGCCGTCTGTGAGGGAAGCTGAAACTTGGGCGTCATTGGACCTTTCAACAGGACAATGATCTTAATACCTCAAAGTCCAACAAGGCCTGGTCTCAGAAGAAGAAATGGAAGATTGTAGAGTGGCCGTCACAGTCGCCTGACTTGAACCCAGTCTGGTGGGATTTGAAGAAGGCGGTTGCAAAACACACACCCAAGAACATGACTGAACTGGAGGCTGTTGCCCATGAAGAATGAGCTAAGATTCCTCAGGAACGCTGTCAGAAGCTGGTGTCTGGCTATGCATCACGTTTGCAGCAGGTCATAACAGCAAAAGGTGCTCAACTAAGTACTGAAGATGCTCATCATGAAGGAGTTGAGTCATTTTGAGACTGCAGTAGTCATTAAAAGTAGCATTTGTGTTGACTTTAGATCAAACCCCTCATAATATTTATTTCATTGAATTACTTCAACAGTTCTTGTGTAATTTGTTTCTTGCAAACAGCTGAGAAATTGTATATTTTGACAATAAGCATAATATGCATTGGAGGTTGAATCATTTTGATTACAACTGTATACAGTATGTGGTCTTGTGTCTGATGTTTTGATCATGACTAATATTCACAATAATATTATTTTATTATTATTTGTCAGCAGCAACAGACAACAGTTCACAAAGTTCGTCTTTTTATTCACACAGCTGTAACAGCTAATGTTTGCGTCTTTTTCTCTTGTCTTTAGAGCGAAGGCCACTGTTGTGTCGTGAGCTTGGTCAGTATTGTTGGAGCATGAGGAAACCTGTGCCACAGAAAGGTAAAAAATGTTGCCATTCTCAGCATGGTAGCAGTATTTTTTTTCTAAATATTTACTACAAATAAGTTTTCATAGTAGCTGTCATTATGGCACATTTTAGTTTGTGTTCAACCAATCCCTTTATGTTTACTGTGCATGCAGACTCATCTATTATCTTCCAACAGTCTTGTAATCCCAGACAATCTTTGGAGCAGTGAGTGTGACAGGTATTGGAAGGTAGTGACCGATGTCAAAATCACCCATAGTTAAGAGTGTCTTCTATCTTTCTTGGCTCCCCTAGCTATAGAGTGGAAAGATGCCAGAAGGATCAAGCAAGCCCGGGGTGGACGGCCCTCCCGGGTGCTCTCACAGTACCAAGGTAAATAACCCACAGCAGCCAGTGATATATGAAGTCGGTTTGGGGCAATTCTAACAGGAAAAAGTGCCCAGTGATTTGCCTCAGCGTTGTTTCATTAATCATCGAGACAACCTCTGCTACAAATGCTGATAATATATTTTAAGCCTCATGTTGTCTTGTGCCAGGGCTCAAAAATCATTGCATGTAAAATTCAACTTAAAAAGAATAAAACAAACTGTCCACAACTGGAAAGCACACCTTAAAGGGATAGTTTTGGTGTTTATAAGTGCTTATCCTTAGTCAGTGTATTACCTACAGTAGATGGCGGTCGGCACGCCCCCAGCTTGGAGAAGCAGACACGTTATTGCATGGAAGAAATGTACTGCTGTGGACGGGGACAGCAGCAAAAAAACAAAAATCTCTATCAGTTTAAGTGTACACTATGTTTAGAATATTTTTGTTGGTTTACCTTGCCATGACTCAGTTATACAGTCTGTGTTTCCAACAGGGAGCTGAAGTCGTTATCTATGGTCTTGCCAAAGCAACCAAACTACATGGGAAAAAAACAAACAGTAATTTTACAAAGCAAAACATGGGAGTTGCTGCTTTACTGCTGCCTCAGCCAGTTTGTGTGTGCGGCTTTGGTTAGTTTGTTCACCAAAGTCCCACCATAGCACAAACTGACCTATTAAGGCAGCGATGGAGCAGCAACTCTTGTGTTCTGCGAGGTAAAATTACTGCTTTGTTTCAGTGGAGTCTGGTTACTTTGGCAAGAGCATTGATGGATACAACAGATTTAGGTCCCTGTCAGAAAGGGCTGTCTGACAGCAAGATAAAGCAGTGAAAATATTCTAACTATAGCGTACACTTAAACTGATATTAATGTTTTTTGGTGGGCCTTTCTTTTATGTGGCTAAAATATGTTTTGCTGCCGTCCACAGCAGTACATTACTTTGTTCCCGTGCTTCTGTTTCTCCAAACTGGGGGCGTTCCAGCCGTCATCTACTGTAGCTAATACACTGACTATGGATAAGCACCTCATACAACCCAACTTCAAAACACCTAGACTATCTGTTTAACATAATTCTAATATGATATGATTTTTTGTTCTTCTACAGGACTTTTCAGTTGGGAGAAATACCTGAAAGAGACGGGTGCCACCGCAGCGCCCTCTGCTTTCTTCAGACAGGTGAGCAAGATTGAAAGGTCCACTCATAAACAGTCTTCAGTAAACCTACAGTAGTTGTAAGCATCTCTGCTGTGATTAATTGATTACACACAGTTCTTTCTCCACTCCTGTTATTACGTTGCCACTCGCTCTCCTAGGCTAACGCTTGTCTGTCGTCACCATCTAGAGCCTCACACCTCCACTCAACGAGTTCAAGGCAGGGATGAAGCTGGAGGCCCTGGACCCACGAAACACCACATCCACCTGCATCGCCACGGTGGTGGGCCTGACGGGCTCACGGCTGCGGCTGCGCTTGGACGGCTCTGACAACAAGAACGACTTCTGGCGCCTCGTGGACTCCTCAGAGATCCAGCCAATCGGCAACTGTGAGAAGAACGGAGGCATGCTGCAGCCGCCGCTTGGTAAGGACACACACAAAGGTTTTCTACTGACACTTTATCTTTTCTCCTTTTCACTTTTTTCATTTTGGTCCACTAGGTGTCAGTGACTAACAGCGCAGAATGTCAATGTGTCATGTTAATGCCTATAAATAACTTCCTGACACAGCATAGAAAGCCTCCTACCCAGGACATTTCTGTATTGAATACCAATGGGAAAAGATGCCAGAGCACTCTCTTTGTCTGCCTGTTGCCACAAAGTGTTGTTCAGTTTTTGTCCTCATCATTTTCAGGGCTGCAACTAACTATTCATTATTTATTCATTTGCTAATTATTTTCTCGATTAATCGTTTATGAAATGTCAAAATCTAGTGCAATCTTATCAGAATTTCTGAGCCAAATGTCATATTAGGTGGTTCTTGTCACTATCGATTAATCTGTTGATTATTTTCTCGATTAGTTGTTTGGACAATTAAATGTCCAAAAATGGTGAAAAATGTCCAACAGTTTTTCCTTAAGCCCAAGCTGACATCCTCAAATGTCTTGTTTTGTCCACAATTCAAAGATATTCAATTTACTGTCATTGAGGAATAAAGAAACTAGAAGATATTCACATTTAAGACGCCGGAATAAGAATATTTCCTTTTTTTTCTTTAAAAATTACTCAAACCTATTAAATGAATATCAGAGTAATTTAATAGCTGACAACTAATCGATTACATCGGTTGCAGTTCTACTACATATGTTGGTTTTTGTCTGACCAACTGTCCAAAACTCAAATATATTAAATTTACAGTAATATAAAAGAGAAAATCAGCAAATTTTCATGTTTGAGGAGCTTAAACCAGAGTGAGTTAGAGTCAATTATCAAAACAGTTGCAGATTAATTTTCATTTGATTGACCAATCAATTAATCCTTGCAGCTCTTACAGTTTTTCCATTATTTCTCTACGTCATCATGTTCTTTATGCCACCCTTGGATCTAAAGCTGGTGTAGATATAACCATTGTCCTCTTCTTCAGGTTTCCGTCTCAATGCATCGTCTTGGCCTATGTTCCTTCTGAAAACACTAAATGGAGCTGAGATGGCGCCCTCTCGCATCTTTCACAAGGTACCTGTACAAGGCTCACAAGCTCAACATGCTCTGAAAAACTAGTTGCTGTCCTACAGTATATCTGGGAGAACATAAGCATATTTATTTACTAGTCATAGTTATTCATTTATATGAGAGATCACCAGGATCAAGCGAAGATAACTGACTGCTGTAATGTTTCAGAGAAGAAAACAAAGCTTCAAAAATTCACCAGTTTTTGTTTGATTTATCTGTAATTTCCTGGTACAAATGAATGCACAGATACTCACACATACCTGACCCCCTGTCTTTCTCTCCATGTTTCCTAGCAGGAGCCTCCCGCCCCGGAGCAGAACTCCTTCCAGATAGGCATGAAGCTGGAGGCGGTGGACCGTAAAAACCCCCACTTTATCTGCCCGGCTACAGTGGGTGCACTACGTGGTGTCGAGGTGCTGGTCACCTTTGATGGTTGGCGGGGAGCCTTTGACTACTACTGCCGCTACGACTCGCGTGACATCTTCCCTGTTGGCTGGTGCGCCCTCACTGGAGACAACCTTCAGCCGCCTGGCACCAAAGGTATGGTTTTCACTTGTTCGCCTGATTGGACGTCTTCTCAGGGTGGTGGAAGTGTTCAATTTTCTGTGAGATACAGTATGTTCAAAGTGTGTATATGTAAATTTCCATCGCCGTATACCAGTGTTGCATGGATGGAACAGGGATGCATTTTTGCTCTGCAGTTTGCAGTGATGCATTTATTGATCAAAGAGTTACAAATAAAAAAGAGGCAGTAACTCAACCAATGACTAAAAGAATAATGAAAGCTGAATCTGGCCAAACACACAGGTGATTAAAATTTTTTATTCAGATACCCAATAAGTCCAGCACACAACTAGCAGAACCTCCAAGGTGAACCAGAGTGACTGTAACTTATATAGTTTATGATAAATAGTTTATAATAAAACTATGTTTATTTTGTAGAAAGGGGAAAAAACAGCTTCAGTTTGAGACATTGGTTGTTAAGGCTGAGACAGTTAAAAGTAGAATTTGGGACACTGAGGTAAAAAAGTTAATTTTGAGCCTCGCATGTTTACACTGATCAGCCATAACATTATGACCACCTACCTAATATTGAGTAGGTCCCCCTTTTGCCAATCTGGAGAATTTGGAGGCCAAGACAACACCTCAATCTCGATGTTCCTCAAACCATCCTTGAACCATTCTTGCAGTGTGCACACTGCCTCTGCCGGCTTGTCTTCTTCCCATAGTGCATCCTGGTGTCGTGTCTTAGGTATGCGACGCACACACCACTAGGCCACTTTCTTCCATTGCTTCGTGGTCCAGTTCTGATGCTCACATGCCCAATGTAGGCACTTTTGGCGGCTGACACGGGTCAGCATGGGCACCCTGACCGGTCTGCAGCTACTCAGCGCCAGACACAACAAACTGCAATGCACTGTGTTTTGACACCTTTCAATCAGAAGCAGCATCAACTCTGTCAGCAATTTGAGTTACAGTAGCTCTTCTATTGGATCAGACAACACAGGCCATCCTTCGCTCCCCACATGCATCAGTGAGCCTTGGTACCCATGACCCTGTTGCTGGTTTGCCGGTTTCCTTCCTTGGACCACTTTTGGTAGGGCCTGACCACTGCAGACCGTGAACATCCCACAAAAGCTGCAGTTTTGGAGATGCTCCCACCCAGTCGTCTAGCCATCCCAGTTTGTCTCAAAGTCGCTCACATCCTTATGCTTGTCCATTTTTTCTGCTTCCAACAACTTCAAGGACAAAATGTTCACTTACTACCTAATATATCCCACCCACTGGCCAGGGCCATTGTAATAAGATAATCAATGTTATTCACTTCACCTG
The DNA here is from genome assembly GCA_947000775.1 of Pterois miles. Lineage (NCBI taxonomy): Eukaryota > Metazoa > Chordata > Actinopteri > Perciformes > Scorpaenidae > Pterois > Pterois miles. Next base: position 498,554 of record CAMQGK010000327.1, read on the forward strand.
TCAGTGGTCATAATGTTATGGCTAATCAGTCACAGTTATTGTACCCAAATTTTAATAGAGTTAAATTAACACATCCATGACCAAATCTCAACAAAAATGTAACTGTTTAACCTTCATAAGAGTATTATGTGTTTATGACCTATATGTTGGATTGCATTACACTGCAAATCCAAATTGCAGGAGGCACATTATTTTTTTAAAGGCAAACTATGAGTCAAAACACGATTCCAATTTAATATTGTCATGCTGCAGAGAGGTTCTGGCCCACAAACTGTATTTTTAACTGTAACAGGCTTAAACCTTTCAGCATATTGTAATTTAAGTGTTCTGAGACAAAATTAGACTTCTGCACCTCCTCATGGCTGTTTTCAGGATTTAAAAAAGCTAACCATTGACGGGAGACTTCGGCCAATCACAGGTCGTTTCAGAGAGAGTGTTCCTATTGGCTGTGCTCCAGCTGGTGGGTGGTGCATGGTATTTCTTCAACTGATCTCAACATGGCTGCCAGGTCACGTTCTCATTTTACAGCTAAACAGTAGCTTCAACATGTTTCTGAAAACATTTGAGGGGAGAAATAGTCATTACAGTAACAGAATATTGATTCATATTGATCAGAGCTGCTTAGTTTGAAGGATTGATCAGAGTTTGTTAGTGACTGACAGCTGTTCGGAGATGGCAGGCTCTAGCTCGGCTCTGATTGGTTGTTTTCCTCTGGTTGGTGAAATCTTGCAGCTGTCATTAGGAACATGACTTTTTTCAGATTACCTGTCTCGTGCTATTGTAAGGATATAGTGACAGTTTTATAACTTTTTTGAATCATGCTTGCTCCATTTTTACCAACTGCTTTTTTAAGAAAAAGTCTTTGTTTGGTACAGATCCTCAAAAAATCACTCCATTGTCATTTTTATAGAATTTTCAATGAGAATAATGATGCAAAAAATATCAGTCCCTCCAGTATCATGAATTACAGTATATCGCAATTACGTCAAAATCTCAATTAGATATATTTTTCCAAAATGTACTGTCCTTGTAAAGATGTTGCATTTATTTTGTCCACCCACTGCGTTTTCACATTCATGCTGATTGTATCTGAGACCCGTTTGTACAGCACATCCAGTGCATAACAAGTACTTATGTGGTGCTTATTTTAGGACGACCTTGAGTGGTAGTATAGCTCATTTTCTACTTTGCTTTTACATTCGAGCACTGTTCGCTACAATAATGAGCAGATTTCATCAACATATTTTACCAGTTTTACTAATACTTTTCAAGGTAGCTGTGGGTTTAGCTGGTGCAACACAGTGTGATGAAAGTAGTACATCATCTGCCTGAAGGCATCATTAGCAACAGTTGATCAAGTCATCAACATGAGTTTGCTATTTTTAATTGCTGATGGTGTTGAATCTCCCTCCAGGTAACTTTTAAATTGTGTTTGCAAAATTGGCTTCTAATATCCAGTAACATCCACTTTAGTTAAAGTAGGCGTAACTGTGGTTTTGCCAGCATTTGCATCACAATCTGACGGAGAACAAAAATACACAACACATTGTTTCTTTGTTTTTCCAGTTAGCAAAGAAAGACTTCTTGAAGCTTATTATGGCTAGAAAGAATCTGCAAGAGTTTGTGTTACGTTCAGCAGGCAGCCTTGCAGTCATTGAGTTCCTACACTTGTAGGAAGTTTGTATTGGCAGCTCTGTGGACATGCTAACATGCCGGTTTGAATGCAGTGTATGTTCTAGTAAAGGTACAACAAGGAACTGTAATTTCGTGTTGATTGTGGCGGTCCCTGTGGACAAAAATGTTTCTTAGTACCAGAGTCCTTTCAGAAAACCTCTCACTTTGCTGCTGCAGGGTCGGACAGTCTGCCCCTTAGAGTCCTTGTTCTCCTGTGCCTCCTCTCTCTCCAGTGGGCCCACCAATACAGCCCGGGCCTTCAGCAGCTTGGCATCTGTGTTGGCTCCCATCGGGGACTGGTGGAGCAGTGAGGTGAAGCTATGCTCCTGTCCGGAGGCGGAGCTTTTGTGGGGCAAGGAGCTCTCCGCCTGCCGCCGAAGCTCTGACTGCTAAAGCCAGAGAGTCCTTGCTGAAGTCGGAGCTGAAGGAGTTTTATCATCATATAGAGGTCATATAGGTCATAAAACCATTACCAGCCAGATAAAAGTAAAAAGCAGTACACACTATTAAAACAACAGTCTCATCCTGGTTACCGCAGAATCCTGATCCTTTCTCGTTTACAACGGGAACGGGATGTCATAATTTACACAGGATGGATCCTTTCTAGCAATTACCCTTAAAGCTGGAGCCTTTCAGAAGTTGTAGCCATGTTTACTTTCTCAACATGAAGAACCAGAGGAAGCAATTTGTTACACAGGAAACATGAAAGTAGGAAATGTACACAAGGGTTATCAGCCACAAGGTCAGCTGTACTCCTCTGTTAGAATCCAGAGTGGAAAAGGAAGGAGGGATATGGGGAGGCAGTACATGCCTTTGTAGCCTGCTAGTGTTTTTTATGAAGGGCTGGCACTCCCCCAGTTGGCAGAGTCTGGCCATGACGTGGAGCCTGGGTGCCCCTCCACAGGCCTCTTGCTGGCACCCAGGCTAACGGGGTCTGATTAGACACCTCAGAGAGAGTTAAGAGAGGATAGAAATGAAGAGAAAAGACAGACGTATGCCGTGAGAGGTGGATTGTTTACATTGTCAGCAGATGGTGGGAGGAGAGCAGAAGAGAGAGGAGGAAAAAGAAAGGAAAGAAAGGAGGAACCACGCAGAGGAGCACGGCAGGAGGAGAGGGTGAATCTGAGGACAGCTGTGCAGACACACTTAACTTTTGTTTGGGTGCGAGAGGTGAGTAAAGATGAATGAAATTGTAGAAATGCAGTCAGAGTGAGAGATTAAAATCTGTTGATAAGTTATCTTTCTGTAGTGTGGAGCTGGCAGTGGTGGCTTTCTGAACTCCGTGAACTCAGTTCACTCAAGGGAGAGGGGAAAAAACAGTTTGCTCATTACGCATTTGGCTGTATTTACAAGCAGTGCCACTGATCAATGAACATGAAACCTCAAGCTCTTTAAGCCTTTTAAACATATTATCTAGGATTCGTCCAGTCTGTTTAGGATCAATCAGGTGTCTTTTTTTCGCGGCTTCACAGTGGCTCCCCTATGGAAAATTGCAGTAGCCTGCAGACTGAGCTTTGCATTGATTGGTGTTCCCGTGTGAAAGACTGTTTAATAAATACAGCCCCGTGGGCCAAGTCCTGTGTTAATGAATGTGGCCGCTCCTCTCGTAAATCTGTCCGTGGTTGATCCAGGATGAATACCAGGGTACTTTAGTTTGTGCAGCGTCTGTACGTGTGTGTGTAGGCCTGCAGGTGCACGTGAGGCCAGCTATCCAGGCTATAATGTGGTTCTTTCTTCCATGTGGTTGGTTTTTTTTTTTCGTGCACACATACTTGAAGTTTTGCCAGCTGTGTTGAATGTGCATAAAGCGTGTGGCTTATTTGGGTACTTTTATGTATGTAGTATAGGCCCAGCTCTAAATTATTTTTCCATGTGCCTGTTCCTTCTGCGGTTCATGTGATTTCTGTAATGTTTCCCATCAAGAAAGGAAGGGTGTGCGTTCATGAGTGGGAGTGCGAGAGATAAATTTAAAGACCATCACAGCTGTCAGCAGCTTACGTCTTTATTAGGGTTTATTCCTCAGACTTTTAAGGTGTTCACACATTTCTTCTTTTTATTCTTGCCAGCAGGGAGTTGAAGGTGGAGCAAAAGCAAATTATCTTTGATTACTGCTGTTCTGTCTTTCAAAACGGCTCATCTTCCCCCTTCACCTCTTATATGATATCTTTCAGTTCTTGTTTTTCCTCTGCTTCATCTTCATCTTTTGCAGTTTCTGCCTGTTTGTCGGATTACACAATACAGGACTGAACTGATGTGTTTTTGTCCACCATACTGATACATATATCCTTGCTTACTGTTAGTGTTACCTGGCCATGCAGATGGTTAGGCTTTATTTGCTCAGGTTTTTAGATGCCAGTCTCTGGGATTAACCCATCACCCTGTACTTCTGTTCCACAGTGGATTTCCGTTCTCCTCATTTGTATTGACATATTTCTCAAAACTCGATCAATAAAGTTTTGAGCTTAATGCATGAGGAAATTTTCCCACCGGTTAATAAACTTGTGACAACACTGGTGTTACTGATTACAGCGGACATTTTACAAGAAAAGATGCCAATATCTGTAGATCGCTTACTTTGATCTGTAACGTTGGATAGCTGTTTGTCTGACCTGCTCAAGCAGGTTTCCACCTGGCGTGGCTGCACCATGCACGGCGGCTGTAAGCGCTCTGTCCTCCACCTGGAGATTAATGTTATGGTTCCATTGTAGCATTGGATTGTATGAATCCAAAGTATTGCCAACTATGCATTTTTGCTTCTTGCTTTGACACCAAATCCTCCAACATTGCCTTGTCTGTCAGCTTGCTCTCACCCTGTGTGAAATCTGAGACTCCGTAGTGAGCAGACACCTTCAGTTTAAAATAGTATCGTCCATTGTCCATCTACCCAACATGCAACAACAGCTGTCAGTGTATCAGTATACTCACTTGACTGTGACTTGCTCCAAATTGCATGTGATTATCATAAAGTGGGCATGTCTGTCAAGGGGGGACTCGTGGGTACACATAGAACCCATTTTCAGGTCAAGGGACCCCTTTGAAAATGGCGTTATTTAGGCACCTTCGCAACAACTAGTATGACATGGTACCCGTGGATTCCAGGTTTTCTAGTTTCATATGATGCCAGGATCTTCAGTCTAGCTTTAAAACTGAGTCCGCTACAACCTAAAAAGCAAAAAAAAAAAAAAAAAAAAGCAAAACGAGCCTAAACCAAGCCTAAATGCAGGAGTAGATACCATTAGAGCTTAGTGGGAAATATGTTGGCGTTTTTTGTATTGTAGATGGACCAGACTGTAATAATGTGAGAGAAAGTACCACGGTTACCTTCAGCAATGTATTGATGTCTTACGGCAAGACATCGCATCGTGATTAATTGTTGCATTGATTATTTTGCCCTCCCTTAATCTGACTGCCATGAAGAGAAATCATACTGCAGTGAATTTCTCAAGTTTTGCAACCTTATTTATATGCAGAAAAAAAGCTAACTTAACCCTTTGAGTTCACTGGAACGTTAAAATTCGCAGAATGACCAGTCCTCTGAAGTGAACTGGTGCATGCACTTCTTGATGTAACCTCTCACCCTCATCTCCTTCTCTCTGTCATTGTGAAGCACTCCCACAGTCTGAGAGGTGCAGTGTGGTGCCATCAGGCTGGTAACTGAGGATGGAAGTTCAAGTGAGGAAAAATGTTTCACTGCTGAGAACGTTTGACCTCTGCTGCTGTGAGAAACTCGAGCTCAGGTGTTATGAAGAGTATGGATTTAGCTCTGCATTGAGCGTAACTGAACTTTTGGAAAGTTTGACGTTACAGATTGTGAGAATGAAGTGCTATGTTAGGTAGGTGTTTATAGCCTGTGTGAGCAAAGCTGAAACGTAATGAGCCACATGCACTTCGGGTGTGTAATGGGTGTACAGCTAGAGTCAAACGGGGACATGTGGCGAACAGCATAAAGTGTGTGCCGTTGGGTACATGACTCATTCTGTGCCAGAATCAATATATTTGCTTCATTGAGTCAATGGGAAAGTAAAATGAAGTTGCTGCTTGTATTGTTGTGGTCTGATTAACCTGATATCATATCCGCTTCATGACCAAAACGAAGCTGCAGCAAGAAAGCAGAAAACGTTGGAGGGTCCACATATATACGACCTGCATTCTCACATTTTATATCCAATGTATGCACACTACACATATGGTAAAGGATGGAAACATTTCGGTTTTCACACATTGTCAAGAAAAGCAGAGCTAGACATCACAGATAAAGCTGCATGCTAACTGTCATGGACTGGAAATGTTATCGTATTGCAGTAACGTGCGGTCAAGCCAACCGTCACTCTCATCTCTGTGGTCAAATGGTGCCAACTGTAGAGCACCCATATACTGACGTTTATGTTAAATGCATTCAAACAGCCCCAGTGGAGCTGACCATGGATGTATAAAGAAAATGGAGCTAACAGGGAGAGCTAGAGACCACCTTGAAGATGTTAGAGGAAGTATACATGTGTGTCTATGTCTGGCTTTCAGAATAAGATGTTAACAAAGGGAACTGTATATACCAAATATGTACAGTATATGTTGCATGTAAATTCAAAAGAAAATAACACTAATTTGTGAGAGAGCCGTCTTTTTTCTTTGATTTTTGGATTGCTGGAGAAAAATTAAGTAAATAATTCCTGCCAGTGACTGATATAATCAACTTTGGGGCATCTTTAACTATAAACATGCTGAAAATCAAACATTTTTACTGTGTCAATTTAGACATTTTCCAAAGTAAAAGTCTCCAGAAATGTATGATTCAACTTTTCCCCATAATCTAGTATTAAAAAAGTTAACGAAAATCACAATAAATCATAATATCCAATTGTAATAATAAAGGTTAATAAAGGTTCATCTTATCTTAATACTTGTAGAATCAAATACTTAAAAATCACAACACATAGGGGCGGCAGTAGCTCAGTCTGTAGGGAGTTGGCTTGGGAACCGGAGGGTCACCGGTTCAAGTCCCGCCATGGACCGAAAACTGAGTGTGAACTGGTAGCTGGAGAGGTGCCAGTTTACCTCTTGGGCACTGCCGAGGTGCCCCTGAGCAAGGCACCAAACCCCCAACTGCTCGGGGCGCTTGTCTGGAGCAGCCCCCTCACTCTGACATCTCTCCATTACTGCATGTGTGTGTGTGTTTGTGTGCATGTACCATGTATAAGTTAAACAGAGTGTAAATTGAATTTCCCCACTGTGGGACTAATAAAGGTAGATCTTCTTCTTCTTCTTCATATCATGTATTGTAATAGTATTGAATCAGGAGATGAGTCCCATTCCAACTAAATTTCATATTGAATAGAAGAAAGATTTTTCTAAACTCAGAAATGCAATTAATGAGAAAATAAGTACTTTGGCTGTTCAAACGTTATTAAACTTCTATGTTCTGTGTGATTTAATGGGGAGCCTGCAGCTGTAATTGTTAATTAGTTCTTTTTAACTGTTAAGCTGCAGCTTTTTACTCAACTCTCCTTTTTCTGTCCATCATTGTTCATGCAGTAGTGCTGCCTAAGAGCCTCGGGGCATTGACAGACGGGAGTGTGGAGAGCCCAGCCATGCACCCCACGCCCACAGTGGGCAGACCTCCAGGTCAGAGAGGACGTAAGCCAGGCCGCAGGAAAACCAAGGTGACAGCACTCTGGAATCAGAAGGGCTCAGCGTTGGGACCACCGAGCATCCAGCCAGGCAAAAGCCTCGAGCCCATCAAGATCCCCAAGAAACGAGGGCCCAAGCCTGGCAGCAAGGTAAGCGTGAAGTGGTTTAGAGATACCATCAAGAACAGGAGATTGCCTTTAATTTTTGGGTAAGTTGACCCAAATTACAAAAAACAATTAGTGTCTCTTTAACATCTAGCGGTGTCTAGCCATACAACTAGTTCTGGTTTTATTTCCCCAGACTTTGAGATGTGATTTTGACCTCTTACCCCATACACTGGAGGTTATAGCTAGACTATTTCTTGTGTTCTGAAGGGATTATGTTTGTCCACTGTGAGGTCTGTGGATTATCCAGAAAAAAACGTTGAGAATTTAATACATGTTGCTGATGAATTTTTCAGTGCTGTGAGCACCATAGACATCTTTTGGGGTGTTGGCAGAAATCTCAGGGGAAAATATCCCATAACCAAACTACTGTATCTAGATGGCTAAATGCTGTTGGAGTTAAAATAAACCAAGTTAAGCAAAGACAAAGACAGACTTGTGTCTCAAAGGAAGTGCTTATTTCTGTAATACACAGGATGTCTTTTTGCTCACCTTTGATATGATGAGCGTTGGTTGCACGCAGGTGGCAACCTTTGGGTCTGAAAAGTGAAGCCAATGCAGAAGTGTCTACAGCTTGCATTCTTTCTAATAACCAGCAGGGGGCGACTACCCTGGTTACAAAAAGAAGTCTGATTCTACAGAAATCTGTGAGAAAATGGACCATTTTATGCCACTTTCGCTCACTATTTAGCTTGGGATGCAAAAAAAAAAAAACGATATAGTGATGGCCAAAATGCCGAACTCAAGGCTTCAAAACCTACTGTCTACTGTCACCCCACCTGACTCTTTGTCTCCTTTTCTCTTGGTTTGCAGTTGGCCTGGGCAAAGAGAGCTGGCTGGCTGGAAGATGCCATGGCTGGCCCAGGACGGCCAGTAACGGGCCCAGGGCGAACCAGGGGCAGATTGCCTGCCAACTGGGCACAGAGGATAGCTTTGCAGCAGGCCCAGACTGAGACAGAACCTATCAAGATCCCAAAGAAAAGAGGGCCCAAGCCTGGCAGCAAGGTAGCAGTCCAGTACATACACATTAACACAGACATCGCTGAACGACAGAATATCACGATATAGCATTTGGCTGCATGAGTTATTTAGTCCGAAACTTTCAGTACTGCGTAGTACTGGGGTATTTCAGGGATTGAGTACCGATACCCAGCCCTTTTTACAGGGACTCACTTTGTTATTGTCATATTTTAACTTTTAAAACAACGAGCAACATAAGAGTCACATTTGATGCAATATGATGAACTGTTCAAATCAGTACATCAAATGCACTTATGGTAGCAAACTGACAAAGAGACAAATGCTATAAAATGTCTGAATGTGTGTGTGTTTGTGTCCAGAGAAAACCACGTGTGGTACCTAATCCAGTCCCCACGTCTCCCACCAGCAGCACTCCAGAGCCCGACACCAGCACTGTGCCTCTGGACAACGCCACCATCCCCAACTCTGCACTACAGGCCCCCACAGGTACCCAACGTGGCCATACTGCATATTGTTATTGATGAGTAGATGTGTCTGGGATGTTCAGGGCATCTGTCATGCTGTCACCTTTTTGCGTTGCAGTGGCAACAGAATCTGACAAATAGTTAATACATGGAAACAAGTTTTGTTGATCAAATCAGTCACATGCTCTTCAGTATTGACTCGTCTAATCGTTACTTTTGCCCCTAGTTTGTGTGTACCTTAACAAGTATGGCAAGGTGGGACCCCATTTGGACCAGCGGCGTATCCAACAGTTACCGGACCACTTTGGGCCCGGTCGGGCCTCCTCTGTACTTCAGCAGTGTGTCCAGGCTTGTGTGGACTCCGCCCACAATCAGGGCACCGTCTTCTCCTGCCTCAAGTCTGGACAAGGAGGCGAAGTCATCTCAGGTGGGGATTAAACTCTTGTTATAAAAAGTACTCTGACTTTTCTCTCTGTCGCTCTCCTTCTTCTGTGGAAAGTCCTCATGAAACTTTGCTTTATTGTTTGCTTGTTTGTTGTCGAGATCACATCTTTCTTTAATTAGCAGAATGTAGTGTTGTTGTCAAAGAACCCCTCCCAAACTGGAAAACTACCAGACCATGGAACATTTATTTATGTTGTAATCGTTTTAGAAAATGTGAGGTCTAAATACCTTTGTATAAAGCTCACTCTCACGTCGGCAAATGTGTTTCTTTTACTCATTTTTTCCATGTGAAACAAACAACTGTACACTATATTGAATTAGGGCTGCAGACTTTGAAAAATGATCTAACCGCAGATATTTTGACATATATCTAATTGCAATATGATTTGCGATATTAGAGTGAATGATACTTTTTCCATCATTGTTCTCATTTTCATTGAAATGATTATGGTGGGATTTTTGCCCAGGTCTATACCGAATAAAGATGTCTTGTTTTGTCAAGTCTGTAGAATATGATGTGTAGGCCAGGACATCTCTGCAGCACCACGATGTTTAATTTAAAATGATATTTTGACACATATTTCACCTTAAACAAACATTGCAATTTCCACCTCATCCTGTGATTTAATAATTGCAGTAAGCCATATTGCAATTTCAATAAATTTTGATCCATCGTGCAGCCCTATAACCAAATTTAATCCTCTGTCCTTTGCCTCTGTTTGCCCCATCTAGCCTACTTTGACCAGCAGCAGCACACACTGACCCTGCCCACCGTCAGCAGTGTCACCTACGTACTCCGCTTCCTGGAGAAACTCTGCCACAACCTTCACTGCGATCCTCTGTTTGGCAGCCAGCCTGTAGCCAAAGGAGGCCTTCACTACGACAGTCACACATACACCACAGGTCAGTGCTGCTGTTCTCCTGCTCTGACTTCACAGCAAGGATGTCAGCGATACCAGAAGTTTAGTAGCTGATACCAATAACAGTGAAACTCCACGATTCTCGATACCAATTGATACCACAGTAAAAAAAAAAAAAGGAAAACAGTAAATCCCATTCACTTCAACATCCACTCCTTTATTATCTTTTTCTTACTGTATTTTAAACAATTTCTCTATTTTTACATTGCTGTGAAACATCTCATTGATCATTGAGGTTTCTCACCATTTTACAAAATTACATTTGAATACATCTCATTTTAACTGAATAATCATCATAATATAAATCGATGGCACCTCCTGTGTTTACATTGGCAGGACGAGAGCTAGTTAACTGTAGCAGCCGGTGAGCCACATTCTTGCATGGAGCTAACGGCTAACGTGAACTAGCTCTCGTCTCGCTAATTTCAGTAGTATTATCAGGGAAGAAATAGGGTGCATCCTCTCGACGCATAGATCGCGTATTTACTGGGTCCCCAACACATTTTCTGTCATACCTCCACGGTAAGTGCCTGTAGTACTGTACAAAAACAAGTTCCGCCACATTTTTTAGGATTTTGGCATCGACTTGATACCAAAGTATTGGTTCTCCTGACATCCCTACTTCACCTGCACATTTACATTGTGATAATATTTGGTGAGTGCAATCACCATGTTTGATTTACAACAGCTATGTTCAGGTTTTTGTATGCTGGAAACCAAAAGAAAACTACACATTTTCCTGATAGCAGTCAGATTGCAAGCATACATATTGTAATTGACAAAAATAATACATTAAATATAGATTTTACTCCTAATGTCTTTTTTAACCAACCTTTTGGGTACCAGTATTGGTTTTTTCATTGTGTGTTAATTTCTTGTAAGTTCTTTAGTAAGTTAAAAACTCCCCACAGCAAAAGAAAATCTTGAGTTCCTCATGTGGAGATGTTGGCAGTAACCTTCTAAGAAACAAATCCTGTAAATACTCGAGGGAGGTGCACCACATGCCTCCCCTGAGTATCTGCACAGTCTGTTTTACACTGTACAAAAGGCAAATAGCTTGTGCTGTGCCTGGAGTTTGGATTTCTTGGGAACAAGATAAATCAAGACATAAAAGAAATAGTGTTGGCAACCAGCTGTAGAGTCATTATTTGCAAGTGCAGTGACAACAAGCTTCTTTATTAGAGTGGAATCAAAGAAGTTGCATGAAATATGGTGTTTATTGTCATGAGGACTGTTTGTTGTGAATACTGTAGCTTGCCTCCTATGATACATCCTGCAAGTCTAAACAGTCTACTGTCATCATGTAGAGGGGTAAACTGCTGTATTACAGTATGCATTAGCTTCCTAAAGGCATTAATTAATGATTAATGTTAAAAGAATGATACATAACATAGTATTCACTGACAAAACTAAATTCACTTAAAGGTTCTTAAATATAAAAATGTGCACTTTTTGAGTTTATTTTTATTTATTTTTTTGGTTGTTGTTTAGATTTCTTTAACCTTTTTGACCAAAAGAAGAGTGTACAATCTGGTCCACTAATCTGTACCTTTCTCACCTCTCACTGTATCATGTGTGGCTGCTTCCTCCATGTGTGCTGGTCTTTAGATAGGAGAAGTTTTGGAGACAGCCTAACGACGGGCCCGGGCCGAGGCACAAAGCGGTTCCTCCAGGACTACAACAGTCCACTTCCGCAGAAGCTGTCCAAAATCCCCCGGCACTCCAATGACGGTATGTCACCTTTGAGATTGATGTGTTTTGTTTTGTTTTTTCTTTTTTATCCATCTCATTCCTGTACCTCATAAATTATGAAAAGGACAGATTTTCTGCTTGTTTGTGTTCAAAGCTCGTGAAAAATGTTTCTCTGACTATGGGCTTTGGTTTTATTAGTAGTCAGACAGCAGTCGTATCTTGACAAGGAAGAATGTCAGTACACATAGTGGATTTTTTGATAAGCTTGCTCACCCGTAATAAGTAAACTACTGTATATTATCACTTTTAACTCTCTTTTTAGAGTTGTAGGGGTAGGGTACGGGGGGGTAGGGTACAGGGGGTCACATAGAAGTGGTGTACATCATCTGAAGGCTGTGAAACTGAAGGTTAATTTGAGATACAGCTCAGCACTGTGTGTTACGTTGTTCTATAAGAGTGTAGAACATGATGATATAAGTGTGTGATGGCCGTCCCCATGCTTTATTATGTCTCATAAATTGTTCCAGCAATTTTTCGGTTTGTTACTCAGATTTGGTGCTAAATTTAACAATTTTTTACCACTTTTGAATTGATTAAAATTATATATAATCCCTCCAAAACACCACATTAAGACACTAAGACCTTGAGGAACACCATAGAAAAACCCATCTTGTGATTTGGTATCAAAAGCTTTTGACATTTAGAGATTTCTTCCAGGATTGTATTTTTTGATTGCATGGCAAGCACTTGTGTTGGGTAAACTGCTCATAAACCTCCTTATTTGGTTGCTCTATGTCTCTAGTTTGTGGCTATAAAGTTTCATGAGGCTGTGATTATCCTAGAGGTCACCACAGGTTATTTTATACAGTGAGGTCAAGTGTCAAAAATGGTCTCATTACAATGAAATGGCTACTATCAGGATGAACATCATCCCACATGAATACAGCTGGGTTCACTGGCTCCACAAGAGTCTCAGCTTTATAGTGATAATCAGTTTATGTAATTCAATACTGTTGAGGGACCCCAGTATGCAGGAATATTCAAACACACCATTTTCGTATAGGCAAAAATAACACATTTATACTGCATGCAAAAATACTGCCTAGTTTTTGCCAAGTGCATGTGATCATAAAGTGGGCATGTCTGTAAAGGGGAGACTGGTGGGTACCCAGAGAACCTATTTTCATTCACATATCTTTATGTCAGAGGACACATTTGAAAATTGCCATTCCAGTTTTTTTTTTCCTCACCAAAATTTAGCATAACTTCGTGGTGTTATTTAGCAATCTGCCCAACAAGCTAGCAGGCCATGGTTGGTATTGGATTCCTTGGGTTTTCTCGTTTCATTTGACACCGGCATCTTCACATACATTTGCACTGAGGTATGGCAGGTTCACACATTTTCCCACAGCTGCTTTGTGCATTGCTGGATCAATGTATATGCTGCTGGATCTGTGACTTATCAGTTCAGTGTTCCATAATGTATAAAAACTGAAAAGTAGAAAATCTGAAAATTCAATTGAGTTTTCAAAAATTTTTATTCGTCAGATCAATTTTGTATTTGTGGAATTTTGGATAGGAAAATTAAAAAAAAATCAGGAAGGTTTTATTTCCTTTTGTGTCTTGGGCCGACAAAGCGGATGTAATTCAACTTGCATCTGATTGGCTGGCTGGGCCGCTTGTCTCTCCTATCGTCACATCTGTATCCAATGATTACATCCAGTCATGGCGGCGCACAGAGCCTGAAACTGTAGGGTGAGAGTCTCTGCGCTTTTTTTTCTCTAATTGCACATTTGTCAGAGGCACCAACTCACGGGGAGAACTGTGTTTATGTAAGTATTAAGGCTGATCAGGATTTATCTGTCGATCGATCGCTTGAGTTAGAATCAGGTGACCCAATCACAGAAGCCATTTCAAAGCACCGGTCAACATGTGACTCTCTGCTCCTCAATATAATTTCCGTTTTCTTTTTCTCTGTGGAAATTTGAACTGACTCCAAGTTGCCTGTAGGTGTGAATGTGAGCATTAATGGTTGTCTGTCTCTGTGACAGCCCTGTGATAGTCTGGCAATCTGTCCAGGGTGAACCCTGCCTTCCCCGGGGGTCTGAAATTAGCACCCCCACCTGCCAAATGTGGCTAAATTGTTTGCAGGGGTGGGTGAAATTGTCAGGCCGTCTACCACTGTGGCGGAATGGGAAATAGGAAACGAAAAACTGCACCCAATTCCTCTTATTGATGCTTTCTGACAGTTACTCATGCACACTTACATCACGCCATACGCACACTGTATCATGTTTTTGTTTGGGTCTAAAGCCATGTGAAGAGATAAAAAAGCAGTGTGGCGCTACTAAACCTGAGAGATTACATCCTGTTTCTTCCCTGATATTGCCACATCATGAACAACATATGTGTGTTGAAATCAGTAGAAAAAGAGCTCGTTAACGTTGGCTGTTAACAACAACAGCTAACAGATTCCATTGAGTTACATTATGATGCGTTCAAGCTCTATTCAGAAAGTAAGTAAAAAGTATTGGGCAAAGGTACATCATAACGTTATCATGACATGTTTGAATATAATCAGAAAATGTAGTGTTTTGGCAAGAAACTTGAATAAATACAGTTATCTGAAATTTCAAAAGTGGTAGATGAAATTTCTGAGTGGCAGACAAGAAAATATACTTCTGCAATGGCAAGTACAGATAATACATGAAAACTGAACTGATAAGCATGCCCTGCTGTTCCTTGTTCATAAAGTTTCAGTTTTCCCCAAAAATACCCGCATTGTATTTTGTTTTGTTCTGTATTTGTGAGTAAACAGAAGTACTAATAAAGAAGTACACTAAAATCAAAGGATTCCACTGATTAAACTTTCCACTTGTGTGTATAGTATAGTAGTTTTATAGTAGTGTTTATACAGTCAGTGGCTCTCAGCTCTAATGCTGCACCACGTTTTATGAAGGACATTTATTTCTAATAATCGAATGCTCTGAGCTGTCAGGTAAAGCCTCATGTAATCATATTAAGGAGGTAGTAAAACAGAAGAAGCTCTTGGCTCAGGAGTGAGTCATATTACGTTCTGGGGCAGGAGGTTAATCATTTAATCATCTTTCAATTTCTTTAGATTTTAATTAAGTTAATGGAATATTTGAAGAGATTTATATAAAAGGGTAATATCTCCCTTTAAAGGGCCTTCCACTTTTACAGAAGGCCAGAACACACACTCAAATCACTGTGATACTCTGAGGGTTACAGGCATATAAATAGGAGAATATGTCACATTGTGCATGGAGCATTTTAATCACTGTATATTTATATTCAGTTTTTTTTTTAAGGCTGGTGGCCAGTTGTTTTTTCAGCGGTAATGTTTAGCACCTTTCATGCACAGAATGCAACACAAACAATTCAGCAGCAAAAACAAGTGTTACAGTATCTAAAAATGAGAGAAAATCATAAAAGATTAAAAACACACAGCTGCTAGTTATAGGCTATATTAAAAAGATGTGTTTTGAGTTGTCGTCAGTAAGTCTAACATTTAAAGGCAGAGTGTTGCGTATTTTTGGGGCAAAGTGGCTGAAAGTAGTGTACCCAAAGGTTTTTGTGGCGACTTTGGGAACAGTTAAATGAGCAGCTGTGGAGGATTTTAGGGTTCATGGAGAATCATAAAAACGATATAAAAAGGGGGTGAGGACATTTAGTGCCTTAAAGGGTAACTTTAGTATTTTTTAGCCTAGACCCTATTTTGTGTGGCTGCGATGTCAAGTGAGCAGAATCAACGTAATGTTCTAAAAGTGCTTGTTTTTCCTACTGACATGCTCCGATTATTATAGTTCGGACAGCATTTTAGAAATGTTGCTCGATCTGGTCTGTTTTATTGTGTCTCCAGCTCAAGGAGAAGTCTTTTTGTGAAATCTGAATATGCGTGTACTCAAATAAATACGGACGGCCATCGAATTCAAAGACCTCATCCACAGTGTGGAAATAGTCTAAGTATAAAGCCATGAAACTGAGAATATTTTAGATAAAACTAAGCTACAACACAGCAAACTCTGCCTGGCAGGTAATCACATTTCCACCGTGGACAAACTTTCCACCTTGTGAGATTTCAGTCCTCTTTGTTCATGACTCTTTCCATATTATCAGACACTTATAATAACAATCAGTCTGTTATAGCAAAAACAAGTACTTGTAGCGGATGTAAATGACGGTGCCAGCTTGCCCCAATAGCACCATATTAGACTGTGATCCGCTGCCGTCCACAGTGTCCTCCTTCGATACTGGACACATTTCAGTTGTCATTTTTTGTTTAATTGTTGTCCTTATTGGTCAGTTAGACACAAAAACACTTGCCAAAGTTACCCTTTAAAAACTAAGAGGACGACTTTAAAATCAGCTCTGAAAGATATAGGGAGCCAGTGTCTGTTGCATGAAAGTGGAGTTATATTGTATGGTCTCATTTTTTAGTTTTTAATTTAAACTTATACAACTGGCCCTTGGTCTACTAAGTGTAATGCTGAATGTGGATTGTTTGGCTGTGATAATATTGGAGAAACTTTCTCTCTCGTCTTATACTGTTTTATTTTATTTAACAATAAGTTCTTTGTATATGTTATGGTGGACAGTCAGTTTGTGTATTTTATCTTACGGGTGAGTGTTTTGTGTGCGTCGTCTCCAGGTGAGTCCTTCGTGGAGAAGAGTGTCGCCGCATCAGAGCACTTAAAGAAGAGCCCTCTCTCTCCAAACTCTACAGTACAAACTCCCGGCCGGAGGTCTCCCTCCAAGCTGCTGCTTCATAACAACTCTACAGGTACGAAGAGACACCGATACAGGAAACACTGTCGCTGTGTGTTTGCACAACATTTCAGTGCTTCAGTGACACGACTGTAATGCTCCTAAATGTCACCTTGCACGGCAGCTGGATTATCGCGACAGAACGCGAGAATTCATAATGTCAGTGTTATAGTTCTTCATGACTGCTTGGCCGGCATACATGACAGCGACTCAGACTTATCTTTAACTCCAGGAGTGACACACTTTATTCACTCGTATTCACAACTTGTATTACTCACGCATCCATGCTCGGGGACCGAACTCAGTACCTTGCACATTATCACTCCGCCTGCTCGTCACTCATCACAATCACAATCATCACAATAGTATAAGTGCGCGGCACTATATACTACATCCTCTTTTCTCAACATAAGAGTTACACTTCACTCTTGTTGTAACAAAGAAGAAGAAGAAGATCTACCTTTATCAGTCCCACAGTGGGGAAATTCAATTTACACTCTGTTAAACTCATACATGGTACATGCAGACCTGAAACACACATACATGCATTAATGGAGAGGTGTCAGAGTGAGGGGGCTGCTCCTGACAAGCGGGTCCCGGGATCGAACCAGGGACCTTTAGATCTTCAGTCTAACGCTCTCCCAAGTGAGCTATTTCGGCGGATCAAACTTATGTACATCAAACTTATGTACATAGTTGAACTGTACAGCTTTTACCTAGTATCTAAAGTATCTTGCCCTGTCAACATTAGCATGCCTTTATACTCTTGGCTAAGAACAGAGATTAACATTTCTTACATTAACATTTCTTTAACATTTGTCCCTCTTTTTTTTTTTTTCTTTAACAATTCCTTTAACATTCATTTCTTTATTTATTTATTTATTTTTTTAACAAGACACTCATGTCAGTCAGGACACGACCACTACTGTCGGCCCATGACAAAGTCTTTATATCGCTCAGGTGGTCTAATCACCCGTCCACATCTAGTGCGAGCTGGATGTGACATGGATGAGAGTTCGGTGTTGGCACTCTGTGCTGCACCTGCATCTGGTGCGCTGACCTCTTCATCATCTAATGAGTCTGTTTCAGAGTTCATTCGGGCGCTGTGCGTCGTCCTCCTCAGGTGGCGCCTGTTGCGTCTGTAGTGCTGACCCGATGATGTCGCTACGTCGTAGGATCGTGGCTCGTCCCTCTGTGCAGTGACCACAGCTGGATACCAACCATGCAGTGTCTCCATGTGAACAGTACTTCCAGGGTTCAGCTCTGGAAGCGGCTTTGCTCCTCTGTTGTAGTACTGCTGTTGCTTCGTTCGTAGATTCTGGAGAGTTGAGTGTACGTCTTTAGGTATGGCAGGCTGGAGAATAGTGCTGGAACTCGGTAGAGTGCTCCTGAGGACCCTGCCCATGAGAATTTGTGCTGGGGAGTACTCCATGCCTGTCACAGGTGTGTTCCTCAGGATGAGAAGTGCAAGATGGGGGTCAGAGTTTGTTTGTTGTGCTTTCTTCAGCATGTGTTTCACTGTTTTCACTGTTCGTTCTGCCAGTCCATTTGATTGTGCATAGCCTGGACAGGAATGAGTGAGTTTTATGCCCCATGACTCTGCAAAGCTTCTCATTTCCTGACTTGCAAATGGAACATGGTCACATACAATCTCTTTTGGTATTCCAAACCGTGAGAAGACTGATTTCATCTTGTTGATCACAGTGTGTGATGTTTTGTCTTTAATGTTCAATATCTCTGGGTATTTTGAGAGGTAGTCTACCATCAGCAGAAATGACTGACCTTTTATTTCAAAGATGTCTGCTCCAACTTAAAGCCAAGGAAGCTCAGGGATGTCGTGTGAAATCAGTGGTTCCTTCTGGTTCCTGGGCTGGAACTGCTGGCATGATCCACACGTCTCAACCATCTTTTCTATGTCACCTGTCATACCTGGCCAGTACCAATGTCTCCGGGCCAGTGCTTTAGTACGTTGAATCCCTTGATGAGCTACATGTAGCCTCTGCAGCATCTCCGGTCTCATAGTTGTTGGTAGGATTATCTTGTCTCCTGTAAACATTACTCCTTCTCTGACAGCCACTGTGTGTCTGATTGGCCAGTACTGTATCAGTCTAGAGTCAACTTGTTTTCTGTGTTGGGGCCAACCACGTCTGTGTGTCTCATGTAGTAGCTGCAGTGTGTTGTCTTTCTTTGTTTCGCTCTTGAGCTGCTCTAAAGTCTCTGTACTCATGGCATCTGTTGGCTCCAGAGCATAGACAACTCTCTCCTCTGTAGTGTCATCAGCAACTATATGTTGTTCTTGTGCCACAGCTCGTGACAGTGTGTCTGCAATCTGTAGCTCTTTACCTGGTGTGTAGGTAACACTCAAGTCATATTTCTGTAGCTGTAGTAGCATCCTCTGTAGCCTAGAGGGAGCTGTTCCAAGCGGTTTTCTCAGGATGTTTTCCAGTGGTTTGTGGTCTGATTGAACTTTGACCCTCACCCCGTACACATACTGGTGGAACTTCTTGACAGAGAAAACTATGGCTAAGAGTTCCTTCTCTATTTGTGCGTAATTCTTTTCTGTCTCTGTCAGAGCCCTTGATGCATATGCTATTGGGTGGTCATTTTGTAAGAGACATGCTCCTAGGCCGTCCTTGGAGGCATCAGCCTGTATGACAAGTGTTTCTGTGGATCGAAGAATCTGAGAACAGGGGCGTTTGTGAGAGCATCTTTTTTTGACTGCTTCATCATGTTCATGATCCCACTTCTGACACCATGTTATAGTTCTTCATGACCGCTTGGCCAGCATACATGACAGCGACTCAGACTTATCTTTAACTCCAGGAGTGACACACTTTATTCACTCGTATTCACAACTTGTATTACTCACGCATCCATGCTCGGGGACCGAACTCAGTACCTTGCACATTATCACTCCGCCTGCTCGTCACTCATCACAATCACAATCATCACAATAGTATAAGTGCGCGACACTATATACTACAGTCAGACTTCAAATATTGCATTTGTGTGGAGCAGTCAGTGTCCTCTGAGAAGCTACTGGCAGCTACAGGCATCAACAACGGCTGCTCCTGAGGTTGGCCCGGATGCTGCAATAGCATCAGTTACATTAGAAGTAGAGAGGATTTCTTCATTGAAAGAAGAGCAAAGAACAGCACTGAAGGGTTTTCTCGATAGGATAAATGTTTTCGCGCTTCTCCCGACTGACTTCAGCAGAGAGTTTGATTGACAGGTGGTTAAAGTATTTTCTAAAAGTGCCTGCCCTTTTCCAAACAGCGTTCAATGACGGCTTCTCAGATGGTTCTGTGTAACAAACCATCTGACGTGTCAGGTTACCTAAATGGGCAATCAGACCGTTTATTTACAATTTTTTAAAAAATGCAAAGGGAAGATGAGTTTGAATGCTTGTCTAAATAAATAAATAAAATACTGACAGGTTTTCACAACTCTACACAGTTGTCACGGCATCGATCATTTTTTTCTTCCACTGCGAAGATTGTGAGGTAAACTGTAGAAATATGGCATGCACATTACAAGATAATCTACCAGCAACGTGCGCTTGCCCATATTTAATTAGCCAACAAAGCACTTTGCTGGATGATGACACTGCATTTATTTTTTGCTGGAGCCCTTTGCATTTTCACCTCTGCTGCATCTCCAGAAAGGAGGGGGGGGGGGGGCTGCTCATCTTTCAGACATTTGGGTAAAAGTGGTGGATTTAGTCTAGGTATAATTTGAGCTGTAGATGTTTTGTAAACAAGGATAAAGCAGGTACAGTTCTATCATATGACGAGCAGATGTCAGATTATTTGACATGTTTAAGTTAAATTGGCCCATAATTGTTATTGATATTTTGGTATTTCAAGCTAACGTGTATTATAGTGCTTGATGAGTTAAAGCTGCAGTTGGTAACTTTGAGCAAATATGATTTAAAAAAAAAAACAAACATCTTTTATAAAACTGTCACTGACACACTGACAGTTGTGCATGAGACAGGTTATCTTGAAAAATAATTCATGTGCCTCCCGTACTCCTATTTGCATTTGCAAGATTTCAGCAACCGTCGGCAGTCTCTGGGCAGCTGTCAGTCACTGCTTGTGAAACTGGCAAACTAAACAGGTAAACTCGGCAGCGCTGATCAGATGTGAATCAATATTCTGTTACTTCAATGCCTGTTTCTCACCTCAGATGTTTTCAAAAACATATTTCAGTGCACTATTAAACTGTAAAATGAGACAGTTTGCTCCGGCCTGTGGGCGGTGCTTGGTTTTGGCCGGACTGTTTTCAACATGGCTGCCAGGTCACAAACTTTCTCATTGAAGAAGAAGAAGAAGATCTACCTTTATTAGTCCCACAGTGGGGAAATTCAATTTTACACTCTGTTTTAACTTATACATGGTACATGCACACAAACACACACACACATGCAGTAATGGAGAGATGTCAGAGTGAGGGGGCTGCTCCAGACAAGCGCCCCGAGCAGTTGGGGGTTTGGTGCCTTGCTCAGGGGCACCTCGGCAGTGCCCAAGAGGTAAACTGGCACCTCTCCAGCTACCAGTTCACACTCAGTTCTTGGTCCATGGCGGGACTTGAACCGGTGACCCTCCGGTTCCCAAGCCAACTCCCTACAGACTGAGCTACTGCAGCTAAACAGTAACTACAAGGTGTTTCTGACAACAATTGCAGCAAGAAATAGGCATTACAGCAAAACAATATTGATTTGATCGGCGCTGCGTAGTTTGTTCACTAGTTTCGTGAGCAGTGATTGACAGCTGCTGTAGACACTGCTCCGCTGTTGGTTGTTTTGGTTCTGGCCTGGTGAAGACTTGCAAATGCCAGAAGGAGCACAAGGAGGCGGCAGAGAGGCATTTGTTTTTTTACATTATATCTTATTTGCTCTTAAGTGTCTGCACTGCAGCTTTAATGGATCACTGACTGTCTCCGTGGATTTCAATTTCAGGTTCAGGCAGTTTGCGGGAGAGCCCGAGGCCCAGCGGTCAGGACCCCAACCTGTGGACA
The DNA here is from genome assembly GCA_947000775.1 of Pterois miles. Classification (NCBI taxonomy): domain Eukaryota; kingdom Metazoa; phylum Chordata; class Actinopteri; order Perciformes; family Scorpaenidae; genus Pterois; species Pterois miles. Next base: position 520,325 of record CAMQGK010000327.1, read on the forward strand.
GTGGAGGATGTCATGCAGTATATCAGAGACATCGACCCAGTGCTGGCACCACACGCTGATCTTTTCAGAAAACATGTATGTATTCTCTCATAGTGTAGAAGATGCTGAAATTAACTGTATTTTGCATCACAAAATATAAACTTAAGTATACAGTATAGTGTGTATATACACACTTTTTAGATTACACTAGACAGTGATTTTTGTTAAGTACACTGGCACAACTTAAAGGGATAGTTTGGGTGTTATCTATAGTCAGTGTATTACCTACAGTAGATGGCGGACGGCAGGCCCCCAGTTTGGAGAAGCAGACAGGAGTTATTGCATGGAACCAAAACAACGTACTGCTGCTGTTGACGGAGCCGGCAGCAAAGCGTATTTTAGCCACCTAAAAGAAATCTATATTGGTTTAAGTGTACGCAGTATTTAGAATATTTTCAACGCTTTACCTCGCCGTCAGACAGCCCTTTCCAATGGGGAACTGAATCCATCGTATCCATCTGTGCTCTCACCAAACCCACCAGACACTTTTTCCCGTGGAGTTTGGCTGCTTTGGTGAGATCATAGATAACGGCTTCATTTCTCCGTCAGAATCATAGACTATATTGTCTCACAGCAAGGTAAACCAACAAAAATATTCAAAATATAGCGTACACTTAAACTGACACTGAAGGTTTTAGGTGGGTAAAATGTGTACATTGATAGGGGGCATGTCGGCCGTCATCTACTATAGATAATACACTGACTAGAGATAAATATCTCATACAACCCCACTTCGAAACACCAAAAACTATATCTTTAACTTGTTGGGAAGTTTTGCTAAAGAACAATTCTTTCAATTTTCTCTCCCTCTCTCTGCAACAGGAGATTGACGGCAAAGCACTCTTGTTGTTGCGTAGTGACATGATGATGAAATACATGGGCTTGAAGCTCGGTCCCGCCCTCAAACTCACCTTCCACATTGACAAGCTCAAACGAGCTTGAGGTTGATCGAGCAGCCGCAGCCTTCTAAAGGACTAAACTCCAACCCCGTCTCCCTGTTCTAGGATCAGTATCATGCACTACATAATGGACATGTACTGAGCATTTACATGTAGCAGCTTCCATCGGACCGCCATACCTGGTATTATATACCCTGTCCTGATCTCATCCAATGAGGAATGTTTAATTTGTGTAGCACAATCCAGCCCTAAGGCAGCATGGGATACGTAGGATCACCCACTCGTCCGTCATCAGTTTTGCATTTCAATATAACTTGAAGATTCATACGTGGCCATTTTAACTGTAAAAGGCTGTTTTTTACCTGCCTTTATTATGTTACATTTATTCTGTACATTTCATATTTTGTACTTCATGGATATATGAACTTGTATTTTTGCCTTTTTCAACAGTTTGTGTGGGATATGCTAAAAGAACCCTAAAGGAGGAAAAGAAAACATTCATCCCAATACTTGGGATGCTTCTGGTTAATGTCTCAGTTTGAGGCACAATTTTGCAGCTGCAACAATATTAATTATGGGGAGGAAAAACATGTTTTATGAAAGGATGAAAAACACTTTATTCTGAAAATACTGCCATGAGGAAGTCTGTTTGTTTATTCTTATTCTGGATGTTGTTTACAATGCCTTGTCTTGTCTTTGTTATTTGTACTTTTTTAATTTTTATACTATATTATTAGAGTTCCTACATGGAGAGCCCTATCATACTTAACATTGTTCAATAAATATATAATAATTCAACTGTTGGTTTATATTTTCTGTGCTTTTTGTTCGGCAGTGTTGACCTTTAAACCTGCAGTAGGCAAAATGTTTTTGGCAGAAATTTCATAATAACCTTTCAGCATTTTGTAATTCAAGTGTTGTGAGAGAAAACTAGACTTCGTCACCTTCTCGTGGTTCTGTTTTCAGGCTTTAAAACATTCAGCCCATGATGAAGACTTTGACCAATCACAGACTTCCTATTGGCTGCGCTCCGGCTGGTGGGCGGTGCTTGGTATTTCCACAATTGATCTCAACAAGGCTCTTGGGTCACAAACTTTCTCCTTTTCCAGCTAAACAGTGACTACAAGATGTTTCTGGAAACATTTGAGGTGAGAAATAGTCATTACAATAACAATATTGATTCATATTTGATCTGCACGGTGGTACAGTGTTTAGGTGTCAGGTCTGTGTAAGGGTAGGTTTTCTCCGGGTACTCCAGCTTCCTCCCACAGTCCAAAGACATGCAATTTAGGTTAATTGATGACTCTAAATTGCCCGTAGGTGTGGATGTGAGCATGAATGGTTGTCTGTCTATATGTTGTCTGTCTCTATGAGCCCTGCGATGGACTGGCGACCTGTCCAGGGTGTACCCCGCCTTCACCCAATGCCAGCTGGGATCGGCTCCAGCCCCCCCGCGACCCCTAACAGGATAAGCGGTTGAAGATGGATGGATGGATTCATATTTGATCAGAGCTGCCTAGTTTGACCGTTTGATCAGAGTTTGTGAGTGATTGACAGCTGCTCAGAGACAGCAGGCTCCTGCTCAGCTCTGATTGGTTGTTTTCCTCTGGTCTGTGAAATTTTGCAGACGTCATTAAAAACATGATTTTTTTTTCAGATTACCTGTCTCGTGCTATTGTGAGGATATAGAGACAGTTTTATAACTTTTTGAATCATATTTGATTACCTGATCAGATTACCTGGCTCATACTAGGGTCAGGACATATAGACATATAGAGACTGTTTTATAAAAATAACTTTTTACAGTCATTTCCTTCAACTCCACCCACTGCTCCAAAGCCACAATTTTGATGGCATCTTGTTTACACTGTAGTGTTTATGCTGCAGTTTTATTCACGTCTTATTTAAAAAAGTACAGTGTTTCTGTCCCTTTAATGGCCTGACCTTTTCTTATAGACTAAGTTGGACAAGTTTGGCATTTGAGCCTAAATTTATTTTTACTGATTAAGTTATTAATTCATAATTTTATTTTGAAAAATACATTTAGTGTCATTTACTGTTTTTTTTATGTAGTTACAGTAGTTGGCCAACAGGAGGCAGCACAGCCTCGTCCACCTTTTTGCAGTCATGTCTCCTTGCTGTTTCTCCTTGGGATTCACTGACATGTGCTGCCATGGGTGGCCATATCTCCATCTGGTAGACTCAGCATGATCATCTCAGTGATATTTTTACATCACCTAAAGATTTCTTCATGTTATTATTTTTGTTCCTCTGTTGTCAGAGCTTCTCCTGTATTGGTGGGCAGTTATTTCTTGTATTGTCCATTATTCAACGAGCCTCTCTTTTATGATTATGTCAAGCTATTGTTCTGTTTTCTGGTAAATGCTGCCGTCATTGTCCCTGTCGGTACATGAGTGGGCTATTAGGCTTGTGGGCGAAAAATGACTTGTGTCTACTGAAGCAACTCGGCACAAAGACAAAAAAAATAATCTAACCACATCCTCCTAGTGAAAACAGGAAAACATGTCACGTAAGGCTGAAAACAGTGACCAAACCCACTGATTCTAACTGACATGGATGAGTATGAATGCACTTCTCTGTGTGTGAGCATATGACACATACTCACAATCTGTGCTGTGTGTTGTGTGTTATGCTCAGGCACATGTGACAGGCTCCGAGCTCGTGGCTGATGCCTGTGCTTGTTGATGTGTAATAGTAGCCAAAGTGTTGTGCATGAAGCCAGCGCTATTTATAGAAATAACAGCTCCTTGTGTTGCATATTGTGTTTGTGAAGGTTGTGAAGCGAGATTTTACTTTAGCGCCTGACGCAACAGTGTGATTTTTATCAGGCGCCATTCTTGTGTTGCTGTTGGGACAGAAGGCAGAGGTCTTTAAGTGTTGAGGTGAATATTCAACATGACTGGCTGGCTTACAAGCAAGATGGATTATCTTTATTGTTATGACACGTAGTTGTATGAGGTACTTTGGGGGAATTCTGCCTGTGATATTTACCAACAATGCTGTGCAGTGCTCCTGAGTCATCCACTGTCTTTGCCCCAGCAGAGACAGTTTCAGTATGTATGATAGGAAGATTTGCAGGCTCATAGATCAGTCATAACTGTGAGAAAAAAAAAAACGACTTTCTCATGTTGTTGCTTCAGGTGGCATGTAATGGCATGGAAATACAGTCTTCTCTGCAGAACCAGCCTGGCATGTTGGGCCTCTGCAGACAAGTGCAGGCACAGATGGAGAGAAACACTACAAAAATTATTAAAATGTTCAGTCCACCACTCGCACTCCAATGGATACCAGAATTCCCAGCATGCCGTTGGGCTGGCAGTGGAGGTGCTTTGGCGTGAGGGTCCTGTCGGTGTCAGGTCTCTGTGTATCTGCAGTTATTAAAGATAATACTTGAATTTGAAATTGTCAGGTTGATCTTTGGATCATGTTTCCAAATCTAAATGCTTTTCAGTAACTCCAGATATTAATTATCATTGTTTTAAGGTTCTCTATTTGATATCCAGAGCATTAACATATAGTGGAGTAATGTCTACCTGAGCAGAGAATTAAGTCACTCTCCCTCAGTACGTTGTGAGAGCTTCTCCGAGCTTTTAGTGCATGCAGCGTTGTCAACTCCTTTCCAATGAAAGTAGCTAAAAGTGGCTCCAAAAGTAGCTGAAACAGATTATAGGCTAATTTGTATATTGGTGACGTCATTGCGCATAATTTGCATTCGTTCGTCATTTGCAACACTGACTAGGACAACCTTGTATCTATTTTTTTATTCTATATGTATTTATTTCCTGTTGTCCCCATTTTATGTACTTTTTAAAGGCTTTTAGCACTCTGCAGCACTGAAGCACTTTCTTATAGAGTTTTTATGTTACTGTTTATGTTTTGTTTTTATGCTGTGTTCTTATGTATCGTTATGTTGTAAAGCACTTTGGGAGCCTGTGGGCTATTGTAAAGCGCTATATAAATAAACTTTGATTGATTGGTTGATTGATTAAGCATAGTGGCTGTGTTTGCTGATTGTCTGCCTGTGCACGGCGCAAGAAGAGACGGTTGTGTCTAGAAGGTAACCCCCTAGTTGTGAAACTCTCAAGAGAGTTTACGGTTGCATTGCCCCTGAAAAGATTAGGATAGATCGCAGGGCATTGATTCTCGCAAGAGTTTTCACACATTTTTGCAACTTGGAGTCATAAGCTGTGGGAATGAATTATAAAATAATAAATTTCTTGCTTTTTCCCTGATGTAGATAAGTCGCTAAATTTGTCGCTAGTCGCTTTTTAGAAATAAAGTCGCGAACAGGGTCTGAAAAGTCGCTAGACAGTTGTTTTCACTGTTAGCACTGGTAGCTGCCGGCTCAATTGTCACCATGTTGAGCCAAGAGAGCCAAGAGAAATGCTCCTACTCACATTTAGCACCTTTAAGATTTATTATCATGTTTATTTATGTATTTTTATAAATTATATTCTAAGTCCTATATAAATTGTATAATTATTATAATATTAGATCGACACGTTCTGCAGACACTTCTGTCTCTTACTGGTCAGTGGTAGAATAAAACTTCTGAGGGTTTATATAACCTCATACTGAGGGATGGAAAAAGAAAATGTGATCACACCTCAGAGGAACCATAACATCTCAGGGAAGTACGCCCAAAAACGACATTTCTTATACATGGCACCGACAGCCACGTCTAGCTACGATTGTTTGTAAAATCTATAAGTGAGGCCTCATGCTTGCTTGCCTCCAGTGACTTTTGATCGGGAGATAATATCTGCTAAGACCGTTGTCTTGACAGCCCTCACCCCAACACGCTCACTCTGTCGGCCTCGTGCCTACAGATGGTGTGGGCCGGCTAATGTCAGGATTTTCCTGCAATGAAAATGTTGGCCACACGGCAGCGTGGGTATTATGTATCAACGAGTTAAAAAAAAAAAAAAATAGCATGGATCACACATGAACACATAAAAAACAAATATGCAGGTGAATACGATGTGCATATGATTTTCCTTTGACATTAACATACTGATATTACAGTATATGGAGATTTCATCAACAGGATAACACAAAGCTTCGCAAGAACTGCTCTCTTGTATTAAATCCACCCCCAGCCTATAGCCTGTTACTCCGTCTCTGGTAGCATGTGCTTGCCACTGTCACCAGATTAGCACACAGGCTTAAAGCCCTGCTCACAAAGACACCGTGTACAGAACATAGCCTGTGCTAATACTGTTTCCCTCTATTCTAACCTATGGACCTGGAACTCTCCCGGGCAAGCCCACATAATATCCCTGCTCGCATTAAACAAGCCCGAGTCAAATAAAATTGCCAGTACAGGAGGTGAACACAATATGAACTCCTGGAAAAGCCTTGCAACAAAATACTACCTCCTCTGTGAAGCTTATAATGTTCAATCTTTATTGAGGCTGTCAGATTCAGCTCTCCATTATATTGTACAGGAAGGTGTTATGACAAGAAGATCCTGTCAACAGAAATGTAATATTTAAAGCTTCCAATATGTTTGCATTTGTTTCGGATTATATTACATTGCACAAGTGTTGCTGTGCAAATGTCAGTATCTCCTTGTAATCTGCTTGGCAGGTTGTGACACATCAAATTATAACATAATAAAGCAGTTTGAAGGGTAATTTAAGCTCATTTCTATGCTGAATCAGTTTGAATTACATGATAAAAACTCTTTCCGTCTGGTAAGTTAAAAAATATATATATATATATATATATATATATATATATATATATATATATATATATATATATATATATATATATATATAAATATATATATATATATATATATAAAGCATTTTAACAAGGGATGTGAGGAGTTCAGCTCTGCTCGGTATGCGCTGACACTGAGGTTAACTTTCTGCCACTGTTGCGAAACCGCCGCTCGGCTCAGTTTGGCTCAACTGTGTAAATCACACAACCCTTAAATATTTACCACCGTTGGACATTGTTGGGACACCTCGATGTGTTTGAGCCGGCTCGACGGAGAAGTGTCAGCTGTGTGCAGGAAAATAAATTATTTACACCCCCTCCTTCTACTTCAAAGAGCCAGCAAAACCATTCAACCCCAGATTTTGGGGGAGGGGGGTCGGAGGAGGTGTTGCCAGTCACTAGGCAACCTCCGTGTCACCTGCCCCGACATGCCAAAATCAGCAACTTACCTCTGGAGGCTGCGTTCACGAGGTATACACGGCTGCATTTAAAAGCCTCCTCAGCTGGATTCATATGGAAAACAAAACAATTACTGAGACGCAGCTTAACTATGTGGCTCTGGGAGAGAAAGTGTGATGTGATTATATTGCTTTTCCCCTCATGTGAGAAAGAGGAAAGGTTTTGTAGAGCTTAGAAGATGCTGAGCTTTACTTAAAAGCCCAGGAGCAGAATCCAGCAGTGCAACAACTGATGTTTTCCAGAGCCTGTTGCATTGAGATATCTGTGATATGTTGCTGAAGCAATAGTAGCGTCCAGTAAGACTGCATGTCAGGTGAAGATACAAGGTGACTGTTCAGCTAGAAAATCAGGAAGTTCAGCTTGAGCAGCATGTCCAGTGAATGAACCCTGCCCTGAGTGATCTGCTGTTTACCCCCTGCCTGCACTCACTCACTGGTACACCACTACACACAGTCACACAAGGTTAACACAAAACATGCCAAAAACCTGCAAACTCTCTTGTTAAAGCAGACAAGTTCAAACATGTGCCCTCTTCACATGATATTCACACACAGAGATAGAAACATGCCCATTGCCTTAATAAAGATGCTGAATGCCAGATTGGGAGTATTTCTATTTCCTCCGCACGGCTCTCAACAGCGGCTCATAGCTAACAGCACTAAATGTTACAGCTGATAACGCTGCCGCAGAGGGCTAATAAAGATTTTAAATTCTAAAATTTATAGTAGTATTTTTTAGGTATCATGAAGCAGCTCTGTTTTAGCTTTTAGGTGACATTATTTGAAATTTTGAGCATGTTTAGGAGAATAATCCCCCAAAAGATGAGTGGTACTACACAAAGCTACAAATTTCTCTCTAAAAGTTTGATTTTTAGATTAATCAGAAAGATGCATCTTATTTTTATACATTCCTTTATTGACAGATAGGACCTGGATACTTTGATTTTTCTGCTGTTACTGCAGTCAGAGGCATTAATTTAAATCCAGTGACAGATGAGACTTAAGTCTCTCCGTTTGAACAAACATCACTATGAAGTGTAGTAGTAGCAACTAATCTGATGTTAAAATCATGTGAGAGAAAAGATGAGGAGTTTTGTTTTGAAACAAAATTTTGAACTGAGCCATGCTGGTTTTGAAAAAGCTGATATTTCAGAATGAAACCGATCATTTTCTGCGTTATCAGCTGTAACTGCTGTATGAGAGCAGTGCAGAGCAGCCAGCCAGAGCAGCACGTTAACCTGCACTATCATGTACTAAAAGGCTCATGCAGCCGGCCCGGCAATGTAAACAAAGCACAAAGGAGCTTTGATTACAACACACATTTTGCTCAGGTAGACATTACTCCTCTACATCTTTACATAGCAAATACTTATTTGCTATTATGCTCTGGATATCATATAGGACACCTTTAAGTACTACTTTCTGGATGTCCTTTCACTCATGGGATTTTCTCATTTACACCAATAATGGATCAACTATAATCTACCAACATACTGTAGGTGTAAAGATCACAATGACCAGAGTTGACACATAAATCCATTATCTTTCCCTGACTCCACACTGATATTGAGGTATCCCTGTTAGCCTGTTTGATCAGGTTGTGTGCTGATGCTGTAAGTGTGTGTGTGTGTGTGTGTGTGTGTGTGTGTGTGTGGATGTGTGTGAAGACCTGGCCATGCGTGACAACAGCAAATGACCAACTATCCATCATTGGCGCTAGGGCCCTGAGATTACCACAAGCTCAGGCTTGGCACCAGCTGGACCAAAGCCTGGAAAGCAGAAAACTAGACAGTGCTCAATGCATAGATGTATACAGTTCATACATAGATACGTGGCAGCAGGGAGGAATGGTATCCGCATTGCATTTAACATACCTCACATGGTGTTTATTGAAGGGCTTTAAGTGAAATGTTGTGGGAAAACCCAGCTAAGAAATCCCCGAGGACGAGAACAAAACACCTAATTTCTTATTGTAAACCAGAGATCCTTACGTTTTCTCTCCCCCCTCCTTTTTATGTCTCTTTCACTTTGCCTCTCTGTGAGAATGTGGCTTTTGGTCTCTGACTTATATCGAGAAAACTGCCACAGGAAGACACGCAGCCCTGTATTGAGCAGTTGCTGTGGGTGGGCTGAAAAGGAGAGAGCAAGAAGTAACTGTAAACGTCTCTGAGCGTCCCACCCTGCTTAGCATGCGTCTAGACCGGCCCCTGTGAGACAGGCGGCAGTCATAACAAGGGATTGGGAGAGCAAACAGGGCTGTTTGGCATAGTTAACCGTTTGTCTACGCAGTCACAATCAAGAAACAAAAACCTCTGCATTTAATTGGGGATAAACAAGGAGCTCGCAGTGCAGCATACAATTATGAGATATGTGAGGCGACAGAGTTCTGACGGCGTGCCAGCGTGCCCCATGTGCCTCACACCAGAAGACCATCTCACCAGATTGGCACTGGGCAAGGACCTGCAACCGTTACGAAGTACCGTGCCAAGGCTGTTGGCCTACTTATGAGCCATTCTCTTGACAGTGCAAAGCCAAGAAAATCTCACACACACACACACACACACACACACACACACACACACACACACACACACCCTTAAGCTAGTCTCTGTTACTTGAAACAAGCCTGCATTCACGCCAGGATATTTCAGTTTGGATCATCCGTGATAACCGTGTTTCAAATTGAGTGGCCTTTAACACAATTGGACAAATGAAGCTGCTTTAAGAGCAGAGTTGACTCCAAAAGAAAAAAAAGAAAAAAAGAGCAATCAGCAAACACTATTCCTGTAACAGTGCTCTCATTTTCCCACTCGTTACTCACTAAAGATGCCTTTGTTGACAATGTGAAAAGCTAGACACGGTGATGACATTCCCAACATGACCTCAATCAACCGTTTTCATAGCCCACAGGCACGAAACAATCCAGCAAACTCACCCACCGCAGAGAATCTCTTTACCCTCATTTCATAATGAACGCAATTATATGAGGAAAATTGTTTTACTCCTCCAACTGGCTGCGGCTACGACTGGAGAGGGGTTGATCTGAATTTGTCATTTGTTATTATTTAGAGCCAGTAGTCTCTGACCAGAGAGCAGCACTGTCTTTGAGTCAGGGCTTACAAGCTTTAAGTCAGTTAAACCCCCGTCAAGGTAAGCATTCTTTGGTCATTTTCACCTCCCCCCAACCACACACACACACACACTCTCTCACATTACTCTTTACACACAGAAACAGAAACAAATGTTTGTGGTGCTGTAGAGAAACCAGTGTTATTCAAATGATTCTATTGTAGCCTCCCCCAACCTTTGAATGAACGTCTTGGCATTATGGTAAACACTCTTACTGCTTTTAATGTCAGTGCATGGCATTTGCTTAGATAACCACCAAATTACATTTGGCCATCACTACCTAAAATGTAATATCAGATGTACACTGACACATGATGCAGCTCCTCATTAGCTAAGCAGCAGAGAAACATGTCAGTATCCGCCGTATGTCAATCATGTTCCTATCAGTGGTCTCATTAGCAATGGAAATGGCACACTGAGGAAAATATAGGATACTGAAAACCCATGAGATTTGAGTATATCTCCTTGAAAATCAGAAATATTATATCTGTTTAAATGCTTACATCCCAGGCTGGAAAGAAACTGAGGTTTCCCTTCACTGACAGGTTAACTTAAGCACTTAGCTAGTAGCTCCCTGCTGCCCGTGGGGGAAGAACTGTGCAATGAATGGAAAAGCAGGCCGCATTTCTATCCAGGCCATCTTTATTGATCCTCAAAACCCCCTTCACAAAGACCATCCCCCCATGTTGACCACAAAAAAGGGGACAATATAAACAACCAATAAATAAGAATCTGCGCGATTAAGGCGGTTCTACATCTCCAATAGAACACAACAGTGTGGACATGTTGGAGTTATACAGCTTCATACAGTAAAAGCAGTAGGTTTTCTGTTTTTTTTTTTTTTTTCCGAGAACATCACATCTAAAAAGGCAGCACTTTACCAAAAGTGAACCGTTTTTAAAAGCTGGAATGAGGCTCCCATTCAAATGAGATCTATCGTGTCTGACTTGTGATAGTAAATCCAGGCTCTCTTTTGGATGACCTTGTCATCTGAGCTTATTTAAATACTAGGCCAAATAGAATGAAAAAAAAAATCATGAGCAGAGAAGATTCATTTAAATTTTGTCCCCTGTCCTGCTCTCAGGAAAAAAACTCATTAAAACCACTTGGTTCCCAAAAACAGAGAAGGTGGCTGCTCTTTATATCAGTTTTCTCAGATAGGAATAAATAAATACACCTTTTTACTGGTAAACTGTCATGGAGTCCAGGATTGGAGGCTACACAGTGTCATAGCATTGTTCAGAGTGGCTTTTAAGAATTTCAGCATTTCTTTATTACATTCATGTCCAGGAAATGGGAGAGGTGGAGCTCGGCCTTGAAAGCCAGCGCCCTCTGGCCACTAGCACATGTGAGACTGTGTGTTCCCTGTGGATATCCAGAGTTCTCTTCTGTACACCCGGCGCCGCAACCGGGCTTAGTTGTACAGGGAGGTGCTCACTAAATAAAAAGTGAAGAGATGAGCACTCTTCATCCACCCTGGACGATTCTTCTGTCTCCATTTGTGCCCCATTCGTAAATCAGGTCCTCTCAGCAACTAACGGTGCTGGGCTGCTGTTTGCTGACAAAGTCTGAGATGAAGTCAAATTCATTCTGGCCCAGGAAGAGTTCTGGCAGCTCCTGGACCCGATCCAAGCCCAGCTCCATGACCAGCGAGGTCAGAACCTCCTCGTCAATCATGTCCGCGTCCATGCCGTTCAGGGCCAGGGCCGGCCCGGCCATGTGCTGCATGTTCGCTAGCTGGGCTGGGTTCATGCGGTACTGGGTCGTGGGCCCCATGTGGTTCCCACCCATAGGCCCCAGTGGGTGTCCGTGGTACTGGGTGTTGAGTTTTTGCAGCTGCATGCTGGCCATGAGCTGCTGGGACGTTAACCCTCCATTCATGAATTGTTGCTGCTGCTGCGGGTGCTGGGCTTGTTGCTGGTGCTGCTGTTGATGCTGCTGTGGGTGCATGTGGTGCTGCTGCGGAGGGTGGTGCTGCTGCTGCTGGGGCTGCCCGTTGTACATCATGTTACCAGAGGTCATCTGGTGGTGACCCATCTGGGCCCCGTTCAGCTGTCCGTTCATGGGTCCGCCCACCATGCCCTGCCGCTGCCTCATGGCGGTCTCCATGTTGGCCTGGGCACCGCCATAGTGCATCATCTGGCCATTGGGCAGCGCCCGCATGCCCTGCTGGTTGGCATGCTGCTGGTGACCTGCCTGCAGGCCGCCATTCATGCCCATCCTGTAACCGTGGAGACTGGCGCCCGCCGAGCTGTGATTCATGGGCATCATCAGATGGTCTGCCATGCCTCCTGTCTATGAACAGAGAGGAGATGCTGTTAGAACGTTGCAGACGAGATGTTTGGAAACATTTAAGGGGAGGTGCAGCTGAATCAAGACTGACATGGCATATGTAACTGTCCATTTTGACCACTAAGACACAATAATGGTGTCAATAGTACCATGTGTGAAACAAATGTTATATAGCTGTGGTTCATACCCAATTCACTTCTCTTATAGTGACCACATAATCCACCTTCATTGAAAAGACACAATTTTCCTTGTAATGTCACAATTCCACCTCAAGTTAACCCACCAAACGCTTCCGGGCAAATAAATTTAAATATCTACACGGTTGTTCTGCTTATTTAGCGACCAGTGGACATCTCACTGGTGTGTTTAGTCTTCCTAAAACCTCCCTTCTTTGTGCCAAAGGAATGAACGCCCAGGTCGGAATTACAGGTTAACATACATTGTTTGGGTTACATTTTTTTCTCCAGCCAGATAATTCATGCACGAAGGGATCGACAAAAGGGAAGGAAAATGCGTGCATCGCATAATGCATTGCTTAAATCCCACCAATGTTGCATGTCAGCTGAGGCAGGAAAAAAAATCTGTTACATTTTACGCACGTAAGGTTGCAACAAAGACCACTGACATCATGCAACATCTCCCCAACAGCTGAATCACCACATTTCTAACAAGGCATCAAACCCAACAAAAGGCTTCGCTCTCCCCCGATTACTCTGCACCGATTAGTTTAAATCTTCTGTATTCAATAACCCTGCACACTGTAGAATAATATCATCCATGTTCGTTAATCTCCAGTTGGAAACAAGGGAATGCAAACAATGGAGCAGCAGCAGCCCCGGAGAGACCACCACACACCAAAACCCCAATTCCTCCAACCAATAAATCCGATAGAAATCACTTACCCGTGTCCGCTACGTTTTCACAAAGTTGCGCGACTTTGCTTCGGCTCCGTCTATTTAAACAGTGTTCCCTTGCAAGGCGAAGCTCCTCTGAATTACAGTGCGTATTCCTCAGGGTTGCGCTTCATGCTCAGGGCTCAGGGACGGTGTGCACAAAGACTGCCGCATCAGATCTTGAAACGACTGCCTATTTTCTGGGTCAACTCAGGGATTATGTACATCTAAAAAGCTCAGAGGAAGGCAGTCGGGGAGAGGTGGAGCCTCGGTCCTGCCTCTTCTTTGTTCCTATTGGCCCTACTTAATATAATTGTGCATGGGCGTAGAAAGAGAGGGGCTGTTGGAGAGCTGTGACACAGTAGCCAATTTAAATAACCTCCTCCCCTCTGTTTCTTTTTGAAGGAATATTTGGACATCTTGTTTGTCTTCATGAGCAGTAGCTGCTGCTGTGGTTGAATAATGAAAATACAAGCTTTATTAACGATACACAGTGTGATAGATGAATACATGTACAGTACATGCACAGGACACATAACCTTTAAATACATTTCTTTATGTCTGCATTTTGTATTTTTATCTTAAATTTACTTTTGAGTGTGTGTGGTATATATAAGAACCAAATAAACTGAATATAATAATAATAAACTTTTTACTTGCTTACTTTCAGCTCTGTATACATATTTCTTTAATGTGGTAGATCTACATCTTCCCATGCCATTAAGCCCTTTTGAAATGAACTGCGACAGATAAATAGACATATACAGAACACATACCTTTAGATGTATTTCTTTAAAAATGTTGCAGTGTTTTCACATTTGTATTTATTTTAACAACAATTTCTAAATTAACAAATATATTAACTGTATATATGAGCTACAAAATACATTTTACTTATTTTTATTTATATGTTTTATGGCAAACTTGCAACGTTACCCGGCTCCCACTTCTTATTGTAGTAGATGTTTATTTATTGTATGTACATTTTTGCTTATATTTAACACTATTTATCGCCATTGAAGCCCTTTTGAAATTAATTAGAATAGATAGATAAACATACAAATACACATACAAAAATGTTGCAGTGTTTTCACATTTATATTTATATTTTTTAACAGCAATGTCTACAAGTTAACTTTACTTATACGTATATACAGTATATATGAGCAAAACAAACTTTACATATTTTTATTTATATAGTTTATCACAAAGTTACACGTTACACAGCTCTGTATATCCACTTCTTTATTCTAGTAAATCTTTATTTATTATATGGACATTTCTTGCTTTTATTTCACACTTGTTTTGGTAACAAAGGTTTCTCATGCCAATAAAGTTAAATTAATTGATACAGATTGATTGATCTACATATTCAGTGCATACACAGACACATACCTTTAAATACATTTCTTTAGAGAAGTTGCCGTGTTTACAAAGTTCTCACTATATGTATTTACATTTTTTAACTGCAATGTCTACACTTTTTATTTTATTATATTAAGTTAACTTAACTTATATGTATATACAGAGAAAATTAATTTTTACTCTGTTAATTAATTTTTATTTATATATTTTATCACAATGATTCAAAGTTACACAGCACTGTATACCCATCGTTTTATTCTAGTAGATCTTAAATTATTGTATAGATTTTTATGTTTTTGTTTAAAGTCATTCTAATTGAATTACGATAGATAGATAGATAGATAGAGAGATAGAGAGATAGATAGATAGATAGAGAGATAGATAGATAGATAGAGCTATTTGTTTTTGCATGTATGTAGGAGTCAGCAGTATCTGTGTCAGACAGCATAACATTCGTGTAGAAACTCATGTTCCCAGCTTGTCTACACCCACTTATCTATTTGGCCTGTGTGTGAGTGCAGCGGGAGTGTTGCCCTGGTGTGTGCATGAGCACTTCATCTCCAAGATCACCGTTGGTCCATGTGACCTACGAGTCTGCTGTGTGTTTGCCTCAGCGCGGCGGAGGGAGGGCAGAGGAATGTAGCCTGCGTGCTATTCTAGGCCACACTAGCTGCAGCGGCGGTGTAACTACTGCTGTGTGCACCACGGAAGTGTGTTCGCCTGGTTTACGTGTATGGACTGTGGATGCAGGCATATGTGTGTGTATGCTTGTGTGTGTGTGTGTGTGTGTGTGTGTGTGTGTGTGTGCGTGTGATTGTGTGCCTCCACTCCGCAGATGCACACGTCTCTTGATTGCCCACTTCAGGACAACGACCTCTTGCCTGCAATTGCAAATGAATGGAACCACTTTGGGAGAGCGAGCCAATCTATTGTCCTGGGAATTCAACTATAAATGGGCAACCTCTTGCTGGCGTTTGTCATTGTTTGACATTGTCCAGCCACTTTAAGCTAGTATTAATAAGCCACTCCCAGGTGTGAGTACAATGTGAGAAAACTCACCCAGCCAGTCGGTCCAAAAGAAAAACAAACACAAGTTTCTGTTGTGCTGTGATGGGCACTCTTTTCTGTCTCCTGTGCAAGCTTACTGCAGTCTGTGACAATATGACAAACAAGCTTTTTAAAATGCATCAAAACAGTCTTTATTTTTATCCCAAGGCCAAAAGCTCCTAATGGTGTCATTTGCATTAGAGAGCGGAGGCAATGTGTCCAAACCTTCTGGAGCTCACCAATCACACCACTGTGTCTGTTTAAACCCAAGATATTTGCATGAAATTGCAATCAGCCATGATTGTAGTGGAAGATGTGCATTTTGTAATTATATCCATTGAACAGGCTTGGGTTGTTGTAATTAGATAGAGGGTACATTGCAGTCCCTTGTAGGCTGTTTTTCTGTATGTTTGACATCTCTGGCTATGGTCTATGGTTTAGGAGAGGAGCCTACGCACGCCTTGCCTCAGGCCAATTATTGACTTCCATGCATTTGTTTAAAGGGGTAAAGAGCAAGGGAGAGAGAGCGTTCATATGACTGTGTTTATGGGTGCAATAGGCTGGAAGTGTTGCTTCCATTCCCAGCTTGGACACACCCCTGTGCCACACTGTAAAAACATGCAATAAAAATGCTGCTGCTGCAGGATCGGTTGATTTCACGCAGGTTTCACGCTCTAAACAGGGTCTAAAGAATTAATGGCTCAACAACAACTAATAACTGCTTTGTCAGAACACTGTGTACAACCCAAGCTACTCATGTCTGCGCATCATCTTGCCGAGGCATTCCCACTGTCTGAGGCAACTACACCACCTCCAGGAACCTTCCTCGCTGTTATGACCAAAGAGATCTCAACAGATCTAGCTGACGCTTCCAGGCCCTCTATGTCAGGCTTCAAGGGAGCAAACAGTCTGTAGAGATGTAGAGGCCAATGTTTATTGCTACTCAACAGGATCTTGGGGTGTGTGAAGAGCCCCCCCGGAGGAAAGGCTCTCACTGGAGTGTAGTGGAATGGAAGTCTGATGTTCTGCACAGAGGAATTACCAGCAGGATGATGCATTGAATACCAGCCTTATCCCTGGTTCTGTGAGCTGGTAGAGGAGAAGCTTTTAGAAACTTAACACCAAAGAACAAGACAATGGTGGAACAAGTTCTTCAATGTGGCAGCCAGTCAACATACCGACTCTGTTTGATGTGTCCCTGTTGGGTCCTTCTGCACAGCATTTCTGAAGTAATCCTCCTATACACTTCAGTGACAATTTTAGTACTTCTTGCAATGATTTACACCAAATCCTGTGTGCTTATGATAGTATTGCCAAACTTGAACCCAGGCCAGTGGCTGAACAAACTCAGTCAACCTGATCTTACGGGAAGAGGTATAAATAGTACATTACAACCACAAGGTTCAAAGGGCTCATTGAACCCCAAGAAATTCATCTTATATATATATATATATATTTTATTATAGCACAGAACTAATTATTTATTGTAATCATTAATAACACCAACATTGTTGTGTCTTCTCATTTACAGTAAGAAACCAACAAGATAAGAAGATAAATGTGGCCTTTTTATTTACTTACAGCCTAATAACAGACACTCTGTCTACACTTAATTCATTAAATTTGCATGTTCTCTTATGTCATGTAAACAAACCACATACCTCACAACATATCAGCTGTGCAGTCAAGATCATACTAGAGATGTAGCCACTTAAAACATGAGTGAGTGGTATTTGTCATCTTCTGACATTTCAACTTTTTTAACAGAAAACACATATTTATGATTGTGATATTTACTGGAAATAGCTTACAACATAGCCAACAGCAAGTACCAAACTCTCAGACGATCTCCCTCCAGCCAGCTGTCACCTTATTTAGTTTTTGCAGTGAAATGAGGAGGTATCGGGTAGATAACTCCTCATTTCAACTTCATGAATCAGCTGTTCCTCATCTGTTGCGGCATTTTCAGAGCGAGCGGCAGGAATGAATAGACACAATGTCTGACAAAAATTCAACTCAAAACGTCATGCTGCGCAACGCTTCGTCGCTTGCGGCCATATTGATTTTGTCACTGACGCTTGCTTGCATTGCTTTCTGTTTGGAGGGTATAATATGAAGGCTACACACATCCCAGTACATTGTCCTCTCTTCATTGTACACATTACATTCCCTCTAGATTTTTTTGTGAACGCCCAACCTTAAAGTTCAAACGCGCCTACGGTTGTAACAGCATTCCGTCATGAGGACCCATTTTAGTGTGTCATCTGTACGCCACACGGCACAACTATGGTAAAGTCTGCAGTTAGGCTTAGGCAACAAATCCCATTTGTTAAGTTTAAGAAAAACGTCATGGTTGAGCTTGAAATAAGTATGTTAACTAAGTAAAATATGTATGGAAACGATGTAGCATAAAGTCACAAATGTCACTAACGTAACTTACAGAAGAACACCAGTGTCCTGGTTGTCAGTCCTGTCTTTGTTGGACCCATCAACCTCCCCTCTCAGTCGCCATAAGCTGTCTTTCTCACTTTTTATTCACATGGCAGTCAGTACAGACTACATGGCATACAAATAACGAGAAAATCAAGGTGGCGTTCTTACTGCACGCTAAATGCCTTTTGCATTATTGTGTCATTCATACGCCTTTTCATGCAACTGGGCTGCTGCAGTAATACCACTTTCGATGTTCTGCAGACTGTGATGATGAGTGACTTATACTGTGTCTACACTCAGCTAGATGGGCTAAGTGATAGGCAGCTCTATGAGCTACAGTAATAATCTGCCAGTGGACACTGAACCAATCACCCAAGTCATCTTTAATCTCTGTCACCATCAACTAAGACCAGCTGACTCAATCCTCCCTACCTGACTAATCCTCCCAACACTGTGTCTCTGCCAGTAATTACTGGCAATCTTAGCAATGTATAGAGCCGTATGGCTGGTACAGACATGTGCTTTTATAGAGGTGGAGCCATATGGCTGCTCAGGAAGTGCTGCCGCATCCTTAAAATAGGTTTCACATGCACCAGTCAATTGCCGGTATAACCCCCAAATACTTTGAACTATTTATTACTGCTGCTTCTAATTGTAAAAATTCATAAATGCCTTTTCTTTAACTCACAGGATCAACCAGGCTATCATTATTACTTAAATGCCTGAAACAAGAAATGTAAATGAATACCACATTTTTTAAAACATGCCAGAAGTTTGCTCACTATATTTCCAAACTCAAGACATGAATGAGTCACTTTCAGCCTATTCAGTTATAACTGCTACGCAGCATCAACATGAGTTGACAGTCACCTTAGTCAACAGGACAAAGTGTGTCCTAGTCTGCACATTTCCCCTGAGATGTGAAACCAAAAGTCAGTTTGCCTCTCTCTCTCAGTGTGGGGGAGGGTTGTTATTGTTCTGGTAAATGAGAGAGTCTCTATAAATACTCCCAAGGCTTCCTTCACCGCCTCAACCACCAATCAACAGTCACTGTTCAGTCGAGCAGCTGAGAGAGAGCAATAAGCCTGAGTCAAGGCTAACGGGGGAGGGTCTGACTCAAGCATACTGTGGTGGAGAACTGGGTGAGGGACTTTGGAAGGGAGGGAGGGGGGAGAAACCCGGTAACTGCCTCTCACGGACCTGAGGCCACAAGTGGGGGTGAGGCTTGAGTGAAAGTAGTGATTTGGTGGGGGGTGGTCGGACCGGGCCTCATTAAAGCAGCTTTCCAACAACTTCTGTGATTGTTCTATGTGAAGTTAAGGAACTTTTTCCTTTAAAACTAGTTTGCTCACCGCGTCACTGTTTGATGGAGATACACTTTATTGGTTTGTTTTTACACAAAGATTTTGTGCCACTTGAAAAGCCCAAGAAGACCTGATCTCTATGTTTTCTGACAAACTACAAAATAAAGAAAACCCAAGAATAGAGTTGGTCAAAGTGGAGAAATTTAGGCCAGTCAAATCAAATATCACAGTATCAATCTGTTTTTGTTTTTTTCCCCACTATCTGTATTCAGCATATTAACATATGGTCATTGTATGCAAAATTAAAAAATAATGACTGATTCTCAGTGTAGCTCATTACAAAGCACACATGCAAAACAAAATATTCAGTTAAGTTTTTTAATTTGTTTACAGCTTGTTTGGATGCATAGATTTAGATGACACAGTTCTGTAAAATATTAAAATACAATCATATTGTCACAATATGATTCCAGTGAAAGGTGTGTGACCCACGTTCATGCAAGCAAAAGGGGGATTCTCAATGAACTAGTTGTCCGACCTTGTTGGAGGGCAAAAGTTGTGGATAGTTCCTGGTACTTTTGGTATCATCTCGGTTGAGGTTCCAAGCAAGCTGAGAAACCAATGAAAGTCTTTGGTACAAAAGGAGAGTCAAGTTGAGCTGAGCTGAGCCAAGCTGTATCATGCAGTGGAAATTCGGCATGACTTAATGTCCTGACACACCAGTTTGTCCACCTGTCGGCCTAGTTTTTGTGGTGTGTCCCGCATCATTAGCATTAGTCTGCCCTTGTCTGAGGCTTTTTGGCTAGTTCAGCATGCTCAGTTGGAGGGAAATTGTCGCAAACGCTGCTTTGTTTCATGTACCATAACAACTGCTTGTATAGTCTTCTTGTTTCCCTTTTT
Source organism: Pterois miles (assembly GCA_947000775.1). Lineage (NCBI taxonomy): Eukaryota > Metazoa > Chordata > Actinopteri > Perciformes > Scorpaenidae > Pterois > Pterois miles. Next base: position 540,832 of record CAMQGK010000327.1, read on the forward strand.
TGAATGCCAAATGCAGACTACTGCTACCTGCTTGCTCAAATGGAGAGCTATTTCCTCTCATGTAGGCGCAGATCGTATGTGGTAGTTCGCCTTTTGGCTACAGTCTTTGCGGTGTGTTCAAGTGCAACTTTTTTGGCCGAGGTACAAGTGGCTTGAGTCAACGCATTTGCCATCCTTCGTCGCCACTAGTTCTTTGCTGTCGGTTTGGTGTGTCTGAGCCTTTAGGCGGAGTTTTAACCTCTTTCTCAAGCTCTCTTTTGTCATTCCTCACACAACTGCTTCTGTAACAACCAAGCACAACACCATGATTGCCTCAGAGGAGAAACGGTCTGATTATGCACTGTTATCCCCATTTGTTTCATTCATCCTACATTGTCCCACCCCTCCCCTCTCTATGACAGCAGGCTTTTCACCTCCAAGTGTGGCGATTCAGAATAGGTATTAACACTTCTGCCTTTAGATGACATGTCTTACGACTTTGTTCAAGCATACTGAGGCTTTCACTGGTAGTAGGAAAAGAGATGTCATAATAACTCTAAGAATACAAAGTTCCTGTTAGCTGAGAATGTCGATACCATGAAGGGATATCTGAGGCACCAGATAGCCACTGAAACAACTTCCCCACTCCAGCTGAGAATTCCCAGCTTGCTTATCATGATAGCAGAGACATGATAAGAAGTGTTTGTGCCTGCAGGTGTTCACACACTCCAACGCTGACTTAATGCAAGCTACACAAATAGGACTGGAGTTGACTCCCTGGTTCCATTCTTGGCCCATTACCAAGCAATGTCAGTCATTTACAGTCAGCACCACTAGCCCGCTGCCTGCATTTCTAAGCAACACGGCTCTCCAGCATTTACTAGCCTGAGGGATCATTGTCGACACAAACACTAATCATGTCCCCTTCGCTGCACTTCCTGCCTTACAGCCGCTGATGATGTTCCCAGTTACCTCCATGAACGTGCACATGCAGCACATGCAGGAGGGCGGGCCGGGTGGGTGAGTGGGGGACACATACTGGATGGACAACAAGAGCCAGCACAACCTGACAAACAAGTAGCTATACGGAAGGAGGGAGTGGGAGAGAGTAGGAGAACACAGTGACGGCGTGAAGAATGACCTATTAATCATTCATTATCTCCCAGCACTGTTAATGAGGTGACAACTCTTAAATAATTAGCAATGTGACTGAAGCATATTTCCATAGCAGTAGCCTGAGGACATGGAGGGCATTGGGGACGAGCGGGGAAGGGAATATGGGATGCACCAGGCACTAAAAAGAACAGCCCCCACACCAGCTTAGCAAACAATAACTATCCTGATAGGGGGCTCTGGGAGGCATGGACAGAGAGATAGAGATAGGCAGAAGAGAGGAGAGATAATGAAGCCATATGCAATATTGAGACAAGAAGGAGCCATGGAGGGAATAACACATTGAAATAGTTATGTCTATATGTAGTGGGCGTTTAAGTTGTTCACCCAGCAGCCTTCATTATCCATCTGTCTCATTTCAAGACGGGCAGACCAGGGTCTTCAGGCTTTTCTAACACACAAGTCAACAGGGAACTGTGGCCGGCTAGCGCCCCAGCCTGCCATGGGCCTATTCATCTTGCACAAAACACACAAAAGAGCAGACCATGAGCCACATTCTTGACATCCAACCTCATCACCCCCACTACCCTCCCACCCCCGGCCCTGACTAGTGCCCCTCCCCCCAGTGCCTCACACCAGGCAGGGCAGACAGGAGCTGCTATGCTACACTACCTAACTGGCTGGATAGCTGGTTGGAGTTGTTTGGTGGAGGAAGGGATGCATGGAGGGAAGGGAGGGTGTGGGAGAGAGAGAGAGAGGGGGCAGGGATGTTTTCTCTTCAGTCAGCTAATTGACTCACAGATGTCAGGAGGAGTTGGGTTTGTGGCGGGGCTAAAGCACCCGGTGACACTTTTCCCCCTCCACAAACAAACATAGCACCCATGCGCATGCATGCACATATACCTGTGGCCTTACCGCCTGCTCTCGTCAGTAAACCGATATGTCTCTGTGTTGGGCACGGGGATTGGCGGTGGGCTTTTTTTTTTTCACCTCTCCAAAATAAATCTCAAGGTGTAAATATGACAGTGAGTTGTAATGTAGTTCTCAGCCCCACAAAAACATCAGGAACTAACAGCCTTTTGTGGACAATAACAATCTGGATCGGTCTGGGCATAATTTCATCTTTCTGTTTACCATCTGGGGAGCCTCTCTGGCTGTCGAGCTAAAGCAGGTCTCGTCTACTGATACATCGGCGCAATAACACTTGAGGCAGTTTGAATGCCGTGCAACCTATGATATGACCTATTTACACGCCAGGGTTTCATGTCATGCCATGTTTGCATGTAGAAATTTCATCTCTTACATGTGGAGTGTGCGTGTGTGCTTGTGTATGTGTGCTGCAGAATTCAAATGTCTTCTCTGAACACCCACACCACTGACAGCTGTGTGTATGTGTGTGTGTGTGTGCATCTGTCATCGTGTTCATGTGTTTGTGTGTTCCAACTAGACTGCTAAACAGCTGAGCCCAAATTGAAAGTCAGTGCTGTCATTCCCTATATTTACCAAATGACTCACTCACAGCAGAAATCTGTTTGGACACACAGTTAGTATTCAAGCAGTTGGTTACAACATCGTTGACGGCGGCGAAATAATTAGGAGGGAAAGTGTGGGTGAATAAGGAAAGTATTGCAGAATTACAGTGCTCATACGTTCAAAAACAGGGTAGAGGAGGCTACTTTTGGTCTCTGGGGTGGTGATAAAAGTACAGCCAAGCTCTAAAAGGCGACATTTTTTAGAGTGTATTCAATAGCAGTGGAGAGATCTGTACATTTTCAGAGAAATTCATCCTCCAGAGGGACATTCAGGAGAGCAATCATGCTGTACTACCAAGAAAACACAAATCATGCATTATTGAGTTCCCCCAAAAGCTCTGTGCCAGGGTGAAGCTCCCCCTGTGGCCTTTGTCCACTGGTCTTCCCATCATGAGGTCTGTTAATGGTGGAGCCGTATCCCACTCCTACCCGGGCGGCGCTGACAGCTAGACGTCCCCTCCAGGAAACAGCTAGTTCTCCTTCCTGACCAGGAAGCCCTATCTGTGTTACGCCACCATCGCTTCTAAATGTTGAGCAATGTCCTGGTGAGTACATGTCTTAGCGGGTTAACACATATGCTGTGCATGCACACTCACACGCTTCAGTACAGACACACAAACATAAACACACACACACACACACACACTCAGGCCAATCCACTGCCCGCTAGAGCTGTCTATAGTCTGCTTGTCCTCTTCCTGTTTTTCCACTCACCCACACTGTTGTCACTCTGGCCAGGAAGCTGTGGGAGAGATACGCATGACAAAGTCTCTCTTTATTAAATTGGCAGAGTGTCTGTAGTGTTTTTGGAGTCCCTGTATGTGTGTGTGTTTGAGAGAGAGACAGAAGGAGAGCAAGCACTAGAGAGAGATGGGGGTGGGGACCTAAGCCAAGGGCTAGAGGCTTATCCAAGATCCACTCTAGGCTCATCCCTGGATATTGCTGTTTGAAACCATGAATCAAGAACAGAGGATACAGAATGAAAACTGAAAGGCCGCTGTCATATATCCATAACAATATCCATCCACTGCAAGAAAGCTGATTTAATAAATACCTCAGTTACCTGTTTGAATATTTCGCTTATATGAAATCCTGTGCATATAATATACATAGTGCAGTTCTGACTGAACGATTAGGCTGTATATATATACACACAACAGGTTCTTGCAGTCAAGCAGCATAACAGAGAAATCCTGCACAGTGGAACAGCCGCGATCAGTGGATTTGCTCCCACAGACAAACCAGCGCTTGAGTTAAAATTTGGTGGACTCAAATTTGCAGCGCTGCCCAATTGCAAGCCATCTTGACAGTGCTGACCTTTGAGGGATAAGAATGGAGGAAGCTCTGATGTAAACTACATATGCTAGCATATGAGTTTAACCAGCTTACTACCCACAGTAGTAGCACATCTAGTCACAGTGTCACCAAACTCCCAGCACCACCTATTTTGTATGGATATGCAAATGAATTTCCATGTGCCTCTTTCTGGTCTGGCATTAGAGCTACTTTTAAAATAGTTTATTTTTCATAATATTTATATCTATTCTGCACAGTGGGATCTGACTTACAAAATAAAGCATGCTATATCGTGGCTGTTAGCCAACCTGAAAATTCAAGTTGTTTTCTGCCACTTAAATAAACTATCAAAACGCATGTAGACCCTGTACCTTCAACATCAAGCCCTCAGGGCGCTTTTTGTTTTCACATGTTGGACTGAGAGCAGACTGGATGCTACAGTGACTCACTTTCACCTCTTGAGGTACAAGAAGAAGAAGAAGATCTACCTTTATTAGTCCCACAACGGGGAAATTCAATTTACACTCTGTTAAACTCATACATGGTACATGCAGACCTGAAACACACATACATGCATTAATGGAGAGATGTCAGAGTGAGGGGGCTGCTCCTGACAAGCGCCCCGAGCAGTTGGGGGTTTGGTGCCTTGCTCAGGGGCACCTCGGCAGTGCCCAAGAGGTAAACTGGCACCTCTCCAGCTACCAGTTCACACTCAGTTTTTGGTCCACGTCGGGAATTGAACCGGTGACCCTCCGGTTCCCAAGCCAACTCCCTACAGACTGAGCTACTGCCGCCCCCGTAGTATGTGTATAATAAGTGGTATTACAAGACAGGACGGGCGGGGGCTAGCTGGTTAGCATTTCAGTAGATATCTCTGCAACACAGTGCATAGACATAACATCAACACTGTAACCCCTGCAACCTAATGTTCATTTTTTTGAACGTGTTAAAATAAGATTCTGTCCAGATCGTACACATTGCACCTTCAACAGACTGGCTGTTACTCATTTGTGTAAAACATGACATTATAATTTCAATTTCTGCAAGTTGCAAACAGCTGTGTACAGTCTCCACGTCCATGTGCAGGAGATAACGGCATGGAGGACAGAGGACAAGATAAGACACTGTGCTCTGCGGTCAGGGAGTACGCCCTCCTCTCCCTCCTCCGTTCTCCCTCCTCTCCTCTGTCCCTCTTATCTGCTGCCTCTGTCTTGACCTCCACCCTGCTGCATGGTGTTTAGTCAGGGGAGAAAACAGCATGGGAACAAGTACAAGTGAACTCTGTTAAAAAAAAAAAACATTCTTCAGAGCACTCTTCTCATTGAAAAATAAGGATACTATAATTTTGCATGTGCACAAATAGAGCTATCAAAAGGTTGCATAACGGACAGCTTTCAGTTCGTATGCGGTGCATTGGCTAGAAGAGTAAAGGCTGTTTGAGCTGAATGCTGAGGATTTATTATTGAAGACGCTTACCTTAAACACACAGGCATCTCAAACAGGAAAAACCCTCGGTGTACATTGTTAGCAATCTCTGATTGTGGCAGTGTTACTGCAGCAATTTTAACTGTCATGTTTGCACAGGGAAATGGCTGATTTATGACCCAAATAACATTTCACTGCACATGTTTGGTGGCTAGTCTCATCTTTTATTACAGCTACACTCCCCAGTACAGTACGCTTCACTGCACTTTAACCTTTTCATTCTAAATTGCCTTTTCAACACCAGTGCGTACTGACTTGATTGTTGGTACCTGATTAACTTGTTTAGCCACTGCTTTAAATTGTGAATTAATGTATCAGCATACTGATGAATTCTTCAGTAAATATGAAATGAAAATGTGTTGAATGTGACTCTTTATATTTTTATATCCCCCGTATAACGTCACCTGCTTCACATCAGTACTGGTGGCTTTTTGTGTTTCAGTTTTATCTTTTACTTACGTTCTTCTGTCCTCCGCTATTTTACAAAATCAATCAAAAGACAGAGCTGCAGTTATGCGAAGCAACTGAACTGTAACTGTGCAAACACAGACAACAAAAACATTCACTGTCCCTCCTGTTACGTCACAGTTAAACTGTGATTTCTATTTGTTGTGGAGTGTTATTATGTGAGTCGACCTGAAGCGCGGCGTTCACAAATGTCTGTTTGTTTGCTGTTCTGTCTTTGATGACTCTATTTGTTCAAGGTTGATTTGGTGTCTAGTATAATGTTGAATGAATTTTTATCAACCATTGAGGAGGGACCCTTATTTATGATGGTATTTAGTAACAAAACACAAAGCAATAAATAATTTTTAAAAATATATGGATCATCTCTCAGTGAAACAGACATTGTGTGTCAGCCTTGTGTGAATATGGCCTTCTGAATCTTGAGTTTCTATGGAGATGAATGAATTAGTTTTCACATAACTGTGCCTGTGACCAACATGAACTCATCCCTACTCATCATATTTGGCCGCTTGGGCAGGAGTACCCCAGGGCAGCCTTTTGCATAGTGTCTTGATGCAGAAGGTTTGCGCATGGTTAATGTTGTTAAACAGTGGCATTTAGGCAACAAAGGTACTTGGTTTGGGTTAAAGGAATAGTGTGTGGGATCTGGCGGTGAGGTTGAGATTGCAGCCATCTGAAGCCAAGCTGTATTACAAGCATGTTGGAAAGCTACGGTGGCTGACGTGAAAGCAGAATGGCCAGTTGTTGTAAGAATAGCGTAGGTCATTTGGAGCAGAGCCAGTGTGTAGAGTGTGTGTGTACAGGGAAAGTGACTGCTGAAGCAAGAAAGAGAGAGTGGCGACAATAGGAGCAAGTAACATTATCAACTCCAGCCAAAGCCATTCTAGGCTACTGTAGAAACATGGCGGTGCAACATGGTGGACTCCATGGACAGGACCCGCTTCGTATGTAGATATAAACATCTCTTTCTGATTTTCATTATCTGTAACCGCCTATCCTATTCAGGGTAGTTGGGGGGGCTGGAGCCTATCCCAGCTGACATTGGGTGAAGGTGGGGTACACCCTGACAGGCTGCCAGACTATCAAAGGGCTGATACATAGACACAGACAACCATTCACGCTCACATTCACACCTACGGCACATTTAAAGGCAACAATTAACCAAAGCTGCATGTTTTTGGACAGTGGGAGGAAGCTGGAGAACCCGGAGAAAACCCACACTAACAAACGCCACACAGAAAAGCCCCAAGCCGGGTTTGGACCTGTGAGCGTCTTGCTGTGAGGCAACAGTGCTAACCACTGCAGCCCTCAGGTGATTAGACGCTAAAGGAAACATACTTATTAACATTATATTCCATTTATGCCAATATACTCATTTACACACTGCTCCTTTAAAGGAACAGTGTGTAGTATCTGGCAGCTTCTAGTGTCTAGTAATATAGTGGACCGACGCAAAAACATGAAAACGTGAAAGGCTCTTTCTAGACCCAGTATTTGGATTGTCTGTTCTGGTCTACTATAGAAACATGGCTCCGTGAAGAGGACCCGCTCCCTATGTAGATATAAACGGCTCATTCTAAAGTAACAAAAACATAGCAATTTGTATTTTAAGGTGATCATAGACTAAAGAAAACATACTTATTAATGTTGTATTCATCTGCCAATAGCCTGCCTAAATATTACACACTGTTCCTTGTAGTGTGAAATAAGCTATGGATGTAACTTCATGTGATGCAGTGACATAACGTCATCAGTGAAAATCACTCAACTTTTGGTTTCACGCAGGATACAACCGCTGGTCCCGGGTAAAAGTCCTGTGATTGTTTGTCCCATCCACCACCCCCTCCCTCTTTCGTTAACTTAGTGGACTTGGTGCGTCTCGTACAGACACTAAAGGGTTGTGTGTTGATATCAAGACGCTGGCACTGACTCTGCAATACAGACGTTTTTTTTCATTTTTACCAGAGTTAATTTTGTGACAGATTTGAGTATGAGAATGCTTTTGCCAGCAACTTTACAGGGCATGTATTAATTTCAGCTTATCCACAAGTGGTGCTTCTGCTGTACAAAAACACAGAGATAGTTGTATGGTTCCACGCTGGCGACAGACATGGCTAGAGGCATTATGTTGGGTTGTCTGTCACACAATATTTCAGGAACACCTTGTGGGAATTTCTTCAAATTTGGCACAAACATCCACTCGGACTCAGGGATGAACTGATGGTGGTCAAATGTCAAAGTTATTGTGACCTCACAAAACAGGTTTTTGGCCATAATTCAAGAATTCATATGCTTATGACAATTTCATACAAATGCCTAATAGGATAAAATGATGAAGTGATGACAGTTTGGACATTTATGGATGTAAACTGCAACTGGCGTAGGCAGACAACCGTGAGGTGGTAACTGTAGTCTAATGTTGCGATTGCAAAGATTACAACTGAGTCAACATGCACCAAAAACCGAGTTCCACAGTAGAGTTGAGGTTTATAGGATAAAAAGGAACCTCGCAGTCAAATTCACTTTTCACTGCTGTTGAAACATGGCTGGTTTTGTAATGAATTCTGTGGTTATCTGTAAAAGTCACATCGGTCGCTCTCCCGAGTGACAAACAACAAGTAACTGTTGTCACATGGGACAAAATGCATCATTCAGCATCATAAGGATAACTGGCTTTCACTACATAAAATGATCAGAAAAAATGATCAAGTATCACAGCTCTTCCTCTTCATAGCAGGCCCCAGTTGGTTTGACAGTTTGATTTTCAGTGTGATCATGTGGAAAAGTGACGTCAGTACATACCTTCTATAGTTCTTTACCGTCAGAAAAGCAGTTAGATGTTCAGAACATTATTGCTATTAATATGCAGTAAAACTATTTTGAACTACTGCAGTAGAGTAGAGTGATTCATGCCGCTTGGCCAGATCCTCCATCAGACGTTATCAGCCAAGTTAGCTTTGGGAAACTAGAGAGAATGTATGCTCATTCATGGTGCAAGTGACTCCTTGCTGGTCAGAGTGCCTCTGTAGATCTGGACAGATTATTTTTTTGCTCACATTAAGGTGTCAGTATGCTTGAAACCACCTATTTAGGTGAAACGTTGTTCATCCACTTCTAAGGCCAGAACTGTTTACACCTGCTCTGAATATTTGAAGGTGGTGCCGTCATCGTCTCCTCCTGTGTCACACTCAGACTGTATACTGTATTTAAGTGGACGTAGTCACCGCGACACTACCCACTGGTTTGTGGACTGCCGTTTTGAAGCCTTGAGTTTGTTTTTTGGAGCCACAAATGATCATATTTGGATGAGAGGGTGGAGCTGGAGAGGAGCGATGCTCGATGGGGGCAGGTCCCACAAGGCTGCATTCACATGAGATCAGGCGTTGCAGCGATTCACCAAAAGGGTTGTGCAGAAGTCTGGGCGAGTCACTTCAAAGACCCTTTAACTGCGACGATTAATGTCTTTTTGTTCCCTCAAACCTGGGTTGTAGAGCTCTGGATCGCTGGTTACCTGATTGCAGCATAACATTGGCTTGCATTTCTCCATAAACTGATTCTGTCTTCTTTGCAAGTGCAGCGGCAAAAAAAAAAAAAAAAGACACAACCCAAACACACTACATTCAAAACTAATGGAAAATCTTGCAATTTTGCTGCACCACCTGATCTTGTGCGAATACAGCCTTAGCACTAGCAGCCAAACACTAGCAGGTAGCTATTGTGTTTAGTAAGGTGTATACGTAACTGTAAACTGTGATATTAATTGGGAAGCTGATTTTGGCTGGCAAAAAATGGATGTGATGTACGAACACGGAAAATTTAACAGCCGACTCCTTAGAGCGTCTTTTAGTACAATGAGTTAAGCTAACAAGCCAGGTACGGTGAGCACAGACACCAATACCTGCTAATTAGTGCTGTAACATTATATAGATAGAATAAAACTGGAGCACAGACTTATTCAATCAATCAATCAATCAGTCAATGTTGTGAAATTGTCCAAGGTACAACAGTGAAATGCAATCCTGTCAGCTCCTTCACTTTGTGGATTATTCAACACAAAGCACAGCCTCCTTTTTCCTTGCTGGAGTCGTCTGTTCTTTCAGATCGATATATAGATTATAACAAGACTCGAATGGTGTTGTCTGGTAACGTTATTCCAGGATTTAGTAGCAAAGTTTTGGTGAAACAGACATTACAGCTTCAGCTACAGCTGGAAACTAGTGCAGGTGCAGAGGTCATCCAGACCATCATCCAACAACCGAAGAAGCTGAAGCTGAAGTTGTCATGAACAGGGAAATTAGCTGTAGAGACCAAAATCATTTTTATACCAGACTGTAAACATGTTTTTCATGTATTTCTGCATTAAAGTTGTACATTTTAACATGAGGGTATATGGGTATTGACTTGCTTTTGGAGCCAGCCTCAAGTGGTGATTTGAGGAACTGCAGTTTTTTTTGGCACTTCTGCGTTGGCTTCGTTTTTCAACCGCAGATGTTGCCACTTGGTCACACCGCCTCTCTAGACTGTATGCTAGAGCTCTGTTTTTGGCATGTATAACATGTGTCAAACTCAAGGCCTGCATATCGAGTTAGGTACCAGTACCTCATTCTATGTGGCCTGCGAGGACTTGCAAAGAATATGTTATACTTATCATACAATTCTATGCTGCTTTACAGACCTACAGACCTACATGTCCCACAATGCATCTCTGCGTTTCCAGCAGCAGCGCTCTAGCTGAGTGATGGGGACATAAAAACAATATGAATAGTACCAAAATTTCCAGGAAAAGAAAAGTTGATGCAGAGGGAAGGAAATTTAATGAGAGACGGAAAGAGAATCCATGTTAGTGGTTAATGGAGACGAGTCGGTTTGTCTTCTTTGCTACGAGGCAGTAAAACACTGTCACACCACTGTCATCTACCACATGATCTCAGCAGATCAGCTGTTGAACACAGCACAACAGTTTATATGCCACAGACTGAGCGTTAGATCAGAGCACATTGATCTGTTGGACTATAGTTCTGCCCCTCTCAACTCCACCACAAAGTTAAACAAAGTGAATGGAATAAATTGTGTTTGATAATATTTGTATGATGGTTAAAAAAAAAAAAAAGACCTTTATAATTCACTTGAGAATAATTTTGATCTTTGATGGATGAGTAATGATGAGGGTTTCTTAATCTCATAAATTCATGGGCTTTATGTTATAATAACATAGAAATGTGAGTGTGTGCCCACATACAGTATTATTTATTACTTATTTTTCCTAAACTTCTGCTTTCAGAGCTAGTTATTAATAACTAATAATCAGCTAACTAACTAATAATCAAATGCAGAGGCAATTCTGTAATATGTTCAAGAGCAGATGTATTTATATAGTCTTACAATAACAACCGGCCCTTTGAGGGCAACCATAATGCTGATGTGGTCTGGGACGAATTTGAGTTTGACACCCCTGATGTACAAAATGGGGATAAAGGCACATTTTTGGTTATTCTTTCCTTGAGGGCATCCTAAATCTCATTCTCAGGGAAGATAAAAAAAAAAAGCTCTCACTACCCGTTATGGAGACAACTGGAAGTAAATCGCTAAATCAAAATGGGCAGCAATCAGTCACTGATTGCAATAGTTTACCGGTTTTACTTTTTGTTCCAGCTGGCTCAGCGAAAATGTTTTGCAGAAGATGAAAATGACTTCACACCTCCAGTTGCATTTTAGGAGGTGTGAAGTTTATTCAAAAAATGGTGACACCAGGTCAATTTGCCATTTCTGCCAAAGGGAAGAATACAAGTAGAATCCATTCCCATGTCAGCTTTAGTAACTCTACTTCCTTGAGAAAAAACTGTGATCACTGTGTTGTGACGTGCCATTTTGCCATGAGGAACTGAAACACCTACACAAACCAAACACCACTGCTGATGTGTTACAGCAATTTCAAAAACACTTTTGAAATGTTTTGCAGTTCTGAGCTGTGAAAAACCACTGCTACGATGCTGCTGTCCACTGTTAAGGTTTCATAAACATGCTGCCATGCAGACATTGCATGATAAGAAGTGGAAAATCAACAATAGGTTTGGTGATCCATGGTGGACAAAGACATCCTCATTTCACTATGGCAGCTGGAGCATATCTCTTTTCCATCCCTTACCAAAAAGACAATGATGGCATTATCACTGAAATGGGATGAGGTTCCACAAGGTGCCTTCTGCAGGGTTTTCCTGGCAATGTGGTGATCAGGACACACACTTCCTTCAGAAATATAAATACTATTGCCTATTTGATGAGCTTTGATGGACTTATATCCTGCTTCAGCCAGGCGGGCAGACATAACTCCCCTGCCACCAGTTATTAAGGTGTGAGACTGTTTGACATATGAGTCCTGAACAAATTCATAGTATAACAACTCAGAATCAGTCACAGCTGTCTCGATTCACAGGCTAGCCGTAAGTTATTCTCTTGCTCAGACATCAAGCTTGATGTGACTGATAAAGCAACCGATAAAGTGACAGTTTCTGTACTCAGTTGAGGATAGCAGGAAGGCAGCATTTGACAGAAAACAAAATGAGGCCTGTAACTGCAAACCACTTTTCCTTTATCTAGTCATGACAATTCTACTGTGACAAACAGGAGTGCCTTCCACATTAAGCTCTTTTCACTGTCAGACAATTTCATCTCTAAAACTGGCAGCTGATTCACTTTCTATGAGAGGTTTTTGAAGCAATGAGGCAGCAGAAGAGCTACAGTTTAGAGCATCTTCCTTCAGTTCAATACAGGAGAGAATAAGTTCTCCGCAGCATAGCAGAGGAGTTTTTGTCAGCGTCTCCGTCTGACTCACTGCTTTGTTCCCTGTCATAATACAGCCATACCTGGAGCCATTAAAACCTTCAAAATCCCTACAGCATGTATGGGAATCTGTGGAAATCAATGAGCTTCAAGTGCTAAATTGTTTGCAAGCCATTATAATCTACATCTGTTATTCAATCCGCCTAATGACAACTGATTATTGTCTCCCCGTGCTTCACATCCCAGGGCCCCCGAGCCTTGATTTGATTCCAAAGAGACAAATCTATATATTGATGCCTCGCTTGTTTTCTTTAGCTGACCTCTGCAGGTGTGCAGGTGAATTCCTGACTGTGTGAGTGACACCTTCATGTGAACCACCACCGCTGGCCATCACAGTCATGTGTCTGAGTGATGACAGCTACGACTGTCCGCAGACCTGTAACAGTCAAGTCGAATCAGTGTGCCGGACCGCTGAATACACTTCCTTCTGCCTGGCATGACTTGACCTTTAGATACTGTTAATGCATTTATACATGATAAAACTACTGGTCCGTGACTGTTAAAATGCAGCTGGTCAAGGAGCACAGATTTGAGAGCTGCTGTTCAGTTCAAATAATGGAGAGAAAGACTTAGACAGTTATTAGTGGAATTTATGTCTTAGACTGCACAATATAGTAACAGCTGGGAAATACAATATATGAGTCCTGACGCGATTAGAGTCCAACCGTCAACCGTGTGTCATTTGTACACCATGTAGTCTGTACTGACTGCAATGTAAATACTTCCATGTAAATATGCTACCCTCGGTGTAATAAAAAATGAGAAAGACAGTGGGCAGGAGGAGAGGTGGATAAGTTCAACAAATACAGGATACTGAGTTACTTCAGTGACACTTTTTCCGTACTTATGTTACGTTTTTTCTGGACCTATTTTAGGTTACATACTTATTTTAAGACCAAACAATAACTACAAGATGTTTCTGAAAACATTTGAGGTCAGAGATAGACATTACAGTAACAGATTATTGATTCATATTTGATTAGTGCCGCCTAGTTTGACAGTTTGATTGGAGTTTGCGAGTGACTGACAGCTGCCTCTGTTGTTTGAACAGCCAATAGGAACGCTGTCTCTCTGTGATTGGTCAAAGTCTCCCGTCACGGGCCAGATATTTTAAAGTCTGAAAACAGAGCCATGAGGATGAAAGGTTATTATGGATTTTTGTCCAATGATGCCAAAAAATATTTTGTTATTCAGGTTTAATAATGTGCAATTCATTATTCCTGTAGATAATGCCCCAAAAGCTTAAAGGCACAACTAGCTAGGCAATATAATTATTTGACTGTTTACACAAATCACAGCCTTCGCCTGAATATTTAATTCTTCTGGAAATGCCCTGTAAAATTATATTCTGCTAAATTTTGACATCTATATTTCTATCACAGCTGGGCAGCTCCATCTGCGGAGGACGATCATGTGATGTGATCACAAGCTCCAGAACAGCTACTTGAGTGTTGTCCAAATGAAAAATAGCCTTCCTGATTGAGTTGGATTCATTGTTCTCAGCCTCCCTGTCCAATTCCGGTTTATTTCTATCTTAGTGCTAGTTTACCCACTCTACCACACATCTCTTGCAGTGTGATGCAACAACCTAACATAAAATGAAGCCGATGAGCAAGCTTGGGTGTTTCTGCACTTAACAAGTATTACAGAAAAAGGTGCAATCCTCACTTTGTTGTTGAGCTGATGAAAATGTGTCCCCTCTGTATTGGTGATGGTGATTGTCGCATCAATATTTGAGTGGGAAGGTGAGCAGTTTATGGGTTCACTGACACACTGACCAGTGGGGCCTTGCCACCATTATAGTCTCTCCAGACTTCACGGGCTTCAAGTGGGAATGCTCGTAAATAATGTTAGTGCAGTGTGTGCTTATGTGTTTTGGGGGAGGGTCAGCAGGCTTGAGGCATTGATCAGCGCTTGTGTGCATGTTGTGAGACTTTGCATTATATATGCTCATGTGTGTGTGATTGTGCACACATGGTATATTGTATTACAGGCCACAGCATCCAATCTTCCTCCTCTTCTATCCAATGAGACCCCCGCTCTGTTCCTCCACCAGGCTTATCTTGCCGAGCCGCTCATTCTTGAGAGAAGCAGCGTTTGGCAGAAAGAGACATCTGCTCAGTGAGAGAATGCCCTAATTATTCATGACCATTTAACCATTCAGGATTTGGTCTGCGCGGCATATGTGGCGTTTCTCATAAGTGCGCGTCAGCCACACTTGTTAATGGCACTTTCATTACTGTTGTTTTTCATTCTGTACCTCCCAAATTATCACAACACAGCGCGCAATAATTCTGTTCTGTCTTCCAGTTGTTTGTTATCATAATTCAAGTCGCAATATATTTGTGTTTATTGAAAAAAAAAACAACAGAAGAATGGGATGGTGTGTTTTTTTCTCCCTTATTTGTTATTCGGTGTGTTTCTCTTGTAATTTGCTGCAGTTTGGATGTCTTTTCTTAAACCTGCACTGATATATCTATTGTTAGGCCCTCTGTTTTTTCTCAGGTGTGTTCAGGAAGTGCTCTCAAGAGGGGATTTCAGACCCACAGACACACAAACATATGCCCAAATAGCACTCCAAATTTGTGTTTTTTTCAGTTCATCTGACTTGTCATGCTCTCTGTCTGTCTGCCTCTCTCCTCTCCCTCCCTCTCCCCCTCATCTGTTTGTCTTTATCATAACAAAACCTTGTCACCACGGTAGCTGTGGCCACGTAAATCAGCCCGGCCAGCATCATCTGTTCCCAGCTGTTTACCTCCAGCCAAACAAAGGAGTCTGCCTTTTTGTTGTCGCTGGGGTGGAGTGCTGCGTTGGCTGAGGGCTGTTATTCAACAGCGCACGCTGCTGTCAGCCCCCCTCTCTGAAAAGGCCAATTCAACACAGGGAATCAATGGAAGAGGAGGCAAGGAGGGAAGATGTCAATGTGGGGGTTGTTGGACACTTAGAAACTATAAACAATCCTCTTTTCCCAAAGGAGCAAAGACAGACCGGGCACAAAGGACGCACATCACAAGCAAACGTGAAAAGCAAATAAATAGTTATCGCGTCCTCTCTCTTCTCAGCTCAGGTGTATGCAGGAGCTGTTCTCTGGGGAGGAGGGGGCTCAGTTTGTGTCTCCAGAGGAGGCTTAGCGAGCGTCGGCAGGAGCTGCGAGGTCTCGTTTGCATCTGCAAATGAGACAGAACCCGGCTGGCCCATGTCACCTTGGCAACAGGCCATCAGCACCTCCCTCTCTGCTATATTAGCAACCATGGTTGTCTGTCTGCTTGTCAGTCTGCACCCTGCCTCCCTCCATCCCTCCACTGCGGGTCTCATCACCACAGCAGCAGCAGTAGCCGTATCCATGTACCTGACTAGACCCAGAGGATTAAGCATCTCTCTAAATCTTTCATTGAGACCGTCAAATAAAGACAAAAACAGCAGTATAAAAGATGAATGCCCTGGGCTTTTGTGGGTGTCCCAGTGAATCCGACTCAAAGGGAAGAATTGGCAGCGGTAACATGCTGTGGTCATGAAATTTACATGGTGTGTCTGTGCCAAGTGATGGGAGGCTGGCAGCCTGGCGTCTTTAGGGTTTTTTGGGACAATACGTGCTGTTGATCAATTAGGTAGCAGCCAACAAGTTGCATAGAGACACCAGGCAGGTCTGTGACACCACAACTAAGATGGATAGAAGAAGCGTACGGAGCTAACTCAGCTTTTCAATTATCTTCACTATTGATTTTCAGAAGGTTGCTGATGTGTTGGGTACGCTGCTCAAAGCGAGCCATCGTTTTTTCAGTGTCATGTGTCAGAGAGATCAGCGACAAAATGTTGCACATCATGTTTCTCTCTTCCTCATTGGAGAACTATTTTTAAAACACACAGGAATGTCAAATGCTGTCTATCACAAAATGTATCGTGGCCACAGAGTTTTGCTGTCTGTCACCTTTTCTACTTCAGTCTTTGGGTTTTTTTGTAAACTACATACTGCATGTGTGCGTAAAATGGCTTATTCTTTCTTTCTTTCTTTCTTCCTTCCCTGATTTTTGCTTTCCCTCTAAGCTTGTGCCTCCCCTCCCCCTCTTACAACATGCCACACACTTCCTGTTTACTCTTGATACAACTGCAAGAGAAGAGGAGAACAATATTTGGTTTGGGGTTGGCTCCTTAAATCTCCTCAAGACATACACCTCAAGTAGTTGGCGTTATAAAAATCCTGTCAGATCGCCTCTTACCAACTCCACTTCAGTCTGACCCAAATGCTTGATTATCCTAATCTCACTGATTAAGCTGGTATATTTCAGCTCATGTCTAGATCTGACTCAAACTAGGTGTGCTCTCAGCATTGCACGCAGAGTGACAGACAGCGCCAGCGTTCCCATTCAAATGATGCAAATATGATTTCTGTGGATGGGATCCAAACAGTTCAGGCTGAAAGCAATTAAACTCAACTGATGCAACTGCTTGACTGGAATTCAGCACATACTTACATCATCACATCCAAAGTGACTATGTCTGTAAGACAAGTGATGCATGCACACTGTACATTCATACACTGTATGAAAAATGCAGGTCTGGATGAGAATATTCAATATACTCTGTAAACATTCAACATTTTAAAGTGGCAGGAGGCAGAATATTTTTGGCATTATTGGACAAAATTTCCATAATAACCTTTCAGCATATTGCAATTCAAGTGTTCTGAGAGAAAACTAGACTTCTCCACCTCATCATGGCTCTGTTTTCTTTGGCCAATCACATGTCATTTCAGAGAGTGTTTCTATTGGCTGTGCTCTGGATGGTTGGGGGGCTTGGTATTTCCTCAACTGATCTCAACATGGTTCTCGGGTCACAAACTTTCTCATTTTACAGCTAAACAGTAACTACAAGATGTTTCTGAAAACATCTGAGGAGAGAAATAGTCATTACGATAACAGAATATTGATTCATATTTGATCAGCGCTGCCTAGTTTGACCGTTTGATCAGAGTTTGACAGTGACTGACAGCTGGCTTTCATAGACAGCAGCTGGTTGGTAGGCTCCATCTCTGATTGGTTGTTTTCTTCTGGTCTGTGAAATCTTGCAGATACCATTAGGAGCACCAGAGGACACAGAGGCACATGATTTTTTTTTTTTTTTTTCAGATTACCTGTCTCATGCACTAAAGCTGCTATGGATGGGGGAAACAGAAAACATATTTTAGCCACCTAAAAAAAGGTCTACCTCAATATCAGTTATACAGTATACTGTATAATCAATATCAGTTTAAGTCTATAATATTTTTTAAATATTTTCACAGCTTTACCTTACCATCGGACAGCCCTTTACAACGAGGAACAGAAGCTAATATATGGCATATGTCTTCCAAACTACCAGACTGTATTCACAAAAACACTAATTTTACCTTGCAGAACACGGGAGTTGCTGGTCTACCGCTGCCTCGATCGGCTAGTTTGTTTGTGTGGCGTCCACACAGCAGTACATTGTTTATCTTCCATGCTGGTACTCCTGTCTGCTTCTCCAAAGTGGGAGCATGCCGACCACCATCTACTGTATCTAAAATTTTTAGAGGGGCTTGGGCAAATAGCATTTTTATGCTAAAACACGCATACAGTTCTTCGCCTAAAATTTGGATGTTCGGATTTGAATACATAAGGAAAACCACTGTGAAGCAACAGAATGATATAGAAATAAAAATAATGGGTTCACCCTTTAAGAATCCTTGCAAATGAAAGACAGGGCTCCTTCTGTAAGAAGCTCGAATACAGAGTTTTCTCTCAATGTAAATCAATCCATATGATGTAGTCACTGTAACTGCTGTAGAAGAAGCGGGTTGCTTGGAAACTCAGCACTAATGCATTTTTCACAGCTTATGGGTTGTAGAACATTTTATGTCGCTAATAACAGTATGCCATTACCCAGGTCCTCAGTGTACTGTTTCACCTTTTAACATATTCGCGGCTGCGACACTGAAATGATAATTTACCCTGGGTGTAATACTTAGATGTTAATGTGACCTCTTTGAGTATTCATGTAAAAACAATCCAACACCTTCTGACCTTTGAGCCTCTGAATGCAGCACGCTTATGTTTGCCTTGGCGACCAGTGTAACGCTAGCCCCGGCGCTGCAGCCACAGGGTGTGTAACTTAATCACGTCCGGTGTGATTGGCAACACTGATGAATGTCTGCTTTGTTTGCGCAGCACATTCATCCCCCCCTCAGGTTGGATGCAACCAAGACTAAATCTAATTAAACAAGGCCACCAATGCTCCCTCCCTGCCCCCAGTGCTATCCCATCAGCACTAAGGGAGTCACGGTCCCTGTGTATACTGAGGCATAGTATGAATCCTTTTGTTTTCTGTAACTCAGACATGAGGATCAGCGCTCCCACACGTGTGACCCATTTTTCAGACATCCTGTAGGCAATGAGCCACACCTCCGGCTGCCTCGTCTGATTTTTCCTCACAGGTCACAGCACTTCTTCATGCGTCCTGTGGATTGAAGCCTTTCCAGTGCTCATTGACTCTTTGTCATTGTGGTAACATTGTCTTTTGTCAAGGAGGGTAAATTGGAAATGGATCAATGCAGAGTGAGGAAGTGACAAGGGTAAAGAGGGTTCATGTGTCCTTTTCCTTTTCAATACAATGTCCTCTTCTTATGGAGGCTCTGCCCTTGTTGGAACTAATCCACAGCCGTCTAGTGTGGCTCACATATCCTGGTTTGTGAGATATGGAATATATTCTTAAAACATTATTAGAGAATAAGACAACACTAGGCTGCATGTTCAAATGTAAACATGTTGTCATACAGTAGGTCTATAAAAAAATGTAATTATTGTGATTGAATAATTGTGAAAAGTTGTTAAAAAATTAAATATTTTGATAATTAATTCACTGTTAAAGTAATTTTTCATGCAAAAATGACAAAAATTGTGTTTTTCAGCTTCTCAAATATGGATATTTACTGCTTTTTTGTTTTATATAATATTAAACTGAACATCCTGCTCAATTATAGCAACTGGACAATTATATTTTTTAATATGCTGGACACATTTTAGCTTTACTTTTCTATTATGTATATATTGTTTTATTTATTTGTATTAATACTCTTTTAAAATCTATGCTTCTTGTTTATTGCACTATCCACTTTGCTGCTGTAACATGTAAATTTCTCCACTGTTTTTATCTTATCTTATCCTTGTATTTTGGACAAAACAAGACATTTAAAGACCTTGGACTTTAAGAAAATGGGATGGCCAACTAAATTATCAGTCTAGAAAATAATCTCCAAATTAATTGATCATGAAAATAACCGTTAGTTGCAGCCCTAGCGAGAATAGGCTATTCCTTTTTATGCAAATGAAATCAGTTACACCACGTAAATAATGCAAACAACCTGCGATAATAACGGAATACAAAAAAATTCACACAAGTCATAGCAGACATCTAGACACACTTATCTGCACCAAATGTACAGTATATTCAACAAAACAAGCAGTTAAAGAGATACATCAAACGCTCGCCTCTTGATGGGTGTCTGAAAACGTTTGTAGTTTTGTCTCCACAGACAGCAGCAGTGTGATCAGCTTGATCAGAAAAATATGTGTCAAATGTCTATAGAAACTTCCCAAAATACTCCTGCAGCACAGCTCAGTGTGTTCCAGCAGTCACGCTTTCTTCTCAAATGTAGCTATACGCCCTTTTTCTGAATATTAAAGCATGCTCCTCCATTGGTTAGTACCTGCTATCTTATTCTCCTTTTCCACCAAAATTAGCACATACATGCAGGTTTGTTGAATACAGGCAAGCTCATTAAAAATAGCTGATAGACTCCTTTCCCACTGCCAGTAGATGAGTATGCCTTCCTGTTTTTTTTTTTTTCTAGTTTGTCACGCTCCACGTCATGAACATGCTGGAAAACAGGGTTAGAAAACAGTGAAAATGTCACGGTGGTTTCTTCTTTTTTATATCTGTTGTCTCGCATTCAAACTCACAAACCATCACTGTTGGAGCAGTGGAAAGTCGAATGAAGATGGGTTTCATGAGTTTTATTTAGTTTGAATGGAAGTGATCAGCAAGGTGAAATGGAAAAATTGTCAATGGAGTCTGGCAGCTATGAAGAACGTGTTTAACGGCTGTTTCTTTTCACACCTAACTCGGTGAATTAAGGGTTTATTTTAACCAAACTAGAGTTGGTGATTGTTGGAACAGTGGAAAGACTAACCAAGATGATTTGGAAGGTTTATTTTGTTTCTCTTGAGTTTGATTTAGTCAAATGATCAGCAAGGTAAAATAACTGTTGTCTGACTGGAGTCTGGTGGCTTTGAGGAGAGTATATTCATTTTATGTATGACATTTTTGTCCAAATCCCTGTTGATTTTATTCATTATTCACATCAACTTCACAGCAGAAAAGGAGCAAAAATTTGCATATCAACCTGAGAGTCGTGTTTCCATCACTGCCGATCGGAGCTGCAGCCAATAAATACCCGTGACTACTGCAGAGTCATTTGTCCCGGGAATGAATGCCAATTGTAACCTTTCCTGCAAAAGACAAGTGGGAAAGGGGCTTTAGTTAGCCTGATTAATTTGCCCCCTGCTAATTTATTGTAGTAGAAGTTCACTGATTTGCTCTCTGGGTTCATCACTAAATTAGTCAGGTCCTCAATCAACAAAAACACTATCGATAAGTCTAAGACAACCAGTTCTCCTAACTAGTGGAAGAGCAGCACCGGCGCACGAGCATGTTTCTTAGCACAAAATTAGAAATATGCTGAACATACTGACGGTGCAGATGGACAGTGGAGAAGCACCTTTG
Source organism: Pterois miles (assembly GCA_947000775.1). Lineage (NCBI taxonomy): Eukaryota > Metazoa > Chordata > Actinopteri > Perciformes > Scorpaenidae > Pterois > Pterois miles. The sequence continues at coordinate 562,344 of CAMQGK010000327.1, forward strand.
CTTGCTGTTCAGCTGAGAGCAGCCATTCAATAGAAGTAAGGAAGGTACATAAGAGCAGGGAAACAAGCAGGTAGCTCACTCCACTTGTTCTGCCACTTGACCTCCGTGGTATCAGTGATAGGTTTACTGTGAGAGCTTAGTCTATATAGATAAGGCTCGGCTGCTAGAGAAATGGCTTTGTAAAGCAGTAAACTGCTGCTTATTGTCATCGCATATGACTGTAGCTTTAGGATCAGAACAGAGCTACTGTCTCATCTCTTCTCTTATAAGGCGGTGGTCTTTCCCAGCATGCTCGCGTCCAAGGCACTGAGATCAATGGCTGTTGGCCATGATGACCAAGCTGGGGCACACTAAGAATCTCATGATCGCAAAATTGAACGAAGACATCTCTCACTGCATTGTTGTCTGGTAACTAAAGATGAGGGTCAGCCTCATTTATTAACTAGGTGCTTCCTGATTGATGTAGTACACCAGGCTGCTCTCCTACACTGTTCATAGCTGCACTGTAATTTGTATATTCACCGAAATCAGTTTCTGTGTAATCCATCTCATTGTGAGTCAGGAAGTATAAAGAATGACAGACAACAAAAGACAGAAGGTCGGGGTGGATGGGTGGGTCCAAAAACACCAGACTTTCACCCACAAGGCTGCTGGGTAACGAAGCCTACAAGGTAGATTTGTTGCCTAAATTTCAAAGTATTTCAAATGTAGTTATTGTAATCCAAACCATAATCCTTTCTAAACCTGCTGAAAATGTTGAAAATGTGGGTGCTGAGGGTGCTGCAGCACTCCATTTTTTTTGTAGGTGTATCTAATATTACACAGCTCTGTTGAATACTCGATTCTGATTGGTCAATCATGGCATTCTACAGTCTGTTATTTTTTTATAACAGACCGTTGCTATATATAACAGACTGTTGCTATCGGCACAGATCTGATGTTGGACTCTGGAGAAACAGTTTTTGTGTCAAATGATTTCTTAAGTAACTAGCTGTATAATAACAATAATAATAATAATAAGATATTCCTTTATTAGTCCCACAGGGGGGGAAATTTTTTTTTTCCTTTTTTTTTTTTAAAAAAAAAAAAAAAAAAAAATTTAAAGGGGGGAAAGTGGGGGGGGGGGTGCTCCCCGGAAGAGCGCGAGGGGAGGGGGGGGTGGGGTGGTTGGGGGCCGATAATGTATGGTTAGCGAGTCATTGTTGTGAAATAAACCCCATCTTGGCATCGCCCTGTCAGGGTTTATTTCGCACGAATGACTGGCTTGCTGCACATTATCCCTTAAATAATGGCCCAAAATGATGCAAAAGTTTTAAGTTGAAAACCTTTTCAGATTTTTGATGATCCCCATCATGAAATTATTTCAACAGCAGATGATATTTTTTAAAGACATTAATGTGGGCCTAATTGGATATTGTGACAAACATAGGTGCAGTCACAATGAACACAATAGGGTGATAATGGTGCGTGAAAAGTATATACATATTAATTATTCTTGTAGCATTTAAAAAAAATCAAGATCATACCATCACTGATCAGAAAGCGAGGCAAGGTAATTATGTTGGAAAAACTTTAAAATTCAAAAGTTTGTTTCTGGCAAAATTCATACCCCAAATGTCCTTGGAAGACTGCAGTGAGCCTGTATGACAATAACAAAGTAATGCTTGCTGATAAGGAGCAGCAAAGAAGTGAAAGCCTGAAGGTCAGTCCTGGTTGTGCTGGGAGCTCCCAGAGCGCTGAGGATTCTGCTGACATCCGCCGTCTTTGTTCTGCGTAATTGGCTAAAAGACTGAGCAACTATATTTACACATCCCCCGAAGAACATTAATTACAGACTGAGAGAGAAAGAAGTATCATCATTTCGCTGGTAGCTGCACATATGAATGCCTATTAAGGATGGTAGATAATATACTTTCTCTGGCACCACTTAAACTCATATATAGGACTCAGACGGCTTAAATGAGCTTAATAAGCATGACTGTTCACTTATACATATGTGGTTGAGAAGGAGTCTGTATTAAATCAGACATAGCTGACAGCTGATATGTTCGTTACAAGAAATAACAACCCATACTGCAAATGTAAGGTGACAGATGAGGTTTTTCTTCTTCATCTTCTTCCACTGCAGGTGAAGATTTCTGTCTTGTCTTAGATTGCCTCTTGACAGTCTTAGAAAAGAAAAGGTCTACGACGTTGCATTCACCTGTGGATTGAGATGAAATGAGTGATACAAATAGCACCAGGAAAGAAAGAGCAATCAAGAATCATGGTCTATTGAGGCTAAATGACAAAGTAGGCATCTCTTTGGTTTCTGATTAAATACCTGCAAAACTAACGGCATTCCCATCACCCTCAGATTGTGTTAAGTGCTCATTAGCAAATGTTAACATGCTAACACACTAAAGTAGACGATGAACATGGTAAATATTATACCAGCTAAACATCAGCATATTAGTTATTGTGAGCACGTTCATCAACCCTAATGTTTTTTTCCCTAACCCAAAGTCAATATTTACTTGCTTTTACTCATTAACAGTTATTAAATAACGTCAAAAAACAAAGTTAACTGTCATGTTTAATCTTTATTGAAGTAAATGAATCGCCCACATCCTCTGATGCCATCCGACTAAACTCCTGTTTCCAGGATAATTGAAATGTTCACTTGCACTTCAGTTCATAAACTTCATCTTTCCCTAGTGCCATTTTGTCGCGAGTGCCTGATTGTTACTGTGCATGTGCAACTGGTCATGTCTGGATGGTAACCCACAATTTGCGTAACCATCGTGAGAGAAGGTTAGGCATTGACCTTGAATGGTTAAGGGTAGGATAGGTCACAGAGCAGCAAGTCTCACGAGTGCTCTTACAAGTTTTGCAATTTGTAGGTTACAATGTAGACACAACCTGTGCACCTCTCAACAGAGATGAGAAGGAAGTGAGATGGCTCACTCATTAGCTCCTTCTTACTGTTGAGCAATGACTAAGCACTAATAGTTTTGGAAGGTTCTTTCTATACAAACAAGCTCATTTGTACTGTAGCTACTCCTGAAAATATGAAAGGATGTGCTGTTTATTTTGAGGGCCAGGGAAAAACTAAAACCCCATCCAACAATAAAATGAATCCAGAAGGACAAATACATCGATAACATCTGCTTTAGTTTACTGTGTTAGTGTTTGCATCTTCAGAAACTCTCTCAAGGGTGAATGATGATTTACAAGGAATTATAAAGCCACTTTTAGGCTTTTTATTGTTACCTATTTGACCGTTCCTAAAGCAGACACATCCCTCATTATGTATCAGTCGGTGACGTGAATGACTTCGCCAAAAGTGAGACCTCAGCCTCTTCCTGCCGGTCACACGTTGTATCCTGATTTTTTTGGTGAACAAAATACACATTTTGTAGGTGTGTCCTGTAGTTGTGACTCTGACATTCAGTTTGAAACAGCCATGATGTTGGATTTTGCAGACATTCCACTAGAGGGGATGCCGGTCGCAGACCTTGTTAACCACTTCCTGTTATTGTCTATAACAGGAAGTGGATGGCCTCTACATTACAGAAGTTCAATGGCAGACTTTCAATTTTCCTGTGTGTGTGTGTGTGTGTGTGTGTGTTCATATTTTGCAACGGATAAGCGCAGATTACCCAACACTGTCAGGAAACCGGAAAGAAACACAGACGTCCAGACCAAAAAGCAAACAAACAAAATGTGACCACTGTCCCTGTAAACAATGCATGCAACTATTTGTTAGGTGCAATCAGGGCCAATTTGCCACTCAGCGAGCATTATACTAATGATCTGTGCATCAAAAGCAGCACAGTGAGGTAAAACACTTCACAGCACAGCTTTAATCATTATCACAGTTAATTTTACTATAATACATTTAGAGAAGATCCTTCAGAGGTTACTTTTCAAAAGGCATTTGATTAAGTATAGTGCTGTGTGGAAAAAATACAATGGGATCACTTGACCAGAGAGAAAGGAAAGTAGTAAGGGAATCATGATAAGAAGCAGCAGGGACATGAACAATCTGGATCATCAAGCTAGTTGTCAGATACTTCACACTGGAATTGTGATGAAATACTACACAGAAGGGCTGGCAATACAATAGTTTGGAGGATGTGACAATATTGTTTGCAACAGCAAGACACCTGTGACTTGTAAACGTGACTGGAAAAAGACATAGTGAGAGTAAACCCTTAGCTGCTATGGTGACTTAAAAATCTAATCTGTAAAAGTGATATATGACACACCGAGACCACAATCCTTCAGTTTATGGCTCTCCTGCCACAGAGAATGGCATAGCTCAGCAGGTAATAAGGGGTACACACTACACAGGAATCGAGCGGACTTTGGATCCGATTCCCTCCTCCCAACAGTCGCCAGCAAAGCGTTAAATTTTTTGATGGTTCTAAAGATTATCTTTCCAGATATTCCTGCGGTGTGAGGTATGTTGAGAGTGTTTTTACTTCCCTGATCAGCTCAGAGGTTCATCCTGAACGCACCGATTTCAGTTCAGAAATATTCAACACGTTCAGTATTAACGATCAGATATCATGTAGTGTGTGGGAAACCCAGAGGACAGCTGATGACGCAGTCATGTGGAAAGAATGATAGCCAATTGAGGCTGAAGTGGAAGGACAACCGCTGCCTTCATGGTGGCCGTGGCTAACGCATGAGCTAATCAAGCCTCCAGGAAGAGCACCGGGCTTTGATTCAAATTTTCGTACTTGCCAAACGGTCATAGTACAACCTCTGTGTCCGTCACATGATACCATTGGGCCCAAAAAAGCTTTTGTTTATAGATGTCGCATAAACTTTATGGGCCCAATGGATGTGGAAAATCGCCAGATGATCCAAGTACTTTATCACTCGGCAGTCGAGCCATGTTGGCTTCATGCACCACTGAGCAACTCTCATAGGAATAAACCGGAGCCCGCCTACAACGCTGTATCCAGTTCTCATTATACATCCATAGAGCTAATGCAAAACATTAAACATAAAGAACAGAAATGGAGAACCAACTTGCTGATCTGTGGCAACAATGCCACAAAGTGTTTATTTAACGTCTCTCCATGTCTTCATCCATCCGTCCTTCGTGATTTTTCCGTACAATGTCTCTAAATCTTCCTGCCCAAGTCCGCCGTGTTTGTGTCCACTGAAGTCCCATTTGATTGCGAGAGTCAAAATCATTGCTGTCCACATACTAAAAGGACCAAAGCTGTTAAATTTCAAATAAAATATTGTCATGTTTGGAGTCTCTCACATATTTAAACCTTGAAAAATATTTTAGTGTGGACCAGTCTTAAGGAACATTTAAGGATTTTTTTACAGGCTTTAATTTCTGGAGCTGAGAAAAGAGGAAACGTAATTTCAGGAGCGCACAGCCATGAACACAAGTGATAAATCATATTCACAGGCATTGTTGCATCTTGTGTTGCGTTTGTCAAATTACATCACGCTACGCTTTGCAAATCTTTGAGTTTACAATGTGTGACCAATACGGCTTATTATTTGCACTAACCGAGAGCGGTGATGCAACTGAATGCAATAATTTCCCATAGAGCATGTTTTTGTACCCCGCTCTTATTTGTCTTAAATCCACATTGTTTTTTTGTTTGATCCTGAAACCTATTGACACAGGTGCCAATCATAGCGTTCATATCTATTTTTATTTTGTATTTATCTGGATATGGAGCCTATTATTATATAACCCCAGATGCTAGTTGAAGGGAGACAGAAGAAACTGACAGAGGGTGCAAGTGCAAGCGAAAGGGAAGAAGAAAAACAGTTCTTGCTGGGGAGGATGGGGAGTTGGCTGATGTAATTGAGATAGAATGAGATGGTATCAGCACTGGGGTCACCATGAATAAACACAGGGAGGGCACTGAAGACAATTGAGTGTGTGAAGGAGAAAGAGGCCAAACCTGTGCATGTGTGTGTGTGTGTGTGTGTGTGTGTAAGCATTCTCCTATATGCCTTTGAGCATATGTGTAGCTTGCATGCATGTCTGTGTGTGTGTGTATGTGTGTGTGTGTGTGTGTGTGAGGATCATTGTTGTGGCGGGGGGAGGGGAAGCCTTCGCTTTAAGCCCTGTAACTGACTGACTGGTGCTTTCCCCCCGTGGAGCACTGGCTGTGTTTGTGCAGCATGGAATAAAGACCTCGCTCTCAGGAAATACCCGGGGGACTGTCACCTACACAAAACGCCATCACAACACAACGTTGTCCTCTCTTTGTCTCGCCCACACGTCTGTCTCCCCCGATGTATTTGCTCAAACTCCATGCGCTCATCATGCACACATCCTCATCAACAATCAACAGCTAGCACACAATATGAGCCGACAGCCAAAGGGGGTGATCATGAGAGGAACACTGTATGAATATGGAGATGCACATCATCAAATATTTGCAAATAAATAATAGCATTTTTCACAACATGCTGTGTGGGTTTACACATCTTCACAATACAAACAGTGTCAAGTAATCTGTCACAAATCAGTGAATTTATATTTAGATACTCCTGTGCAACATGTGCATTGGGCTTTAAGATCCTGATGCTTTCCAAACAGAGGCATGTGAAAGAAATATCATAACATATGGCCTTGATCGAACCTGGGGTTTCTGGGTAGGAATGGGTGGGACAAACTGCCAGGCTCTGGCACTGCAGATTTAGTTACACTTCCCTTCCCCCACATGATAAAAAAAGGGTAAAGTCTTTTGGGATGAGTAGAGTTGGAATGTACACAACATTGCAGATACTACAGATGGTATCTAAACATGATTGTGCTCAAAGGGCCTCCAAAAACCTTCAGCATTTCCTGTGTAATGAAAATGGACGAGATGAGCAGAGATGCACAGCAGGTCACTTCCCATATTTCCGATACACATGTAGGTGTTTCCTCTGATAGCATCACACACCGTCAAAAGTGTGAAAGAAAGGGTATTTTGTTAAACCTTTCAGTATTTTTACAGTAGCTGCGCAAGTATGGAAAGAGTATTTACTGCACATGAATAGTTCGACATTTTGGGAAATAAGTAGAGATGACTATTTTTTTTCAAAGTCCGACCTGCAGATTCAGATTTTCTTTCAAGAACTATAATTGACAGCAAGACTCCAGAGACTCCAGACTAATTTTTCTTACCACCATGCTGGAAATGTCCTGAAAAATAAAAACTTGAAGGCATCATAATGCAAGTCAATGCAACGTTCGTTAACACTAACTGTTAAATCCATTATAAGCAGAACTGTGTTAGCTGTCGGCAAAAGAGCCGGTCACTACGTTTGCTCTGAGCAGCAGGCATAGAAATGAATCACAATATAATACATGTCTGATTAAGTGATGATCGTCACGATTAAATGTAAATGTGACTGGCAAAAAACTGAAAATTTGGCCGGTCACCAGTCATGGCTGATCAACTGAAAATTGATCGCCGGCCAATTGATTGGTTCACCTCTCGAAGTATGCTTTTTGCTGTTAAGTAGATAAAAAGATCAATACTGTTTTTCAATATCTGTCAACTACGTATGAAGCTAGAACCACAGTTAACTTCACTTAGCAGAAAGACTGGAAACAGCTACCCTGTTAAAAGACCAGCACTTATATAGCTCACTGATTAACATTTACATCTTTTTAGCAAAATCCGCACACAACCAGAAGTGTAAAAATGTCAATTTGTGGCTTTATGGGGAGTTAAGTGCAGTGACTATGGTTGCATAGTCACAACATTCCATACAGATATGCTATTTATTTATTTATTTATTTAAACACTATGTGAGATTTTTTTTAGTATGTCCAAACCTTAATATGCAAATTGCATGCTATTTGTAGTGGAATATTACAGATTTTAAACACAGGACATAATGCTGTCATAAATATCCCATAATGCAATGCGGTAGCAATGACAACATTCATATCAGACAATATGGGACAGCTGTGTAGCGTCAATAATGGCTCAATTTAAGCGTAAGTATGAGATTTCACTTTGTTAAAGGTATAGTATAGTTTTTAGATCAGTTCAGACTTTATGATACTCACAAATCACCATTTGGTCACACAAGGTTCGTAAGGGTTACCATGGTTATGCGTCTCAGGAAGTGATGTAGTAATTACAGTTCAGTGCGTACGAAAAGATACATACTACTGTTTATTCACACAAAAGTATGTTGAACGTATACTGTGCGTACATATACAATACATATTGAGTATGTAGTGCATAGAATGCGATTTCGGACATATCCTATTTCTTGGCCGGGTCCACCTGTTGCCTGGTAACCTCATGGTGACTGCACGATTAATGTGAATTTGAGTTTTCCATTGTTTTCCTCTTATGCATCTGTGCTTGACCATTATCTATTGTTTTTGCAATGTGTCAGCCAGTTGAGCATGTTGAAAAGTCAGCAAGAGATAGCTGAGTCTGACTGGATGTTCAATATCAGGAAACAGTGATTTTGCCCATTTCAATGTGGGAGCTTCACCCTGTCCCCCCAATCCGGTCCACCCTAAGGCAGGTCCACGAGCCAGCCTGCAATAATGAGGGTGTGATCCCCAGACGACTGGACCAGCGCAACCCAGCAGACATCAGAGGTTGTTGGAAAATGTTTGTATTTGTATACTGGTATTTGTAAATGTATATGTAAATCCAATTTTATGGCCACATGGACACACTGTGAAATGTAGCTACTGTGTTTAACCAAGTAAATTAGGAGCAGCAGGCAGCGACTATACAGCGTCCAGGTTTTTTTTAGGGGGTTGTACCTTGCTCAAGGGCATCTCTGCAGTGCTCAGGAAGTTGGTCCATGCATTCAGCACTATTTGGTTATCATTGTATTCCTTTAAAGGTGAATTATATAAATATGGGTAACGGCGGATCTCGTCACACAACCTCTCTTCAAAACAAGCATCCCATTTGTTATCATCATCATCATCATCATCATCCTCTTCTTCTTCTTCTTCTTCTTCTTCTTCTTAGCAATCCAGTTAGAGGTGCATACTCCACCAGCTGGACTGGAGTATGGAGCAAAACTGGAGCATGCGCAGTTGGTGCGCTATGCTATGCGTACACTCTGTGTGGTCACAAATTAAGGTCCAAAGTGGATCCAGAAACACAATGCACACCTCTATATTTTTACAGTGCTGGTTAATATCTGGTGACTAATTATGTGCATGTGCATGCTTGAGCATTTGTGCATACAGACATATACAAACACACAAACTTGTCGCAAACAGAGATGGACATGTTTGCTGTGAATGCGAGCATGTCCTGGCTAGTCTCCCTGGAAGCAGCCTCTGGAGAGCCTGGGGACTGAATGAGGCCTTTTGAGTCCTGGCTGGTGAGGGGCAGGTCCATTGTTAAGGACAGCTGGGCCTCTTGTTTCTCGCTCTCTCTCTGGGGGCAATGAGCACCCAATATGAGGAGATTGGGTTTCTACCACACTCCCTCCCAGCCCCCCATGCATCTGCAGCAGCTTTGACTGTGACTGTCTACCCTTCTGTCTGAGGCCACTTCTGGACTCTACTGGGGATGCCAGGAACACATGCAGCCATTTACTTTATTTTACAGGCAAGTTGAATGTACATAAAATATAGTACAAAAACCTATGTTGTGGATTTATAATAAATAACACACTTACTACATTTACATGAACAAAATTCCAACCAAGCTGTTTACATGGCTAATAAGAATGAATTAACCACTAATATTCCTGTTTACATGCAGACGAGCATACTCCAGTTAACATAACCAGCGGTGGACTTGTTCAACTGTGCAAACACAGACTCCATCTTTCATTCCTTCAACCACCCTCTTGAAAAGGTCGGTGTTGTGTGGTGTGTGCACATCCAAAAACCTGTTGATATCCAAGTCTTTCGTAATGTTTACAATAGGGCTGCCTAAGTTAACACGGCAATAACACCTAAATGCAAATTTATGCCACTAATTTCTTAATTGCATTACAGCAAGTTGTGATTTTTAGTTAATGTCTTAAAAATGCGACAAGCTGCCATCAGCCGACTGCTATTTGATCTTTCGGAAGTTGTAGAAGGCGCAGTGTTAGTGTGAAGATACTGGTATCAAGTGAAAACCTAAGGATTTGGTACCATTGGTACCAACCATGTCATATTTACTTGAAGCAAAGTCTAAATAATGCTCCAAACTTAGGCTAAATGACCAGGAAAAACTGTCATGTCCATTTTCAAACAGGTCCCTTGACCTCTGACTTCAAGATTTGCAGATGAAAATGGGTTAAATGGGTACCCATGACCCTCCCCATTACAGACATGCCCACTTTATGATAATCACATGCAGTTTGAGACAAGTTATAGTCACTGACAGCTGCTGTTGCCTGTTGGGCTGCAGTTTGCATGTTATGATTGGAGCATGTTTTTCTTGATAAATGCAGTACCTGTGAGGGTTTCTGGGCAATATTTGCCATTGTATTGTGTTTAAAATTGATTTCAAATAATAAATACTGTATATAGGGCCGTTCTATGTGGAGTTTGCATGTTCTCCCCGTGTTATTGTGGGTTTTCAGCAGGTTCTCTGGTTTCCTTCCACAGTCCAAAGACATGCAGGTTAATTGATGACTCTAAATGTAGGTGTGAATGTGAGCATGAATGGTTCTCTGTCTCTATGTGCCCTGTGATGGACTGGCGACCTGTCCAGGGTGTAACCCACCTTCACTCAATGCCAGCAGGGATCGGCTCCACCCCCGCCATGACCCCTAACGGGGTAAGTGGTTGCAGATGAATGGTTGGATGGATGAATACTGTATATACATACATTTTCATAAAACAGAATTTGCACACTTAATTGATTTGTGATTAATCATGATTAAATATTTTTATAGATTGATAGCCTTAGTTAAAAAGTAGGTGTATTTCTCCTTCCGACTAGAGATGCAGGCTTTTCTTTTGTGCTTGCATCTCTGTAAACTGTCAGCTAGTTGGTTTAGGGAGTTTAGGCAGTGGGGCAGTGAGTCGCAAACTGCCATAAAAACCACAGTTAGGATGCATATTCTGAAGGCACTGCATACATGTCAAAAAATGCTTCAAAAGGCTGAATAATATCAGCATATCCTACAGGTCTTAATCGGGAAACGCTCTATTCAAAATAAGGCCTAGTTCAGAGTATGTAAACAGAATATGCTGTTTACACCCGTATCAAACACTGAATATTTTCATATTTGGAGAAATAGTGGAATATTAGTGTGCATGTAAACATTGTCACTGTAGAATTATTATTTTTTTTTTGCAGTTTTAGCTACAAACAAGAGAAATGAGGCAAAAACAGGCTTGCATACATATTTATATTACATATAAAACTGTTAACTGCTTAATATTCCTGATTAGTAAAGCTACTCAGCTCTTTTGTAATGTGATTCCTAAATGGCTTCTCAAACAGCGCACACAGCTCCGAGCTCATTCTTGTCGCCACATCTCATCCTTCTGTATCTCCATCCCCCACTCCTCCACCCCTCTCCTTTTTCCCACACTCTCCTCCTTCCTTCCCTGCCCGAGGGAGCGCTGTGATTGGGTGAATAGAGCTGCTCTCTGCAGAGTGTGCTCCGTCTGTCACCATCCTTGTGGCAGGAGAGTGGAATGAAATAAAGCTCCAAAACTGGGCTATTAAAGGCTATTTCCATCCCTGCACGTCTGTTTCTGTGGGCTCATGCTCCAAATATAGACCTGGCACCAATGACGCTAATGAAACGCGTCCCCCTTTCCGCTGGTTTAAATCTACTTATGTAATCAACAGGAGCTGGCCATACCTTACCATCTGGACCTGATCCTGCAGTTACCTCCTCCTGTCACTGCTGTCTTACAGACGCTGGACTGTGGTTTTTCTCCCACAGCTCTTGGAGGTCAGGTGCATGAGCTGCGAAGTGTGAGTGAAAGAGTAGGAACAACATGTTTTCATTTAGCTCCACTGGAGCACCAATCCAAGAAAAACATGCTGGGTGTGACCTACAAGTTCCAGCCAGTATCCTGTCATTCCAGTGCACAATGCAGGGAGGGAGGTGACAAATCCCGAAGCCACTTTGTGTCAGATGCAGACACAAATAGAGTGCTGCTCCATGTGACAGATGCAGCACCACGCAGTGTTGTGTTAAAAATCAATGGCAGTTCATTTACCTGTCATGTTCTACATTTTGTTTCGCTAAAATATAAATAAAGCGGTTGAAACAAAAAGTCTGCATGCACTGGAATTTATCAGTAAGCAGTAATGTCACCAACCCCCATAAAACACAACCAAGGAAGGACCTGTTTTGCGTGACCTGCTTTTATTTTAAAAGCACTCTGGTATTTGAGGAAAAGAAAGAAATCAGCAAGCATTGCCAACCACTGAGTCAGCCTGGACTAAATGGTGTACGAGTCATTTTGCATGCAGTAAGAATGTCATTCTTGGTTTTTGCCTGTCATGTAGTCTGTATTGATTGCACTGTGCTAAGCTAGTGATGCTCATAGTGGACGGGAAATAGATAGGTCCAACAAACACAGGACTTTCAACCAGGAGACTGGAGTTTGTGTCCCAAAGTGTTGCTGAGTTATTTTTAAGTTGTTAGTGTTTTTTAGTGATGTTTGTGATGTGTTTTCTGTTCTTCTGTTTTTCCTAAACTTAATTAAAGCCAAGTTAATTGGCGAAGTTCACGCTACACAACCTTCAAAATCGTCAGATCTCTATTCTGTTCACACTACACAACTTGTTGTCTTGTGACTGGGAGTCTTTAAGTCCTTGTGGTTTTCACGCTAGATGATTGACCAGCAACAGTGGAGTCACACATTACAAGATCTTTCACCAGGAGGAATTCTCGATGAGCTTTCCAAACTACATTTTGTCACGAAAACACACACAAGAAATACACTGTAAATGACGTAATGACTCATTGCCGATGTCTTTGGCTCATGTGTTTACAAAATAGCCTGTTTCCACCAGTTTCCACACTCTTCATTATTTATTCCTCTAGGGACAACGACATCTTTGCTCTGTGTTGCAAATGCAGCACATACAGTAAGTTCCTGCTGCTATAGGTGACCCGTCCTCCACCAGGTTTCCCCTCAACCCATGTCATGATCTCACTGGCTGTAGCTCATGGCAAGAGTCCCGTCCAGGTCTAGATATTTAGCATGCTAGATATCTGGAATGCGCCTCCGCTGGCATCTTTGAGCAGATCACACATGATAGTCGAGCGCTGATGTGCAAGCATGTGAGCATGCTATTTATGCACCTTCCCATGTAATGGGGTTGACTGAATTGTTGTGGTGAAATATTTAAAACCAGGCTGTAAATACAAGTAAAAGCAACATTTTATCTACATGGATGACAGGTGTGTCTCTAATACATTTTAATTTACATTTAATTTACATTATTAATTTGAGGGCTGACTCATAACTATGGTGCTTTAAATGCAAGATAATTTATAAGAATAAAGCACCACTCTCAGCTTCCTCACAGCTACAGGCGAGTGCGCGTGGCAGCATTCCCCTCGCTCTCCTGTGTGTTTGCTGAATAGAGGTACTATGGGTCAGTGGAGCAGCTGGTGACTGGGAGGAAGAACTTAACCAGGCCTCCTTTGTGGATCAGCTGTCTCTGGCTGAGCTTTGTCATTCCAAATTGGGTCCCTTACATCCAGAGCCTCGGGAGGTTTTGACATGTAAATGGGCGACTGAGAGCTCCAAAGCCCCACGATTACTCACTAAAATGCTACAGGGGCCAAAATGCTTCCCTGAGATGCACCGCTGGGGGGGAGGAAACAAACACAGCCTCACCGCAGACTGAAGTGTGCCTCACAGTCTGGAATTATGTTAATGATTAAGCTTCCGTCTGGACACCAAACACTCTCCACCCTAATGGAATTATTTACGGATGATGTGGGCAGTCACTATGTGGGCAGTCGCATGACGCATGTAAACACTGTAAAACCTTGTGGAACACTATATGTGATGTTGTTGATCTACAATAAATAACTTTGATTTGATTGTAATGGTTTCTTTATTTTGACAGGGCAACACTGATGAATAGTGCTGCACAGGAAAAAGAAATGCAACAGATGTTGTAATTCATGTCTAAGCCAATTTTCAGCCCCTGTTCCCCATTCAGTGTTTAAATTAGTTTAACATTCATTTAAATGTATAAAAACAGACAGGAAACAGACTGTGTGCATGTGTACAGTGTATGTATGCGTCGACATGTACATGATCATATTGTAGGTTTTTAATTAAGTAAGGCATTCAGTGAGCAGATATAGTAATAACACTTTTATCAACATGGGATGGAGTTGGAAGTCATAACATGGCAAACAGGCAACAGTGTGTCAGTGTGCTGACTTGACTATGACTTGCTCCAAACTATACGTGATTATCATGAAGTGGGCATGTCTGTAAAGGGGAGACTCGTGGGTACCCAGAGAACCCATTTACATTCACATAGCTGGAGGTCAAAGGTCAAGGGACCCCTTTGAAAATGGCCATGATTGATGTCAATGGATTCCTGATGCCAGGATCAGACTACACAATATGTTTGACGGTTACTATGTCAGATTAGATGATTGAGAGTCAGAAATTCTTGTGGTGACTTGATCGTGACAGACCACATGTTGGCCCCTGACCAATCATCTCTTCACAATGTGTGTGATGTCATCATTTTGCATAATAAGTAGCCATGTGCTCTTGTTTGTCTGAAAAACAATGGAAGATTCAGTGTGAATAATGGGAAGATGGAGACACCATCGCTATTGCGTCTTTGCACATGGAGCCTCATGGGCCCTTTTAGATGGTCGAGCCGGGAGCTTGAGTCCCGGTAAAGCCCATAAATTAAGACGGTGGTGCGATGAGAGTGTGTGTTATCAGGAACAACAGGATTTCGGAACAAATTATGTTTGTGTCTTCGGGCCAGTGGCGTATTTGTCGGACTACTGGGTTGTCAGAATAATGGCTGGTTCATTTCGACAATGGAACAATGACATGGCATTGCCATAGCTCTACAAACATTTCCTCCATTTCATAATTTCACTTCACAGCAACAACATCATTCCTGCAGCGCTTCACCGTTGTTTACATCTGTGTGCATCTGTGCTCAGCAGGCATGACCTAAAGAAAAGCCTGCATTTCTGGTCAGAAGGAGAAACACACCTACTTTTAAACACTATGAAAGACTTGGATATCAACAGGTTTTAGGGACAGGACCAAATATCACAACACTGACCTTTTGAAGAAGGTGGCTGAAGGAGTTAAAGAGGGAAGCTGTGTTTGTGTGGTCAAACATGTCTTCCACCGGTTATGTTTGTTTTTTGGAGTAATCATGGCTGCATGTGAACAGAAATATTAGTGGAATATTCATTTTCATTAGCCATGGAAACAGCTTAAGGGGAGTATTGTATTTTTCAGAATAAGGACAGGAAACATAATATTTTGTGCGTGTAAACAGTCAGTGTTGTTGATTTGAAGTGAAAATATAATCAACCACACAGCAGACATTAATTTGGGCCATTTAAAATTTTCACAATGATAATGCTACTGTATATTGAATAAAAAACATAACAGAATTCAGGAACTTATCCAAAAGTACATGAATGACAACAATTAACAAACAGGTTAGCTGAACACACAAAGGTGGAAAATGACCTGCATGGAAAGCCATCGTATACAAGCCTATAACCTTTGATCATTTCAGTAGCTCTATAAAATGAAGCTTATGGCCAGACAGCTACGCCCCAGTGAGCTGGTCTTTGGCACGTCTGCGTGCCACATGTGCGCGCGATTGTAAAACAACCAACACTTCTAACTCGCTCACTCGCAGTAGAGAAGCCGGCCCATATGTTGTTGAACGTTTACAATGCTGCTTTAACCCAGAGAGCAAACAACGCGAGAATAACTCGGCACATTTGAACAGGCTCCAGAGCTGCAAACATCATTTGCACTAACACAAACAAAATACTCTATGGCCTCAATAATGCACCGCATCACACATCTGGAGCATGTGTCTCATGTTTGTAAGAGAGGAGAAAACCAACCGCAGAGCAGCAGCCAGGAACAGTGAGCACACAGGAAGTGGAATCTGCTCAATATACTGTAGCCTGCGGCAGTTTGAGGGATAATTGCTGACACTCCTAGTAGATAGCCATTCCCTGCTGCAGTGGTCAGGGGAACCCTCTGTTACAGACAGCTGTCTGAAGCACAGCACACAGAAAGGACATGACATGTAGCATGTAAACATGGATTTACCCATGTCCCCCATACTGCCCGCATGGCTTATTATAGAAGGAGTCTGGCAACATAATAAACCAGGAATTGCTGCCTACTGTGGCAGAGTGCTTCTTTCCAGGCTGCCCTACTTTTCCGCCTGTAGTTGTTGACTTGGTTTATTTGTTCTGAATGGCCACTAATCGCTGTTTTTTTTTTTTCTTTGCTTTTTGCTGTTTATGAGGAAATGGAGTGGCTCTATAATTGGGGGGCAGAGAACACTTAAGGCTACTGCTGTGCCTCCATTTTCCATCACTGGTGTCAATGTTATGATGCCGGGCCTGCACGCAAGGAAACATTCATCACACCCACAGAGAAGACAGGGATAATGAGATTTAATTGACAGCAGAACAAACAGTTTAAGTTACCTAATGTGTTTGCGTGATGTAAAGCACTTAATAATGTGTTTACATTTAATGCTAACAGCACAGTAACTGATTTGCTATGTTTTTGCAGTATGGTGATGCAGTAAGAGAGAGAGAGAGAGAGAGAGAGAGAGGTAGCGTGGGGTGGGAGTGGGGGGGTTGAGGAGATGAACAGAGCAGCAGATAATGACCTCAGCTTCCATCTGCTGGGCACCACGGGGTGGAGACACCTTCAACCTGCCACTGGTCGGTCGCCACGGCAATCTGCCGCTCCCCATCGTCCTGGTGACATCTGCTTTTGGGTGACTGAAAGATGAATGCAGCACCAGCCGCATGGGCACAGAGCAGACGTCACATAGACACACACACTAATACTGCGGCACAGATGGCCTGAGACACACTACTGTGGAGATTACAATCCAGGCATTCTCCTCTGCCTCTAACCTCTCAGTAAAGTGGATGTAATATAATGACAGATTTGTAGCTGTGAATATGTTTTGGGTGTCTTCCTAAAGAGCTGGCATTGGCGGCCACTGGCTGGCATTACAGAAACCTCACCATATAGTGCAGTTTATTTAACACCCTCCGTATACGCTGCTCACACACACTTTCGCCTGTCAAAGGAATCAGCATCGTGTTTATGTCTGTTTGAGTTCATAATACTAATTTGTTTGTTTTCAGAGCGTGGGGAATAAATTGTTTACAAGTACTGTGTATCTATGGTGATATTGTTTTGGTTGACTAGAGTCCCCAGCCACAGCTGTCACAGTTATTTAGTGCCTCTGCGGTAACCTTGGAAACACCCACCCTGCATATAAGTGTTTTCACAAAGTGAGATCCTGAGAAACAGGTGAGGAGCTGGGGATGTGGTGATTACACACAATAACAGTATGAAAAAAGTAACACAACCACCTTATGTTTTGGGTTCACTTTGAGGAGAAGGACAGCTGGAGGGAGGACAGAAAGAGAGAAAGAAAGAAAGACAGAGGAAATTAAGGGGTGGGGTGGTGGTGACAGTGAAGCAGAGGAAGCAAAGGAAAAAGAGGGGAATTCAGGTCAGTGTTGTGGATTATGCATGCTGGGCTGGGCATTTTGATCCACCTCTGGTTTGCAGAGAGAAAGAAACGCTGGGTGAGAAAAGGCAAATGAGTGACAGATAAACAAACAAAGAGACGGAGAGGAGCAGCAATGTGAAAACATGATGAATTATAATTGGCTTTCATCATTTCTCTGGGAGCAGGGCTGAAACTTTGTCGCAATCATCTCATGAGACAGCCGGTTAGATTTAAAGGCAGTGCTGACAGATTATGCCAGGCCTGAAATATTACACTATATGCACAGTTGGATGAATGCGATCCAAAACAACAAGACAGCTTTTTGAAATCAAGAAAGTAAAGCTGGGGATCTGGCATTTTCAGCAGCAAACCCAACTGTAGATGTAGCAGAACACTAATTGTTAGCTAAAACAGGCCAAACTTTAAAGGTTGGGTTGATTTCAGTTCTCTAAAATACCAGGCAAGCTTAGTTTATAAATTGTAATTCCAGGAATGACTCCATGTTTCCTGTAGTTCGGTTAAGCAGAGCTGTTTCGAGTTCAGAATAGCCCTTTTATGGGTGTAAGAGGAGCTGAATACCTCCCAGGCCAGTGTCACAGGCGTCAAAGTCCAAAAATGTGTCAGCCGTCAGTGTTTACTGGGTCAAAAACTATTTGGGTCAACCTGGGTGTACTGATTTTTGTGTTTTCTGATCCAGCTGGAAGTGTCAGCGTTTACCACACAAACTTTAGAGCAAGCATTTGGTAAATAGGCAGTTGCTATATGGTAATATATTGCATAAAACTATACTTAATTGAGTTACAACCCACAAATGACAAATCCCACCCACGTGGCATTTAAAGGGCCATGTCATCCTCTCATTCTAATGTGGGTGGATATGGGAAAATGTGTTATTAAATTTTCAATAGAGGTCTGTCTTTTTTCGTTGTGCCCCCTCATCTCAATGCCTTTAGCTCTGCTGTGTCTGCAGGGGGAGAGGCCTGGCAGACAGGTGCTTTGAACTGGGAAAGTCCACCTCCGAGAAATATGTCACAAAGGTCAGAAACAATGAAGCTCCTCTATCTAGCAGATGTTATCAACCATACACCATGTAAAACATTAATTCCCATGTTCTTCAACATCCGCTCCTGTATTACTTTTTGCATACTGCTTTTTGTTAGTATTAAACAGGTCATAATTGCCTCTCTATTATCTTTTTTATGTTGCTGTGAAAGCATCGCCCTCAATCAATTGTATTTATTATAGAAGTTTCTTGCCAAAAATTAAATTTGACGAGATTATCAGAATCATCAGAATTTTGGCACTGACTTGGTATCAAACTATGGATTCTCATGACATCCCTACTGCTGCTTAAGGAAGTGTTTTTTCCCCTTATATATTCAAAATTTTCTTTAAACAATATCCTGGATGTTACTTAACATGGAAACATGGACGTGTTTGTACGTGGGTGTATGTTATGGCCACCAGTTTTAACTATTTCAGCTTCTGAGAAAGTCTATGTTTGTCATGTTGGCACAGCAGATGGGTTTAAATCATGCCCTGTATAAAAGACATAGACATAGTCACTGTGACGTTACCCACTGGTTTGTGGACTGCCCTTTTCAAACTCAAGTTCAGCATTTTGTCATCGCCATCTTGGTTTTTTGCAGTGGCACGAGAGCTAAGAGCAACCAAACGTGTATAAGACATTTTTAGGCGCCAAAACGTTACAATTAACTGGAGAAATAAAGCCCTCAAAGGGCAGGTTGTAATTGTAAGACTTTATAAATGTATCTACTCTTGATCATATTACAAAATTGCCTCTGCATTTGATTATTATTAGTTTTGGTAATTTTTTATTTAATAACTAACTCTGAAAGCAGAAATCTAGCACAAATAATTGTAAGTAGAAATATTGTACAGTTTATTTAAAAAAAATCAGTAGCAAAAATACATGCTTGTACATCAAAATATATGCATGCACGTAGACACAAAAATACTGTATGTGGGGACAGACTCACATTTCAGTGTTATAACATAAATCCCATGAATTTATGAGATTAAGAAACCCTCATCATTACTCATCCATCAAAATTATTCTCAAGTGAATAATGTTTTTTTTTTTTTTTTTTTTACCATCACACAAATACTATCAGATAATTTATTACATTAACATTGTTTAGCTTTGTGGTGGAGTTGAGAGGGGCAGAACTATAGTCCAACAGATCAATGTGCTCTGATCTAACGCTCAGTCTGTGGCGTATAAACTGTTTGTGTTCAACAGCTGATCTGCTGAGATCATGTGGTAGATGACAGTGGTGTGACAGTGTTTTACTGCCTCGTAGCAAAGAAGGATCTCCATTAACCACTAACATGGATTCTCTTCCCGTCTCTCATTAAATTTTCTTCCCTCTGCATCAACTTTTCTTTTCTTGGACATTTTGGTAGTATTCATATTTTTTTTATGACACCATCACTCGACTAGAGCGCTGCTGCTGGAAATCGGTGATAATGACATGCTTTAGTGTGCATGTAACAAAATTGAGATGCATTGTGGGACACATAGTTTAAGGACATCATACTTCTGTTAAACAGCATGGAATTGTATGATAAGCATAATATATTCATTGCAAGCCCTCGCGGGCCACATAAAATGAGGTGCCGGGCCAAATTTGGCCCACAGGCTTCGAGTTTGACATGTTCCCTAAAGCATCCCCTGATTTATGGTCTATCTGACCCTAAATGGGATAATTATTTACTAAATGAACATCATACTGTATTGAAGAAGACTTGAAACTAGCGACTGACTTCTGAACAATCAGACTTCTTTATGCAACTGGAGGAGTTGCCCCCTGCTGGCTATTAGAAAAATGCAAGTTTAAGGCACCTCTGCATTGGCTTCAAATTATCCACGATCCTCAGCTCAACGTATCCGAAAAACTGCCCTCCATAACCCGAGGTAAATAGATCCCTGACATGTACAGCAGGCAAACACCATGGATGCGAAGTTGTGTTTCTTTCCAAATGTACAGAAAGTCCAATGTTTACTCCCTCATTCTGTTTTTGACCAACTCCTGAGAAAACATCTGGGTGTAGATGTTTGACTTTTCTTCACAACGCTAGTCTGTTACTGTCTGTCTGCTGTCTTCATGCTGGGCAGGTAGCGTGCAGTAAAGCTAGAACTTGAGCTAATAACGCTAATTTACCTCCCCGCGTGGCTTGTTTTTGCTCGTAGCAACAAAACACTGTTGTACACCAACTGACTTGTGGAAGTTTCACCAGCCTGTTTCTGGCTCTAGACTCTAGCAAATTTAACATCACACTCTGAAGATTCCACTCGCTACCCCCAGCCAAGTGTGGAGGCCCACAGCACACACACAAACACCAACTCATTTAAACACGCACATACACATATGTAGCCACAAAATCACATGTTCCTATATACACATGTGGGCACATACCCGCACATGCATTCATGCTGACTTCCATGTGCACACACGCAAACACACACGATCCCTGCTGTGCCTGTAAAATCAGCATAGCTCTCAGAAATTCCACTAACACCTCCCACCTCATGTGGACACACACACACACACACACACACACACACACTCCTGTGAACCCACACAATTAATGTGAAATCACATCCATCTTCCACCCCTCTGCCCCTCCCCTGTTCTCCATTACAAATAGCTGAGGATTGCATTCTCTCCCTCTGGCCTTGCCTGATGTTGTTTTTACATGTCTTGTTGTGTGCAATGCTCTCCCTTATGTAAGACAAAATTACCCAACATGAGTGTTATTCTCAGTGGGGGGAGATTGCACTGGTGCATTCCAAACTCAATGAGAGATGGAGAGAGATTGAGAGAGAGGTGAGCGGGAGATAATCTTTCCTTAATGATTATTTTTACGGCAGCCATGCTTCACTAGATGGCCTACAATGAAGATAGAGGGGGGAGCAGGAGAGAGGGAGGTATGCTGCGAAAGTCCTGACTCAGATTCAAACTCGCGAGCACCTGCTGTGCTACCTCGATGCCTTAGAGTCAACAATCTTAAGTGGATTATTTCTTTGCAGATTTAACCCCCGCCTCAGCGTGAGCACTGAGGATTCCTTGATAAACATTGACCAAGAGATAAGGAGGTGGTGTGCGCAGTTAAGATCCTGTTTACCCTGTACAGAGTCACAGGGGGCTGGAATCTAGTTCAACACACACTGGATGGAAGAGATTAAAATAACCTGAACTGGTACCATAGCGCACACTGTATGGAAGGAGAACCTATGCAACATATCCCAACACTGTCTCACTATTTGATTTGTGTACATATACACAAATTTCCTTTTTAGTGACACTCAGCACAACTTTCAACAACAGCTTTTTTGTGCGTTTTACTATGAATGTCCAGCCTTTAATAAAAAAAAAAAAAAAAGTTTTGGAAAAGATCGTGATTTGTGTTTAAATAACTGATTGTCCTTGAACTTCAGTGCAGAAATGATGTGACAAATAAATCAGCGTTGACTTCTGGTTTCACACAGGACACAAACGTTGGCCTCCTGGGCGAAAGTCCTGTAGTTTTTAACCCATCCATCCACCTCAACCTTCTCCCCATGCAGTGTTATACTTAACAAGTGCGTACATTGCATAAAAACTGATTTTGTGTTGACCATCACAAAAAAGTAAACATGTACACAAACGTCCTCATACATCAACTCGTATGATATCTTATGATAAGCTATTCCTTATTTTTCTACTAATGTCCAGCAGCACTTGAGACGTGTCAATTTCCGCTCCAGTCTTTTCAAAATAAACATTTGTCCTCACAGGAAACAACTTGGTTAGGTTTAAGCAACTAAACTGCATTAAGTTATGTCACTTCTGGTGTTGTTTTAACCCAAACCATGACCTTTTCCTCAACCTAAGTACTGTAACAAAAACTACGTACATAGTTTAGTTCTATCCTTGTTGCTTTGGGTTCAACTAACACCGGCGTAGTTTCATTACGGATGTTACATGACAAATAAATCAACGCTGACTTCTGTCTCCTGGGCAAAAGTATGGTGTTTTTTGACCCACCCATCCACCCTGACCTCCTCCCTATGTAGCATTTGTCACTCTTTTACTTATTCATTCAATTATGTTTCTGTTTCATACGAATTGATCTTATGGGATATAATTACTTTTCATAGGTATAGCTACGAACGGTGTATGAGAACAGCCTGTATACTGTAAATATGAAGCACTCAGGCAGAGAGAGATCCACCAGAGAAACAACAGAGGGACAGGAAATGTCCTACAATAGCTTTTTGTGTCTGATGCTTCATGCACTATACGGACAACAACTGATACATTCAGTCTTTTTGCCCGGAACCACCCATAAAAATCTTTGAAGTGCAGTCCCATGGTGGACCTTGATGAACTTCTGGTCGCAGTAGAAAGTCAGCGTTACACTCTGGCTTGTTAGCAAACAGTACACAATCCACAAGGGCCAAATCACATTGGTTCCAGCTGGGTCATGTTCCTACATTCTTCCATACATGTGATCCAGTGTGATATGTCCTCTAATCAAGTTATTCATTGTCCTTGCAATCCTTCATGAAGACTTCTCACAGTCGAAGCAAGTGGCTGAGATATTGGCAGAGACAGATCCTCTCTTGATAAGGCGACCAAAATAGAACAGTTCATTGTACAGTACTGTAGCTCATTTGTGGGCATTAGACACTGGTAAGTGCACATGAGGTATGGACAGGAATGGAGACAGCCATGCATGTGGAAATGGGAGCATTGCATGGTTATGGAATACATGAAAGGACAGTGCTGGTGCTGATATAGAAGTATACAGACAATTGTACCAACAATATGGAAATTAAAGTTTCGCTAATCAATATTTTTATGAGAACATTGGTTCAAACGACGATGTGTTTGTGGCTCGGTAGAGCAGTTAGTGTCTTTCAGCTCACTGTTTTGCTTTTCTGGCCCTCAATTTTAGTGTTTACTTCAGTCCCTCTCTCATCCAGATGCAACAGGATGTTTTCTGTAAAACAAGCTCAGATAAATCCACTGTACTGAAACACACTTCATTCAAACTCAACAGAAACAACATAAATCTCATCAAAACCATCATGGTTAGCCTTTCCACTGTTCCAACAATCACCAGCTCTGGTTTGATCGAAATAAACTCTGAATTCACAGAGGTAGATGCAAAAAAAAGCCATTATTCGCACTTCTCAAAGCTACCAGACTCCAGTAAAACAGTATTTTACCTCGCTGATCAAAATAAATCCAAACCATCTTGGTTAGACTTTCCACTTTTCCAACAATCACCAACTGTGGTTTGAAAATGTGAAAGAGAGACTGAATAAGTATTAGTAAAATTTTCACTGTTTATACTATTAACCCTGTTTTCTGGCACATTTGTGAAGTTGATTGTGCCACACCAGAAAAAATAACAAAGGCATACTCATCTACTGGCAATGGCAAAGGAGTCTATCGCCTATTTTTAGCAGGTTTTCCCATGTTTAACCCTTGTATGGTGTTCGGGTCTGTGGGACCCGTTTTCAGTTTTTATCAAAAGAAAAATGAAACAGTTAATTATTTTTTCAACCTGAAATTCATTGGCTTTGGCTCATTTTCTGTGAAGAACATAAATCAAAACACATTTTCAATGACCGCATACTGTGCACCCCCCTACGCATTTATATTACATACAGGGTGTTTGGGTCCACTGGACCCAGGGCTAATAAAACTGTGGAAAGTGTGGGTCCTGTGTACCTTCACTCTGTTTTCCTCCTCTCTGGGGCTACTGGTAGTGTTTTCTGTCCCTCCTGTTCCTGCACAAAGTTGCAACATTGTTGAAAGTTCAACTCCCAACATTGTCTGCTCTTACTTTCCCGCACATTTTACCCTCTCTCTTGCGGGAACCAAACTATTTTCTCATACCCTATCCCACCTGCAAATTAGGGACGTAACACTGTACATATGGCTTTGCCAGTGTGATTCCTTATCACAACTGATCAAGACAGCCAAAAGTTTATCTGCTGAGAGGGCCTTGCAATTGATTTTGGAAGAGAGAAGCTTCTGATGATGATGTCGAGGAAGAGGTTTCAGAATGTGAAGATTCAGAGTCTGACAGTGACTTTGAAGAAGAGGATGAGGTTGAGCACCAATCAGTACCAAAACGAAGACGAGCAGCCCATCACCAGCCAGCTCCGGGATCAGCCCGTCAACAGCCAGCTCCGGGATCAGCCCGTCAACAGCCAGCTCCGGGACCAGAACAAGCCCACCAGATAGCAAGTGAAGAAATATGGATGTCAAAAAAATTGAAGAAACGAGCCACCCCACAGAGCTGCTAATGTGACAAGGATACAACCAGGGCCAACACTACTCATGTGCAGGACACCAAGTTTTCATTTGAGCTTTTCATCCCAAATTCCTCAAGACCTCATATCCTCAAAAGACATTGTGTTCGAAGAACACCAGCTTCTGCAGCCATCATGAGGAGAATTCAGGAGAGTGCTGGTGCCCCATCCACCCGACCTACAGAACCACCATCTGCCGAGCCTGAAGTAAGTGTGTGATGCTGTTGCAGTAAATGTCTGACATTTATGCCTTGCAAGAAAGAGAGGTGTTGGTAACATTTCTGATCTTTTCGTTATTCTAGGTGGCCAGCAGCAACAAAAGGAAGTGCTGCGAAGTCTGTGGACCCAAGTTGGACAGGAAAACACAATTTCCATGCAGCAAGTGTAAGAAATACATATGCAACACACACACACACAGTAAAACTCTGCCCCTCATGTTCTGTATAGGCTGGTGTAAACAGGCAGTGAATTCAATGGGGCTGATTTGTTGAGACTGATATTGTTACTGTATGTGTACAACTTGTGTTATGTAAACTGACCTGAATGAGTTATATGTCTAATGAAGTTCAAATGAATAAAATCAATAGTTGTGAAACATCTTGCTTCATTTGTA
Source organism: Pterois miles (assembly GCA_947000775.1). Classification (NCBI taxonomy): domain Eukaryota; kingdom Metazoa; phylum Chordata; class Actinopteri; order Perciformes; family Scorpaenidae; genus Pterois; species Pterois miles. The sequence continues at coordinate 587,947 of CAMQGK010000327.1, forward strand.
AATGTGTTTTTGTCCTCTCAATCCACTTAATTATAGCTGATTTTCTTTTTTTATTACAGTTTATTAAAAAACGAGTTGCACATTAATTCATAAATGTGATCAAAAAAAGGTAAAGGGCAAATATTAACCATGTTTGCTGTTCATATGACTTGTAATTGGGATGAAGTAAACATCTGTTGAGTATTTTAACAGAAAATTATTTGATTGTGTTGTTTTGAAAACCCAAAACTCTAGCGGGTCCACCAGACCCATGAACACTGGCTGAGTAACAAAAATACGAACACCACACAAGCGTTAAAAAAAACTGGGAAAAGAGTATTGGACTCTTTAGGTTGCTAGAAGTATAACCTAAAATTAATGCTAAAGTAGCTTATTGTCTGTTGGATATGGAAATTGAGTTTGCCTTTCACCATAGCAACTCTACAAGGAGATAATATATCAGTATTATGTTAACAACAAATATAAATTAATTAATGCAAGTTTGAATAAAAAAGGGCGTCCCTTCAATGAAGTTTCTCAGTATGAACAGAAAAGTCTAAAATATGTGAAAAGAAAATGACAAAAAAAAGAGTGAAAACATCTTCAAATGGTTTCAGGACATATGCCTGTCTTGAGGCAAAGCAAGAAAGGAAATACCCTTAAATGGCACAAAACTGTATGAACTACAGTATTTTGAACCTGATGGCAACTGAAGCCATCCCCACCTCTCTCCTACTGTAAAGCCGGTAAAGAATGCTGCCCCGGGTAAGTGGTGTAGCAAGCTGGGCAGTCTTCAATGCATGAAGAGGTTGAAATGATTGAATAACTGAGTTAGTGATAAAAGGGCTGCTTGTTCACCCCGGTCTAGCATCTGACTTGAGAATGACATGTGGTCTGAAAGTGCTAATGCACATGGTCACAAGGCATCAGGGTGCATCTCATCCGTATCTTTGGTATGATCTGTTATCAGACACGATGTCCAGGCTGTTGTGAATGCCACTTCAGTTATTATGGAGTGCAAAACTGAATATGATGCTGAAGACGAGAAATCTCTCAGTGTATTTTGATTTGAAAAAAAAAAAACAAACAGCTACACTACTGAACTGAATCATCCTCTTTTACATAAATGAGGCACATTGATGTGGCTGTGTTTACATGGCTGCCTTTTTTATTTGAAGCCTTCAATGTGCTTTTTCATTGAAACAGAATATGGAGCTGTGTTTTCATTGTAAGAACAACAAAAGGATCTCTCTGTTTGGCCCAGCTTTGACGTATTGATCTTGTCACTATTTCACCATCAAAAAACTCTTCACAGAACATATAATAGCAGTCCTGGTCAAAGGCCACAGTCCTAATGCCAGGGGTTTGTTTGCACATTACACACATTATTTATAATGGAATACATGACTTGATGAATGAGCTCCCATGATCTTCCTCTCAATCTTTCATTGAGCAGGCATGTCTTCCTGAGGGGGGGCTCTGTGAAGAAAAAAAGAGGAGAGCATGCGTTTTAAATTAATCAATCCTTCTCATTTCCCCCCTCTCCTCTCAGGCAGACAGACATTTCCTGGAGGGGGGTCTGCGGCAGTGGGGAGGAGGAAAAAAAAACAAAACACTGTCATCTGTTTTCATGCAGGTGGCTGAGGCCCAGCCTCTAGCTGTGCTTTGGCTAGCAGAAAGAAGAGAGAGACAGGGAGAGGAAGAGTGAAATGATGGTGAGGAGAAGGAAAGACGGAGGATAGAACGGGGAAAGGTGCAGGAGGAGGGAGGTCGCAGGATGCCTCATGCTAGGAGTTGGGTCGGGATAATAGCCGAGGATCATGGGATATGCTGGCCTCCATACGTGTACAAAGGCGGCTCACAGATGACAGTGCAGCGGCATACCGGGCACTGATCCAGAGCCTCGTCCCTGATGGGGAGAGTCTCTCTTTCACTCCATCTGAGTGGCTCTCTCGCTTTCTCTCTCTCTTTCTCTCACACACACAAAATCACTCAATTTCTATTTCTCTCTCCATTTCTCTCCCTCTCATGTCTCTATTGTCATCTTTAGCCCCATGTTATCCAATAAACTCTCTCCCTCAATGCCTTTCTTCACTGGTGCTCATAATCAAATTAGATGTGCTCCAAGTAGCGTGAGGAAAGACTAACTCTCTCAGTGCCGACACCAAACAGACAACGCCCTTCAACTGACATTTGTTTTCGCAATAACTTGTGGCTTAGGCAATGAGAAGAGCATGGTAGATGTCACACTTCCACACAGCCGCATGCACACACACACACACGCACACACAAATGTAGCGTAAACAGAGTATTAACTAGGTTTACGACAATGCCAACAAACTCAGAGCGGGGGTTTCCCCAGAGGTCTATATGAGCTGGATTTCTCAGTGAGACTATTATCTCACTCCTGTTTACAACCACACCTGACCTTGTTGTCACATGTGTGCCACAGCTGGCAGGAATTCAAATGTGTGTGTGGTTGTATCACCTAAGAAAAATTGTAATGTGAATTACAATTATAAATTGTTAGTAATACCTCTGATCTCATATTGGTAGAAGTGCACTAAATATAACTTAAGCATTGCATAATGCTAAATAAATGTAGGTCCCTTCCTTGACAGGTGCCTCAAATTAACCTTTTAAGGGTCCAGTGTGTATTATTTGGGGGGATCTAATCACAGAAATGGACTATAATATTCATAGGTATGTTTTCATTAGTGTTAATCACTTAAAACTAAAGAATCATTGTGGTTTATTTTTTTCTTAAAATGTGTCCTTCATATCTACAGAGGACTCCTCTTCTACCGTGTCTACCATGTTGCTCCGCCATGTTTCTACAGAGTGGACAAACCAAACACGGACTCTACCAAGGGCCTTTTGTGGTTGTATGTCTCCTGAAGGCCACCGTAGTCTCAGACATGAAAGGGCGGAGTGAGCAGAGGGGCATTCATTTGGTTGCAATGTCCAACCACACCACAAAATGTCACTAAATCCTACACACTGTACCTGTAACACTAGTGCTGAAATGATAAGACCTTTTTTTTAATTAGTTGATTGACAGAAAACGAATAGATGGCAATTCTGACTACTGTTTAATAGTAAGGGATAATGTGCAGCAACCTGGTCACTGTTGGAAAATAAACCCTGAAAGGGTGATGCAGCACTCCGACATGAAGTGGTTTGCCCTGAAGGGGTTTATTTAACAATGACCTGGCGATTATCCCACTTATTACATGGCTGCTTACTTAAGAAACCAATAATTTGACACAAAAACGGTCCGACATCAGAACTGTACCCATAGCAACAATCTGTTACCCATAGCAACGGTCTGCTATAAAGAAATAATAGACTACAACACTGTGATTGACCAATCAGAGTCAAGTATTCAACAAAACCATGTAATGAAGTCATTTAATACTTCATAAAAAAAATCAATCAAATTTGCTTGCTCTTGTTTCTGAAATGTGAGGATTTGCTGGTTTTCTTTCTTATATATCTATAAACCTATGTATACATTTTTTGTGATAAACCAACACCTTTGACTCTGGGAACTGTGATGACCATTTTCTGATATTTTATAGACTAAACCAGTATGTGATTAATTAAATAAAATTGTAGACTATTTAATTATTATTGAAACAACTGACATCAGTAATTATTTGCAGGTAGCCCTGTAACACCTGATATACTGCCTGTTTCTTATGATTTGTCTGATCAAGACAAACCCTTTATAGTCTGTCCATCACCTGGTGGTGGATGGTTAAGTGTGTTTTTGCTCTGGTACTGCACTGATCATCATTATCCATGCTACCCACATGCCTAGCCATTTGCTGCCACAGCCACTGTTGATCCAGCCCACCAAGCACATGAGCAGCCATAATGACACTAATTGCCCAAGAGCTCACTTTTCCTCTGAGTGGTTGTGTACTGCATTGTGCCTTTAAGAGCCATCTGTGTTCCCGTCTTAAATCGATCTATCGTGCACATTCCAAAACTACAAGAGGACACGGAAAGGTACCACTCCCATTCATAAATAATGTGCAAGGGGTGCGGGGGATGTGGGCTACTGTTTCTTTGTATGTCCGTTTGAGCAGGGAGTTGGACCTCTCTAGCCTGCTGGAGGTCTGGGAGAGGGAAGCAGCCCATGACATCTGACCCTACTGCTATCTAACTACACAGGGTGGAGGTGAAGGAAACGCTGCGAACACAACAACATTATACTTTAGTAGAGTGTTTCTATCCTCCTTTTAGCCTGTGGACATTTAACTTTGCATTTACATTTTTGCTATGAACTAGTTTTGTTTATTCTTATACCACCATATTACATGCCATAGATTGTTTTAATTAATAGAGAGTGAGTGGTACAGGTATTCAGTTAAAGGTGCTCTGTATGATATACAGAGCATTAATATGATAGTAAAGACATATTTGCTATGTAAAGATATGATTAATGTCCACATGAGCAGAGAATGAAGTAACTCTCATTCTGTGTTGTACTCCGAGCTTCTCCGTGCTTTGTTTACATCGCCGGGCTGGTGTGCTTTTAGTGTATGTTGATGCATGTGAGCATGCCCGACTGGCTAGCTTACAACCGCCACTTTACTCTGCGCTTATACAGCGATTACAGCTGAAGTGTAGCGCCCACCCTCTGGTTACTCCCCAGGTTATCACTGTTAGCTCTGTCAGCACCGTTGCCATTGTTTTCACTATTTACACTGTTAGCACTGGTAGCTATGAGCTACCAGCTCAGCCGTCGCCATCCTGAGAGCCGTGCAGAGGCAATAGAAATGCTCCCAATCTCTCATTTCTATCCATCCATCTGCAACCACTTATCCCGTTAGGGGTCACGATGGGGTCTGGACCCGATTACAGCTGGCATTGGATGAAGGCAGGGTACACCCTGGACAGGTTGCCAGTCCATCACAGGGCACATAGAGACAGACAACCATTCACGCTCTGCATGTCTTTGGACTGTGGGAGGAAGCCGGAGCCAAGATATTTTAGAGTAATTTAATAGGACTCCTTCGCTTTAGCTCCAGGACATATTAGTCAACAGCTGAAAACTAAAGCTCAAAAATACACCTATCAACTCCAAAAAAGCTCACAAATTAACGCAATTATCTTTGTTTAATTCCCATGTCAATTTGTGTTTTCACTTTGCAGTAACTGGCACACTATATGTCCATTTTAATATTAGCAAAGTCAGTCAGTCTTGTATGAGCTCCAATATGATTTTGGTCAGGTTCACGTCCCTCCCCTGAAAGACCTATAAACTGAAGTTATTTTGTATAAAGTTGCAGTCAATATTCACATCTCTCCAGGCTCAAAAAAAAAAAAAAAACATATCGACAATCATTAACTAACAAGGATAAGCTGTCACAACTGACTGTCAGACATGAGATCAAAACACATTGCAAAACATGACACTATCCTGTCATTCATATTAGAAAATGAAAACACATTTTAGGTGGGTAATACTCTGCACTGTCATCCACAGATGTGTTTTCCAGAAAGGTGTATTCAAGGGAGCAGAACTACCTTTCAATTGCCCTGTCTGTTATTTTAAGATTGCAGAGAGATGAGGGAAGCACAGTACCTCTTCATGCAGGAGGTTAATGTGTGTCTGTGCTCACTTGTCAGATGTAATTGAAGGGAACAGCTTATGAAAATGAGGTGGCAGGGATGAGGTCTTTAATTAGATCAAGATCATGGACAGAAATGAATTAGAATCACCACTCTCATTACCCACAGCAAAACTGGAGCAGTGCGACAGTGAACACATGAAGGAAAACTTAAATATCTCACAGACAGTGTTACTGTATCAATGGGGATTAAAGCGGCCATTAATTTATAGTGCCTCACTTGACCAAACCAGAATCTTTAAGGGCAGCTGTGCTTACTGTATTAATCTCTTTGTTCCTGTATCTGATGCTTTATTTCCCCCTATAAAGTCCCTGGGTTCCAAATGTGTGAACATGTTTAAAGCTCAATTTAGCTTAGATAGAGGATACTGTATGCTGAATAACGCAACATAGAACTTACATGCCATCTAGTGGTAAAACTGATGTTTGAAAGAACAAATTAAAGAACAGCAGGGGACATAATTACATGATGGAAATTATTAAGATATGTTGAATGGATTTATAAAAAAAATGATATGTTATCTATTTTATTTGAAATTATATAATTTTATAAAATTCTCTTTATATATAACAAATTAATAATCATTATTGAATAATTATATTATTATTATTATTATAGTATTAGTTATATTTTTTCAGAATACATTCAACATATCTTGATAAATTTCATCATGTAATCAAAGATGTCAGCTTGCTGTACAGCTGCAGTCGACAGCGAGAACAGGACAACTTTATTAAATTATTGAAATTATGTTTCGATAAGGCTGATCAATGTTTCAGGTAAGATAAAACTTTATTTATCCAGAGGGAAATTACTGCGCAGCAGCTGCAAAACAAAGTGAGAAGAGTGCAAATATAAAAGTCTAAGCTCACATTACCAGTACGGTGCAAATGAGGTACAAATCCAAAATATAGCCTATACAATGCTGTATATGCAGTGTCAAACTTAGGATAACCGTAGATCCTAGAAATCTAAACAGGTTAATGGTAGTAGGGATCAGTCTAGGTGGGGCAAGTACATACAGTATCAGATCTGAAGTATAGGTAGTGTTATGGTTAATGCAGAAATTACTATTAATAAATAATGTCTATCGTATTACATTACATTGACCTTGAAATACTGCACTCGCTCCAATATACGTGATGTCACATGGTCAAAACACGTCTTCGTCACCGACATTACAATTACATAAAACACATTACATACATTACATAAAATTGCGAAATCTGATCTGACAGCTGCAGAGACTCTCGCGAGACTCGCTGCCCGACGGCCTCATCCTATTGTTCGAGAACATGTCCTAAACTTTACAATCTCGCGAGAGTTTACCCACCTGCCCATTCCTCCTTTTCAGGGACAGTAGACCGACACTGAATTCGGTCATCTGATTGGTGGATCCTGTGGGGGCGGTGACTAAGATCTGCCTGAGAGACAAGGAAGAGGGCATACAATTTCACGAATAACACAGGCGTGAAAGAAACACGCTGTCCTAGCTGCGGTAGGACTGCTGCTGGGTCTGTTTGTCACCCACACGTGCCTCAACTGGAGCCGTGACATTACTGGGAACGTGAAGACCGATGCTTCGTAAACAGAAGCAGAGCTAGTCAAATTCACAACAGTTACTGTGACTCAACGTCTTTCTCTTTAACCGTCAGGTAAGTTTGTGCAGTTGTAAATGCATTCTTAGTGTGTGTGTGTGTGTGTGTGTGTGTGTTTATATAAAATGCTGCAAAGTTAGCGGTTGTTGTCTCGAAATCGCTCACAATTTAGCTAACGCTAGCTGACTTATTTGCTAGCTAGTTTAAGTGTACCGTGTTAGCTATGCAAGTCACGCAGGCTTTCTTATTAATTTAACGTTAGTGTCGGTAAACATTTCGTTTATAAAGCAACGCAAAGTAAACCTCCCAGCTCCTGTCTAACCGCTTTGTATCATGTATTCTTTCACTGGTCTCATAAAGACGCCATGAAGCTCACTGGGTCCTCTCTGGTATTTCCCGCCATCTCATTTCAGACCATGTGAAAATATAATGTTCAATAATATATAGGGTATTGTATATTGTTAGGTCCAAACCTGGAACACAGGAAGAAATGAGAGGCAGACACAAACTCAGATCCTTTTACTTGCAAGGGGAGACAGGACACCACTGTAACACCGCTGCTACAGAATCCTTCTCCAAAGAGTCCTGGTCTCCCCCGGCCTTTTATTTAGGTTGGGCAGTCAGTAATACTTGCATAGTCACACAATCTTATATCAGGCACATTCTGTCACATAACCATTTGCACAGAATCACAAGGCAAGAATGTAATCTATTAGTGCGTCATTAGCATGCGTAAGCATATTTACTGCATAGCTGCATACAGTACAGACCAAAAGTTTGGACACACCTTTGCATTCAAAGAGTTTTCTTTGACTATGAAAATTGTAGATTCACACTGAAGGCATCAAAACTATGAATTAACACGTGGAATTATATACTTAACAAAAAAGTGTGAAACAACTGATAATATGTTTTATATTGTAGTTTCTTCAAAGTAGCCACCTTTTGCTCTGATTACTGCTTCACACACTCTGCATCCTCTTGATGAGCTTCAAGAGGTCGTCACCTGAAATGGTCTCCAACAGTCTTGAAGGAGGCCAGGTCATCTGGCGCAGCACCCCATCACTCTCCTTCTTGGTCAAATAGCCCTCACACAGCCTGGAGGTGTGTTTGGGGTCATTGTCCTGTTGAAAAATAAATGATGGTCCAACATGTGGTCCTCATGTGAGCCACTTTCTTTGTAGCGCTTGATGGTTTTTGCGACTGCACTTGGGGACACTTTCAAAGTTTTCCCAATTTTTCGGACTGACTGACCTTCATTTCTTAAAGTAATGACGGCCACTCGTTTTTCTTTACTTACTTTTTTCTTGCCATAATACAAATTCTAACAGTCTATTCAGTAGGACTATCAGCTGTGTATCCACCTGACTTCTGCACAACACAACTGATGGTCCCAACCCCATTTATAAGGCAAGAAATCCCACTTATTAAACCTGACAGGGCCCACCTGTGACGTGAAAACCATTTCAGGTCGACATGTGTTAATTCATAGTTTTGATGCCTTCAGTGTGAATCTACAATGTCAATAGTCATGAAAAGAAAGGAAACTCATTGAATGAGAAGGTGTGTCCAAACTTTTGGTCTGTACTGTATATCAGGACTTGCTGGACCTATTCTAATCTGTAGAAGGTCACAGTCACTCAATGATAACTAAAGCACAAGTAAGCACCCACAGAAGAATAGAACAACTTAGAAGGATGAACAATATAAAAGAATAATTATTCTAACATATATATATATATAATCTGTAAACTGTACTATGTAAATGTAGTTGTATGGTCAGTACACCTGTGAATTCAACCGCTTGACACTTTTGATAATAGTAGTCCACCCACTCGTGTTGTCTGTATCACACCTTTCATCTCATTTGGTTGAACAGATTGAGCTGCCAATTGTTGTTTTTATTCTCAGGCTTCCCACGCCATTATGAAGTACATCCTGGTTACCGGTGGGGTCATATCTGGTATCGGTAAGGGCATCATCGCCAGCAGCGTTGGAACAATCCTCAAGTCCTGCGGCCTTCACGTCACAGCCATCAAAATCGATCCGTATATCAATATCGACGCTGGCACCTTTTCACCTTATGAACACGGTGAGTGCTTTCAAAGAGGTTGCTTTATATTTGTTTAAAACAGGGGTGGGCAAGTATTTTTCCTCAGATGCCAGATTGTTGCCAAGGGGCCAAACAAATACTGTCAGATGTAACCTCTATTTAATCACTATTGGAAACATACTGGGCACTTATTTTTCAGCATTTATCTTACTGAAAATTACCCCAAACAGCATATTAATAAGAAAATTACATTATATGCAGGACTGACCGTTTTGGGTAGTAATGTTTCCATTAACAAAACTGAACATTTAACTCAATGTTAACACTTACATTTAACTTAACATTAACACTTACATTACCTTCTTTCGTTGCATTCAGCGTTGTAAAAAGTCCTTGCTGCTTTAGTATCTTAGCTAGCAGCTCCTTGGCTATCCTCTCCTTCTCATCTCCAGACAGGTTTCTTTATTTTTCTGCATGTTTTGTCTCAGAGTGACGGTTGAAGTTGTATTCTTTGAATACAGCCACGTTTGTTGCAAACTAAGCACACAGCTTTACCGCCAACCTCCATGAAAAAATACTCAGCAGTCCATGACGCAGTATAGACGTACTGCCACAGCAGGTGACGCTACTTCAAACATCTCTCACGTTAATTTACATCAATGTCAAGTGTGACAGGAAGAAGCACACTAACAATACACAAGCATTTCACAACAAAAGCCTTCTTCTTTACTGTTTCTGTATCTTCATAAGTAAAATTGTTTGGTTCGTCTGAGATCTCCTGGGCTGAGCAGACCCATCACGAGGGCCGATTCCAGCCTGCAGGCTGTATAATGCCCAGGTCTGGTGTAAAGGGTATATATGTAAGAATCAGAAATTGCTTGTTAACAGGGGCACCTGTGGCTGTTAAGTCAATGACAGTTAGTGTCCTGTTGCTCGCACTTGTGCTCAAACTATGTAGACACAAGCGAGCATCAATCAAAACAGTGTAGCGGCACACAGAAGACCAGTGATTCATCCACACTAATGCATTTTTGTTATAAAACAAGGCTTTATAACAAGACCGGACTTGAGCATGCAGGGTTTACGTGATGGGCGGGCGTGACTAATCAGGGAAGGACACGTCGTGATTGATTAGACCCAATTAAGAAGCAAAGGTTGGTGTCCGCATCATCATGTTTAAAGGTATCCGCTTCTGTCTGTCCAGACAAACACACAACCCTGGAGTTTAAAAAACTAAAATGAGGTCAGCAGCATTTTCAAACACTTCGTTTTATGGGCTTGAAAATGCCAAAGTAGTGTGGACGCTAAGCATAAGCGTAGCAAAAGTTGTGTTGTAGAATGAAAATGTATTGGTGTGGATGTAGGCTTAATGTGATCGACAGGCATCATGTTTATTAACATTAGCAACATTAGCCAGTAATGTTAGCAGTGTTTACGTAAGTTGACTCCAATTCTAACCAAATATTAGCTATGTTTGCACACTGTAAGCCCTGCAGCGGAGCAGAAAATAAGGACAATCATGAGCGTACGTGACGTCACCTCCATTGGATTTTCCCTGAAAAACCACCCCACATTCTTCACATTAAATGCCAGTCCTCAGGCTGAGAGAGGAAACCTTGAAAGTTGCGGAAGGTCACAATTTTTTGGTTAGGTTACAAACTGCTCACACTTTGGCAATAAACAATTAAAACACAGTTATATGTGTAAAAACTTACATACAGTCCCAATCCCATCATCCGCTGTTTTATTTGTATGTTTAAGTTCAGCAGCTGAGTGCCGTTGGGGTCAAGCTGTTTCCATACACTAGATATGTCAGAGAGCAAAGCAGTGACGTTCTACCAGTTTTGGACCTGCCGTTTCACTAACCCTATGAGAGATGGATATAATGTCTGTGTTGTGCAGGAGAGGTTTTTGTTCTTGATGATGGCGGGGAGGTGGATCTGGACTTGGGGAACTATGAGCGTTTCCTGGACATCCGTCTCACCAAAGACAACAACCTCACCACTGGAAAGATCTACCAGTCGGTCATCAACAAAGAGAGAAGGGGAGACTACCTAGGCAAGACTGTACAGGGTGAGCGAGCGCACTTTTTTGCATTTGTGTTTTTCGGTGTCTCTGCAGAACAGAGAATTTGGCAAAAGCTGTATTCATCCTCAACATTTCTCATTGGCCATGTGTGTGATCGGTTTTACATTAATTTTAGCCCGTAAATGTGTTTCCAGTGGTACCCCACATCACAGATGCCATCCAGGAGTGGGTGATGAAGCAGGCCAGGGTCTCAGTAGATGACGATGGTGTGGAGCCTGAAGTTTGTGTCATAGAGGTAAGTTTGGAATTAATTCAAATAGACAATGAGGATTTTGCATTCAATACAAAAGCACACTGAAAGCTTTCTTTGTCAAGTCAAAACTGTCACATACTGTATTTTGACGACTCCCACTCCCACTGAAAAAGATTTGTTTCAAAACTATAAGCTCAAATTGCTGAACAATTAGTTTGTTGTTCACAACAGATTTGAATTTGAATTGGCATGCTTTGGCACATGTGGAAAAGAGTAGGTATAATTATCTACAATGCATCATAACTGATGAGTTGATTCTTAGTGAAACACACTTTCATTATCTGAACAGTCAGTTATCAAACTCTGACATGTATATTCCATAAATATCTGACATGGTGTTATGCACTTTTTTACTGAACTACTACAGATTTTTTTTTTTCATTTTTTTATTATTATTCGTTTATTTTATTGGCATGGATGTCATTTTGTCGCACATCTTCTGTTCACTGTATGTGATTTTACATGAAAACTCAAAGGGGAATTTTCTGTTTATAATACATGTATATACTGTTTCTGTGTATACAGTATTGACTTTTCCCATCCATCCATCGTCAACCGCTTATCCTGTTAGGGGTCGCGGGGGGGCTGGAGCCGATCCCAGCTGGCATAGGGTGAAGGCGGGGTTCACCCTGGACAGGTCGCCAGTCCATCACAGGACACATAGAGACAGACAACATATAGACAGACAACCATTCACGCTCACATCCACAGCTACGGGCAATTTAGAGTCATCAATTAACCTAAACAACATGTCTTTGGACTGTGGGAGGAAGCCGGAGTACCCGGAGAAAACCCACGCTTACACGGGGAGAACATGCAAACTCCACACAGGAGAGTCCCAAGCCGGAATTGAACCTGCGACCCTCTTGCTGTGAGGCAACAGCGCTAACCACTGCACCACCGTGCAGCCTTTGACTTTTCCCTTTTTAAACATTAACCTGTTGTTGAAATGGGAATCTAAACAGCTCAGTGCGATCCACAATAACCTTCAGCAAGGCAAAACTGACGTCTGGTATGGTAGCCTACAGTAAGCAGTATGTTTCAACAAATACTGTAAGTAGAACAAAGCAGAGATTTGCTTATAAGAAACATTTCCAGGGTTGCGTGCCACAGTGAAAAACATGGACATTTTGATTTTGAACATTTTGACACTGGTCAATTTACTGACATAATAACAAGGTTTTGAAGCATGAATGAAGTGTTTGGGGTAAGTTACTACCTTCTGCAGACATGCAACAGAGGTATGATGTCCCATCAAACAGTTGTGACAATTGCACTTACAGTTTAGAGAATGTGGAGACTGTTTCCAAAAATGAGCTGAAGCAATTGAGAAAAGCTGTAAGCGATTTATGACCTTTTTTGTGGCGTGTTTAAGAGAAAGAGGTTTTTGATCAGCAGTGATACCAAGCGTGCTGCCTGAAGCAATAGGTCATTGATACCATTCAGCAAGCAGAGACATTGCTGAACTTAAACAAATGGGTTTGTCAGCGAAGCAGAAAAATGTATTGGAAAAATATGAAAAATCAAGGGATTTAAAAATTGATTTGTTGAGGGGGGTCTGTAAAACTATACTCCTGTAAGCCTGGCTCTGTTTACAGCCATGGGAAACAAAGAGCGTATTTACAAAAATGTTTGACAGTATATACTGCAAAAGTATATCATCTTTAGTGTATTTGCAGCTGAAACGGGCCAAGTCTTCATAAAAGGAGTTAAATTATCACCCTGCCTCCGGCAGTTCTTTTCTTATGGCGTTAATCAAAACCTGCTCTGACAGCATTATTGGCTCAGTGCAGCTAATAAAATTCTGTAATTTCTAAGGGGCGTGTCAGTTACATAAGGGGCTGAGAACCAACCAGAGTGGCTGTACATGCAGTTCTGTGGTGTAAGCAGATGTTTTGTGTCGACAGCTGGGAGGCACTGTGGGAGACATTGAGAGCATGCCCTTCATCGAGGCCTTCAGACAGTTCCAGTTCAAAGTGAAAAGGGAGAACTTCTGCAACATCCATGTGAGCCTGGTACCACAGGTATGAGACGCTGATGAACACACAGCACATACAATATTACTTTTAATTTGGGCTATCAAAGTTTACAGCAATGATAACATGTTAACACTTATTTGCTTTAATGCCCCTAATTTCTTTGAAGGAGTAACGCAACTTGTGATTTTTAGCTCAAGTGACACTTCGGGTACCGTACGAAAACCTCAGGAATCCATTGGTACCAACCATGTCATACTAGCTTGTCACGAGGGAAGCTAAATAACGCTCCACAAGTATGTTAAATCTTGGCAAGGAAAAACTATCATGGCCATTTTTCTCTGACCATCTGACCGGAAATGGGTTCCATCGGTATCCACGAGTCTCCCCTTTACAGACATGCCCACTTTATGATAATCACAGTTTGGGGCAAGTCATAGTCAAGTCAGCACACTGACAGCTGTTGTTACCTGTTGGGCTGCAGTTTGCATGTTATGATTTGAGCATATTGTTTATACTAAATACAGTACCTGTGAGGGTTTCTGGACAATATTTGTCATTGTGTTTTTAATTGATTTCAAATAATAAATACTGTATATCCATACATTTGCATAAAGCATAATTTGTACACTTGATTAATTTGTGATTATTCATTCATTCATTCATTCATCGTCAACCGCTTATCCCGTTAGGGGTCGCGGGGGGGGGCTGGAGCCGATCCCAGCTGGCTAATTTGTGATTAATTGCAATTAAATATTTTAGTAGATTAATAGCCCTAATTTAAAAATAGGTGTGTTTCTCTTTTCGACCAGAGATGTGGGCTTTTCTTTTGTGCTTGCATCGCTGTAAACTGTCAACTAGTTGGTTTATGTGCAATGCAGAGTTGACTGTAAATATTTTCATTGTTTTGTGTTGTGTACATACAGTACCTTTGCATAAAGCAGCATATTTGTCTATACCTATGTTGATATGCATGTTAAATACTTCAAAATATCCCTTTAAGGTATATTTTGAACAGTTAAAAAATTGTATAAATTTGCAGTTAGTCTTGATTAACTATTGACAATCATGCAATTAATTGTGATTAATTAAATATTTTAATTGATTGACAGCCCTAAAAAAAAAATACCCTTTGCATGGTGCGCAAAGGCACCACAAGTTGAGGCGGTGGTGTGTCATGCACCTCTGAATTTTTCTAACTACACACTGGCGGTGCTTTTCATTTCAACATGGATGCCTTTGAGGGAAGACTGGCCAAGCAGATTTGCCTGTACAGACATCTCTACTGTTCATTAAGAGACCACAGAGACAGTCACATCATTAAATACTGTACTTGGAAGGAAACAGGCAACACACTGAGCAAAGAAGAGGCTTTTTGATGCAGGCTGTTAAAGAATGAGAGATTGTTTTGTAAAAACTAAAAAAAAAAAAAAAAAAAAAAAGGTCTCATGGAAAGAGTGGCAACCTGAGGGGAAGCACCAAGAGACAGAAAGTAATTTAGACTTAGAGGTAATCGACAGTAATAATTACAGTTCAGAAATGCAATGTTTAGCGCTACGTTTGTTGGTGTTTAGCATTTACTACTGTTGCCAGGCAGCCTACTTTTATTTTTGATGCCTCTCGTTGACTTCTTGCTCATCGACAGAATATTTTGCATCTACATTTTGGAGTATATTGCAATGAACAACGCGCTGAGCATAAATAACTGTGTACATGCTTGTAGTGCACGTACCATCTATGGAGGCCCGTGCCACGGTGTCTCGCACCAGCATAAACAACACTTAACACTCTGACAGCTGTTGTTGCCTGTTGGGCGTGAGTTTCCCGCGTTATGATTTGAGCATATTTTTATGCTAACTGAGAATTTCTGGACAATACTTGTCATTGCTTTGTGTTAACTAATTTCTAATAATTAATATAGACATACATTTGCGTAAAGCAGCATATTTGTGGTAAGGGTATTAAATTCTTGACAAATATCCCTTTAAGGTACATTTTGAACAAGTAAGAAATGTGTGATTAATTTGCAATGAATTGCAATTAACTATGGAAATCATGAAATTAAATATTTTCATTAACAGCCCTGGTTTTTATATATATACAGTATATATATAAATATAAATATATATATATATATATATATATAATATATATATACAAATATAAATATATATATATAAATATAAATATATATATATATATATATATATATAAATATATATATATATATATATATATATATATATATATATATATATATATATATATATATATATATATATATATATATATATATATATATATATATATATATATATATATATATATATATATATATATCATACATTTATGCAACAATATGAGGTGAATTTGCGTTTGTGTCCTCAGCCCAAAACCACAGGAGAGCAGAAAACCAAACCGACCCAGAACAGTGTCCGAGAGCTCAGAGGGCTGGGCTTGTCTCCAGATTTGGTGAGTCCGATTATAATTTTCTTTTATAAGCTTGCCATGTGCTCCTGCACCCCAGATATAAACAGGCAATGCCTGCACTTTGCCTGCATTTGTAGAATTTCTTTTTTATTCATCTCATGGTGTACACTCAGATCTGACATATCGGACATAAAATCTAAGGTATTTGTATAGGAACCTTTGAGACTATAATCTTGTCTAGTTGTATAATAAAAATGTACTATGATTCTTCTCAGATTATGTGCCGCTGTTCATCACCCCTAGAAACATCTGTTAAGGAGAAGATCTCCATGTTTTGTCATGTGGAGCCCACACAGGTGAAGTGGTGACTTTATTTTCTTCTAACAACCTCACTTTGAAGCTCTGTGTGCAGAGCAGGATGCTAACTGAAGTTATGAACTAGTGCATTTTATGTCATCACCCTTTATATTTGCAGGTGTGGTGCTGTATTATTGAGAGGTATAAAGTACATTTAAGAAGTATATGAGTATCAATTAGGGTTGATATTGATTAAGTCATTATCTGATGATTTGTGAATGTGTGTGGCAATGGCTGCATACAAAGCTACAACATGTATTTTGAGAACGAAGTCTCAAATGTTGAAGATCTTTAGAAATTAAGTGGAAAAAAAATCACAAAACCGCCACAAATCAACAACAGTATACTCATGATTAAGGGTGTGAATCTTTCGATTCTTGATTCAATAGGCTCACATAGGGTTGTCTACTCCGCTCCGCTGTATGCTAATAAAGGTGGTGTGGCAAATTATGGCATGAAAGTGGAGTTAAGTGTGGATGAGATTACAGACCCAACGGAGCTTTCAGAGCTAACATGCCACACAGAAAAGATATCAACTGATTGCAATAATGTGAACATCCAAAGGCAAAAGGCAACATTTATTCACGCTAAACTTGCACAAATAAACACTTTTTACTAAAACATTTTTTGTATTTCTCATTTCTGACATGAATAATTACAAGTTCAAGTTATACAAAAATCAAAATGCTGCCTGTTGCTTAAATAGAAGTGGTAGGCTTTTATACGAGCTGCCTTTGTTTTTCTCAGAAACTTGCCAATTTCAAAAATAAATCGCACACAAAATAACTCTATAAAATTTCAACAAATTACAGGCACTATGTCCATGACACCATGACCTAACTGGCAGCGAGTGGCGCAGGGCTGTGCAGCTTGATGCTGTTTTGAGCTGAACTTTTTTAAAAGAAGAAACCTTTATTTGTCACATACATACAGTTACATACATGAAATCTGACCTCTGCATTTAACCCATCCTAAGTATTTTAGGAGCAGTGGGCTGCTGTAGGGCCCAGGGAGCAACTTGGGGGTTCAGGGTCTCGCTCAAGGACACTTCAACATGCAAACTGCAGGAGCCGGGGATCGCACCACCAACCTTGTGGTTAAAGGACAACCCATTCTACCCACTGAGCTACAGCCGCCCATCTTTTGTTAGAAGCTCTGGCTGTTTTTGTTTATTACCCTCAATCACTTTAAAATTGCTGCAACAGACGAGGAACAGCTGATTTATGAAGGTGAAATGAGCAGTTATCTATACAATACCTCCTCATTTCACTACAAAAACACAAAAAAAGGTTGGAGGGAGATTACTTGGAAGTTTCCTACTTGCTGTTGACTATAGTGTGTGTCATTTCCAGTAAATGTAATGATATAAAAATGGAAGATGGCAAGTACTACTCACTCAGACCATCTACAGTCTGATCTTGAGCGCACAGCTGATGGTATATGGTTTTACATAACGCAGTGCTTGATGTTAGGAATTATTGTTGAATTAGTCCTCGTTCAGCTTCACCTAACGTTATATTTCATTTTCAGCTAACGAAAGTGACATGTGACTCCCATCATGTAATGCACTCAGTTCACGAGGCAGTCAGCCGTGATAGTACTGCTTTTTTAAAATTTCACAATCGAATACAGTATTAATTTACATATTAAAATTTCTTTTTTTTTTGTTTTTTTTCTTTCCAATTTGAATATACTGTATATTCGAACTTAGAGTATTTAACAGCCCTAGTGTGTAGGAGTATCTACTGTAGGGTCTTTTGTCAGAAAACATTTTCTAAAATAAATTTTTTGATTCAAAATCTTTGAAGATGAAAATCTTGATTCTTACGTGAATCCATGTTTTTTTTTTTAACTCCTGCTCATACTTATGATTCATGTAATGGTGCAATGAATTGGTGTAGTGTTCAGATATTGTTTTTAAATATTTGTTTTTTATCAGATGGACAATATATATATATTTAATTTATAAAGTTCATGTTAATACCCAAATGTTGACACAAACCCAAAATAAAATGTTTTGTAATTTCTTTTCCAGGTGATCTGTGTCCATGACGTCTTCTCGGTCTACAGAGTGCCCCTCCTGCTGGAGGACCAAGGGGTTGTGAGCTACTTCTGTCAGCGGTTGAGCCTGCCCATCGAGGTGAGGCCCAGGAAGATGCTCTCAAAGTGGAAGGAGATGTCTGACAGGTGAGGAGGTTTGTCTTTGCTGTTGACCATTTGTGTCCCATTCATTGCAAGTCAGTTTAATCACTCAGGCACTGGTGGGATTTGTGTTAAAAACCATAGAACCAAATGTTCCTCAGTCACTACATCCCACTGTGGAGGTTAAATCACTGAGCACTGAATTGTTCTTTGAGTAGCTGTACAGTTCTGATTAAATGATGCCGTACAGTTAATCATCTCCCTCTCGTCTCAGATCTGCCCGTCTCTTGGAGCATGTCTCCATAGCCCTTGTGGGGAAATACACAAAGCTATCGGACTCCTACACTTCGGTTATCAAGGCCTTAGAGCACTCAGCCCTCGCCATTAATCACAAATTAGAGGTCAAGGTATGGACACATTTCACATTTTTATGTTTTTTTATATTAATTTCTGGATTTATTTTCAACATTGCAATTTGTGTTGACTGTAGTCACAGAACACTTTAAATGGCATAATACATTTACCCACATTTAAAGAGCAGTCAGCCTTTTGTGCATGATGTTGACTGATCTCCTCTGTTATTATTACAGTATGTAGACTCTGCAGACCTGGAGGCTACCAGACTGCAAGATGAGCCTGTGAAATATCACGAGGCCTGGCAAAAACTCTGCAGTTCTCAGTGAGTAGACAAACTTTCAATATCTTTTTTTTTTTTAAATATTATTTCTTGTGCCTCATGATGGCAGCAGAGTGCTGTCATGTTCAGTGGTTTACACAGCCTCATAAAATGGTCAATGACTTTGGTGTTTTATAACATCCTCATGCAACAGTGCAGTGTACGGGGGAAGTATATTTGAGTCCTGTAGTTGTTTTCAAGCTGACCAGCATTTGGAGCATTATCGTTTTGGATGCATTAGTTTTAAACGTCTAAGCTGGTGTGTAAGCTGTAATGTAAGCAGGTGTTGCCTAATTGGATTATGAACAATCATTTCTTACCACATATTATCTCACAAGGTTTGCAAGAAAGAAAATCATATTCATCTTAGATATCAACCTAGGCTTGTAGCCATTAGTATGTTATTGAACTTGTTTATTAGATTGATAGCTGTCCAGCATTTTGCCTCTGAATTACCTACAAAATATGGAGAGACAGAGGATTTGAATACAGAGCTCAGCAGAAGGTAGTTGGTGCCACGGGAAAATTTTTTCCCAATGTATATGTGTAAAGAATAAAGAACTGACTCGGATAATTTAGTCTCTGTTATGTGAATTCACATACATGCATATAATGTGTGAATGGAGGTGTAGCAATGAATATCCCTTTTTATTGCAAGTTCAGTTCATCTCCATCACTTTAAATTACAGATATGTCTTTGCATAGTACCCTAAAAATCCAAATTTTTTGCTAGCAGTAGTCTTTCAAGAGTTGTCCCTTTCTAGTCAAATGATAAATCATTGTATGTCATTTATAATATGTCATGTAACATGTCTTAAATGATACCTCTCTGGCTGTGTTAATAATACTGTTATCAGTATTGTATCTCTGTACACAAGTGTTTATATTATATAATGCTAGCCTCAGTTCATTTTATATAAATTGTCCAGATTTTCTTTGAGGCAGTCACTGTTTCCTCCCCCTACAGCGGTGTGTTGGTACCAGGAGGTTTTGGTGTGAGAGGGACAGAAGGCAAGATGCTCGCTATCAACTGGGCGAGGAAACAGAATAAGCCGTTCCTGGGTAAGAGAGTTTCCTTTTTCATTATTTGAATGTGTTGACTGTTGCGTCAGATATGAAGGTTAAGTTTGGTTTGCAGCTTCATACTTGCGTTGCTGTGAATAAAAAAACAAAATTGATAGTTACAGTGTCTTTAAGAAGTTATTTGTTGCTTTGGACTTTGGCGTGCTTCGTTGTTTACATGGCTGAAACGTCTTCAGGTGATGTTAAAGGTAAAACAATGTATAGACTAATACAAAAGTAATCCCTCTCAATCCTTATTTATGACCCACTAGACATGTGTATGTATATACAGAGATTCTGCCCTCTTCCTGGATTATTTTTTATTTATTGATTTTTATTTTTTTGCTGTGTTTGGGACATGTCAGTGTGTTTGGGAGTGTCAGCCTTTGGGCGCGCGCACACACACGTGTGCAAGCACACATTCAAGAGGAAGTTATGAAAATGGCAGACACAGCGCTGGAAAAATGCAAATATAGCAAGGTGACACACCAAGAGGGCAAAGCTCGTTCCAAAACGAGAGTGACTTTGGGGTTGGCTTTCACTTTCACTGCTGTATGTGATGCTGCAGGTGGTGCTGGGCTGTGATCTAGCAACTGTGGTCAGGGAAACGTGCGCTTCCGGTGTTAGTGACAAGTTCAAATACTAAACAAAATAAAACTGATTGTAGAGGTAGACCGATTTTACAAATTATCGTTGTCGGAAAAACTGGCCTCCGATAGTGGCCGATGACCGCACGACTGCCACCAGTCTTATGGGAACATACATCAACATTTTACATGGAGGCTCCATACACAAAGTCAAGGTAGAGGGGGAGGGGAAACATCTCTCAAATACATAACACAACACTATCAGCTCTTTGTCCCAGATACAACACAAGCACACAGCGAGGAAAAGAAATCCTTCAGCTGTTGCTTTAACTTGGTTATTGTGCCAATTTTGCATTTTCTGTTCTAAATTATCCAGCTATATAACCATCTATTCATGAAAGGAAACTGTACATTTAAGGTTCCTCTTACCCCAGGAATATGCACAAACATTAATGGTTTGCAAGAGTGGCATTTAACAACAGAAGTAATGCTGGTCAGCCAAACTGTAAGTCACAAAACAGCACATCATTCATTGCAAGTAAATGGAAAATTTCTTATGAATTAATCTACATCAACATTTTCCTGCTCTGAACTATCGTTATTATATCATCCTTTAAAAATCCACCATTGTTCAACCTCTTATAAGTAGCATAATTACTTTGACACAGTTAAATCCTCATTGATGCAGCCCAGAGTTTTTAGATGTTGCAGGTTAATATCCTTGCCCATCACCTGTATGGCAGCATCATTCTTTGTGGATGATTCTGGGCAACCAGCCCAGGAGGGTCTGTAATGGGCAAAATAAGTTGACCAACGTCTTTAACAGCTAATGAAAAATATGTATTTGAGTCCAAACCAATTGCTGTGTGGCAAAACTTGAAAATTGCTGTTCTATAACCAACTCTGTGCAATTAGTTTGGGCAATTATTATGTAAAGTGGAATGAGGAAATAAATGCTGTGTTCAGGTGTATAAAGTTGTTGCAGACCCACTTTATCTGTGAATCAAATTGAATACAATTTGCTGCCACATGTGAAAACTATAAACCTGCAGGGTTTGAATACTTGTGTTACGTTTGTACATAATTTAGATCCATTTGCAGAAATTTGTTGTCTCTTTGTTTTTTGTTGAATACTTTCAGTCACTCAAATGGTTTGCATAGTGGGGCTCTTGTTCAGTCTTTTTATTTACAATAGCTCTCATTATGCAGTAATCCTGCTGGTCTTGTTTTGTGCAGGTGTGTGTTTGGGCATGCAGCTAGCAGTGTGCGAATTTGCCCGCAATGTTCTCGGATGGGAAGGTGAGTGATTGCGAAGGTCAGCTGGTGTCAAAGCATGTTAGTCCCATGGTTTCTAATTTAATGATGAAGGAGCAATAGACCTGGTGGGAAGTTGAATTGAGCTTAGATCAGTTTCGCTTATCTTTTCCAGATGCCAACTCCACAGAATTTAATCCAGAATCCAGTCACCCTGTGGTAGGTTATCTTTTTCTTCCAAGCTCATATCCCATCATAACAGCAGAGTCTTCACCAAAACGGGTTTAACATCCTATTCGATGTCGACAGGTGATTGAAATGCCAGAGCACAACCCGGGGCAGCTGGGTGGAACTATGAGGTTGGGGAAGAGGCGAACCATTTTCAAATCCAGCACCAGTGTACTGAGTATGTATCCTCCTTGAATTAATGTTTGCCCTTTTGGTCTGTCTAGCTTGTGTTTCTGATGACTGATATTTCATCGTTCTAGGAAAACTGTACGGCGGTGTGGAGTATGTTGACGAGAGGCACAGGCACAGATTTGAGGTAAAACAGCATTTTAAAACCTTTTTGTCTGGGAGTGCAAAACAAATGTACTCTACTGTGGCTTTATTCTGCTTGAGGCTCCATTTTAATCTTTATGGTTTAAATCTCTGTATGATGTAGTATTGAAGTATAATAAGATGAACTCATAACCTTATCAAAAAAAAAACCTTTCCTGAACCCCTGAACCATTGCTATTTTAGGTCAACCCTGAGCTGAAGCACCACTTTGAAGAAAAGGGTTTTCAGTTTGTCGGGCAGGATGTGGAAGGAGAGCGAATGGAGGTCATTGAATTGGACAGTGAGTGGAAAGTGTCACTGAAAACAAGCATTCACCTGCTGTTGCTAATGAATGCAACACAGTTAATGGGCTGCTTTTCTAGACAGAGCAACCACTCAGAGTGCTTTTACAACACAAGCCAGCATTCACCCATTCTCACACGCAGACAACTGCACTGGCAGAGGCTGCCATGCAGGAGTGATAAACCTGCATACTCACAAGGGAACAATTTGGGGTTCAGTATCTTGCCCAAGGACACTTTGACATGTAGACTGCCGGGGCCAGGGATCCTAATGGACCTTCTGATTAACAGACGACTGCTCGTCTGAGCTGCAGTTACCCACATGCTATATTGCACCATAATGCTATAATGGCTAACCTTGAGGATGTACTTGTATCATCTGTACTGTTTCTTCAACATGCTTTGCCTCAGATTGTCCTTTGTTATGAAAATATGAAAAATATGATTCAAAAATTATTTTCTTTAAAACGGTCACTATGTCCTGACAGTAGTGCCTGAGATAGGTAATGTGAAAAAAAATCATGTGTCTCTGTGTCCTCTGGTGCTCCTAATGGCATCTGCAAGATTTCACAGACCGGAGGAAAACAACCAATCAGAGCCAAGCTGGAGCATGACATCTCTGAGCAGCTGTCAATCATTCACAAAATGATCAAACGGTCAAACTAGGCAGCGCTGATCAAATATGAATCAATATTCTGTTACTGTAATGACTATTTCTCTCAAATGTGTTCAGAAACATCTTGTAGTTACTGTTTAGCTGTAAAATGACAGCCATTTTGAGCTCAATTGAGGGAATACCAAGCACCACCCACCAGCTGGAGCACAGCCAAAAGAAATACTCTCTACAAGATGTTTCTGAAAACATTTGAGGTCAGAAATAGTCATTACAGCAACAGAATATTGATTCATATTTGATCAGTTTGTCTGTTTTATTGGTGTTTGCGAGTGATTGACAGCTGCCTCTGTTGAATGAACACTCTCTCTGAAATGAGCTGTGATTGGCCAAAGTCTCCCATCACAGGCAAAAAATTTTTAAATCCTGAAAACGGAGTTGTGATGAGTTGCAGAAGTCTCTCTCAGAATACTTGAGTTACAATATGCTGAAAGGTTATTATGGAACTTAGTTTAACTCTTGTACTCTTGACGTATCTCTCAGTGAAAGGGAGTATTTGGTGTACAGTAATGAGGAATGTAAATCAAATTTAGCGTTTTAGCTCCATAGACGCCTCCCTCACCTGTCATTGGATCAGGAGGAGGACGAGGGAGAGATGTGAGATTTTCTGCTCCTGCAGCGCAGGAAGTACATTCGGTCGTTTCACGTCATCATCCTGGTCATGTGCATGGACTGCTGTGCTACAGTGATACAGAGACAGCTGAAAATTAGCAAAGCTTCCCTTGAATGAATTAGACCTCAGCCATGTTGTTTTGGAAATGAAAACAATGGATGAATTTTTGCAAACACCAAGTGCAGGATGAGTCCTAAAACATTTGAAACTGTTTACAGGAAGAGAGAAGACTGGGCTTGTGAAAAAGATAAATGAAAACTGGAAAAAATGTAAAAACTGAAAATGTATTTTTCATTTCATGGGGACTTTAAATATGTTAGCCATGTGTTTTGTACCGTGTTTTTCGCACTATAAGGCACACTTAAAATCATCCCCGTTTAACTCAGACACTGATGATGAAGGATTTGATGGATCTGTGGAAGAGGAATGAACTGAAAAGTGAGTGTACTGTTTTGTATTTCATGTGTTACAACTGAAAAATGTTGAGAGTTATTGAAGTTATTGAGTTATTAAATGAACTGAATAAACTTTGACTTATCTGACCGTTTTGTTTCGCTTAACGCGCCTTATAATCTGGTGCGCCTTATAGTGCGAAAAATACGGTACAAGTCGCATGCTAACTGTGGTATACTGTGTGAAGCATAATGTTGTGTAGGAGGTTAGTCTGTCTGTACTAATCCACTGGTCTTTATCGTTTCAGATCATTGTTACTTTGTTGGAGTGCAGTACCATCCAGAGTTCACCTCGAGGCCCATCAAACCTTCTACTCCATACTTTGGTCTCCTGCTGGCTGCTGCAGGAAAACTCCAGGGTTTCCTGGCAAAGAACTGTCGCCTCTCTCCACGGTAAGCTCTGACACAGCACTGTGTTATTCAGATGTTATCTGGATTTATGATACAGTTACTATATGATGCTCTAGCAGTTCATAATTTTGATCTATTCTCTGACGTTCCACTTTTACTCCCAATTTTGCAATAAATTTAACTATGAAGCATCATTTCAGTGCATTATATCCATGTTTTTTTCTGTCTGCACTGGCTAATTCAATTTAACAGTGGTTCTTTTAGAGTGGCATCAAATCACATTTAAACACAGGGAATATATTTTTCATATTTAATCTGTCGACTGACGTTAATGCTGACTAAAATCAAATACCTTTGATTGGGACATTACACCCATGAGGCAGCAATTCTTACCATAGTGTACCAAGTAAAGACATTGCATCTGTGTTTTTATGAAACCCTTTACACGATACTGTAATATTATTGGCATTTTTATGCATCGTTGAATTTACTCAAATGTAGTTGACTTGTCAACCTGAATGGAAATTTACAAGCATTTTTATTCCGTGTCATAGTCTACTCTCTTACAGTTAGTTTACAATGACACCATGTCATCGTTGCTCCTGCAAACCCTGTCAGACATTACTGCTATAAACCTCACTTTATGTATTCATCTTGTGTTGCAGGGACACGTACAGCGGCAGCAGCTCTCCTGAAGCAGACATCTCCGAGCTCAAGTTCCCCTCGTTGTCCTGAGACTAAAGCACATGTAGCTGTTGTGTTTGTGAGTCACTCCTGCAGAGAAATGCAAAGCCAGCCTGCTCTTAACTGATGCAGCAAAACCGTTTTTATATTCATATGGATTCAATATGTTGCTACAGTAACTATTTATACTCTAAATATATCGAGTCTTGTTCTTCGTTGTG
Organism: Pterois miles; assembly: GCA_947000775.1. Lineage (NCBI taxonomy): Eukaryota > Metazoa > Chordata > Actinopteri > Perciformes > Scorpaenidae > Pterois > Pterois miles. Next base: position 613,881 of record CAMQGK010000327.1, read on the forward strand.
TAAAGGTGAAGGGATGTCTTGCCGTTCACTCTGTGGAGGTTTAGAGTTTCTGCAGTAAGCAGTGTTATGGGGAATTGTAAGAAAAGACTTCCAAGAGAAAACTTTTGGAGGAATGAAAAAGAATAGTATAGATAGTCATGAATGGTAAAACTTCAGCCTTTCATGTTACAGTTTGTGCAGCTCTTTGCAACTTTAAGGACATGGTGCTTGGGTAAAAATTGTGATGTGGTCAGTGTATTTTGCAGTCAAGTGTTGACTGGCCGATCGGACGAATATATCAGCAATCAGCGGAGTGCACCGTCAGCAATATTTGTCATTTTCTTTTGCTAATTTGTCTTCCTCTGAAGAACGAGAGGTGCCGGGCAGCAGCAAATAAGGGTTTATTTCAACCCAAACCAGAGTTTGGGATTGTTGGAAAGCCTAACCAAGATGGGTCTGGTGAGTTTTATTTCATTTCTGTCAAGTTTCTCCGCCCCTGGAACAGCTGATCCCCAGCTGAATCTAGGGCAGCGGGTTGGTGCTTCGTAGGGTGACCAGATCCCAAACAAACCAAATGTGGGACGAACACTATGTTTGTGTGGGACATTGTGGGCCATGTTACCAAGGGTGAGAGGTTATCTACAATTTAGTTATAACGTCTATCTAACATAGATATTAAGAATTTCTATTCTGCCCCTTGGGCTGCACGGTGGTGCAGTGGTTAGCACTCTCACCTCACAGCAAGAGGGTCGCAGGTTCAAATCCGGCTTGGGACTCTTCTGTGTGGAGTTTGCATGTTCTCCCCGTGTTAGCGTGGGTTTTCTCCGGGTTCTCCGGCTTCCTGTCCGGGTTCTCCGGCTTCCTCCCACAGGTTAGGTTAATTGATCACTCTAAATTGCCCGTAGGTGTGGATGTGAGCGTGAATGGTTGTCTGTCTCTATGTTGTCTGTCTCTATGTGCCCTGCAATGGACTGGCGACCTGTCCAGGGTGAACCCCACCTTCGCCCGACGCCAGCTGGAATCGGCTCCAGCCCCCCCACGACCCCTAACGGGATAAGTGGTTGACGATGGATGGATATTCTGCTCCTTATATTGTAATATGCTATTTGCCCAAATGCATCCATAGATCAGCACATCTCCTTTTGAGCCGCATGTTTCTCATGAGGAACAATCAATACAATACAATACAACAATCAATATGTGGGATGAGGGATAAAAATGCTGTGCAGTCCCCTGTAAAGTGGGACACCTGGTCACCCTGACAGACACTCATACCTGCACAAATATACAATATTTGCAATCACTGGTTGTTTGGCTAACGATGGCCGGTTGGAAAATTTGAACATATCGTCCAACCCGTATTAAGTATTAGAAACCTGTGACTAGCTCATATTACTGTAAGTACATCAGTTTGCAGCAGTGACAGTCAGGGTCTGTGCAATCAGGTTTCTTATTGGGGTTAGCCATCCCGCAAATCAGTCCTAAGAAACATTGTGACTTTGTACAGTTTTTTGCAGCTTACCGTATATTGCAAAAATTGTGCCTTTTTATCATTACAATTAGACATATCAGTGATGCATTTACTTTTTTGAAAACTGTTTTATTGTTTGTCTTACGTACTTATTTTATGTATTAATGTGTTTCTCCTTTTAGGTGTAATACCAGCTTACATAACTCTCATTCAGGGGTACGACACCAAAGTGAGTAAGCTACATGCCACTCTGGTTTCAAATAATCTTGCACTATTATATAGAGTGTACATGCGAAACCATACGAGTATGAGATTAAGCCAGATCACTAAGGTGGTGACTGGGGGTATGTACTGTACTGTATTATTTTTTTCATTATTTCTTTTATTGTAATAAGGTGAATTTGTTTTGAATCTCACAAGGACAATGGGTTTTAATTTCTTCATGAAAGTTTTAATGGATTATGCACTTTGGGGTGTTGGTACTTAAGTTTTTATGCCTTAAACCTGAACACACCAGTTCTGCTTGCACGACTTTTATGTTTGAGACCTTTCGCCTGCTGACATCAACAAACAGTTTTTAACTCCATTGCCTTTTACTGCCATATCTGACCCATAACTTCCTAAAATGAATTATACTGACATACAGTCGTCTGATAAGCCAACCAGCTGAAAGTGACCCCTCAGTGAGTCAGCAGTATTAACTGAAAAAGAAAGCTCGGCATATGAAAAGTGATGTCTTAAAACTGAAAGGAAAAACTACAACTGCAGGTAATGAGCATCAAGCTTCCATGGTACATGTTACATTATCACTTGGAGTCCTGGTTAGTTCAATCATTGCTGCCAATGCCTTTGTTTACCTGTTGGGGATGTATGAAAAAAAACATGCAGTATTTTTGTATTTATGAAGTTCAGAGGCATGTGTGATGCAATGTGTGTTTATTCTGAATAAATCTATTTTTGTTCCTCTTGACAATTTAGCTTTTATTCTAGTGGAGCTGATAATCAGCAAGTTCTGCTATGATATTAAGTGTATATTCTTTAGTGTGTAATCACATGATAATAAGAACCATGTTTCTGTTGCCTCAGAATGAGTCGTTAATATTAACAGAGGGAGCGGGTCCTCTCTTCAGAGTCCACCATGTTTCTATAGTAGCCCAGAACGGACAAACCAAACTCTGTTAACGTTGCCTGCTTGGGCCGGAGTCTCTAACGTCTCTCTTGCTTCACCACTCACTTCCCACATACACACTCTCTACACACTGGCTGTGCTCCAAATGACCTACGCTATTCTTACAACCGGCTCAAGATGGGGCCATTCGTGTTTTCACGTCGGCCGCCGTAGCTCTCCAACACGCTTGACACGGGAGAAGCTTTAGTCGGTTGCAGTCTCCTCGCCTCACTGCAAAATGCTGCCAGATCCTACAGACTGCACCTTTTTAAAGAGACTGAAAAGCTTTGTTTTCACTGATAGCATTTCAGTGTTGTTTGGTATTGGAAACACTTCAAACTGCTGGTGTGTTTAGTGTATTTATATATAAAATCTAAAGTGCTCTATCAGCCTCTAGATCAGGGGTGGGCAATTATTTTTCCTGGGGGGCCACATGAAAAACCAAGATTGTTGCCGGGGTCCAAACAAATACTGTTGCAATAGAAAACATACTGGGCTCTTATTTTGCAGCATGTATTATACAGGAAATCACTCCAGACAGCATATTACTAAGAAAATGACATTATATGCAGGAGTCTTTGAACCGTACAGGACTGACTGTTTTGGGTCGTAATGTTTCCATGAACAAAACTTAACATTTAACTTAACATTAACACTTAGATTTAACATTTAGTCCCTCGACTGTCCTCTCCTTCTCATCTCCAGACAGGTTTCTGTATTTTACCACATGTTAAATCTCAAAGTGACAGATCCAGTAGTATTCTTTGAATACAGCTATGTTTGTTGCAAACTAAGCACACAGCTTTACCGCCAACCTCCACGCAAAAATACTCAGCAGACCGTGACTTATTATAGACGTGCCGCCTCAGCAGGTGATGCGACTTCAAACATCACTCACATTAATTTACATCAATGTGAAGTGTGACAGGAACAATCACACTAACACCACACAAGCATTTCAAAACAAAAGCTACTTTCTTTACTGTTTTTTTAGCTTTGTAAGTAAAATTGTGTGGTTTGTCTGAGACTTCCCGGGCCAGGCAGAACCATCATGAGGGCCGGTTTAGGTCTGCTCAGGAGGCTGCCCTATGCATTACACCTCAATATAAACTTGGGAAAAACATTTGGAAAATTAGTGTTTGATGGGTTATTTCTCTGTTGTTCAAATGCTAACTGTCATTGTATTTTACATGGTTGGAAAGCCTGTTTATTTACCTTCTCAATGATGTCTAACTTGTGAGGATCATTCATTTGTGGGATGAGCAGCACGGCTGATTATGTGGGTAGCGCCCAAGTGAAATTTACCAGCATTCACTGCCAATACTAAACAGTGTATTCTCCTGTTGGTGTTGACTCTTGTTTTGAGCTCCAGCTGCTGCCAATCAGGCACCACAAGACAAGATCACAGCATCACAAAATGATCCGGTTGATTTCAATCAGGTATCTGATCGCAGCAGCTGGAGCTCAAAACAAGAGCCAACACCAACAGGACAATACACTGTTTAGCATTGGCAGTGAATTCTGGTAAATTTCACTTGGGCGCTACCCACATAATTAGCTGTGCTGCCCATCCCATAAGTGAATGATCCTCACAAGTTAGACATCGTTGTGAAGGTAAATAAACAGGCTTTCCAACCATGTACAACACAAAGACAATTAGCTCTGTAACAACAGACAAATAATCCACCAAACACTAATTTCCTAATTTCACTAGTGTTAACTGTATGTTTGGACCACAGATTGTACCTTTAACCCACTTATGACCACAACTGAAATTTTCAGTTTCCTTCAGAAATGTTCTCTGAGCTTGATAAACAAATAATAAGAGTTTTTCAAAATCATCAAAACTGTTTGGCTGAAAAGTGAGTGGACAAATGGGACTACTGTTATTGCAACAGACTCCCTTATGTTTTAGGAAAACTCTCCCACGTGCCCAAATACTAGATCTAGTAAGTTAAGAGCATGGTTGTATCTCAGAATCCTGGAGCACAATCAAGTATTTGGTATCTATGAACTCATAACAAGTTTAATATCATATATGCATTTATCATATATGCATATGCAGACATCTGCAGTGTAAATTTGACAAACAATTTTATCCTTTTTCCTCATTTTCCAAAATCCTGACTGACATTTTTAGAAGCATGAAAAATTGTAACACTGATAGTCAAAGTTGTACTGTTAGATACTTGTCCAAAGTATGTTTGTACCAAAGTTCAAGCTTTTTCACCAGTCAGAACAAATGTCTAATGTCTGTCAAATGTACTAAATATCATCTTTAGGCACAAATAGGTTAATGACACCTCTGTTCAGTTTTAAAATAGCCACAGTGACTAGACTAAAGGAGACATGTAGTCGTTAAAGAAATAGCATAAAATCTCCAACAAAACCTACTGTAGAAACAGGAATTGCATAACCTGAGCCGCTCTTAGTGTTTCCCCAGGGAATATAAAGCAGTATTGTTGTCAACTTCCCTTTTTAAAAGTCAATGTTCACTCTGCAGACAGGACCATAAAGTTTTGCAGGCAACAGTTGCCCACCCTCAGCGCCTGACTGTTTTTGATGACATGTAGTTACATGAGATGGAAACTAGGAAACTACAAGGTTTGCCTTGATATGGTATTAAATTCAACCATTACTTCCTCATGATTGCCCCCCTCATCCCGCGTCGGCCCCTCCCCGTGTCCTTGTGCGGCCCCGCCTTTTGTCAAGTATCAACAGGCGAACTCCACACCCCTGCACAGCACACTCATGCACATGCCCACAGTAGCAGCTGAGAACTGCAGCTGTACTGGGGACCTACTTTGAGGGACAGATTTCTCCTCCATACCTGCTTTTGAAGAGGCTGAACCACCATGGGAATGAGACTGAGACTTGTGCCGCAGCCATCAGCTGCATAGGAGTCTGGGATGACTGTCGGCAGACTGCTCTGCTGACTGTGAGACTGAAAAGGTGTGGCTGCTGTGGTTGTTTCTCAACATTTGGAGCGTCAAAGATAGGGAAGCAACTGCTGGGAAGCTGATGTGGGATTGCTAGTCTCTTACAGGTTTCATCTCTCTTTTTTTTTTTTAAATCTTTCTCCAAACCCCATGGTACCATCTAGACTACTCGATATCTTCCTCCTCAACCATTCCTAACTTTACTTTCAACCTCTTTTATAATTCTTGCTGTATATATCTTCTTTCCCACAGCTTCTATACACCTCTGTATCCCCATAATGTGCATTTACTGTCATCCCTCTCTCCCACCACCAGGCAGCAACAATGGACCTGACTTTGTGGCAGTACCAGTTCCGGATCATCATGCTGGGGGACTCCACAGTGGGCAAGTCCTCCTTGCTGAAGCGCTACACTGAAGACTTGTTCCTGGAGTCTATCAACCAGACGGTGGGTGTAGACTTCTATGTTCACTTCCTGGAGGTGGAGCCGGGGGTCCGAGTCAAGCTCCAGTTCTGGGACACGGCTGGACAGGAGAGGTTCAGGTGAGGATGCACCAGTCCTACTATCAGTACTGTAAGACAGTCCTTAATATTCAAGAAATGACTCATGAGCATGCAAATACACTATCCAAATAAACTACCACTGGTAAATCCATTCACACCGGAGCTGTTCATCAGTGTTTGCTTTCAGCGATTACTGTGCATCCGCCCTGTCACCCTCACTAGATCAGTGTGCAATGTGTACAGAGATGCAGGATGCATAATACTTGAAGTTGAAAGGGCATTATTCTTCATGCTCAGCATATTTAATGAAGAAAAAAATGCTGTTTTATTCTGTCTCTAAATTCATTATATCAGTTCTCCAGTTGAATGAACCGTAGCAAATTGCAAACCGTGGCCGTTTGTGTTTACCTCCTCTCTGCATGGCATCCGTAGCCTGCTAATCCCCACCTGAGTCAGCGAAAAACTCTGCCAGATCAGGTTTGTTTTCACACAGAAGTAATGCAGAAATACGTTTTTACCAGCTGGCTGCTGGGAGGACCGTTTACCAAGCCTGACTCATGGGGGAACTGCAGGCCTCTTGATGGTTTCATGATAAGGGTGAGGAAAAACACAGTGGTAATCAATTTCTTACAAAGAAACAGACTCTTTGTCAGTCTGCTTATCTAAAAGGCGCTCAACTTAAACAGTGTGGAGAATCAGCTGGTTATTTGCTCACTTGAACAGGAAATAAGCTGTAGGAAAGTCTGAACTCTGCACGACCCAGTGAGGACTTTGAGAGGCGTTCATGTGCTGATATTCCAACCTCCTCCATGTTTCTTTACGTTTTCCCCCCGTGTCTATCTCCTTTACTCAGGTCAGTGACCCGTTCTTATTACCGCAACTCAGTCGGAGGCCTGCTGGTGTTCGACATGACCAACCAAGCCTCCTTTGACCACATTAAGGAGTGGCACACTGAGGTGTGCGAGCGAGTGCAGCCGCACAACGTTCTGTTCGTCCTGGTGGGACAAAAGAGTGACCGAGACGCTGAGGGGGAGAGGGCGGTGAGTCGGGAGGAGGCTGAGAAGCTGGCCGGGGAGCTAGGGGTGCCCTACGTGGAGGCCTCCGCCAAGACGGGACAGAACGTAAAGGAGGCCTTTGAGCTGCTCGCCCGGCGGGTCTACCAGGGTCTGCTGAGCGGAGAGGTAGCGCTGCAGGAGGGCTGGGATGGAGTGAAGTGCTCGGTGCCACAGGCGCTGCAGTTGCAGAGAGCCAGCCAGGCGCAGCCCAGCGCAGCCTCCAAGGACAGCAAGAAGTGTTGTGCTTAAACTGTGGACTGGTGTTGATCTCCCAGAATGCACCTTTGTTACCGTAGAACCAAAACTGGGCCCCAGGAAGTTGGCTCTGTGACTTTATGTACAATACTTCCTGAATTGGGTTAAGATTTAAATGTTAGAATTAAAGGTGTGTGTGACTGATATTTTTAGCCATGACGTCGGCAATATTGGTTGGTTGGCTGGTTGGACTACCACCACTTTGCACCGGACTGACATACCTAAAAACTATTGGATGGATAGTTATGACATTTTGCACAGACATTTGTGGTCCTCCACAGATGATTTCATACTGACGTTGGCGATCCAGACTTTTCATCTAGCCACACCAGCAGGTTGACAACTATTGCACGAATTGCTGTGAAATTTGTTGTTTAAGGTCCCTTAACTTTTAATCTAGCACCATCATCAGGTCAACAGTTCAATTTGCCCAAACTTTGGTTTATGAAAACTGATATTCTCATCTGTGGCAACTGCATTGTATGTTTAGTGCTAATTGACAAATGTTGAAACATTAGCTTGTTAGCATTTAGTGCCTTAGTCATAAAGTTGCCGGCGTAGCTGTAAACACAGTCTTGTTTAACTGCAAAATCTGTAGCTTTTTCTACTTATAGGACTTTTAAAGAGACAGAGAGGTCCGTGCTCTGTTATGTGAGATGCTCACAGCGGATCAGATTCACATGGAATGATGAGATCATTGTTTACCTCAGTTAAGAAGGGCAAGGCTCATAACGATGACATATTGAGCCAAAGCCATGAGTGCAAGATAAGACTGAGTGGCCATTGTATTCAATCTGCAAGGACAGGAGATGATCACATCTTCTCTCCTATTGATGTTTGGACCTCCACTACAGTGGAAATGTGGTTGCCAACCTGCGATATATCCGAGGGGTCGCAAGAAGATTAAGAAAGAAAATTCGTTCTTTGGTTACAGTTTGTTAAAGTTAAATTTTTCTTGTGAAATGCTTGGTATTTTCCTCTTTTGTAGAGACAAAAATTGATCTTTAACTCACAGCTCATGTCCACACTAAGTCTTGCAGTGAGGGTTTGCAAATAGGCATTGGTTTATTATGAGGGGCTGTAGAGAGAACTGTACAAGGACCTTCTGCTTTCTCCTCAGAACCCATTTCTGCACCGAAATCCGTGATCTAGTCTATGTTGCTTGTTCTGTCAATGATTGGCAGCAGTTAAGGTGGTATTGGGTGCCCTGGTTGAGAGAGAAATGTCCCCCCATGACTGTGAATAAATGCTTTGTGCTTGAGTAGTTGTCTGGAAAAAAGGGCTTTGTATCATCACTAATAATTGCACAGCATGCTGAAAGTGAGCAATTGTTTTCAGGTGCTGTTGTTAAAATGAATTAAATCAAACAACTCTAGGGTGCCTTTGTATATTGTTCTTTTGAAATGTTGTGAGAGGTTTCCATAGCAATTACTGTCCATCTGGCTGATGAACGGCCTCCTGTGTTTCCGCAGCCAATTTATTTTGCTACTAAAAGACACCCGGATTAAAGCCGATCACTGACAGTGTTGTCTGTATATGGTGTGTGTCCTTAGTTCCCTGTAAATATATAGCGAGTGAACTGATTTTACATTGGTTCCAAGCTAAAAGCCTATCCCTAAACTTAAATATAACACTTCCCTGTGTATGTACAATACTTTATTAATGTTTTCACATTCAGGCAATAGATGCCATACTCAAATGTCTCATTTTTTGATAACAGATCAGTCATTTATTTACTTTTTGACATTGTGAAAGTCAACATCTGAGCACCATTTCTATCATTTTAATGCAATTTGCCGATATAGACCAAAGTCAAAATAAAATGTACAAGGATGGTTGAAATAAACGTTAATGTATTAAAACCAGTAACAATACACAACAGCACATACATGTCTAACAACAGAGGCAACGAATTTACTGTTTGTAGCCACCGTTTGCAGTAGGACTTTGGTACTATAGACCCTCTATTTATCAAGAAAAAAAAAAAAACTAACAGCATTGTGTGAGTAGAGTGTGTAAACAGGGGGCTATAGTCTTTTACATACTCAACGGTTATGATTATCTAGTATTGGCAAGATAACACCAAACATAATTTTAAACATTCACATCTAAATGCTCTAGAGTATCAAAAGGCCAATCGGATACAGCAGTGGTTATCATCCAAAACAAGTATTCCAGTAAACGTTTATTGACAAAAATGCAAGGTAAAGCGTTCTGCCAGGGTTAGCTTAATGGCAACAAAACAGAATCAGAGACGAGAAATTACATTGTTGTGTTATGGTGCTGGCAAAACACTCAAAAGTTAGGGAGACATGACAATGAAACACTATCTAATGAAAATAAAAAAACCCAAACCATCTCTTTCTTCCTCAATAGTCCAAAAAAATCCTGACTGAAAAGGGAAAAAAAACAAAGTAGACAATACAGAGTGGACACAACGTATTAGTGTACAGGATGGCTACTTTTTGGTTGTCTTGCGAATCAGCGCCATTCTCTGAAATGAAACCAAATGACAAACCGTTAAGCCCACTGTGCGTGTTCAGTGTAGAAGAAGATAGTCCTTTATTAGTCCCGCTAGGGGAAATTCAATTTTTTTTTCACTCTGTTAACTAATACACACACATGCACAAACAGGTCCATATACATGCAACAATTGGAGAGGTGTCAGAGTGAGGGGGCTGCTCCTGACAAGCGCCCCGAGCAGTTGGGGGTTTGGTGCCTTGCTCAGGGGCACCTCGGCAGTGCCCAAGAGGTAAACTGGCACCTCTCCAGCTACCAGTTCACACTCAGTTTTTGGTCCATGTCGGGACTTGAACCGGTGACCCTCCGGTTCCCAAGCCAACTCCCTACAGACTGAGCTACTGCCGCCCCCACTGAGCTACTGCCGTAATGGAACAAATCAATAATACTGACATATTATATATATCCAACATTAACAGCCTTCTGTTGCTCACCTGTTTGTGAGCCTCTGTGGTGCATGCCTTCTTGAACGGCCGGATCTCATCTGAGCCGTAACCGGGAATCCACATGTTCCACTGGCGCTCTGCGAAAAAGAATCCACAAGGTCAGCAGGACCGACAACTCAGGACTTCCAACACTTAATAACAGTATAACAAGGACAGTTGCTATTGGTGCCATCATTTCCATACACGTAACGCAGTGTAATAGCTTTGTGTCACATCCCCAAAATCTTGATTTGGATCTGCTCCGAAATGTAATTCCTCACACTCAACCTTCAACCAAGTTTCACAAAAACCAGGAAAGTACTTTTTCCATAGTTCAGTGACAAACAACCGCAATCTCTTTGAAAAAAATAATAATAATGTTAAACTTCTGCAACTTCCTTCACTATCTTTACACCGTGACATTCTGTGTGTACTTTATACTGAACAATACAAAGCAGAAATGGCAATTTTACCTGCCAGTGATTTGGTTGCCATGTTACACTAAATCTGTCTTTCTCAGGAAGCTCTTCCAACTGAGTGTTTGCAGTCACTCACGAAGATGAGCGCAAATTACTTTCACTAAAGGTCAGAACACATTTTCCAGGAAAAATGTGTTTCTTTGTATTTTCTTTACAGCACGTGGCTCCACGAAAGCTTGATTAAGATGACACCTGCTGATAGTTTTTAGAAAATTGAAAAAGAATGAATCCATTCCCTTCATTTATCACAGATGTAAGTAACTGTCATATCTGCACAGAAATATCATACTGGCAGTTTGGGTTAAGAAATGATTCACACTGATACAAGTCCTGAGACAATACTTTCTGAAAGCAATTATCCACCAGTAAGTACAGGCTGACCATCACATCATACTTGAGATTTGTTTCTGTGACCATAGAGACACACTAAACCTGCCCTTGTAAAAATATTATGTGTTATAAATATAATTATAAAAAAAGCCACAACTCACCAAGATGTAACTGGACGTCCTTCACCTCCAAGGTGTTGGACTTGCGATGGCGAGCCAATTGACAGGCTGCTGTCACTACACTCTCTATAAAGTCATCTGCAATTTGCAGCAGCATCTGAGAAGAGACAGGCAGTTTGACAACCATCAGTCATGATCAGTAAAAAGAAAGCAGCATTCCAAAAAGACTGGGCAAATCCCTCATATTTTCAGCTGCTCACACCATTTTTCACATGTTAAGAGAACTACAGAGCAAAAAGAACCAGCAAGATGAAAAACCCACTGCTGCTAGAGTTAATTTGGAAATGCAATTAAAACCAGTGACAGACCTCCTCGACATCCTCGTCCAGCTGCTCATTGGGATCGATCTCTCTCACCAGGTCCTGCAGCTTCTTCTTACTGAGCACCTGGAGAGAAAACAGATGCATCCATTCAAATAACAGTACAGGTTTCATCCTCTTTATAGTAATCTAATGATGGCTCTAACTGCAAACATGACAAGACACCCATTAGGCTTCTGACATTTAAAGTAAAGAACCACAAAATGGGTTATGGGGCTGAGACGTACAACGAACAACATGATGACATACTGAGTGTAAAAATAAAACTAAAATAAAAATCAGCTACATCATATAATCATTCACTGTAATTGTTTTGGGGGGCTTGCATTAGATTTAATGGTGAATGTCATAAAGACTGTAAAACCAGGGCTATAATCAAAATTATGCAATATATCACCATGCATGTTAAGTATATGAAACTCTACTAGAGTAGTAATTCCTTTTTAACTGCACAACAATTGCTGTTTCTGATCTACATGAGATTTGTGTATGTGTGCAGTCAGAGGGACTCTATACAGATGCTGGTGGAGCAAAGTCTTTGGTTTGGTGAATTAAAAACTGACTGACCTGAGATCCTTCTGGACTACTTCTGCCAGCAGGGCCAGGGGTCCCAACCTTTACGGCTGCTGCGGTGCTGTTAGCCATGCTGCTGGCCACAGGAAAAGAGGAGGGACTCTGGAGTTTCACTGGAGGCAAATCTGTTGTTTGTCTGTAGCGGTATGTATCAGAGTCCTGAGTGTCTGTCCAAGATAGTTGTGATAGTTTATCGTTTTCGAGGACCACTTCCGTAAATCTGGGGGAAAACAGTCAGGAAGTACACAAGTTAGCATTACAACTATCACTAGGTAATGTGCTTCATAACCTGCTTGAAGAATCTGTACGAAAAATAAGTTTATTAGAGTTAGCCAGACACATTTTTGTGTAATGTATCATCTAATCGGTTTGTTTATTCTACTCATTTTATTTTGCTGTGATGTATTATGTCATTTTCTATTATTCCTTCCAATTTTATTTAATTTGTGCTGATCTTTTAATACCCCCCTCCATTAGCTACAAGACACATGCAGCAACTTAGCCGTCAAACAACGCTTTAGGATCTACTCATTATATAAACAGAGTTAACAACATAGCGCCACACTCGTAAAATACTAAGATGACACGGGTAACTACTTAGCACCTGTGCAGCTTCAACAAATAAAGCAAACAAGTAAAATACCGGCGCTAACACAACGTTATGTGCTAAAAACAATAGCGGCTATCAAGCTTTGGGTTTAGCCGAACAGGCTAACATTAGCTGCTAATCTAACGCCGCGGCTTTATGCACGGTGCATCCTAAAAATTACGCGTTAAATTGACAACTTACCCAATAAAACAAACACTATCTGTCCATGTTTCGGTGTCGTTGTCGACGATAAGGCGGGAGTTTAATTCAGAAAGGCTCCTAAACTCACTCGGTACAGCTAGAGAAACGAGTGAGGTTATCTTTCACTACTTCCGCTTTGATTATGTCTATTTCCGGTGGCAACATGGCGCCTCTATTCTGCCTCCTGCTGGACAGTTTGAGGAACTACATCAGGATTCAACAAATGAAATGGAAATAAGAAAGTAAATATTTAAACAAATGATGTGCATTTTTTTTCCTGGTAACTAATGCTTTGAAAAAAATGGGAGCCACACCTGTATTTATACATAAAACGCACCGATAGGCAAATAAGCTTTATTCTGGCAGGTGTAGTTTAAAACATCAGCCTGATAAAAACATCCACAATTTGACACATAACAACTTATTCTTGAAATTAAAGCGAAATACTAAAATAATTTTAGTACGTTTTTATAAACAGTTTCATATTTATCATCACATACAGTATGCAGAAAATCCATCACCTACATTCAAAAACATAAATTTCTCCACTGTGGGACTAATAAAGGAATATCTTGTCTCATCTTATCTTACATTAAGGTAGAGGGAAAAGGAAAGAATACATATTCAATACATGTACAATAACTGGGTTTGAAACAACCTTCTAAATACAGTATGTTATCTATATCAAATCCCAGCATGGAAAAAAACAATCACACTGCAACAAAAACTTAATGGAAATATTAATTGGATTGACATGCTTTAACGTTAAGTAGCCAATATAATAACTCCAAACCATCTTTAGTTTTAAATTAATGTGGTTTATTCTTCCAAATAAAATCATAGAAAGCAGTTAATGATATGATAGAATGATAGAAATTTACATAAGGAGGTAATACAGTACAGATGAAGTGGGAGAGAGACCCTCTACCTTTAATTGATTTGCAGTATTAGCTGGAAAATATGTTGACTGTTGCCATAAAATAAGAGGTTTCTGACTGGCTACATCTGTAAAAGTTTAAAATCTTTTTGATATACTGTGATTATTTGTAATTATTTCTTGTGAAATACAATTTTTCAATAATATGTTTAACTTTGGCAATAATGTAACCCAAACATTCATGTAAATAATTTGAATTTGAATATATACTGTATATAGGCAGATAAACATGATAGATAGATAGATAGATAGATAGATAGATAGATAGATAGATAGATAGGTTGGTAGGTAGGCAGAGAGATAGACACACTGAAAGTGAAAACCTAATACTTTGAGGGTGTGAGTCACTCAGTGAGTACAAAGATGACTCTGTAAGCATTTGAAGTGTGTGTCCAGTAAACACTGTGAGACTCTGTCTGACAGACTGAACCTCTTTCTCTTCAGCTCCAGTTAACAGCTAATCAATCAAAGGTCAAAGCCAATGAAGCGTCAAATGTTTGCTTGTTCGGCGTCACACAGCACACGGGGAAAATGCAAAGCTCTGCGGTAACATGCCGAGGCTCCTTTGAAATCCTGTTGAAGTTCATGAGGAATAATACTGGCATCAACAACATGCTGAGACTGAAAACCACCTGACACACACGACTCATCTCAGAGACTTTTATGACGCACTGAAAGTGAGCAGCACTTCCTTCATTTACACTTCCTTCATTTACACTTCACATTTAAATGATATTTAAGGCATAAAATCCTCGGGAAAAAGCGTGTCACAGCACCACCAGACTTATTAGCCTACAGAGCAATTTCTTTTCAGCAGTATAATAATGTGGATGGTTAGTTTTCTTTGTGTCTTTGTCTTTTGATTTTTTTTGAGCCTACTTCCTGAAACCAGAAGCCACACCTCCACCTCCTTATAAATAAATGCTGAGCAAACTTTCATTTCAGATAAGAAACTGCACAGGACTGCGCAGCATTTTTCTAATACAGACTTGTTTTTCACAGTCATGAAAGTACTTTTGGTTGCTGTGGTGGTCACCCTGATTCATGGCAGTTATGGTAAATATGTTTTATTTTCTCATACCATCTCCTCAGACCATTGAATTGTACTGCTGCTCAGTAATGAGCTATTGGTTTTATTTTTTAATGTGGTTCTGGTCTGTTTTCTCAAAAATATATTCACAGTTGTTGTTTTGTGTGTGTGCCTGTTAGTCTGCTCGCCTGTCTGTTTCTCAGTGCGTATGTCCTCAAGAGAAAAGGCTTTATTTTTTCCTCTGTCACACTGATGGGTTTCCCCTGGTGGTTACAACAGCCTAACAGGAAATGTTGGTGGAATTATCAAGGGACGGATGAAAAGAACAATAAAATATGTTTTTCCTTTATACACACTGTATACAGAGACCTGTTTATATAAAACTCACATCTTATGCGAAAACATAATGTGAACTGTTTGTGTTGTGTAAGTGAAAGACAAATAACCTCTGTTTTTGTTATTATGCGAGGAAAGTGGAAGAACCTGTTGCTGTTCATGCGGCCACGGTGACATTGAGCTTACTGGAAGTTTTCCCACAGGAGCCCGGAACAAATGTCAGGAAGGGAGCAGTTGTTTAGAAAGAGTTGCCCAGAACAGCAGCTCGATCCCCAGTGAACCCCTCCAACGTCTATTCATGTTGTGATCAATAACCTGCATGTGTAATCTCTGTCCACATGCAGCCACTCTGCTCATTAAAGGGCCAACCCAGCCGGTCCTGGAGGGAGACAGAGTCACGCTGGAGTGTCTGTACTCGGACTCTGAACGCAACATCAGCGATGTCCATTTCGAGGTCTTCTCCAAGGTGAGCCATGGCAACAAAATGGGAGGAAACAGAGGGAAAGGTCAGGCCCCCTCTCTCACCATTGTTCATGTTTGCTTACAGCACTGCAATGGTGGTGAGAAAAGCCAAAGACCTCAAGTGGTTGGTTATAGTTTGAATTATTGTAACGTAAAATTGATTCAACACGTCTTGTGGTAATGAGAGAAAATGCTTTTTACATACATGCTGATATTGAACATTGTCACTTGTGTCATAACATTTACAATCTGAGCTAATTTGCAGTGGTCATCCCTACGTGGGCAGTCATGTAAATATCACATCATCGAACAGCTGGCTGTTGTGTAGCTTAGCACAGTAGAGAAGTGAACAAGAAGTGTAACACAAATGCACACAAATGTAATCCACATAAATACTCCTCGTGGGATTGTGTTCTGCTGCAGAACAGTTGTTCTGCTCCTGTGATTTGCAGTGGTGCATTGCCACGTGAAGTAAATAAATAACGTTAAAGGTAGAGTTGGTGATCTTAAGAAACCTGCAAGAGTACAATAGATTTTTTAAAATTATCCAACCGACAAACCCAGCCCAGTGTTGCCAACTATTTTCCAATGAAGGTAGCAGTAGCACTGGCTCCAGGAGTCGTTAAATCTACAGAGAAAGTCGGCAAATCGGCAACACTGACAGTCCGTCCCTTCAGGCCTCCCTCCAGAGCCACTCCCCCAAAATTATCATACTAGACGCAAACAAAAAAACATGGCTATTGTTTGTAATCATAGCTGTCAAGCTGGCAGCCTGTGGGAGACTGCGGTGATGAGCAATGAGTGCATGCAATCAGACAGACAGGAAGCTCATCCAGTCATACAGGCTGAATGTAGTGACTGGACGGGTTTATTACAGTCCTACGACAGCCACAGATTTTTTTTTTTTATAGGAACATTTGATTTATTAATTGCTGTCAGGATGTAATGAGAATTTCATTTAATATAACAAAGGAGTTTGAATAACACTCCAAACTTGTGCTAAATTGTGGTGAGGAAAAACTGTCATGGCCATTTTCAAAGGGGTCCCTTGACCTCTGACCTCCAGATATGTGAATGTAAATGGGTTCTCTGGGTCCCACCAGTCTCCCCTTTACAGACACTTTATGATAATCACATGCAAGTCAACACACTGAAAGCTGTTATTGCCTGTTGGGCTGCAGTTTGCCATGTAATGATATGAGCAGATTTTTTATGCTAAATACAGTACCTGTGAGGGTTTCTGGACAAAATTTGTCTTTGTTTAGTGTTAATTGATTTCCAATAATAC
Organism: Pterois miles; assembly: GCA_947000775.1. Lineage (NCBI taxonomy): Eukaryota > Metazoa > Chordata > Actinopteri > Perciformes > Scorpaenidae > Pterois > Pterois miles. Next base: position 630,920 of record CAMQGK010000327.1, read on the forward strand.
ATATATACAGTATATACAATTGCATAAAACAAACCTACATATTTGTTGGTTGGTTGTTAAGAGTATTAAATACTTGAAAAAAACTTTAATTACATTTTCAACAGATAAAAAAATTGTGTGATTAATCGCAATTAAACACTTTAATCGATTGACAGCCCGACTAAAATCTTTACCATCCCTGCCTTTAAGCTTAACAGACGTTTGTCTTTTGTTCTTTCTTTCCCTTCACCAGTACATGCACAGATGGCGTACAGTTTGGGAGCGATCTCTCTGCTTCTATTCGATGAAAACTGAGCGGACTGCGCAGAGTCTGGTCCTGTCTATCCCCCATGCTGGAAGGTACTATGAGGGGCCCTACCGCTGTGTGTCTGACGGCAAAAATGTGACTGCGTCAGACATCTCACAGCCGCTGGATTTCAAAGTGCATTGTGAGTGCCTGGGCTGATATGGGTAGGGGGAACAATGACACAGCGACACACTGTGTTTCCAACCTTAGATTTTTTATGTTGTTCGTGTCCTGCAGAGGTCAAAGAGATTTCTGCAAGAATCTGACAAAAGGCAAACTTGCAAATAAGATACACAGCTTTTGAGTTTCACTTTTCAATAAGGAAATGTGGGGCAGCATGACTGAGTATACTCACAGAGAAGGAAGCATAAAAAGCACCTGACTGTACAAACAGCGTAGGTGAAAAGACAGAACTGAGAGACTCTCGCAATTCCCGTCATAGTTCCAGTCAGCAGGAGGTAAAGCACATTATTCAGACACCGTAGACACAGCTTTCTTCACAGTGAGGGATAGAAAAACACAATAATAGTTAATAAGACAAGACATATATGCAATGCAGCTGCATAAAGTACAGATCCAGTACAAACACTGTTGCTATGATGGGTTGACTGTCGTCATTTCATTTCAAAGAGGTGTTCTCCCAGTGGGGCTCAAGTTTGAAGCTATCAGTGCAGGATATAGTTGCATGAAATGGCATCCACGGCGTAGCCAGTCAGATTATCAGTGTCCTCTATCTTCTCAGTGGCCATCAAATCGACCGTAATGCTGTTTGATAGGCTCCTCGGCCTCTTGGGGGGAATCAATATGAGGCAAAGATTAGAATGGACTAAAGGACTGGAGAGAGGAGCCAGAAGCTGGATGGACGTGGGCCATCTATTGAGATGGAAGATGAGCCATTATTCACAACACTGCTTCTCTAAAGACTCCGATAAGATGAAGCCTATTATCATTATTATTGATTGCTTGGTACAGTCTGTGCCTTTGGGAGGCATTCATACTTGAGCCTGTATACTTAGAAGATCGGAGTACTTAGCAGCTGCCGCCGCTGCAAACATGTGTACAGTCACGTCCTAAAATCTTGAAGAGGCGGCTTCAGTGTAAATTTCCTGCTTCATTAATGCTCGATCACTCTTTCTCTTTCCCGCTGGGTTTCAGATATGGGGGATCTGTCACTGTACAGGGAAGGTTACACCAGCTACCTGGGCATCTCGCAGGAGCTGAAGGTGCGACTGGGGGATGACGTGGTGGTGAAGTGCTCTGCCAGCTCGTCAGAGAAGCCAAGCTACTACTGGAATAAAGACGTAAGAAAGCCTCTGCACACTGCCAGCGTCCTCATTATGCTTTTGGAAGCTTGTCATTCTCTCTCTCCGGCTCCCTCCCTCCACTTTCATGTGACCTCTTTATTTCTCTCCTGTCTTGTTCCAGTCTTTCTGGGTCCCTCTTTCTTTTAATTTCCTCTCCTAACACTCGTCCTCTCCCCGAGTTCCTCTAGCCACTTGTTCCCCCGCCTCGGCCGTCATCTTTCCATCCCTTCCTCTGAAGAAGTGCTCTGTATTTAAGTGACCGGTTGGCTTAGGCCCACTGCTCGCTGGGGATTGCAGCTTGCCTACTTACAGAGGATTAATAGTTTAATGAGGTCTAGACAAGAGCCAGTCAACCTGAAAATAATTATGTGGATAGATTTCTAATGATTTTGTGTGTGTGTGTGTGTTTGGTTAACCAGTATTGAATTATTCAACTGGGCTCTTCACTGGGCAAGAAACTCTCACCGAGGGAAATTAAGGCATCCCTCGTAAAAAGCCACAGTGACGAGGCATGTAGAACAAGAAGAAATTGATGAGATACATGGTGCCCTTGTGGTTAGAAAGTGGCATCACACTTTAAAGGTGCCATCAACAGCATATATCTGAAGGCACCATAGATTTGGGTCAATAGGGGCCTACAACACCCAATAGTAGGTTTTATCATCTAATCTCATGGTAGTTAAAGAACTGACAGCGACCTCTATCGATCATAGTAATTATGACCGAAGCAGAAGTCAGGAGCTGTGGTATGGATATGTATGGACATATGTATGGATGGGACACAACAGACAGCAACCTCACAGCCAGCAGGGGGCGACTCCTGTAGCTGCAAAAAGAAGTCTGATTCTATAGAAGTCTATGAGAAAATTATCCTACTTCTCACTTGATTTATTACCTCAGTAAACATTGTTAACATGAGTTTATGGTCTCAATCTCTAGTTTCAAGTCTTCTTCAATACAGCATGATGTTTATTTGGTAAATTATGGTCCCATTTAGAGTCAAATAGACCATAAAGCAGGGGATACTTGAGGGCAGAGCTACCTTGTGATTGACAGGTTGTTAGCCCGCCATTTTTCGGTCTGGACGTTGTCCATGCTTTCATTATTGTTTTCGTTTCATTATTAACCCTTTCACAGTGTGTTTTTATTTCATGAAAGTTAATTATAACCTTTTTGGTTGCCTAAAAATGTTTTATTCAGCATTCAGTTGTACTCAGCTCCACCCTTTGGTGTTACAACTCAAATACCAAACTAAATGCTGAACTCGAGGCTTCAAAACGGCAGTCCACAAACCAATGGATGACATCAAGATGACTACCTCCACTTCTTATATGCAGTCTTTGGACACAAGCTTCCACTCAGGAGGCCGGGGTTCCCATCCTGTGTGAAACCAATAACGTCTAGTTGTCTTCAAACGTTAAGTTATGCTTTCACTTTTGAAACATAGTCATTTAAGCCAAAACATGTTCTTTCCCTCTTAAAACTTAACCAAGTGGTTTTGGTTTTGTTGACTAAACCTAAAAAAAAGTTGTAGTTTTGTTGCCTAAATCTAAAGAGGCCTTTTTGTTTGTGTTCAAAACGTAATGTTTTGTTCAGTTTTACATGTTAAAACGTGTTGCTTTTAAGATTTGCTTTTACTTTTACAGTGCAGCAGTCCCCTGTTGACCCACAACTACAGTACGGTGCTTACAGTGACCAATAACACTTATTTAATGGCCTGACTACAGTACCGCCACTACCGCCACCAGCAAGTCACAGGTGGAATGAAGCTGTGCAACCATGGAGATATCTTGGGAACAGGCAGACATAATTGCCAAGTTCCCTCTTTTGTTATTCTTTTTGATAAGTCGGCTCAGGGTTAATGTGCTTGTTAAAGGGTCACAGCTAATCCGGGTTTTAAATGGGCTTACAAGTCCAAATCCAATTCATTGGAAATTTTATACTGCTAATACTGTTTGTCCACTGCGTGATCACATGTAATGCTTTTTTTGTCATTATTTGTTGAATATACAGCACTTTGATAAATAATAATATTTACTGTCAGCATGACAGACAGTTGGAAGCGTTTACCTGCACTCGTGATTCACCTGCCAATCTGTTTGTGCTCCATTGAGTCACTTTTGAAAAGAGGAATGACCTGAGGAAATGATAAGATGATGGAGTGTTTGGTGGGTGTGTTTTCCTCTATGTGTGTGTGCAGGTATGACAGGAGTGGATATATGGGGCAGAAAGTAGCCTCAGAATGGCCCACTTTGACAGACAGCCACCGTGGGCTCATTGGCCCCCAGTAATAATGACAGCAGGACAGAGGCGGGAACGGGCCACTGCTTTGGGAGCCAGTGGATTTGCATACAAAATGCTGCTTTGGCCAGACCTGGCCTTTATGGGAAATCCTCTTAATTCAGATCCATTCAAATTGAAATGGACTTTCTTGGCAGGAGCTGCAGCTCCCAGGAGCCAAATCATTTGCATGGTGTAATGTCTTTTTTTGTTGTTGTTGTTGTTGTTGTTTTTTTTTTTTTTTTTTCTACCTCTTCCTCCACCATATTCGTTTGTTTTCCAATCCCAGTGTTTGGCCTATTATTTGTTTCCTCCCATGTCAGGCTCTATCTCATAATAGTGCTGACTATTTTTGTGTCAACAATTCATCCTGCTCCCTCGCCATCTCATTATGTGTTGTGTTAACAGTCTGTTGTCGCGGCGTCATTCTTTGTGGATGATGGTGTTATCTGGGTTATTGACTTGTGCCGGTGTGTGTTCATTCATTGGGATTACTGCTCAGGTAAATACACTTCATTTAGGAGTTTGGGGACTGTTCTCTGAGGGACGTGCACCAGTAGTTCTTCTGTCTGTCCCACTTCCGTCACCACTTTCTCTCTTTCTTGTTCTATTTTGTTCTCTGTTTGTCCATCTTTCACTTATTCACAAAATCCATCTCTTTCTCTATTTATACTCCTCATGTCTGACTCTGTTTCTCTTTTGCCAACTCGCATCGTCGATCATCCATCTTTCCTGTGCTCTCAGCTCTGCACAATACTAATTTGCTGGAGTTTGTTGATTCTCTCAGGGCTGCAAACAATCCAGCCGATATTTCTTTTCCGACCTTCTTCCCAGCTTTCTGTTTGCTCTCCTATATGCTCTCTTGTAAATCTCCATCTTCCTCTCTCAGGGTGACGACTGGATCCTGCCTCACTCTATACTGACGCTGAGGAAGGTGACCGCGATGGATGGAGGACAGTACACTTGCATGGCCCAGCATCCCTCTCTGGAGTCACTCAGCAAGAAACGCACCATCAGCATCACTGTGCTGCCTGGTAAGAAAACACTATATATCTAACTGGACATGTCCCGTTGTCCTTTTTACTGTGGAGCGGTGGTTTCCCTACTTCCTCTTTCTAATAACTGGTTAGGGATTTCTTTGTAACTGTTGGGAATTTTCAGCTCTCAACATCCTCTAATCAAAAACAACAAAAATGAGTTTTACTTCCTTTTCAGTCAGTTGCTGAAATGTGGTTGGACAGGTCAGGTGTTTGTGTGCAATGATATCATCAGGAGCATAAGCAGAAGTTCCCATTTGTAAAAGTGTGAAACCTTTAAAGTGCAGCATTTCTAAAAAGCACTACAGAGCTCAGGGTTTATTTAATCTGCCCGCAAGAATGATAATAATAAGTAGGAGTGCTATTCTGTAATAAAGAGAGATGAAGACATTTATGAAAACACCTCCCATAAAAAAAGGTGACAAAGTCCAAAATGAAATTACCTTTAAAATGTCAAATGAAAATAGGTGGGATGATACCAGAGGACATTAATACATTTAAAATAACAAATAAATGACTATGACAGAACTGCTCTGACTTTAAAGGATAAGAGTATAATTATTATACAGTAAAATAAGCAATGATTATATAGTTTTTTTTTTCTCCTTTTAACAGAAAGTCAAACATAAGCATACTCCTAGAGCAGAGGTTCTCAGCATTTTTATCTTAAAGGGGATATGTCATGAAATGCTCACTTTTTCAGTGCTTGTGCACATACATTTGGACATCTGGGGTGCCTACCACCCCACAAATTGTGAAGTAAGACAACCTAGTCAGTTTTTTTGTGGGCTGCCTAGATCAGAAAACGTGATTCAATAAGTCATTCAGATTTGGCTGCCCTTCTTCTGTCACATGCAGGCTCATTAGAATACAGTATATCGTCCACAGGTTGACAGCTACCTTTGCAAAGGTGCAGCATAAAGAGACAGGTTACAGCATTTCAGACAGGGTTAAAACAGACATATTGACAGTTGACAGTATGAGAAAAATGCGTTTTTGAACATTAAAGGAGATCTATGCTCATTTTCAAAATTCATGCATGTTTGTCCTGTGGTCTGTGACAGTCCAGAAAATATTAATAAACTTGAGAAGCTCTCTCCCAAATCCAAAAATTGCGAATGGCTGCGAAAACTCAAACTTGTGATGTCGAAGTCTGGAGCTGCCTCTTAGACAATGAAGAGCACCCAGGAGATTGTTCTGAGTATACGGCTACATTTAATGTTTCACAACTGAGATCACTACAATAGAATAAAGCTCATTTGGGTATAAAAAATAAAACTAATGTTCTGTGGGTCCACAAAATCAGCCTTCCATTTATTGTCTATGGAGTAGCACCATATTTTATCCCTATGACATCACAAGATTGAGATGTGCTTCTCTGGTTTCCGGCTTTGAGAGAGACACTCGTGTTCACAAATATTGACTGAAGTCTACTAGACCATGGAGTGGTGTTCTCCTTTAAAGCATGTAAACATGAAACCCAAAATGTCCCCTTTAAGACTTCTGATTGTTAAAAAATAATCTGAGGACCACCTTCCCAAATAACTGAGGAAAAAAACATAACATGACACAAAATGGAGAAAAAATAAACTGGGTTTGTAAATGTCAGCTGTAATGACCAAAAATAAATACACTGGTCACCCCCACCCATCACTTCCTGCCATTATGAATCCATATTTAATGTTAACAGTCATGTTTCCTCTCCAACAGCATTAAGCAGCTTCGCTCATTAACTTCTCTCCTACATGGGCTGGAAAATAAAGCATTTTCAAAAGGCATTATTTCCATAAGGGCCTGCTTCGTACATGATTTATTTTGTATGACATGAAGTTTATTGAATTTTGAATTTCAAACAACACAAAAACAACATCATAGAAAACCCAACCCCTAAATGCCAGAAGAAATAAAAGTAAAATAAAATAAATAAAACAAAATAAGTGAGGGTTGACTAATAATAAAACATAACGATACAAAAACAGTTACAGTCAGTTTATCCATTCAAAGTCCTTAAATGATGAATGTTTAATTTGTGTCCATGTAGTGTTTGTTTTTATTTTTTTATGTGACTTCTTGAGCATATTTCGATAAAGAAATAAGTACTGCAGCTTTATGACAAAACATTTAATCATAACCGTTTTGCAGTATCACCACCTGCCACTAGATGGCGCTGTGAAGCCCACCACGGCTGCTCTCCAGGGCACAGCGCAGAGTTTAGAGTTTAGTTATAAATGCTTGTGAGCCACTAGAAACTAAAAGTTGTGAGCAGGTGATTGGTTTTGCTATTTTATTTGACATTTTTTTGTTATACCTTCCAAAGGATGTTGTATAGTCTTCTGAGATTCAGATGCATCTGTGGGTGAAAGTGTACAGTACATTACAGTCCATGATAATCCATCCATCCATCGTCAACCGCTTATCCCGTTTGGGGCTGGAGCCGATCCCAGCTGGCATAGGGCGAAGGCGGGGTTCACCCTGGACAGGTCGTCAGTCCATCGCAGGGCACATAGAGGCAGACAACATATAGACAGACAACCATTCACGCTCACATCCACACCTACGGGCAATTTAGAGTCATCAATTAACCTAAACAGCATGTCTTTGGATGGTGGGAGGAAGCCGGAGTACCCGGAGAAAACCCATGCTTACACGGGGAGAACATGCAAACTCCACACAGAAGAGCCGCAAGCTGGAATCGAACCTGCGAACCTCTTGCTGTGAGGCGACAGCGCTAACCACTACACCACCGTGCAGCCGTCCGCGATAATATAGGTGAAAATCAGATTTTTTTGTGTGTGACTGACAAACTGTCTTTCTGAAAACTATATTCAAGTGGAGAACTAATTTCATTACAACATTTTAGCTAATCCAATTTTCGGCTCCTCATCCATCTTCATCATCTTTATCAGTGACCTGTGAGATGACTGCACGGCAGTTTTCAAACACCGTGCCCTCCCCCAGTAGGATTCATAAGCCTTGTGATTTCAATCGTCGAAATTATGCAACCTCCAAAAATGCAATTAAGCCAATGCATGTTATTTATTATGCTGGAGTTGTTTTATTACTTCTGCAATTGACTCATTGGTCACTGCGCTCTGCAGTGTCCCCAGTATTTTCTCTGAAGCGCATGTAGTAATTAAAAAGTTAATCATTTCTAGATGTTGGAAGGATGTTTGCTCATCCTTGAAGGTATGGTGAGCAAAGCGCTGCGTGTTACCACTGTTGCTTTGAAGTTGCACTACAATAGCAGTACAAACCTTGAGCAAACATTCCTGGCGCCAAGAAATCCTCTTAACATATAGGAAAAAGCAAAGCATGTGCATGTTGCTGCCCCAAATCCTCATAGCCATAACTCTTCAATCTTTACTTTGTCCACTACTCTAAAGGAAGAACGCACGGTCCACGAAATCCACAAATCTTTTATATAATTTGTAAATGTATGCACATGCAGGGGATCATTTATGAAATTGTCAAAAGCAGACGTCTTGGAGATCAGCTCTGTGTCCGACAGCACGGCTGTCTGAACTCTGCAAAGACTGTATTTTCTTCCACAAACAAACAGGAGGATGCCTTTAGAAGCTTTGCCTGTAGGCAGGAAGCTTGTAGTTTTGCTGATTTCCAAGTCCGTGTGATGCATGTCTCCCTTCATGTCTGACTGATCTGTCCCACAGAGGATGCCCCCTGGTACGAGTCTAGTAATGGCCGTCTCATGTTGATGACCTCGGCGGCGGTTGTCTCTCTCTTGGTGTTCATCATCTCCATGACTGTATTCCTGTGCCGTAGGACCAAGCAGACCAAGACCAGCAAGGGACCCATGTAAGAAACATCTGTTTATGTCTGCCCCTCTCTTCAATAATAAGCATTTTCCTCTTTATTTGTGATCTTTTTAAATTCAAATCTGATGGATAATATGCTTCTGAATGCGAGGGGAACATTTGTGCGCCTGTGTGATTGTTCAATTTCTTTACCGCATTTTATTCCCACTCACCTTCCTATATTCCCTCTCTCTTCCTGCAGTTTGACTTCATATTACGTATATGGTTATTGCTGCAATATTTCATTCTGTCTCGTGATAGAGCCAAGGCCATTTCAGTTGCAGTGTATGTTTTGGTGCATGTGTATACGTCACAATGTGTATTTGTTATGTATTGCCAAGCTATCTTGCATAACCTTTCCACACATGTGCAGACGAGCACCTGTGTTCTTTTGTGTTTTATTCACATTGAATATTGAAATCTATCTCAGCAGGTCTGACCCACTTGACCTTGTCCTTGATCTCTTTCATGCTTCCACCTCTCTAATGTGTCTCCATGCACGTTCCGCTTGTGAAAAGCCTAGGCTGATAAAGGCAGCTTTAATTCTATGATAAAGTATATATATATGTGTGTGTGTGTGTGTGTGTTTAAAGGCGACAGCAATGATAAGACCAGTAGCAGAAGTGCCATTAAACTCACTGCTGACAGCGTGCCAATGTGCACCGTGACCCTACGCAGCTTCACTCATTAACTTCTTTCCCACATGAGCTGCTTTTTCAAAAGGCATAGTTTCCATAAGGGCCTGCTTCATACATGATATCTGTGTCTTTGTGGTGGCGTAGAACAAAAGGCTTGATTCTTGTGTTGCCGCTGTGCTGCCATGTGCTTATAAGCATGTGTATATGAAAACAGAGACAGAGAGCTAAAGAGAGAAAAATGGACTTTCACATCGCTGCTCCATCGCTCGGTTCTAGTCTATAATTTCCTCACTTATACCTCTCTAGTGCCTACTGGGGGGTCGATATACTGATAATAATGCTCCTCTGTCTTTCCTTCTCTCACCAGTGATGACCGGTCTCAGAAGAAGCCGATCTACAAAGCCAGTGTGGAGTCCCTGCCCTCCACCTGCGGAGACAAACAACCTCTGGTTTGATTGCGCAGGCAGGTGGAAGGATGAAGAGGGGAGGAGGAAGATGGAGTGAGAGGCGAGAAAAATGGGAGTGGGTGGCCAGAAAATGAGAGATGGCGTAGAGGGGCTACTTAGAGAGGGAGGAGGTGCAGAGTTCTGCGTGGGGGAGGAAATGAGGGAAGAAAAGAGGGATATTTGGAGACTAGGGAAGGGAGAGCTTTAAAATCTTATGGGCAAATGATTGCTTTAGAGACTCAGAAGCTGCTTTACTTGTGTGTTTAGGCTGCAGTTATGCATCTTGGACAGCAACAGCGGGCAATTTTCTTTTCATTTATTCTGCAGAGTGAAAAACAGTGAGCTACATTCTTAGCAAAATGTGGGAGATTCATCTTGTGTACAGTAAGAGCTGTAAAGACTCCACATGCAACATAATTGCTCGGCTGTGTATTATGAATGAATAGTTTGGGTGATAGGACAAGACTTTTTTTTTGGTGATTTCAGCCTCCTTTTTTTCTGCAGCATAACCAGCTCAAAGCATGTGTGGGAAGGTTATTATAATCTCTTTTACTGTGACAGCTCTCAAGCACAATGCACTCTACTATTTAATTTACTGTACTTTGGATTTCTTTGATATTAAATGGCTTTCAGAAAAATATTATTTGCTGTCCTCCTGCGTGCGCCATTGATTTTTGTCCCATTTTAGAGATACAACAGTACTGACAACGTGGCGAAATGTGGACACGCACCGCTTCTCCAACCAATGCCATCTCAGACTTGCATCAGGTTGTTTACCAACCTTCCCTTTCAGTCTGTAAGACCTTACTCTGAAGCAATGACCTTTACTCAAAGTGCTGTGCCCGTGCATGCTTGCGTTTCTCCCAATCTGCCTGCAGGCACAAACCCATTCTCAGTCAGTTCAACTAACAAACACATGCGTGAATGAACTAAAAACTCACACGCAGTGAGAATAATAGTAAAGTCAGGTAACCTTGAAACTTAAAAGAGTAGGCAGGGTTAGCTGCTGCTTGTTCTACTTCATTATGAACTAGTCTATTCTGATTTCCCCCAAACTAACCATCATAGACTACAACTTCATCTTTTTAATTTTCTCCTCTGCTGCCTTGTAACCCTTACCGCTGTGCCACACCACCGCACCACCGCTTATTACCATAACCTCGTAATGCAGAGGATTTCATTACACTTGTCTGTTGAAGTTATGCTGGGTTTTATGCGGTTTTATTATCGGTGTGTGGTTGACCGTAGGCCGTCGTTAATAATGGGTGAAATGGCAGTTTAACAATGACACTCCATTAACGTGTGCATGCGCCACAGAGCACCGCCAGGATAATGTTATTAAACTGATTATTCAAACCCCCCGTACAGCTCGCCTCTACTGCAGACACTCTTTGTCAAGCATTTTACAGACTTCCTTGTTTTCCTTTTCCCAACTCTACTAACTTACTTTATGGCAAGCCCAGGTATAAAGAGACAACAGACGGGGGCGACTTTAACCAGAACAGTTCAAAACATCTTCAAGCTCTGTATGAAAAAAACACAATGTAAATTTAAAATGCCCTCCTACATATGAAATGCCAGCGAGCACCATCTCGTTTTGGCCTTTGAGCCAGTCATGAGTGAAAAGCCGCTGTGCGCTCCCCGGTGAGTTTTGGTTCCTGGGGCTTGGCTGGCCAGAAAAGACAAGATTATGTATCAGGAACTTCACACAGTGGAGGTGTCCCAGAGATACAGGGCTCTGGTTGGGAGGGAGAGAAGTGTAGTTTACAGAGACATTTTGACCTTGATAGTGCCTCATGGATAAACCACCGGACAACGGCTCGGGGCGATGCAGGAGCTGTGCAGAGAATACCGAGCAGCCGAAATGTTTTGTGTGGTGGCAGGATGAAGACGCTGTGACACAGCTCCTCACTACTTAGTCAGGCAGGCGAACGTCCCTGACAGCCCTCACTGACCTACAAGTAAAGGTGAATTATACCAAACATGTCCCCTCACTGACTAATCCAACAAAGTGCCAGGCATTTGTAACCGTGTGCCATTGCCCACTGCTGTTCTCGTCACGGTCACTTGGTTTTGTATGTTCATCCTGCATATGTTGTGTCAAATGGCTCAAAATGAAGGAGTGGAGTTCGCTGGAGAAGCAGGTGTTTTCCCCTCATTACTTCCTGACAATGCCCCATCTGGTGCGTGGGAGCTGCTGCCGCCTGCCACCGACTCCCTGCCAACTGGGGAACAAACACTTGCAGAGAGGCTGACAGGGAAAAATTGGGTGGGATGGGAATTGGGGAACGAGTTGGGCAGATACTATCCTCGCCAAAACAACAAGGTTACAACTTGTGTCGAGAAAGAAAACCAAGGAGCGAGAGGAGAGAGCCTGAAGTCGAGACTTCACACAGATCCATCCACGCAAAAGAGGTCAGATAACAGATAGGTCAAACAACTTTATGAGTCAAGGGCAGAAATGTTAATATTAATGCTAATAGACTGCTTTGATGCTTTACTGCCTGTCTGAACTTCTCTGACTATTTGAACCAAACTGACTAAAGTGTCAGGATTTGTGTCAGATTAGAGAGAGGCCTAAACAGATTTGAGACCCATGACATGCTATCCCTAAAGTTGCCTGCAAGAGGCGCCAAAGATGGTTTAAAAAAGATGCTGTTAAACTTGGGAGCCCATAGTATAATACTAGAGTAGGAGGGGAAAAAAAGATGTGGAGAGAGAAACAATTTTCATAATGAAGCAGCACTCCCTGACTGGAAAACACAATTATGGGCAAACTGTGGTCACAGCGTGAGGGTGAAGTTAAAGAGCCCCTTTAGCGGGGCCTAATAGGGCCTGACTACCGATGAGCACAAACGCTGGTTCGGCCGGAGCACAAGTTTTTGTTCCGCGCCATTACTGTCATTGTGAACGCTGATTTAACCGAATACACTCAGGTCTTTTCTCGGCTCTCCTTGATGAGTCTTATGCACATTTTTGAGACAAAGCAGCTTCTGCAGCAGAATGCCCCTTAATCTCAATACACTTAAAGACTGCTGCACATAGCCCATTCTGATTTGGCAGTGAGTCAATATATTCCTCCAGTTTGAATCAATACATAGGCAAATAATCATTAGAAATGAAATTTAATCTCACAGAAAATAAATGTTTACCACCATTTCAGCCTCAAAGGGGAGCTATTTTCAGTCAAGAACTTTATTGTCATATGCTAGCGTTACAAAATTGCAGTTGCCTCAACCTCAGATGGTACATTGTATTAAAAGACTTCACTCATATTTACAAGGAATAATGAATTCGCATGAATGAATGATTCTCAACTTGGACCCTATTTTCACATGTTTTTGTGTCTAACTGACAAAAGATGGGGGACAATAATTTTGGAAATTGGTCCAATATTGAGGCATAATGCTGCAAACATGGCACCCGCTAAACAGACTGCAATATAATCATATTGGGGCAAATCTCGCCGTCATATACGGTATGTTCACTGAAAGTGCTTGTTTTTTTGCCACTGATATGCTCTGATTGTTATTATAAGTGTCTGACAACATTATGGAAAGAGTCTCGTCAATGAATGTAGTGATAAGAGGTGAAAGTCAGTTGCTCGTTCCATTGCAACACCCAGCAGCAAATACGCTTCTGCTTCTTTACGCCATTGGACACCAGCAAAAAGTCTGCCTAAAAAGTGCTGTTCAAAAGTTTAAAAAAAATTATATAATAAGTGTTTTCAGTCCAAATTGGCAGCAACGACTTTTGTCAAAAACAACAACAAAGGAGTTTGATGATGCTCTGATTATGGAAAGAGGTGAAAGTCAGTTGCTCGTTCCATTGTAACATCAGCACCAAGCAGCAAAACTACGACCCAGCACCCACAGAGGAGGAATGCTACAAAGACCAGGACCTGTTGCTGCCTGACATTTCACTATGAGACTTCTCCTTGAGCAGGACTTGGACACAACAATAAACAGACCAGATGAGGCGAAAGGTAAGGAACAGCAGTTTATCTGTATTGTCAGACAATAACAATAAGAGCCCTTCAGTGGCAAAAACAAACATTTTAGTGAACATAACGCTGCATAATTGCCCTTGCAGCTCGTTTCGCTATATAATAATGGACCACTTTCAAAAACGGAGTCCCCATGAGTCACTTAGACACAAAAACAGTGGAAAATAGGCTTGAAAAATCCTCTTTAAAATGTGTGACAGGTGAGTCTGATACGCTGTTGACATGCAGATGAATAAGCACACTGCCTTTAGCCTATATGTGCTAATTCATCTGTATAATAACATTGCAACTGACTTCACAATACAATAAACGACTACAATGTTATTGTCTCTTCAAACAATAAACATCTGCTGCATTTTTTTGTCATCTTACTCATTGTGCCACACATCATTTTCGGTTCGCGCAACTGAATTCAACATAAATTGGTTATTTGCGTCAGGAAATTAATGTTGGTTATCAATCATATTTAGAGCGAATTGATTTCAATTAATTGGAAGATGCATCCTTCTTTCCTCCCCTTCTCTCCTCTTGTAGCCGGTTTGTGCTGTTAAAGCCCGGCCCCTCTCTCTCATCCGCACACCCCTCCACCTGCTCCTGCTCCCTGCAATTGGTCGGAGACGCGCACACGGTCCCGCCCTATTGGCAAAGCTTTTAAATATATTTACAATGTAAAGTAACCAAGAAAAACCGGCCAAGCCATCACATTCAGTCATACCGAGGGAGAGAAAGTGGGTGTGTGTGTGAGAGACAGAGGGAGCTTTACTATGTAAAGACGTGCCACTGAGCGCTTGACAAAACACACACTCGTTCGCTCACAGTCCGCAGGCGCGCCCTCACACACACACATACCCACATACACAGACGCTGAAGGCGCTGTCGGAGAGTGAACCTGCGGGTTCATGTCACTCTGATTTCTTCTCCCAGGAAGAGGAATACCGAGGAAGAGAGTCAGAGGGGGAATATCAGCGACACAGCGATGGCTTTCGCGACCGTGTGGAACTACTGCGTCCCTCTCACCATCATCGCTGTCGCCTGCCTGGTGCGCACCGGTAAGACTCAGAGTGAATGAGTGTGATGTGAATGAGAAGAGTGTTCAAGCCGCCTCGGTGTGTTGTGGCTTCACAGTGCAAGTTTGCTAAAGTCCTGTAAAAAGAAGCTGAAAAAGATGGTAAGGAGACGCTCGCCGCGCGGGACGAAAACACGTGCTGTTATTCCAGTTTCCAACCATCCTGCGGACTACTGTTAGTATTCACCACAGGGTGATTAGATTCAAAGCCCATTGCGCAAGTCTGGGCTACATCCGTATTGCTATTTGGGAATGAGTCATTGTGTTGACCACTTCTCAAGAAACACCGTAAAACAAAAGTGAAAGGCGCCAGATAACTCTCACTTTTTGTTGCCACGCAGGAATATGTTATGAAATCATACCATGGTCTGTTGACCCGCGTGCGTCACGGCTTTGTGATGATCTTCTCCGGACAGATTTAGTGTATCATAGCTGCTGTTGTGGGGACCGGATCACCTGGAGACATACCTGCATACAGCACATCCATGTGGAGATAATATTCTGACAGCCACGAGAGCTCATAACAAATGCCCGCAGTGGATCAGACGTGTGTCACACTCCAGCAGACCCAGGAGTGCTGCTTTTTAAATTCTGCAGCAGTTCCAGGGACTGAGAGGACCTTTGAGACCTCACCTTATCAGATGCAATAGCATCCAACAATCAATTGCCTTGTAATGGCACTAATGGCACCTGCATTTCCTTTTTTTTTCCCTTGTTTATTGCGTTTACTCTCAGTCTGGGATGGTCCTGCATTGCTCCCCCATGGGCACAGTATAATCCATGATCACTCCCATATAACAAGTGCATCTGCTGCAAAAAATAGGGATTTGGATTGGGCTCAATCGTGAGCAACTTTAGCCTCACAGTGTTTTATGCCATCTGCTCGGATGTGGTAAAAGCCAGTCTCGTATAACAAACCTTATTAAATTCCACCCAGAGCTCCAGTGATTGTAACTGAGCATGAATGGCAATGAGGAGGTGCACACTGATTTGTGTCCTGTGGTGGTTGTTGTGCTCTGTGGGGCTTTTATTTACATTGCCCCAAGGCTGTGAGAGGGTTAAATGTTAGGTCGGACATTGTCACAGTCAGATCTGTGCTGTGCCGTGTTGTGATGATGTCTCTTTTCCATCGGGAGCGCTACATTGCTCCGTAGCCTTTCCTCCGGCTGCACTGATACCAACCTCACCATGGCTTGCGTATTGATTTCTTCCCTTGTGTGGATCTATTTATATGTCTGTTTGGTTGATTTATGCATAAGAGTGTAGGCGTTTGTATATCGGTATAACTGTGTAAGAGCTTTGTGTATGTCCGTTTATGAACATGCTTGTGTGTTGCATGTAAATGTGCTTTACTGTATGTGTGTGTGTGCTGCTTACACTGCTGGGTTTTGCCTGAGCTGCAGGCAACCTCTGCTGGGGGCTGCTCACTGATCACTGTCATTAATCTAGCCACTGACAGGGGCCCGGGAGAGACAGGGGGCCGGGGGGGGGGGGGGGGTTGTTATAGACAGTGGGGGGGGTGGATGATGGAAGGAAGGAAGGAGGGAGAAAAGGAAGTGTGGAGACGGCCTGTTTCTGAACACACAGATGCACATGTAAAAAAAAAAATTCTGATAACAAATCAGCATGTCGCTGTAATTTTTTCCTCCATGGAGGAAAAATGGTAAAACTAATCTAGCAGAAAGGAGAGAAAAGGTGGGAGGCGATGGGGTTTGTTATTATGCCAGGATAGAGATGGACAGATTGATTGGGCAGATAGACGGATGAGCAGACAGATAGATTGAGAGGGTGCTGTGAAGATGGCGAGGCTGGGAGACTTGGCCCTCCTTTTGAGGAATGATGGAGGGATGGAAAGATGGAGGGAGTGAGAAAGGCAGAAAAGAGTGAGGGAGAGTGGGAGAAGAAAGGCAGAAAGACTTCACAGTGTGTCTGACGGGCAGGCCTGCGGGGACGCGCGCACAATCACTCGCACACAGAGTGTGTTTGTGCACTGAGTGCATGGCTTTGTGGGGGTGGCTGATCCACAGCAGCTGTAGGCCAAACTCAAACCCCACATACGGTAACAAATGCTGTTAACTCCGCCTCTGCTTGCTTGGCCACCCTTAACCGCCACCACGCATTCCTCCATCACTTCCATTCTCCCTATTCCTCTCCTATATGCCTCCATTACCACCTGCCTTATCGCTGTGGGCATTAAATCACCTCCATTTGTTTATTTGAATGTGTGCAATGAGAGCCATCCGTTCTGAGCTTGTTCCCCATCACGCTGTTTGGACCTTGGCTGGGACTCTGGCTGGTTGAAAAACGGCAGCAGTTGGACGTACTTGTGGGAGGAGATTTGAATACCAATTATATCTGGTATATGTGTGCGGGCACACACACTTGCACACACACAGAGGCCACGCATAAATCAATGTCGCTGTGAGTCACAGAAGGGAGGCCTGGCGTGTAAACACAAACATCAAGGGAAATGCTGTACACACAACAAAAAATATGAGCACACACGTAGGTGCAGAACATGTGTGCACACACACATACACCTTGCCTACAAACAGCTTGCATTGTACAGCAGTTTCTTTTGAACATTGGAATAGGACTGCTAATGCAAGAGGTTGCCTGAGCCCTGTCGCAGTTTTTGATGCTTGTCAGGCCCAGTTTGCATCATGCCACGAATTACAAGATTGCCTTTTTCACTTTCCTCCACATTGAACAGCGCTTGCTATTTCAGCGTCTTTCTTTGTTCTCATAATTCTCTGAAAAGTCTTCACAGTAAAGCCAAGGTTTATCCTTTGATCCGAACCTTGGAGGATAATTCAGCTCCCCCCACCCCACCCCCCCAAAAATAAAATAAACTTGTCGACAGTTTAATTAAAAAGAGCAAGACCTCGCTTCCTCGCTCTCTGCCCCGCCATCTGCTGGTTCGCACTGCAAATTTGAGCTCGGCTCAAAATCAGATTTCACTGTTCCATTCTTGTTTTTTTTTTTTTTCTGTGATTCCCTGTCTTTTGTAGGTCTAAATAATTGGACAAGCTGAACTTGGCAGACAGTGCTGGCATGCCCGTCAACACAAGAGAAGCTGAAATTAGCCCTTTTTAAAAGAAAAACTGCCTACTGCTGTCGTGCGCGGCCCTGTTTGATCAACCGATGCAGCCTTAAAGGGTCCTGACAGGGTGGCCCACTATCTCAGCGGAGCAACTGCTCACACATAAGCTCCATAAACAAATTGAACCGTGTCGCGTTTTGGGCGAGTCATGACTGAGAGGGTTGCGGCGCTCAGTGTGGGCTTGTTTTATTCTCCCCTGGGCTTTTATGGGTCCATTACTCAGAAACAGGAGAAGTTCCTGAGCTCACTGTTTAGTGCAGGTGATGTATTTTACAGTAATTATCTCCTAATCTGTCCCCGAGACTTCAGTGCGATCCATAACTCCTTGTTTTGTTGTTGTTTCACACAATGATCGCATCTCAATAGCCCCCTCCAGCATTATGGACTAGGTCCGGAGAGGATTTTCATTTGTACATCCACTTAGATAGAAATAAAGGGAAATAAGACATGACAAGTCAGTTTGTTTCCCCTGCAAGGACACATCATTGGATGTGACCATCCCTTTTCACATCCTGTTTTGTCCTCACAGTGAGGTTCATGTATAAACAAAATGCATGAGGCGCTGTGATGGAAAGGGGCTCACAAAGACACCAATCGGTAATTGAAGCCTTATATCTCATTTGACCATTTGTTTAATTGTCCATTAGCGAAACTTTCTGTCAATCTAATCAGGCCGGCGCTAATGTAGAAACACTCTTTATAGCTGCCACCTCATCTCCTTCCCATTACTATTCCCCAGACAGCGCCGCTTGTGATTATCATAATGGTGATCTATGTCGTCCTTACGTGTCGCTCTCTGAGAACAACTGGCGTTTCACCAACTTTGTCGCTGAAGTTTTTTAATGCTGAGTGGGATGCCAAGGACGTCTCCTCCATTTGCTGGCATCAGAAGCCTGCCAATCAATCCCAGCGCTTTTTAACTCCATCCGATCTGATTGGCTCGGCGCTAAAGCAAAAACGCCTTCCTCCTCTACTGTGACCTGACGTCCCCTGAGCCAGCAGCTTTTTCTCCAGCCGCTGACCCCGCTCGCTGTATATTTGTCTTAGCCACGGGAGTGTGAAATCAGTAAACAGCGATTCCCCCTGCGCAGCTTTCTTTGCACTGCACACAAAGGCAGTTGCTATGTATTCTGTCTACTGGGGTACAAGGTGTGCTAATATTTTAAGCCAGTCATAGCTGAATTGTGGTCTAGGGGAACTGAGATGGAGGGAAAGAAAGGGGAGTCTGAAAAAAACACCATGGGGTGAGCATTCCTTTACCTTGGTGACACAGTTTCCACGACTAAGTGTAAACATTTATACCTCCTGTGTGGCCCTGGGCTTGTTGAACACCCTCCCCTGGTGCAGTGACACCTGTCTCCGAAGCTCCCGCAGGGCTGTGCGCTAACTTGGCCAGACACCGGCCTCCAGTAGCGCCGGTAACCAAGGTGATTATCCCCGCTCAGGCGCTGCGATGGAGCCCCCACTATAGCTGTGATTGGACGAGAGAGTCTGATTGAGCTGAAAAGGGCAAGTGCCTAAAATTGAAGACTGTGTACTCTGGCAGTGTGGAGGGTAATACACATCCCATCTGGAAGACTTGATGTAGGAGGGGATGGCTGGTAATGAGGTGCTCATCCCGGGGTAAGGAGGATCAGTTAAGGACTTAAATCCAGGTGAAACTGTCAAGGCCGAGCACAGAGGTTGCCAACAAGACCCCATTTCCCCTTTACCCTTGGGAGGTCTGTGTGTCCAGTGGAGGCTAGCTGATGAAGAGTGACCAGGCTTAGCAGGGGCACCGAGGGACTGATGGGGTCAGAGTGAAACAGAGAGGGAGGGAAGGGGGGAGATGCCTGGCTGCACAGTGTATAAAAGAGTGAAGGAAGGGAGCGAGGAGCGCCACAGGCAAGCGTTACAGACCAGTGGAGCAGGGAGGAGCGCAGCAGAGGAGAGAGTCGGGCGGTGAGGAGTCCAACAAACAAGTGAATGATTGCGGGATTTCAGCTCTAAAATGGGAGGGTGTCAAAAAAAAAAAAAAAAGACAAGGGAGAGACGGAGAGAGAGCAACCCCCGCTGTGACGAATGACGGATTTAGAAGGACAAAAAATGAGGAAGGAGGGAAGGGTGACATTAAGGAGGTGGGTCCAAAGCAGAAAAGTACAGGTTGCTGGTGTGAGGAGAGGATGGAGGTGAGGAGGAGGAGGAGGAGAGATGGATGGTGATACACAATGATAAAGACGGAGAGAGGGGGCGAGCACTGTGTAGGTGATCACACCAGAGAGACAAGGTGTCATGATCGATGAGGTCACAGTACGCACACACTCTCACACACACAGAAGCAAACAGGCATTGAAATTGTTTCCTCAGCAGCTCACGGGCAGTCCTCCCACTTCCAGAGAAGCTGCTTCGGCTCGGAGAATTAAACACCCACACACGCACAGGGCTATTCATCCGTCTGCCATTTAAAATCCTTCTTCATATCATCGGCATTAATAGGTTGGCTTTGATGAGATTGTCGGATGCTGCAAAATTGCCAGTCAAAGCAGCAGCGCACTATCTACTGGGAAATCAGATGGAGATTTTCAGAAGGCGGACACAACAATGCTGAAGAGGCCTCAGATGAGTTTTTCTTAGAGAACTCTCAAAATGTCTCTCCCATGAGTGGCGGATTCATTTGAGCTATGATCGCATCTGGCATCGATAAAGTGGTAGTGTCAGTCGCAGAAACCTCAGCGAGGACCTTATTTTGGTTCTGTTTTGATTCAAGTGTAATCAGACCTGATTAAATCGTACTAATGAATGTTTAAAGTGCGCTGACAGCACATTTTAAGTCGGAGGGGGAAAAAAAGTGGACGTTGTCTTTTGTAAGCGAAACATTATCGTAGATTATCTGTGCAAATGTTACAGAAAACCACACGCTCTGCTTCACTGTATGTACTTTAAAAACCAAATGCTATCACTTAACAAAAAACGAGTGATAAGAGCTGCTGCCCATAGATCAAACTCAGATTGCCCGACTCCATTCTGGGCAGATGCCAAGTGATTGTTGACAGTTACTGGAAAAAAAAAAAAATCTGCTGCGGCTTTCACGATACTTTCCCTTCACTCTCCATCTGACTATTCCTCTCTTTCTCAGACTTGAGACAACATCAGGAGTAGCAAGCTTTGATCCACTTCATTAGCAAATCTTAAACAACCATTAATTATAGGCAATTAATTAGCAGCACATGAAAACAATCCTGGAGAAGTTGGCCACTCTCAAACACCCCAGAGTGTCTGCAGGAAGGAAAGAGTGAGTGAGAGATGGACAAAGAAAAGGGGAGAAAAATGAAGGGGAATAAGCCTGCGGTCATGCTTAATGTGCTGGGGCGAGATTTACCGCAATCATTTGCCTGGCTCTTTTGAGATTCATAAGGTCATCAATTCATGCTCCGCTTTCAGCAGGGCAAAACAAAAGCGAGGCTGTGCAGCCTTCTGTACTGAAGTAAGGAGAGAGGAAAAGAAGCCCAGGCCAAATTGGATTGGTGCTGCGATTGTTTCTGCAGAGATTGGTACAGTTGGCATGGCCACTTAAAAAGTGGCCAAGCACCGGCGACCTTGACGAAGGCTCCGGCTGATTCTCTCACGGGATTCATTTTCTCCTGTGCGGCTGAAGGGGCGTTTAAGTGCACGACTGCTGATTCACCTTATGGCTCTTAACGGGTACACCCCTCTCTCGCCCGCTCACCTCCCATAAAGTGCACCAGCAGACTGAAGCGGTGCTTTGACTCGTGTCCACGGACGTGTTCCTATCTCTGTGTCCATCTGTTGGCTGAATAATGTTATCATGGGCCGCAGAAGGGCCGTGGCCATTGCAGTAGAGGAGCGTAACAGCCGTGCAGTCTGTGATACTGAATGAGTTTGACACAGGCCCTGGGCATTGGGTGCAGTTGCGGAGAAACGGTGGTTCATAGCAACTGCCACCCGCTGGGCCATACTGCTGAACTGAGCTGTGAAGCAGCCTGCAGAAGCCAGTGGGGTTCTGCGGTCGGTACAAAAGCCATTTTTCACTTTTGTGGACTCTGTAGCCGCAGACAGCGAGTGGCTTTTGTGTCTGTAATATAGGTCCTACAGTCTAAAGAGTGCACAGTACACACAGCACGACTCTGTCGCCGGGTGACTTGGATGTACTGTACTTTATTGCAAGAGAAATTAATAAAGAAAGCTGTGGGGGAACGTTCTTTCATTCTTGATTATTTTTTCTCTTCCCAAGGGCCAAGATGGCTGCCATCTGTCCTCCCATTTATCAGAGCAACTGCAGTTTCAGTCACCAAGCTTCCAGTTTTCTTTTTATCAGATCCACACTGACCTGTGATACATGAGTTAACTTTCTAATGTGTTTTTCATGTCATTAAATGGCCAGTGTGTAGGATTATGGAGGCTCTATTACAACAGTGGAATATAATATTCATAACTGTTTCCTTTAGTGCACGGTGTCAAACTCAATTTCGTCCCAGGCCACATCAGCATTATGGTCGCCCTCAAAGGGCCGGTTGTTATTGTAAGACTATATAAATATATCTGCTCTTAATCATATTACAAAATTGCCTCTGCAGTTGATTATTATTATTATTTATTTAATAACTAGCTCTGAAAGCAGAAGTCTAGGAAAAATAATTGCCAGCAGAAATATTGTACAATTTATTTAAAAAATGAGTTCATTAACTCATAAACACATGCTTGTGCATCAATATATATGCGTGCACGTGGGCACACACTCACATTTCTATGTTATTATAACATAAATCCCACAAATTTATGAGATTAAGAAACCCTCATCATTACTCATCCATCAAAGATCAAAATTATTCTCAAGTGAATAATAAAGTTTTTTTTTTTTTTTTACCATCACACAAATACTATCAGATAATTTATTACATTAACATTGTTTAGCTTTGTGGTGGAGTTGAGAGGGGCAGAACTATAGTCCAACAGATCAATGTGCTCTGATCTAACGTTCAGTCTGTGGCGTATAAACTGTTTGTGTTCAACAGCTGATCTGCTGAGATCATGTGGTAGATGACAGTGGTGTGACAGTGTTTTACTGCCTCGTAGCAAAGAAGACAAACCGACTCGTCTCCATTAACCACTAACATGTATATTCTTTCTGTCTCTCATTAAATTTTCTTCCCTCTGCATCAACTTTTCTTTTCTTGGACATTTTGGTACTATTCATATTTTTTTTTTTAACACCCCCTTCACCCAGCTAAAGCGCTGCTGCTGGAAACCTGTGATATTGAGATTCTTCAGTACTCATGTATTGTGGGACATGTAGTTTGAGGACACTGTACTTCTGTAAAGCACCATAGTATGATAAGCGTAATATATTCTTTGTAAGCTTTCGCAGGCCTTGAGTTTGACACATGCTTTAGTGTATAATCACCTGAAACTAAGAAGTGTTGTGTTTTTGTTAGATGAGTCCTTCATATCTACATATGGAGCAGGTCCTCCTCACAGAGTCCGCCATGTTGCTCTGCCCTGTTTGTACAGTAGCCCAGAACGGACAAACCAAACACTGACTCTAGAGAGTGATTTGCATTTTTACGTTACCTGAGGGCCAGCGTAGTTCTCTGACACACTTGTAAACTGCGGTAACGTGAGCCGCGGAGTGCAAAATCGTGTCGTTACTCCTAACGTAGTGTTATCATGGTGAGGAAGGCCTCTAAGCGAGGCGACTCACATAATGGAGGATACCCAGTTGACTGCAGTCTACAACCACATCACTACATGCCACCAAATCCTGCACACTGTACCTTAAAATTTACAACATAAAATAATTATACATTTGATGTTAGGGTATAAAATGTATTCTCATTTAGTCAGTGTTAAAAGTATAAAATGACACATCATGATTAAAAGTCCAAGGCATCACTCTTAGTCTCACATAACTTTAGTGTAAACTTAAATTCCTCAGATCTGTGGTTAACGTCAAGGCACTACGAAGCAAAACTTGATGTACGATTTATGAGGCAGGAAATTGAGGTTGTCAACAAAGATGAAAGCTCAACAATCTGAAGGAAGATTGTTTGAGGAAGTACGAGTCTGCAGAACTTAATTTATCAATGTCAGGATTTGATCAGCCGAGATAACAGACGAGACGTTGCCCATGTCTGGTCAATGTGTCACTGTTAGGTAGATAACGCTGCCAACAGTGGAAAATTTTTAATCTGGATAATGGAAAGTTTCATCAACTAAGATAAAAGATTTTTGACTGAGATCAATTTCAGCATTAGAAAACGTCTCACTTTTTCCTACTTGACAACACTATTTGTTGAAGTGCCAATACTAAAATAACAAAGTGGTACCAAGATTACACTTAATTATGCTGGTTTCCTCATCATTATTTTACCATTGTTGAACAAAAGTCATATTTATGAATGCAATCCTTTGTTAAAATAAATAAATAAATAAATAAAATACTCTTCACACTGTAGGGGAGCGATATGGAGAATAAAATATCTAAATGTTTTTGCCAAACACCCCTGTCAATATTACAATGACATTGTACGGTTGTCCATTGGTGCCTTTACTAAATATTTACACAACAGTATTTTGCTAAATAATCAAGAGTAATGTGAATATAATGACTGGGTAGAGGCAAATAATAGAACAGCTAGAACAGTCGAAGTTCAGAAAATCACATCACTTTACTGTAACAGCCTTTAAAACTAGGAAAAGACAACACTTACACCACACTTCAATTTCCCAAATCCAAGACAATATCTAGTCTCACATCACAATATCAATATGATATTAATATATTGCCCAGCCCTATCACACTGATACATTTGCCTTATCATTACCCACCTATTTCAATAAGTTACACTTCAGCAAAACATGTCCGTAACAGCGTCAATGGCTTTTAGGTACAAAATCATAAACTCAAAGTCCTAATTAGATTAGTGGTGTAGATTCATTATAATAACATCAACTGTGTTTATGCACATTTTCTCACAGCTTCTAAAGCAATTCACTCAAAACCATGACAGCACTGGTAAAATAAAATAGTTTTGTGACAGCACACGCTAGTTGTATATGCAATTATAACTGATGCTTATTTACCGTGGAGATGGATTTGAGTTTACTGTGGGGAAAGCGATTTATGAGCTTATGGGGAAAATTAAAAACAAACATAAACCATAGGTTTAATTAAAAAGCAGGTTGATCCCAAATGATGATTGTGCATAAATCTCCGGCCGTGTTACTGAAGTGTGCACAAATCTACGGCAAAACAGACAGGCGGGTTGTTCAGTGTGGCTTACACACATACACAAATTTGCATATGCATGAATACAAACATTACACTGCACTCGGGAGACCGGAGAGACCTTTTGGTGTTTCCAAACTTATTTACTGCAGCGCGTTGAGTCTTGATGCTCTGTGCCTTTTTAAATGCCATGTACTCTCTCTGGCCTCCTTTTTATGAGCTTCCCCAGGATAGTGTTGACAAATTGAGAGGCACATTGGGTGATTGTGTTTCACGTGCACCAACATATTCACAAAATCATATTTGCAGACCTTTTTTCACTGTTTTCTCCTCTCCCTGCCTTTTTATTCCTCCGCCCCAGCGACAGTTGTGGCAGGAGGTATTATGTTTTCAGTTTGTCCATACGTCTGTCCATCTGTATGTTCCATAGACTGACTGTATATAAAGACAGACGTCTCATCTCCACTTCCACTGTAGAGAAGTGACGTCAAAATGTCCGCGACGTGAGAGCTGTTGTCTTTGGATTTTGACGTCATTTGGAGCCAGAGTTTGCACAGTGATGGAGCTGCCGTGTCAAGGTCACCCGCCTGAACCAATCACAAGCCGAGCATGGCCACAGGTTGTCAGCGAGAGAGACTCTCAGCCAATCATGATGTCTCACCCCAAAACCAGGCTTATAAGAAAAATGAACACTTGAACATACATCAACGCGGTGAGAACTACCTAAAATGAGAGAAATCATCTTTGCGAAAAAATGTATTTGATATGTACTCTGACTTTTTAGTTTGGTCCTGTCTGCTAACATGGAGGAGGCGGCAGGCTTGATCACCCACACTGCAGCCAGCCACCAGGGGGGGATCGAGATGTTTTGACTTCATTTTTGGGGAGCTGTTATGTCTTTATATACAGTCTATGGTACATATGTCCTGTCCATTCTTGGGAACGCAAGACCTCAAACGTCCTCTTAAACTGGAGCATAAGCTGATTAGGTTTGGTGGCCAAAGGTCAAGGTCATGCATATTCTAATTATGGCAATTTCACACATATGTCTAAAAGGATAAAGTGGTAAAGTGATGATATTTTGGACAGACATGAATGTAAAGTACAGCTTGACTGGTTGGCGGAGGCATACAACAGCGATGCAGTAGTTCTAGTTTTTACCTTGTTCTTTATTCCCCCTCCATCTGTCTTTCTTTCCTCCTCTCTGATCCCTCACTCCCAGTTCTCTCGCAGCGTGAAGCAGGTTCAAGGGCTTTAGCGGTGACTTAGTGTCTTTTTGTTTGTGCTCACCATGATCACCCAAAAGCCTTTTTATCCCTGCTATACCCCCTCCCTGCGTGCCTGTCGTTCTACGTCTAACCTTGTTGGTGCTTAAATGCTCATGGCCATGCCCACGCACACCCTCCGCTGATGTGCTCCAGGTGCATGTGTCCGCATGAGTCCGCTCCGACTGTTACTGAGAGTTTGCAATGAGAGGGAGACTCAGTGATAGTTGGAAAGGCAGATTTTGGTGAAGGGGAGGAGGGCACTTCTGGTTGCCAGGATCGCTTGCTGATGGATCTTTTGGCTAACAGTCTCTCCTGCCTCCCTGCTGCTTGCTCCCCGTTCCCGCCTCCTCTTCCTATCTAGCGCTCATCCTGTAGCCGCAGGCCATAAGGGATGCCAGGGCCAGGTGTAGAGGTAGACTGTGAGAGGAAGAGAAAAGGAGAGAGGGAGGGAGGACTGACAGGGCCCAGGTGGCCAGCTTGAACGCCTTTGCTGCTTTCCCCTTCTGATTTGCATAGACAAAAATGTTCTTTTCCTTCTCTCCGACTCTTTATTTTCCTCTCTCCCTCCATTTACACACGCCGCATCGATTCATTTCCAATATTATTTCTCTCCGCTTCTTCTCCTGCCACTGTTCTCAGAATAAGTTACACTTTCACTTTCTTTCTTTACTTTTAACTTTCTGTTTTCTTTTAATAGACAATTGACCCCCCCCCCCTTCCCTTCCTCCCTCTTTGTACCGTACCTCCAGATTTACCTCTTCTCCCCGTCTCTCTCGCTCTGGGCTTGCTGAACTGTGCATTTTACTTATACGCTGCACTGCAATATTCTGGAGGTGGAGGCTTATTTTCACCGTACGTGCACTTCAGAGACCGTGCAGTCCCCCCAACCATCTCCATTCATCTCCCCACCCACCCTTCTCGCTCCCATGACTGTTTTTAACTAACCCCATCTCCCCCTCTCACACACACACTCCTTTTATTCTCCCGTGCATAACTATGTTTTCCTATTATTTGCAGCAAAGCAGAGTTTAGCTCCTTCATATGTAATCCCTTCATCTACTTCCAACCAATCTCTTGTGATCAGGCCATCGCTCACAAACACACACACACCCTCCTCTTTTCATCTCTATCCTTTAACCTCCGTGGCACTTTATCTCACTTATCCATTATATATATCACGATTCGCCTCTCCTACCTGTCCTGTTCTTGGCATATTGGCACAT
This sequence comes from Pterois miles, assembly GCA_947000775.1. NCBI lineage: Eukaryota > Metazoa > Chordata > Actinopteri > Perciformes > Scorpaenidae > Pterois > Pterois miles. The sequence continues at coordinate 658,614 of CAMQGK010000327.1, forward strand.
ACAGTTGTGTAGGTGTGTGTTTGAAAGAGGCTGAGGAGTATTCTGTTCACCCATGCAGGCACATACACATGCATCATTGTCCTGGTGTTTTTGTCATGCCAAAAACACCCCTGACTGGCTCGGCCTCAGCCTCAGTTGTGCATATGCAAGCACATGCTCTTAGAAACATGTATTGAAAATAGTTTGCATACTTTTTCCCAAATATGTACACCTTAACACACCTACTATTTAGAGATGTGCCGGGTTCTAGTCTAAAACCCCACAGAGCTAAAAAGAAGGCCACATACAATATATACTTCATATATACACAGGTGACACTATCTGACACACACACACACACATACACACACACACACACGCACACACATACAAGAAAACAGCCATCAGGCCCCCTCCAAATTTCTGAATTGAGTTATGTAGCCTGTCAGTCAACTCCCAGCTCCCACATATGCACACACCCCTGACAGATTCCTTCCACACACACATCCACCGGTCTGACGGTGCATATTTCGCATGGGGAAGGGACTCAATTACAGCGAAGGTGAAAGAAGCAATAAACACGGCACAGATACAGTGAGGCACGCTCAGCAGCACCGCAGTCAATCACAGAGCCAGGTAGGTAGCCGCCGCTGCTTTGCTCATCCAGTTGTGAAGTAGCGAGAATGGCCAGGGGTAGTGGATGGATAGAGAGAGGGAGGGAGGGAAGGGGGTTGTAGAGGAGCAAAACGCTGCCATCCGACCCTCCTGAAAATTATGTGGCTGCAACTTACACGGACCTGCCACTGAGAGGACAGAGTGGGATTGATGGAGGGAGGAAGGCAGTCTGAGATGATAACACCTTCATTTCAGCCCTCATTATACACACACGCACACACACCCACTAATATTCTGTATATATACCCAAACACTCATACTTGACCGTCACTGCCACTGTAGCACAGCTACACGATTTGCTCACCCACCCACGCTAGAGGACCAACAGCACAATCGCACCAAATAGTGCGTCATTTGCCCAGGATGCATCTGTTGTCCTTTTCCCTTTGCGTGAGTGGGTTTATGTGTGATGCTCATATAACAAACACCTCGCCTGATGTTGTTGCTGCCATTAGTGACACAGTGGGTTGAATATGTTCAGGACGCTGACTGCTTACCGCCTCATGATGCAGTCTACAAAGTGCAACTATGCGTTCATGACATCACTGATGTTGTTTTTCAAAGACAGGTTTTAATCAGCAGCCAGCCTCCGGTTCTGAAAAGTGAAGCCAATGTGGTAGTTCCTTAAACTTACATTGAAGGTGACTCCTTTGGTTGCAAAAAGAAGTCAGATTGTATAGAGGTCTATGAGAGCATAGACTACTTTTCACTGGATTTATTACCTCAGTAAATACTGTAAATATGAGTCTCAATCGCTACTTTCAAGTCTTCTTCTATACAGCATGATGTTCATTTAGTAAATTATGGTCTTATTTAGAGTCAAATAGACCATAAAGCAGGGGATGCTTTAGGGTGTGGCTATGTTGTGATTGACAGGTTGCTACCACAGCGGTCTGGTCTGGGAGTTGTCATGTTTTCATCTTACAACTTCAACCCTTTTGCAGTGTTTTCTTGTGTCACATCTGGACAACTTCTGTCACAGTTGCGACAAAGATGGCGACGGCTAAAATGCCGAACTCAAGGCTTCGAAACAGCAGTCTACAAAGGTTGTGTCTAGAAGGTAAACCATGTGTTGGGAAACTCTCTCAAAATGGTTTAGGTTAGGCGTTGACGTCGAATAGTCCAGGTTAGGATAGGTCGTTACCTTCTAGACACGATCAGACACAAACCAGCGGGTGACGTCACGGTAACTACTTCCACTTCTTATATACAGTTTAAGGTTTTAATCTTAGAGATGCTTTTGACTAAATGATGATGGTTTATTACAACTTGGGTGTTACTTTTGTGGTGTTGACCATTATTTCTATTAGTTATCAATCATGACAACGTTGTACAAGTTAATTGCTGAGACTGCGACATCGCTATAAATTCAATACAATACAATCCTACAGATTGTAAACCAACTCTCAGGTTTGCCCAACTTACTTGGATGACAGGGTTGGGATGACTTCCTGCATTAACTTTGACCTGTCGTATGTACCGTATTGTACATACACACAGTTGTTTATTGAAGGATTATTACTTAGATTTCAGGTGCACTCACTTTAGGTTTAAATAAAGTGAATTAGATGAACAGTTGGCTCGTTTACAACCTGTTTGACCATCTGTGTTTCTTGCTGTTTACTTTTGTGAGTGCAATATTATCATAACCAATAAAAAATTATGACCAAAGCTACAAAATGAACACCCAAGTTGTGATAAACTGGAGTCATCAACTGGAAGTGCAGGCCCCTGGTTGATCATATCACTGAGACACAAATGTGTTAGTGATTCTGATATTTGGCGGCCTTGGGCAAGTTCACAAACTGACAGTTTGTAGGTTACACATGGCAGGCTTACCCAAAATATATATAATAAAAGAGCTAGACAGCTTACAATTGTGCTCCAGCTCAGCTGTAACAGGTAGCCAGTCTGGTGGTGGTGTTTTCTTACCCAAGTGTCAAAGAATGTGCATAACCTCCATTCTGCAGGTTGGCGACTTATTTGAAATGTAGTGAAGTAAAGCACTTAAAATGTGTCTACATAGCAGAGATGCTCACAAGTCCTATTTTGCATGTCTCAGGCAAGTCTCAAGTCTCTTACAGGTATAATGATCTGCTGCATGCCATCTGGTCTGCTTAGATCACTGCATAGCTATATCTAAGGAATTCAAAGCATCTGTTGTATTATCATCGCCCCTTTATGTACAGTATCAGTATAGACGGCATCAATAGTGTCGTCACAATACTGGAATGTCTAACTTTGACACCGTACCTTGAAAAATATTGATATTCAATAAACTAAAACAGTATTGAGGGCATAAAGTATTAGATTATTTATTGAAAGATAAATATGACCAGGTCAAGTTAAATGCATTAATCTGGTGCACGTTGAGAGCAAAATTTAGAGGCTATGAAGACTTTTCTGCTCTTGTAAACAATTTTGTGCAATTTGGTGTAGTACAGGGGCTCTCAAACTTTTTGGAGCCAGGTACCCCTTGCATTTTCCAAGGACCCGCTCATAATCATAATACTGATTAAGAATTTGCTTACTACCATTTGTCCTCTTAGATGCCACTTGAATTTTAATATACTAAAATTTCAAGCTAAATACTTCAGACCTGCTTTATAGTGATGAGATAATGCCACAATCCCCTGGTGGTCCACAGAACCCAACCCACTTTGCGAATCACTTCTTTAGTAAACAATTTAATCATAAACACAGTGGTTGTATAGATATGAATGGTGTTAACACGGCAAAAAAGCCACTCACGAAGCAAAGGCAAACGAGACGAGGTGCTGTAAAGCTCACAGTCGGGACCAAAGGTCACCTTCATCCCGGGCCGGTCTCAGCGAACCGCCACGGAGAGGTCCCATGAGGTGATCCTCACACATCGAGAACGTAGCGTGCAAAAACATTTGCATGGTGGTGCAGTAGGTAGCACTGTTGCCTCACAGCAGGAGGGTCGCAGGTTTGAATCCGGCTTGATGCCCTTCTGTGTGGAGTTTGCGTGTAGCAAATTGTTAAAATGGTTAAAATGGCAGATAACCAGCTGTCTCTATGTGCCCTGCGATGGACTGGCGACCTGTCCAGGGTGCACCCTGCCTTCGCCCAATGCCAGCTGGGATCAGCTCCAGCCCCCCTGCGACCCCTAATGAACGAGATGAGGATGGATTGATGGATGGATGAATGAAACTGTGGCGGGCCTACTGTTTGTGTAATTAATGGAAAACACTGAACTCTATAACATGACAATGAGGACCCGCAAATGATTATACCCAGAGCGAATGAGACAATTGACACCACTGTCAGTTAGTGAGAGGAGGCGGGGCTATGTGGGCGCTGTAGAGGTGTATCAGCTGACTGTCGGAGAGAAGAGTCTGAGAAAACGCAGCTGGTTGCGTTGTATTGATAGTGTGGAGAGTGACGTAGGCCCACTGATATAATGAGTGATTGCTCACGAGTCCCAGAGTTGAGTTTTTTGAGGACGAGTCTCAAGTCTGTGCAACTTAAGTGCGACTCAAGTCCCCATCTCGGCTGTATGATCCAATCTGTTGCTGTTGATGGATCCCACAGACTTTCACATGCTTGTACTTGGTGATGTTCTGCCATACACCCACCCACACACACTCACTCACGTACACACACCGTTCTGAAAAGTTTCTTTCACACTCGGCGTTCCCACACACTCGTAGAGATTCAAGACAACAGATGGAGTTGTGTACATATATACTGTCCATGCATGCAGTGCACAAACAACTTGGACTTGCACACACGTCAAACTGTGACAGTTTAGTAGTTGCATTAGCAGTATTGCACGCAGCTTGACTTGATAACTACAGCAGAGGGAGCGGCTGCCTACTGAGAATCTAATACTTCCGGCAGCTCTCTCACTCACCTGAGCTACCTTTCGATCCTATCTGTCTCCCTCCATCTTTTATTCATTTCTTTTCCCCTCAGCACATCCGTCTTTCTCTCTGCCTCCTCCCCTGTCTCCTTCTCTTCCCAATTTGTCCGCTCTCTGAATTTACCACCAAGTCTTGCCTTTTGGCAGTTCACCCCTCTGTTTCTCCCGCCCTTCACTTCTCTCCCTTAGTGTCTTTTTTTTCCCTCTTGGCCTCCCTTTCTCTCCGTCATAGTCTCTTTTGCTCAGTCTTGGTATCAAATCCCATTCTTTTGTACTTGGCCCAAACTTCTGCTGCTCTCTTTCTGTCTCTCGCCGTGCACCCTCTTTCAGAAGTTTGAGTTGGCAGAGATTTATGGAGGGAAAGCCTCGAGGAGAAGCGAGGAAAGAGAGTCGAGGTCAGGCGTACCGCCAGGGAGAGACCCGTACTGTAAAGAGCATCGCCAACACACATCTGCCAGCTTTAGATTAATCTTATTAATTGCTTGTGCGAAACTCAGGGTTGTGACACTCTTGTTATTGCTTTGCGTTATTAATATAAAGAGTTACAGAATGGAGGGGCTGAAATCAATAAGCGGTCTTAAGGGGAAATTAAATAAGGAGAGAAGGGGACAGGGCACCGGGACAAACTCGGTGTAGCTCGGACATTGTTATTAGCTGCTGCTGCCCTTTAATGAGGGTTATTTAACAGGCCAGAAAACAGGCACACACAGCAACCAGCAAACTGAATGCTGATTTGCTACTGCAAGTACAAACCAGTCTGACAAAACTCCTTTTATACCAAACTGAAAATGAAAGAAGAAATATGAAGAAGCAAAGAACCTGGCCAAAACCCTCCAGCATGCTCACCCTTAAATCCCCCCAACACTACTCACTCTGGCTTGTGTGTGTCGTTCGTTCCACTTTTATCCTCATTTACCTCTCTTTGCCGCTCTGGGTCTTTCTTTATCGCTCTTCCTCCCTCTCTCCCCTTTTCCCACAGCGGCTTTCTTTTATGGGAAATGTATTCATTACAGGACAATAAAAGCCTGATTGGAAAGAGTGGGCCATCTCTCAGAACAGGGTGTTAAAAAGCAGGACAGAGTATGTGATGACATTATACACCTGATGTCTTCACTCAAAGGTAGCGCTGATTTTCCTCGCGCCGCTGCTTACCCCTCAGCATTGTATTGGAGCACCTGTGATAGAACATTGTTTTTTCACGCCATTAGACATCCAGGATATCAGCTGCGTGTAAGTGCTGCGCTCAAATATATCCGCTATTCACTGTTAGGAATGCGACATGGCTTTCAGAGCCACTTTGGCAGTGCTATATTTACATTTAACAATCGTCTGGATCCGAGTGTGACACTCGTTCAATTATGTGATGTGTCTCCCCTGTGTAAACACAGCACAGCGGTGTAATGTAATTCGCTGCAATAAAGACGTCTCAAGGGTGGATGACAGAGATGGATAGATCAACACAGTCGCAGAAGCTCATCTGCATGGCGTTCACTCCCAACTTCTCTTTCTGTTAGATTGGTCTCATGTAGTGGTGCGCTGGCTGCAGTGTATGAGGACAACAATAAGACAGTTCAGTTCACTCATTAGCAGCCACGGTGCTGCGTGCCGCGTCACGGACATGCAGCCACTTTCCCAGTCAAAGTCACATTGTTTAGTTTAGTTTAGCAGGTTGTCAGCCGGGTGTCTGCCCGGCGTATCGACACTCTGTCACCCGATGTAACTTTAGCAATTGTCCAACAAACCGTGTGTTTGTTCTACGTTAGCAGCTGTAGCTCTGCTGGAGGCTTCATGCTTCCTGTAGTCGTACACATACGCTATGCCAGCACGGTGTAACTTTAGCGAGTGTCCAGCAGACCGTGTGTGTGGCGGTGGTGAGTGTGAGTTTGTCGGTGGCGTTGTAGTTGTAAACGTAGGTGTAGCAGACAGTGTGTGTACAGTTTATTTGTTGGTTAATAAATGCTACAAGGCTACAGCTCCTCACAGCTCAAGCAGGCTATAAACCCGAGGCATCTTCCTGTATCTTGCAACGCTGGCTCTGACTCGGTGAACCAGCTTTTCCCCTTAAACTGACAAGCCACACCTCTGAGGTTTGCTCAGCTTTTTAATTGATGATATTTCTTTTAACCATTTAACGATTATTCAGTTTAAATTCTTAATGTCGATTAACGGTTTGTTAACATCCTTATTTATCAAGTAATGTTAATTGTTAAAGGAGCAGTGTGTAGGATTTAGGAGATCTATTGAATATAACATTAACTAGCATGTTTTCTTTACTGTATAATCACCTGAAAATTAGAGTTGTGTTGTTTTTGTGACCTTACAATGAGTTGTTTATTTTTCAACAGTAACCCAGAATGGACAAACCAACTGTTAATTTTTCCTGCTTGGTGGATAACGTTACTCACTCCCATCACTCCCACCGCTCTCTCTCTCTAGCTTCACCACTCACTTCCCACGTACACACAACCTCTAAGAACTTAACTCTTACAACAGCTGGCTCTAGAGCCTCGAGGGCCATTCCTGTGTCCACGTCGGCCACCGTAGCTCTCCAACACACTCTGCAACCTCACTACTAGATACCTTCAGATGCTACATGCTGTTCCTTTAAGTTAGGACTTGTTATGGCACATGCCAGCGCTTCACAAACCCACACTTGCACACCCAGAAACATGCTCAAGTAAAGCTTTGTTTATACTCATACTTATGCAAAGCATCATGACGTGGGCCTCCACAGATGACACACGAGCTACAGGCACGTACAGGCGTTTATACTCAACGCGTCGCTCAACACAGTATTCTCCAAAACGGGCACACAAACAAAAGATTCTGTGAAGAAACAAGAAGTCAACGAGTGTTACCGGAAAAACGGCATAAACCTAAAACCCTCAGTGCCAAGTAGGAATTGTAATTAACTGTAAACTCATATCTCATATTCATGGACATATTTTATCACCTTTATTCAATTCCTGTGAAGAAGGGAGTCAAGTATAAATAGAGGTTGAAAAGTTTAATATCCTGTAAACAATTTAATTTGGCTGGCATATATAGAGCTTTTATAGCATTTAATAAATGACTTGACCGTCTTGCTAGTTCATTATTTTGCCTCTTAAGTTATTTGCTTTTGCTCTTATTGTGGCTGTCATGTCTGAAGCCTTCGCACTTTATGCACAATATCTGACAATGTCATTTCTGGGTCACGCACCCTTGCGCCAAGGACTCTAAGACGATCCGCATAACACGCCTCCGCCGTGTGAACATCCTCCGAAATGTATGTGTATATGCGCATTTCCAGAAACACATTTATTCTTAGACTGATAAAATGGCCCTTTTATTGCCAGAGTTATATTGGTCAGTGAATCTGTTGGCTGATAAATAAGATTTTTGCAGAACAGAAATACCAAAGATATGTTTTAGAAAATTTAGAAACACATTTAAGGGATCCTTATAAAAAGGTTTGTGTATGTTGTGTGGGTATGTAAGGAAATTAATTTTGAATATAGGGAAATTTATCCCCCTGCAGCTGCTTATCCCGTTAGGGGTCGAGCCCAGCTGACATTGGGCGAAGGGGGGGTTCACCCTGGACAGGTCGCCAGTTCATCGCAGGGTTGACACATAGACAGAACCTGCGACCCTCATCACTTTACAATGGAGCAGGTTAGAGACATGCAGTGGTGGAATGTAACTAAGTACATTTTCTCAAATACTTTGAGTAAATATACTTACTTTTAGTATTTTTGTTTTATGCTACTTTGTTGTCCTCAGAGGTTACTATTGTACGTTTTACTCCACTACATGTATTTGGCTGCTTTAGTTACAAGTTACTTTGTAGATTTAGATTATTATTATTAAAATTATTATTAAAATAATCATCAAACTGTGATGTATTATTGTAGACTGAGCTACATAGCAGTTTACAAAGTACTTAAATTAGCTCCACCTTTATCAGCTGCAACATCAAAGTGGTGATGATATATTATTCTGAAACTGGACATTCTGCATTGTGAGTACTTTTAAGTTTGGCACATTAAGTATATTTTGATGTTAATACTTTTGTGTTTTTTCTTGAGTGCAATTTTTAATGCAGAGCTTTTTACTTGTAACTGAGTATTTTTACATTAAGTAGAGTACTTCTTCCACTATTAGAGACATGTACTTCTGCCATAACATTGGATGTTAGCTATAATGGGACAAAAACACACTTCCCATGAATGATATTTCTCTGAAAAGATGCCAGATATGGTGACGACATCACTGGCCTCCCTCAGCCACCATTAATGACTGTAAGACATTAATGACTATAAGACTGTATGACCAGCAGACACTTTTATCACAGTCTGGCACAGAAAAGCTCAGTAGCATTTTATTGGAGAACAGTCGAGTAGCTGAAACAATACAACGTCTACACAGACAGCAGAAGAAGAAAATGACGCTCCTTTACAAACCACTGCAGCAATAAAAACAACATAACCAATACTGTAAAAACAAATAATCAAGTGATGCGAGATAGACTGGTCGGGGAAATGGAAGTATCCTATAAGACAAAGACGTTTCAGCTTTAGTTTAATTAAAAATAACTCTAGTCTTTGTTTTCCAAAAGCCAGTGCAATGAGTTATTTTTACACTTCAGATAGATTGCCCTCTGTCGTGAAGAATAGTCGAACCTCAGGCTTAATAACACAATTTGTCAAGCACCCCAGAGAGCAGTTCACCGAGCTTAGTTCCCTAAGTGAGAGCTTGTCTGACCATTTTGCACAAAGTCTGTTGAGCCGAAGCCATGCGGCGCACTGTCAGCGCTGATGAATCTGGCCTGCAGGTGTTTACAGGTGCAGACAGGTGTTATGTCGAGGGTAAACGATTCAAAAGTCTGTGAATACACACCAAAGCAGAATATACATGTGCAAACCCTGCCAGAGGTATTAACCCCTGTGTACTCATTGTTCTGTGAAATTCAGCATGAAATTTTGTGCAAGGGCACACGTGTGACGCCTGTTTGCACAATTATCCAATAACGGATGTCAACGAATCCCTGTTTGACCTTATTTGGACATAAACCAGACTTCTTTTGTCCTTAATCTGCCGTTGGCAATGTCCTCTGACAGCTTCACAGCAGCCATATTTTTAAATTACACACTGATACGTTGTGAGCCTTAAAAGCCGATTCACGGCGCACCTCATAGTACTATATAATCGAAAGCAGCACAATTTGAACATGATGTATTTAAACGTGTACAAGAATAAAAATCATGTAGAAAGTAGGATGCTAATGCAGCTCGTCTCTGAGTGCTGTGTGGAGTTGTGTTGAGGTTGTGTTGAGGCCGACGGCATGATGTGCTGGAGAGATTAAGGCTCCAAATAAAATGTAGCCCAAAGCCCAAATTTCCTCTTTGATATTATCTTTCTCTTTGCCGCATTTGCTGTTTCGCAGTCAGGTCAGCGCGCTCATGAAGGTCTTTGTAAGCGCCGTGTAAAGCCTGTGTGGGGGTTAGTGCTCGATAACTATTACTTGATAAATCGAGTTGTCAGGGGACAGAAAATTAATTGACAAATATTTTGGGAAATGAGGTGTTTAAAGGCCTGTGATTGTGTGTTACACTTAAAATTGAAGCAGCAAAGGCAGAGAGACCCAGACTTTTTGTCCCAGTTTGTAATACAGGCTGTATGTTAGCTGATTATAACATCATGAAGGGTAATTTTCTGTCTTGACAAAGCTCCTTCATAAACACAAGACATTATGTTCTCTGAGGCTGAGTAGTACTAACCATGACGTGTACGCTGACCTCCCTGTCAAGCCTTGTGAATAACATTGACACAGCTTGACAAGATAAGACCGTCTTGTGGAAAACTGATTGTCATTGTTTGAGCTGCAGTGACAACGTTTTTCTGGTTTCAGCTTGTCAAATGTGAATATTTGCCACTTTTCTTTGGTTTGCATCATTCTACAGTGGATAGAAAAAATCTTCACACCTCTCCAACAAAGTATTAGTTTGAGGGTGTGCATTTTTATGCAACCAGCTTATTGTAATTTTTTTTTTTTTTTTACCACAACTGTTTCAGTTTTGTTTTTCAATTGAATTGTACAGATTATAAACACACATTAAATGTGAAAAAAGATCTGAAATGATTTATAATGGTCTCATTTTTTTTACCTCACAAAAACCTGGTATTGTAACAGGTGTGTTGAGACTTTTTCTATCCACTTTATATTGAATATCTTTTAGTTTTAGATTTTAAGATGAACAAAAAAAAGTTATTTCAGGTGTCATTCTCGCTGCTGAGAAATTGTGATTTTTCACATTTATAGATTAAATGATTAATTGATCAAAAAGGAAATGCTTCTCCAAGTTGAGGGCATGCTGACCGTCATCTACTGTAGGTAATAATTGACAACGGATAAATAGCTCATAAAGCCCCAGTTCAAAACACCTGAACTATCCCTTTAATACATTAAAGGACAATGAGGATAATGGTTAGTTTCTGCCAGGAGGGAGCACATACAGCATATGCTCATGAGTTGTTTTTATTAAATGCATGCTTGGAAAGTAGCACATGCACTCTTTCTGTGAACACATATTTTCATAGTTAATGTGAATCGTGTTGGAATCGTGGTGAAAAGAGTGTCAGGGTCGGTTTATGGTCAAAGTACGATGTGTTGTCTGACCACAAGTGGTTATAGCTGATCTCAACAGCCACACTTGAAGGCGGAGTGTGAAGCTGGCCGGCATAGAGGGGGGAGATGCGATATCATTTAAATATGGAGGGATAATGGCTCACATTTTCCGACTTTGTCTCCTGGAAGACAGTTATTGCACTCAGTTGCTCTCATGAAAAATGGCACCTCCACACAGCAGGCCAATCGCTGAGTGAAGTGGGTGTGAATGTCTTTTAGGAAAGTTATATAATTGGTTGTATCGGATGTTGGAAAGGTGTTTGGGCGGGTGTTTCTGAAGCTTTCAGTATGTAGTATACTGACAAGAGGTCGGCCGATATGTTTTTTTTTTTTTGACCGATTCGATGCAGATTTTTTTTTTTTTATTATTATTAGTATGTTTCAGAATCAGGATAGGCGATGGCTAATATATGATGCCGATTTTTTGGGGGGATGGCCGAGATGTTTGAGTGATTTTCTTTTTTTTTCTTCCATCTGATAAAATATAACAGCTTAATAATAACAAATGCTATACAAAATTTCTCAACTTCAGTAAACATTTATTGAACAACAACTATGGTCTGTACATTTTGTGTCTGCACTGCAATGCACTTATATGTTTTAAATGAAAATAATGTATAAACTAAACATCCAATACGTGAAACAGGTAATCAAAAAAAAAAAACTAAACTTTGCCAAATAAAGTTTTGGATGGAAAAAATAAAGTTTTAGTGCACTTAGCAGCATTTATCACAGATGCAGAGGAGTTACTTCAGGTTTTTTAAATACTGTATTTTTGTGTGTACAGTTTAGACTGAGACATGATGAGCTCGCCGGCCAGATGTTGCTAGCCATGTTAACGGGTTAGAGCTTCCACACCGTCACACGCCTGCCCACATGAGACGTGACGCGCACGTGTCTCAGCTGTCTCGTCTGGAGATTCGAGGTCTCGCCTATTTCTGACGTGAGCGGCGCGGTTCGTGGCAGCAACAGTGGAAGTGATCGTTTGACTGTATATTAACATCATATCAGCAACATAACTACACTTTCGATGTCTGTATCTGTAGAAAATGTCATGGACATGAAAATGGACATGTATTTTTAAATCAATACTTCCTGTTTTCATTTCAAAATAAAACCCCTCAACCATTTTTTTTCCATGGGCAGAACTCCTTCATTTGTTAACACAAGGCTTTTATTCTGAAATATGTACAGGGCAGTGTTGTAGATATGCAGCGACTTGCAGGATTCCATGAATGAATATAGTACAGGATTTTAATTGTGCATTATTACTATTATTTACAAATGAGCACACATTTCTTGACCTTTCTCTGTCTAAAACAAGTATAAATGACATTTATCATGACATGAAATGGTCATTTTGAGGGTCAAACCGCTCGTCAAGCAGCTGGTCTGGTCCAGGACTGTATGACTTAAATGCAGTGCAGATTTTAGTGCAGTGATTTAGTTAAGACAACAAAAATTATACATTTACATCCAGCCAGCAGTGGCTTCGTGCATGCGATTCATTTGCAGTGTGGACACAGAGGGATGAACATCTCCTGCTCTGACTGCAGCTAGGAGGGACTGCTGCAGGACTAGACCCTGGGCCAGAGAGATATCAGTCACTGAACTGACCAGGTCATCTTTAATTTGTTCTATCCATGAATGTCCATCATTTGTATTTACTGTATTCCTTCAATTATTCTTGATTCGATTTTATTATTGTTTAATCATTCATTCAGTTATATTCCGTTAGTAGTGTAGTCACACATTTTGTGTGTGTGTGTGTGTGTGTGTGTGTGTGTGTGTGTGTGTGTGTGTGTGTGTATATATATACACACACACACACACACACACTCACACAGACACTCACACAATCAAGTAACCAAGTTCTTGATAAAATGAAGTGTTTGTTTGACTGTGTCATCACTTTCCTTCACATTTTACAATAATTTGTGTAATTTGGGATTATTAATTGTGAATACGAATATTATATTTGAATATTGATAATTATTAATCTGCTCAATGCAATAACACTACAGTCTGCACATTCATCGGCATGCATGTACACAGAAACACACAACCATCACTTCCTTTTCTCTGTAAAGTAGCGACTAATCAGTATGAGATCTCGGTCTGTAGAGATGAAACGCATCAGCTGAAACGCATCCGCTGAAACGCATCAGTCATCACCCAAAACTGTTAATGCAGCACCATCATTCACCACCCGAAACGCACAGCACAAAGGGAGAAAGAGAGTACGTTTCTCACTATAAATCTGATGACGGATATTTTCGCCTCTGCATCTTAACTTTTGCTTTTTCATTTGAGTGTATTAATGTGTTTCGAGAGAGATGCACGTGGGGGTGAGTGTGTGTGGGATTTATCTGTGTGCGCGGCTCTTAGACTAGTGTTTGTTGCCGTTTCTGTTTTGAAAGAGTACAAAGAGCCTATGGTGGGAGTGAAAGCTCAGCTTCTAGTGCTATAGGCCTCTGATGGAAAGATTAGCGTGGAGAGCTGTGAAATAAAGAGCGTTAATTAAAAGCAGAGAGTGGAGGTGTGGGAAAATCAGGTAAGAGAGATAACACAGAGCTGGAGAGCTGAATAAAAAATTATTTACCTGCCCACACATGGACACACACACACAGGCACACACAAAAACACATTTTAACCTGAAAAGATAGGAGGCTGAGGGATAAAATGAGCAAGTTAGTGATGTGGAAAGTGTGCAAGTAAAGGCGCATCGCTGAGGAGGAGGCTATGGGAATAAGAGATTAATTGAATCTGATTTTAATCCTGCTGTTTGTTGTGTACATTTCATACTGAAGGGTGGGCTGGTGTATGACTGTGTTCTTGTGCTTGTTTCAGGAGGTCAAATAAGGCAAAGGAAAAAAAAAAAGCTGAAGAAGGGAAAGCCACTGGGTGCTGTGATGGCAGATTAAGAAGACGAAGGAAACTATCTGCCTCGCTTCCTTTCTTCACGTTTGAAGCCGAGAAAATGGGAGGAGATAGCATTTGAGTCAGGCACCCGAGATGATTGCAGTTTCTAACCATGACATAATTACAGACGGGAATAATGTTTATGTGTCTGAAAGGGAGACGGAGCAAGGGGGAGAGGAGGGAAGGAAAGGAAGAGTGAAGGAGGCAGCTCACATAAAAACAAGTTAGGAGAAAGTTGCCGAGGTGGAAAGGGCAGTAAGAGAGAAAGCATGGAAAGAGAGAGGCAGCGAGCAAAAGGGATTAATGGTAACGGATTTTAATCCCGCTGGTGATATTAGGGTGAGTTATATTTGGGGGGGTACCATGGGGGTGGGAATTTAGAGGGAGGGGGTGGAGAGAGAGAGCGTGGAGGGAGGGGGGATTACATCTGTAAATCATTTTAATGACGCCTCTCCTCTGCATTGGGGGCAGCCAGAAGGCCAAACAAACAGTGTGTAATTAGAGCAGGGGAATGGAAAATAGAGATGACGAGAGAGCCGGGGCAAGGGAAAGCCATTTGGTAAAGTAAAGGATTGGAGCAGGAGACCTTTGGACAATAATGGTTATGGCTCTCATTATATGGTGCCGCTGTTAAGAAATGAGAACTCTATGTAACCACCGAGGAGGAGGAGGAGGATGAAGCTGTGGGCAGCCGCGGCGGTGACATCAGTTATAGCGTTGCGATGATGACGACGGAGGTAATAATGTAAGATACCATCCTCCTGGCTGGCCGATGATAGTGATGAAGATGCAGTCGTAATGCTGATTATGATTATGATGGTTGGAATTATGATCACAGTAATGGAGATGATAAATGTGATCGCAGTGTCATGATTGCCAGCGCTGTCGGTTCTGCTAATTATCCATCCATCCAATTTCTGTACCTGCTTATCAGGGTCACAGGGGGGCTGGAGCCTTTCCCAGCATGCATTAGGTGAGAGGGGAGAGGTATATCACGGGGTTATCACATACAGTAAAGCCATGCTCTCACATTAATGCTGTTAGAGTTCCTGTCGGGGGGAGCTGGAGCCCGCTCTGCTAATTATTGTAAGCTAAATTTAAACTGCGTTTTCGGCCGTTCCGCGTTCTTGTGTGTCTGAGGAGTCAGTGCCCTCTTGGGTTCAGTACAAGCTGAGCAGCAGTCTAAAATTCAGTGTGCGTCCCCTGCAAAAACTGAGAAAGAAACGAAAGGTTACAGGACTCTCTCATCTTATATGTGGTGATGACATTTTACTTAGAAGATAAAATGTCAGAGTGTAAAAAGTATCCCCTCACAATTTTCCAGAGACCAAGGTGTCATCTCCAAATTGCTTTAGTTCAAAATAGGGCTGTCGGTCAATTCAAATACATAATTGTGATTAATCGCATAATTATCTATGATTAATTGCACATTTTTATCTGTTCAAAATGTACCTTACAGGCAGTTAAAAATGTAATGCTCTTATCAACACGAGAGTCTGCAAATATGCTGCTTTATGCTAATGTATTTATTTATCATTGGAAATCAATTAACATCAACTTAACACAAAAGAATGACAAATATTATCCAGAAACCCTCACAGGTACTGCATTTAGCTTGAAAAATATGCTCAAATCATAACATGGCAAATTGCATCCCAACGGGCAACAACAGCTGTCAGTGTGTCAGCGTGCCGACTGTGATTATCATGTCATGTTCATGTTTAGCTTTGTTTTGACCTGCCAAGGGACTACAGATGTGAATGAGATTAAAGCTATTATTTGGTACAGTTCATCAAATGTACACGCTCCATTTTAAATTAATATATAAATAAAATATAATAATAATAATAAATACATAAAGTGGACATGTCTGTAAAGGGGAGACCAAAATTTAACGCAATTATGGAGCTTTATTTAACCCTGTTTGTGACAAGCTAGTATGATGTGGTTGGTACCAATGGATTCCTGAGGTTTTCTAGTTTCATGTGATGCCAGTATCTTCACCAGGAAGATCAATTACGTAAATGCCTGAGCAGAAATTCGTTTTGATGCCACTAATTTCTTTAACTTTGACAGCCGTAGTTCAAAACCGCCCCAAAATATCTGTTTCTAGTGCTACAAAACAAAGCAAAGCAGCAAATGCTCACGTTTGAGAAGCTTGAACCTGCAAATGGTTGGCATTTTAATATAAAGTACTTGTTAACTTTCTGTTGACTAAGTCAATTAATCATGTCTGCCCCTGATTTTATGTTATCTCAATACTCCCGTATCCATATGTACACTGAAAGATCTGTATCCATTCCTCCTCCTGATTGGTTCCCTCCCTTACAGTGTAAAAGTTATAGTTTTATTTTCCAATTTTTTTTGTGCAAACTTCCTTTTTTTTTTGTTGCTCCAGACTGTGTTTCCTTGCTGAGCTGCAGTGTAGCGATGGTAACACAAAGTCAGTTTCTTGTTTTTTGTTATTTTAAGTCTTTGTTTTGTAGAGTTGACCAGCCACCAGATTTGAACCAAATCTCGAAAGCATGATCATATCTTTCCTATTTTAGCTTCCCTTCACTGCCTGTCCATTTTAAAACTGATTTTAACATTTTAATCTTGACTTTAAAGGCCCTGCATGGTGCTGCATGGCACTGAGCTACCTGGCTGAGCTTCTCACTCTTTATGAACCAACCTGAAGTCCTCTGATAAGGCCCTGTTAGCTACTCCAGGGCTGAGGCTGACACCACGGGGGACAGGATGTCCAACTCTGTCAAATAGCTTACGTGAGGAACTTAGACCAGAAAAGCCACATGTTCTGATTTAAATGATCTCTCAAGACTCAATTTTACTGATGTTTTTTTTTTTTCAGATTGTTGTCCATTATTTTTATTTCTGCTGTTTTATGTGTTATTTTTATTTGTAGGCTGTGATCTTGTATCTGATGCTTTCTTGTATTTGTCCTTGTTAGTGAAGCACTTTATAAGAGTAGTTTTCAAAGATGCGCTATAAATAAAGCTGTTATTATTATATGAGGAACAACATGCACCAAAAGTTCAAACTGAGGACTTTGTGGCCGCCGCCTTAAACCCAAAGGCCACCGGGCCTCGTCTAACTTGTTTAACTTAAACTGCTGAAGCCTCCGTTGCTTTTGTTGCTGAAACAGGAGTTACTTTAACTGATCAACGCAACTTGCAATTTTTAGCTTGTAGCGGGCTCAGTTTTAAAACTAGAGTGAAGATACTGGCATCATATGAAACCAGATAAACTAAAGAATTCACTGGTACCAACCATGTCACACTAGCTTGTCGCGAAGGAGGATAAATAATGCTCCAAACTTAAGTTAAATTTGGTGAGAATAAACAGGAGTGGTCATAGTCAAAGGGGTCCCTTGACCTCTGACCTCCAGATATGTGAATGTAAATGGGTTCTGTGGGTACCCACCAGTCTCCCCTTTACAAACATGCCCACTTTATGATAATCACTCAGTTTGGGTCAAGGCATAGTCAAGTCAGCACACTTTGCCTTGTTATTGTTATATTTGTACATACATTTTTATGCTAAATGCAGTACCTGTAAAGGTTTCTGGATATTTGTCATTGTTTTGTGTTGTCAGTTAGTTTACAATAATAAATATATACATACATTTGCACAAAGCAAGCTTATTTGCCCATTGTCGTGTTGATAAGAGTATTAAATATAAATAATCTCTGAAGGTACATTTTGAGTGGGTGTATGTCTTTCGTCAGCAGATGAACTGTATATGACAAAAAAAACATATTTTCCATTGTGCATATAATAATCCGTAAAAGTTGTGATGAGGCAGGTGAAGCTACGTAAAGCGTCAGTGTGGTTGCAGTAATGATCAGTTACAGTAATAACAGTGATGGTGTTGTGGGCACCTGTGATGATGATAATGATGTAATTCGTGCACATGTAATGTAATTAAGTTGAGGTCGTTGGTCAGCCTCTTGCTTTCTCTCACCTGTTAACATGTGAGTGTTTCTATCATCATCACGGTGCCACACTGATAATGACGAAAATGAAGTGTTCCATTCGCCATCGTCTATTATCTAACGGGTTCAGGGAGGGATTGCCCTTTGTCATTCCTGTCTGACCTGCTCCTCACACTTACACCAATCCATAATTCATGTGCTGTGTAGTGGCTGCTGGATGGCGATACTGAGATGCTATCTGCTGTACACGGACGACTGTTTGTTTTGCTGGAGAGCTGCATATAAATGAACGCAGGCGGGAAGGAAACCCATATAGGCTTATCTAAGGTGCGACGAAGGCTGGCTCGGGACTGAATGAAGGGAAAGATGAGGAGAAGGAGCCAGGTGGAGAAGTGAGGCGCTGTGTGCACTCAGCTGATGCATGGCTGTATGTGCTCTGTATGTGAGTGTGCGATTGCAGATGTGTTTAACGGAGTGGAGAAAATAAGGGGGGATTGTGGGAAGGAGAAAATAGATGAGGAGAGGCGAGCTGATTAAGGTGCGAGTGTCCCATGACTATGTCTGAGTGACTACTCTCTGACCTGTCACCTCTGGCTTTGCGTCTACATAAACCGTCTCATTTGCACCACATATACACACAAACACACACACAGGCTCTAAATCCAGTGCGTAAATCCAGCCCAGGGCCACAGGGCAGGCAGGAAAAGCACCTCAGAGACACAATATCTCTCTCTTGCTCCCTCTTTTTTCACTCTGATCTCTCCTTCCCTCAGTTTTTTTTCTTTTCCCCCACTTTCCTCTTCTCCCTCACACCTAAATCCTCATCTCCATATTCATAGACAGAGGGGCTCTTTAAGAGGGGCTGCTATCTGAAATGGGCCGGCAGCACCTCTTGTTTGTGGCCCTCCAAATGGAGAAAAGCCATTTCCTCTTCCTGTCAAGCATGGAGGTATACTATCGTGTGTGCATGTATGTGTCTGTGCATGCACGGCTGCGGTGTGCGCTTGTGTTTGGATGGAGAGCTGCGTCGTCAGGCAGTTTCACAGCCTTATGGGCTGAGAGCGGGCCAACTGTTGGGAGCTAAATCGCACTTTCACAATCACACTTCCCGTAAAACCCTTAAACTGCAGCAGCGCTGGAAGAAGTTAACAGAAATGCAGCAGAATCAAAAAGAGAATGGAGAGAGGAGGAGACCTTATAGATGTTTGCAGGCTTTATTTATTCATATGAAATACTCACATTCATAACTGAGTGAAAAGTTTTCATATTTTATACAGTTCTGCAAAGCATGATTGATGGCTTCTTGGTCAGTGATGAATAATCTGCAGACTGAATGAGCTGTTCACTGAGTTGTTTTCTGTGCTGTTTGGATATGAATGCAAGTGAATGGCATTGCATTAAAAAGACGCTAAAGAAGATTTAATAAAATGTAAAAATCTCCACCAAAACATAAGATGCTTTGAACCTGCAGTAGGTCGAATATTTTTGGCATCATTGGGCAAAAATTACATAAAAACATTTCAGCATCTTGTAATTGAAGTGTTCTGAGAGACGTCTGGCTCTGTTTTCAGGCTTTAAGAAAATGTAGCCCGTGGTAGGAAACTTTGGTTAATCACAGGTCATTTCAGAGAAAGAGCATTCCTATTGGCTGTTTATTCAGCAGCAGCTGTCAGTCACTCACAAACTCCGGGCAAACGGTCAAACTAGGCAGCGTTGATCAAATATGTATCAATATTCTGTCACTGTAATGCCTTTTATGTATATATGATACATATACATATGAGAAAGTGTGCTCTAGCTGGTGGGCGGTGCTTGGTATTTCCTTGACTGAAGTCAGAATGGTGGGTAGGTCACAAACTTTCTCATTTTATAGCTAAACAGTAACTAAAAGATGTTCCTGAAAACACTTGAGGTGAGAAATAGTCATTAGTGACAGAATATTGATTCATATTTGATCAGCGCTGCCTAGTTTGACCAGAGTTTGAGTCATTGACAGCTGCTCAGAGACGGCAGGCTCCAGCTCTGCTCTGATTGGTTGTTTTCCTCCGGTCTGTGAAATCTTGCAGATGCCATTAGGAGCACCGGAGGACACAGAAGCACATGATTTTTTTTTTCAGATTACCTGCCTCGTGCACTTCTGTCAGGATATTTGCTCCAACCAACGCCCCCCAGCAGACTTTTAAACTACATTTCTGTGTGCAAGTGTGGCTCAAACATTCATAGACTACAATATAAATGTGTTTAATTACATGCTGGAATATTCTCATCATGAAAAGCCCATAAATATCACTTGATTACCAGAATGGATAATTGCATTAGTGGAATAAATCCAATTCATGTCACACTGCAATCACAACACACACTGTCTTCAGTGGAGTGACGCAACTCTGTGTTCTCATTCAGAATGAATGAACATATAATTTTAGCACCTGAGGGATGAGGAGAAGAGAGAGGAAGAGAGGGGAGGCAATACTGAAAATGAAATTTTGCAAGTTTAGGAGTGATGAAGAGTTTTCTTCACCTCTCACCTCCTCCCCCCGTCATGTTTTTTTTTTTTTTCTTTCTCATCTTTTTCGTATCCATGATGCAACAGACGGCAACGGCTGCTTTACTTGGAGATTCATTGAGTCATCAGAAAAAAAAAAAATAATAATAACGGCTGATGAAGGAGGTGATGAAGGTTCCTCTCTCTCTCTTGTTTCACTTTCCCTCCCGTCTCCACCTCCTGAAGGATCAAAGACGCAATGTTGCATTAATGGTATGTCACTTGCTGACTCGTGTCTTGCCATCCCAGAAACACTTGCGTGTCTGGCTCAGAGTCAGGCTGCTGCTTCACGGAGTCAAATGTTCGAAGCTTTTGTCTCTTAGATTCTAAATCCCACAGAGCTTGAAGAGGTATACGGCTGGCTGAGGTCCGCTGTGTTTTTCTGCAGGGGCAAACAGATGGATAAATAGAATAGAAATATATATGAAAATAAATGGATGGATAGATAGGCCTAGATGAGTAGCTTGATTTATCCTTGTCTCCTAATGTTCACATTGAAGTAATTTGCATTAGCACATATGTTTATTTTTTTTTTAGAATATGTTGAATTTAATTAATTAGGTTTTTAATCAACATAATGAGGACACTTTTCAACTGATCATATCTGCAAATTGTTCACTGTCAACATATTTGATTTGTTTTCACTACAACATCTGTTCCTGGAAACTAAAGTGTGATTAACAGTTTTGTGGGCATGTGTAGATGACTCAAAGCACTCTGTTAAAGTCAGGGGAATATTGTTCTCTTGGTTAAAGATGCTCTATATGATATCCAGAGTAATGTTTTAGCAGCAAATTATATATATGGTGGAGTAATGTCTACCTGAGTAGAGAATGAAGTCTCTTTCCCTCTGTTTGTTTTGTGATACAAGCTTCTCCAAGCTTTGTTGACATAGCCGGCCGGCCACGCGTTCTTTTAGTTCGTGTGTGCGAGCGTGCCCCACTGGCTAACTCACAGCCGCCGCTCTGCGCTGCCGTCATACGGCGGTTTCAGCTGATTACGCCCTTCTGACCGACACCGTCGTCGTGGACGTGTAGCATCCATCCTCCAGTTCTCCCATCCAGATAAACGCTGTTATCTCTGTTGGCACTTTCTGTGTTGTTTGCACTGTTTAGCGTTGTTAGCACCATTAGCTGTGTGCTGCGGCTCACCCGTCGCCATGTTGAGAGCCAACAGAAATGCTCCCAATCCCGTATTTACCACCTTTAAGTATTGAACGAGGCTAAGAGTATGCTAGCAGCTTTGTGACCATTATCTTAATTTAGCATGTTAGCATGCTAACATTAATTAACACTAAGTGCAGCTGAGGCAGATGGGAATGTCAGTTTTAAGCCAGAGGCATTTAATATGCAATTCAGCTGATGGCTGCCTCGTATCCTGGACACGTATCCTGCGTCCGTTTGGAGCGTTGGTTGTGCACATCCTCAGAAGTGAACGCTAGGCATCTGCAAGATGCAATATGCACATGAACGGTAAGCTGATGATGGTGCTAGATGAGAGGTTAAGGGATCATTATCATTAAAACGATTCATCCTGTGGGGAACATGAATGTGTGTGTTTTAATGGCAATTCATCCATAAGTTGTTGAGATATTTCGGTCTGGACCAAAGTAATGGGGAGAGTAGCCACCCTGCTAGCACTGCTTATAAAAAGTCCACGAAAGCACAAGATGGGACATTTTGACATATTTAAACCACATTCGTTTCCCAGCCAATAATTTTAGTAGACGAGTAACAGTTTGGATGCAGGATGCAGTCCTGATTTTCCAGTTGTCCTCTTTGTACACCCAACTACTGTCACACATTCTGGATTAGAGAAAAATTGCCAGTGAATGTAATCCGTGCAGCAATTTCACCTCCTTCAAAGCGACATTTTGCAAAGATAATAAGTATCACAGTATGTGAACGCATATTTCAGAAGACAGGGATGCAGGTTTAAACTACCCAAAAAACGCACGGCCAGTAGATCAAACAGACATAAAAGCCCAGATTTGTCTTCAGTCTGTCAACACTTAATTGGGTAAAAGATAAAAAGTGTTTTCCATCATATTCTTACTTCATTCATTAATGAATGCCAGTGTGAGTGACTGAACACAAAGCTAACGTCGTACATTTGGGAGCAGTGTGTCAGGACTTGACTGCATCTGTTGTTGAATATGATTATCAGCGGATGGACAGTGATGATTTACTTTAGCCGGCTCAGATTTACAGAGTTCATGAGTGTGTAAAGGTGCCTCTGTTCTTCTTACCTGTCCTGTCAAACCAGTCTCAGCTGTCATGTAGACTCGGTGACGTCACACGCTCCTAGTAAGACTATGCAAACACACGAGGATGTGTGAGGACTTGCCTTGATGTCTGAAAACAGAAACAGAAACTGAAGTGCACACGCACATGCACACGCGCACACAGACAGATGCACACTTGCACAAACACCACACTGTACATTTATCCTCATTTACTCCTCCTGCCTCCCCTCCTACTCTCCTTCTCCCCTCACTAATCCTTTTTCAGTCAGCGTTCTCTGCGGGCCGATTTTCTCTCCCCTTCCATCCTTCTCTCTCCGTCCTCCCCATTCTTTCCATTTTTCACTTCTCCCTTGTTTATTCCCCCTGCCTTGTTCCCTTTTCTTCCCAATCCCTGCCTGCCTCTTGTCTTTTCTCCCTCCACCTGCTCTCATTCCTCTCCCCGGATCATTTTCTCCTTCTCCTCCTGTCTCCTAGTGTATCGCTGCAGACTCTTGTAGTCAATTATCCCTTCTGTTAATGAGCAGATAAATCTAATTGCTCTCTCCTTCAGTGCCTGATGGCGTTTCTCTACTCTGCCTTTCTAAGCCCGCAGGACGCGCATCATTCTCTCCCTCCATTTTTCAACCCTCTCCTCCGTTGCTGTTTTTCATCTTCTCCCGTGGCTTCCTGGGCCACAAGGATCTGCAGTGGTCTTCCTGTTGGTTTACTTCCTGCACCTCTCATGTCATCCCGGTTTGTTTTCATCCCGCTGCCCTGAGCTTGTCTTTCACCTCACCTCAGCTGACTATTCACCTTCACCTCGACTCCACATCTGCTCACTTTATCACTTCTCTTCTTCTCTCCGCTTCAGTGTGATCGGTAGTAAACGAGGGATGATGGGCTGTGAAGGGCTGGTGGCTGTGGGGATTGATAGCGACAGAGGGCACCGATGGTTTAACCTCACCGCTCATGGGTTCAGCTGACAATCTTTCCACTATCGATAGATATTTAATTATGAATGCTAGAGTTGGAAATATTAGTTTAATTAAGGAATTATTTGATTGGCAGAAAATGAATTAGCTGCAATTTTGATAGTTTGTAAATAAAGTTATTTTTAGATATTGAAAATAAAAACTTCTCAAATGTGATTATTTACTGTTTTTTTTTTTTTTTAGTCTAATATGATTTTAGACTTTTGGTTGGATAAAAAAGCAATAAGAAGATGCAGCCTTGGTAAACTGTAAAAGGCATTTGTCTCTATTTCCAACATTTTATAGACTAAATAAGTAGAAAATACTCAATAATTAATCAATAAAGAAATAATCATTGGTTGCAGCTCTTAAGACAATCTGCCTTTAAGAGACTTCTGATTCAGACATGTGGCCACCTGAAGTTGGTACTTTTTATATATAAAACAGCTGGGTGAAGAAAATAAGTTAGCAAGAAATGTTAACAATGGTTTCATAATTTATTTTGGTGGGCAAGTCTAAAATGGCGAATCTAAATTTACATACACACTGTATATCTATCTGGACTGTCAGAGTTAACATGATAATAACATATTAACACAAGTTCGTTTTAATACCGCTAATTTTTTAAAGGCAGTAATGTAACTTGTGATTGTTATGCTCCTGATTTTTCAAAGGGGTCCCTTGACCTCTGACCTCCAGATATGTGAATGTAAATGGGTTCTCTGGGTACCACCAGTCTCCCCTTTACAGACATGCCCACTTTATGATAATCACATGCAGTTTGGATCAAGTCATAGTCAAGTCAGCACACTGACACTCTGACAGCTGTTGTTGCCTGTTGGGCTGCAGTTTGCCAGGTTATGATTTGAGCATATTTTTTTATTTCAATGTCAGTACCTGTGAGGGTTTCTGGACAACATCTGTCATTGTTTTATGTTGTTTATTGATTTCCAATAATAAATATATACATACATTACAAAGCAGCATATTTGCCCAATACTATGTTGATAAGAGTATTAAATACTTGGCAAATCTCCCTTGAAGGTACATTTTGAACAGATAAAAAATGTGTGATTAATATGTGATTAACTATTGACCATCATTTCTATGACTATCATCAGTTGATCAGCAGCCCTCATATATACATAAATTTTTTCTTTCTGAGGAAAAACTCATGAAGACCTTGTATGATAGACAGAACCTCAGCTGTACAGGGTTATTTTCATTTTGAGGATTTAGTCCTCTTTGGTGCTTCTTTCCTTTAGTAATCGGTTTCTCCTTGAATAAAAATAGCCATTCAGTAAGTTCTCTTCAGTTAGTGACCTTGTATTAAATCAATCTGCTTTTTTCATAAATTAGTGCTTATTTTCACAATACTAGTAAAAAAAAAAAAACCCTGGATGTGGTAAAGTCAGCAGCACTGATCCTTGAGCTCACTTTAATGATGTGCATGAGCTTCATTTTATAGCTTCATTCTCTCTGTGCAGTGAGCAGCGCACCTCCCGCCACTGTCACACTAGGATGAAAACTGATGTGTCAACAGTCCATAATGTATGTGAACTGTTGGCAGAGGAGGTGTCTTATTGACATAATTGATGTCGCTGGATGGCAGGGTGACTATAATAACAGACATTACACAGTAGTATCAAACAGCATGGAGATAGCTCTGAATCAGCATGCGGTGCCATGCAGGGGTCAGCAGGAATTATCGGTTACTGTGACATTTGAAACACAGTCGGCCGGGCGAGCATGTTGATACTGAAGGAGGCTCATGACATGATTCAAACCTGGTACGTCTACTCCGATCTCTATGAATGTATATCTGTATTTGAATGCAAATTCTGTAGGCAGCAGGACAAGATCTTTAAGTGGTCTGGTTTCTGTTTGTTGCCGAGTGGTATTGACCAATCCTGTTTGAGTGGACTTTGGTTGTATGCAGGTTGACAGTTCGTGTGGAGAGCAAAATAAGCGAAACATGCATATTTAACGGGTTCAGTGGGGACAGAGTGTCCAATGTTACATGATAGTCCGACACTTGCTTGCGTCCGACATCATGTGGTACCTGTGTGTGAGTATGACCAGCACAAAACTAGATTCAAGAGGCTGATCAGCCGGGCACCAGTCATGGTCGATCAGCTGACAACCGTCTGGTTCCGATCAGAAGCTGATTGATTGGTGCATCTTTCATACATATTTGACAACACTCCCGATATTCCCATGGGAAATTCTCACACCTTTTCCATTTTCTTATCGCAGTCAATTTCTGTACAGCATGTATAAGCCCTACTGTTTCCACCCGGATGACAATAGAGCTACACTAAATGTCATTTCCTGGTGGAAGAGAGCTACTCGCTACACAATGCGCTTTGAGCTGTGCTCGGCACACGTCACATCGTGCAGTAGCCAAAGTCGGGCTTTGCTCGATGCGGTGAAAAGCCGTCGTGGGACGACTCAAACCATTGGATATAATGGGTTTCAAACTGCAGTGCTGCCGTTGTTGCGTTGCGTCTGAAAGGGCCTTCAGTGAGATGAGGCAGAGAGAAATGGAGAGTACTTTGAGAAAGAAATACAAACGGGCAAAAAAATGAATGACTGAATAAAAAACAATGAATATTAATTAATGCCAGCAGAGATTCACACACGTTCACGCCAGATGGGCAAATTATTCTGTTTTCTTTCCTGAGAATTGAAAGTAAAATTAAAATGGGCCTATTTAACATAAAAATGATGTTGCATTGTACTTATTATTTTGTTATTTTCATTCTTTAAAAGTCAGAATGCAGAACACAAAGTCTCTGAAATTCAGTTGTTTGTGGGGAGGACCCCCAGACCTCCTGCTTTGGTTTTTAAATCCTCCCTATTTTTGAGGTCTCAAGGTTGGCTAGTATGCTCTAGTAAACAATAACCGGCAAACAGAGGAGTAAGTCTTGAACCAGATATCTGTTGTATGAATATCCACCGGCTACACCGGAAACCCCAAAGTATTACCTGTTGCCCCCAGAGGCTAAATAATCATCAGACCGCGTGTGTCCATCCAAACAGTACGGATGTGTTGGTACTACACCTGCAGACTTAATGTACAGTGCAAGTCGAGTCAGTATAACAGCTATACAGCCGCTGCCTGATTTGTTGCTTCTATCAATAAAACAAGCTTTGACACTTATTTTATTTATTATTTTAGTCAGCATGGCAAAGGGTTTTGTCAAATTTGGCCAACAAACTGCTGCACAGTGTCAGTGTTGCCGACTCTTTTGCCAAGACACTTGTGGCCACAAATATGATGCTCATAATGTCATTCTTAGTTTTAGTTCAGTTTTAGTTTATTAGCATTAAAAGAAGTGATTAAAAAAAAAAGTACAGACAGTAACAACAAATAAAATTGGGGTTTCTTACCTTTCTTGCACAAAGGGCTTATACTTAAACCTCCCCTCTAGGTTTTAAAATCGAATACTAATACAATGGATATTTGTTAATATAATGAGATATGAAAATAAGACAAAAAATAAGAGAAAAACAATTTTTTTTTGCTATAGTCCTAACTTTGAAATGGTACACTGGACAGTACAAAACTCTTTTTACAGGCTGACAAAATACCTGACAAAGATGGCCAGTCTTCAGTATGTCTCTTCAGAAACCTCACAAATGTCATGTCTGTGTTTTTGCACAGTCCATGTGTCTCCTAGCAGACAGGTAGCCGCAAGGACTTCCTGCATTGCTGAAGGGGAAAAAAAAAGTATTTCTGCCACTGGAGTAAGCAGAGGGGAGACAAAACAAAAATCCCTTCCAGACTTTCACAAAGCTCTGATCTTTGAGTGTAAAAGTATAAAAGTACAGGCAGAGTAAACCGAGTATTTAACTCATCTACCGGCTCCAGAAAGGAAGAAAAAATAAGCTTGAAGTGTAACTTGCCATAACCACACTGTCAAAGCAATGTGTGTGTTTCATTACACATTGTGCAGGCACTCTAATAGTGCTGGCAAGGTACCCAAATTTATTTTGTGCTGGCAGAAATTTAGTCTTGGTGATGTACTGTAAGTGATATACATAACGTCCCAGTGTTTGGAAAGCCAGAGGGTGCTAAAAATAATCATAGTAGACCTGTGAGGGTTCAGAAAGGCATAAACGTACACAAAAAGGAGGGAAGACACACAGCTCAAACATAGATAGAAATTCAGTTTCACATAATTCACACTCGTGCATATATAAACATGAAAGCAGACTGCTATCTGAAGCCAAATGCAGATGGATAAAAATGGGCACACACACAGAGCGGGACGTGGAAAGATAAAACATATCTCCGACACACATATATGAAATACAGGAATTCGCGGAGAAATGTGAACCTGCCATGCATGTACACAGTGGGATGCAGAAAATTAAGAACATCACACACACGAACACAACGAGACCGGAGGGAATACAAACAAGAGAGTGATGAGCCATGATCATATGGTGTCGTCAAGCTGTGGGATACATTTATGTGCAGATGAAGAGGGTCTGTGTGCATTTAATTTAAGTGTAAATGAAATGTATCAAAAGACATGCCAGAAGCTTTCATGTGTTGGTGTCTCTTGTGTGCATGACAAAACACACAAGTGGTGTGTGTGTGTGTGCGAGAGAAAGCGAGTTCGCACTTGCATGGCAGGTCAGGTTTAGTTCATTTCCACCTCATCTCCCTCAAGCTCATCGTCCCCTGTTGAGCCAATCAGTGTCCTCCGAGACTACCTGTGTCTCCAGCGGTGCCCTGAGAACCGAGCTTGGTGATGAACGGAAGCCTGGTCGACACAAATGCATACCTGCGTGCATTCACACACACACACACACACACACACACACACACACACACACACACACACACACACACACACACACACACACCTAGAAATAGAGAATTCAGACTGGAGCCTCACGATTGGATGGGCTTCTTTCTCATCACTGCAGAGCCCTGTGGGAAGTGAGAAGAGGGGGATAAGGATGGTTGGGTAATGATAAAAGAGGTAGTTAAGGCATAATTTGGAGCCGCACCCATTTAGCGGACGCCGTCGTCATCAAACGCAGCTCCCATCAAGAGCCAGCCAATCTTGGCTGCCCCACACACAGTACAGGTCAGTGGCAAGGCCTCTGGCTGCCTACATCAAAGATGGTCCTTCTTTTAGTGTGGGCAGCCATGCTGGTGGAGCTGCCGTCCCGGGCTTTGAGACTCATTTGCCACCTGCTGGCACATTACATGCCAAATTAGAAAGCCTGCTGTTTCATCAGAAGCCTGAAAGTGGGACGCTTGTTTGGAAAGAAAGAAAACTTGGGGATGATTACAGGCAGTAATCAAAAGCCCGTAGGTGTTACTTTTCAGGGCATGAGAGGAGCATTAAAATATTAGGTGATAATTCCTGATTTTTATCTTGTGAAATATGAAATGTTATTTGGCCTGAGGGTAGAGTTAGATATAAAACTGCATTGCATAGTTAGTGTAGATTAGAGTGAAATTCACAAAAACATTGTTACAGTTTAGTCAGTTTAGTAGAACGAAAATGAAATAGGTAAATACTTATTTATAAATTAAAGGTTCTCTATATGATATTCAGAGCATTAATATAGCTATTTGCTATTTGCTGAGGTAGACATCACTCCACTGTGTGTGTGTGTGTGTGTGTGTTTCCTAATCTGAGCTTCTCTGTGCTATGTTGACATTGCCGGGCTGCTGCTTTTAGTACATGTACAGATCGCCTCTCTGCACAGCTCTCATTTGGCGGTTACAGCCGATTACGCCATCCCAGCTGACAACACTGTTGCGAATGCGTAACCCCAACCTTCCGGTTCCTCCCAAACTGTTAGCTCTGCCAGAAGTGTTGCCGTAGTTTTCACCGTTAAGCTGTATTCACACCAGATCAGC
Source organism: Pterois miles (assembly GCA_947000775.1). NCBI lineage: Eukaryota > Metazoa > Chordata > Actinopteri > Perciformes > Scorpaenidae > Pterois > Pterois miles. The sequence continues at coordinate 688,308 of CAMQGK010000327.1, forward strand.
CTTTGTGGTGATTCACCGCAGAGTTGTGCAGCGGCATGGGAGAGTCTATTTAATGGCCCATTAAATGCGAAGATTAACATCTTTTGTCCCCACATGGCTAGGTTGTACAGCTCTGGATCGCTAGTTATGTGATTGACCATCGCAGTGTGACTGCTGGGTTGCGTTTCTCAAAAAGTTGATTCTGTTTCTGCTTTTCCACCCTTTTCTTTCAGGCCCAGATGCACTACCCCCTTCAAAATGAATGGGACAACCTGCGTTTTCACCGCATTGCCTGATGGTGTGAATGTAGCCTTTACCTCTGTTAACACCGTTAGCTGTGAGCCGCCGTCTCAGCCATCGTCATGTTGAGAGCTGTGCGGAGGCCATAGAAATGCTCCCAATCTCGCATTTATCACCTTTAAAATCAAACTTGGGAATATAGTCATACAAAACCCCTGTTAAAGTCCAACCCATTGACCTGAAAAGCCACTGACACAGCCACATTAGTGACTGCTGTGATTCTCATCACTTCCTCAGGAAGGAGAAAGGCACATTTAATTTCTGCCATTCTATTGGAAAGCCGTCAGATGTGATTGATTCCATTGGACGATACACCTTGATAATATTGATCACCTGCTCTGCCTTGGGCAACATCCCCTCCACTAACAGTGAGATGAAATCTGCTGCAGACAGCTCAAGCCAATTTTACCCAAGCCAAGTCCTGTTTGTCTTGTGAGGAACTAGAAGCAGCAGATTTGACAACAGGAACCTTCAAGCATCTCAAGGCAGTGGAGGTTTTATAGATTTTTATATTTTCAAGAGGGCCTATTATTCATATTTTCAGGTGCATGCTTGTATTTTGGGTTTCTACTGGAACATGTTTGCATGCTTTATTTTTCTCATATTGGCTGCAGCACCTCTGTCTGCTCTGATTGGTCAACTGAACTCTTCAGACTCCTTTTCAGCTCCACTCTAGCAGTAATGCAAAAGTGTTGCTTGATGACATCACCATGTTGCAAAAGAAAATGCAGGACTTCAAGCAAGGTGCTTCAGGTTTAACGTTTCTGTGGGGGAGAGTAACTTCCTTTGACGTGGGCTTTGGGCTTTTTAAATTTGCAAACCTTTTACATGCACAAAAAACTATACAACACGCTAAAGGAAAGGGAAAAGGCACAAAAGCATAATAGGTCCTCTTTAATATTGATAACTTATATGCAAAAAAGTTGAGCAAAGGGGGATTTTCACCTTTAGATGAATGTGTGGGTGTAACTAAAGACTTCTCTCCAGTTTGTCCGTTAAGTCTCCCTCTCTGCTGCTGGTGAGGTGCTATTACAGGTTAGAGTGAGGGAGCCTATTCATTATGCATAGGATGAGGGTGCTACTGGACATTCATGCAAATGTGATTTATAAATAGCAGCTGTTGGCAAAAAGATGACGTTCAGTTCAAAGTCGGCGATCTCAGGTGTAGTCGCTGTGCTTGACCGGCTTTGACCATTGCCGAGTGCAGGTATCCACATTCTGTAGGACGACTTCAGAATCCCTATTACTGCAGCTGATCCAATCTGGCAGCCTCAGCAGGTTGAAAACAATCCATAATATGTCAAGCTATTCTTAGGTTTTCGCTCTCACTTTTACGAGACATGATGAAATATAGCAGATCGTGAAATATAATGAAAAGGCTTGATCTGTGAGAACCAAAAAGCAGGGTGGCTCATGCACAGTGAGGCTTGTGAAATGAATTTGGGAAGGGGAAAATGAGGCACTTGAGGAGTGGAGCTGATTAATGGTAGGGAACAAGTATGATTGATTATACGACGAAGTTAATCTTTTATTTCCCCCCTCCGCCCCCCGCTCTCCAATAGCCCCCCACCCCTTCATATTAAAGCCCCCCTTCACTGACCTCGACACCCCCGTGACTGTTCGAAGCCTTTTTTTTTTTTTTTTTAAACACTCCATTTCGCAGAAGCACATGTGATTATCTCCATTCGCTGCTCTCCAAATCAAATGCAGCTCACCACGTGCTGCTGACGGATCGGGCACAGAGATGCACAGCTGTGTCTTTTCCTCTCCTAAATCAGTGTTTCCCATTATGCTCCACAAACCAAGGATAAGCCAGAAAAAATTGTATGAAAAATCTCAGAAGAGCTGAGTAAAAAAAAAAATCAGATTTTGAAAGAAAGGAAATGTTCACGTTGTGTGTCAAAATTACGAACAGGGTGATATTTTAAAACTCAAAATTGGTTTTGAAAACCACTCAACTCACTCCCTGACAAAGTAAGTGTTAGACATTAGTATTCAACCCTGTTCAACCCTATGAAACTCCTGTAGAAGTATATGTTGATTTGATTTTATCGATCAGCGAAGGTCTTGCTTATTCCACCTTTTTAAAAACAGCGGCGTTGCCTATTGAGCAGATACTCTGAGAGGAGATGTCAGGATTGATAATATAAGAAAGTGCAGATTCTGCAGACAGCTCAATCTGGCAAGAAAAACTCAACCTTTTTCAGCAGATCTAACTTCGAGATATTGTGGTTGTCCAATCCTGAATTCTTTTTGATGTAGACGTTCAGTTTATGGCTTTACATACTGAATTCCTTCAGTCATCACAGACACAGAACGTAGTACAAATGAATCACACGCATGACTGAATGCTCTGAATGCTTGCAATATGGATCACAGTACATATATTGATGATCTAGCCTATGTTACCAATTTTGTAATAACCAGAGGGGGGACGGTCATTTGTGCAGGGAGTGTGTTTAAAGCTTTATCTACTGGCCCAGTGGAAACTAAGCCTGCACAATTTTGACCAAAACGATAATCACAATTGTTTTAATCAATGTTGAGATCACAATTATTCATTGATTTTTAGGGAGAAAATATTTTTATTACGCATTCACATTAAAATAAACAGAACACACACACTTGCCAACCTAAACACCTCAAAAATATGGTGCCTTTTAAAAGACTGAAAATAACAAAAATAATAAAATAAGTATACTGCAACAGCATTTTTATGTTAAATAGGCCTACTTTTGAATTTACTTTCTCAGGAAAGAAAACTGAATAATTTGCCCCTCTGGCGTGAATTTGTGTGAATCTCTGGCATAAGATACTATTCATCAGTATTTCTTTTTCTTAGTACTCGCCATTTCTCTCTCTATCTGTCACTCACTGAGGGTCCTTTCAGAGAAAACGTGTTATTTCCAACGGCTTGCGCTGCGCCACGATGGCTGTTCCCTCCGTCGAGCATGCATGCTGCGTCATGAGCATCTCCTCTACTGGGAAACAACACTCTGTGTAGCGTTATTTTTGTCCGGGTAGAAACAGTAGGGCTTATACAGGCTGTACAGCCAGAAACAGGCTGAGATAAGGAAAAAGAGGTGTGAAAAATGTGTCAAAAATCGGGAGAAATTCGGGAGAATTGTGACCTCGGGGGAAAGCGTACATGAAAAACGTGAGTCTCCTGGGAAAATCGGGACGGTTGGCAAGTATGAGTACAGCTTTCACTTCCAAAAATAAGACCATATTTACAGTGCATCTAGAGGCAAAATAAAATCATACCAATACTATTTACCCAAAATTAAATCAACTGAACACTGCTTACACCTTTTATGTTATGCAATGTTTTTGCTAATCAACAAATATTTGCATCAAAACAAGACTTAAAATAAGATTCTTCTTCACCTAAATTTGGTGAAAATGTCGTTCTGCTCTATTACGCTATCATTCATGCCTCATTTCCACACAGCTCTGTGTATGTATGGAGTCAAGCAGAAGTTCATTCATTTCTATGGGAACCTCAGTGATGTGTTTGCTTTTGCAGCAGATTACAAACAGACTGTGTGCACTCTGTGCCACAGGAAGTTAGCATGTTATGCTAATTTCCTGTGAAATTAAATAAATTGATTTAATAAACTGACTTATAAATGCAATACAGCTCTATTTATAAAGTTTTTCTTCGTGAAAAGTTTGACGGCAGTTTTGTGAACTATTTTATTAGAAGATGTATGAATCACTGTGCACTGGAATGTTTGCTTAAAAAATATGCTAAATGTTACTCTGCAAACATTAGTCTGGATGGCAACCCCCCCCCCCCCCCCCCCCCCCCCAAAAAAAAACAGTTTTATATCTATGTAGTAATAATATCTGTGATCATGTTTCTATATGTAAAGAAATGCATTTACTTTTGTTGACAAGGTTCTTGATCTGTATACTCTACAGATTAATGGACACAAAACAAAACCCAGTGGAAACAAAGCTCCAGGAATGTTTTTCAAGAGACTAGCGCTGTAGGGTTCATACGCAGCGGCATGACTGCTCTCCAAAAGTGAAGCCAAACCATCCCGACCCTTGTTGGCTGGCTTTTAGCTTAGGAAGTGCTTGATTTGATATGCATGAGTGGAGCCCGCATTTTAAATGTCAGTATCACAGCCGATCATGTTCATTCAACTGTGAGAAGCCAAAATTGTGATCGCAATTAATATTTGAGTAATTGCGCAGCCCTGATTGAAGCATTTAAAATAAACACAGTACGTATTTTGGTGCATGGATGCAAAGAAGTGCGCCCCACGAGTCTGGGGAGTGGAAACAACCGGGTTTGTCACAGAGAATGATGAACTGTTGCTCTGCAGGCAGAGAAAACACTGATTGGTCGGCGTGGAGGCAGAGAGTGTTGGTTGGATAGTCGGTCTGGGTCTGAAGAGTCCCCAGACAGCTCCTGAGCTCTGACTGCAGACAGCGCTTGCACTCATCTGACTTCACTGCCTTGACAGTCTTATGTGGGCCTACATCAGTTTTCTCCTGTCTTACCCGGCGCTGGTTGATCATGATGACATGTCTTCTCCTCGGCGTGGTTACATTGTGCTTCATGGCAGCTGCAGTCAGAGTCAAAGGGTGCGGGCTGCTTGCATCATGGCAGGAGATTTTTTGGCTTGTAAAACCCAGTATTCCTGGAAATAGCTTCAGCGGGGTAGGCTTTATTTCAGCAAATAAATATGACAAAGCACAGGGAACAAAGCGGTATCATGGAGGTAACATTAATAGAAGAAGAAAATAATAAAAGGCAAGGGGCTTATAAAGCAACACACTTCAAAAGTAATGGAGCACAAAAGCCAAATGACAAAAGCACTACTGAACTGGGTAGAGGAAACTAAATGACAGCAAAACCTAACCAAGAAGAAAAAATGTTCATATATTAAATAACACTGGTAACGAGAGGAAGGAGAAGCATCAGTGCATGTCTCATTTTCTGGATCACATTGCTATTTTATGTGAACAACAGAGCTTTTTCTACGTTCTTCATGCATTACCCATGAGTAGATTAAAGTGAGCGAGTCAGATTCTCACATCAAGAAGACACTTGGCAGTTGATCGGCACCTTAGATGTTGTGGGAGCTGAACATGTGGACTCTCTGTTGAAGTTAGCTAACCATTGCATCATTCTTTCCTTCACATTACTACAGTGCCTTAGTGATACGAGTTAAAGTAAAGATGCAAAGTGAGTGTCGGTTAACTTAGCTTTTTTTTTTTTTTTAAATAGATCTGTCAAGCGATTAATTGCATAATTGTCCATAATGAATTGCAAATTAATCACACATTTTTTATCTGTTCAAAATGTACCTTAAAGGGACTTTTATAATGTATTTAATACTCTAAGCAACATGGGAGTGGGCAAGTATTCATCGCTAATACAGAAACCTTCAGGTACTGCATTTAGCATAAAAAATGAAGCTGAAATCATAACATGACAAATTCAAGGCAACAGGTGTCAGTGTACTGACTTGACTATGACTTGATCCAAACTGACTGTGATTATCATAAAGTGATCATGTCTATAAAGGGGAGACTGATGGGTACCCACAGAACCCATTTACATTCACATATCTTCGTTGAAATAGAGATGGATCATGATTTTCTATTATTCGAATAGTCATTAAGTTATAAAAAAATGTAACAGTTAATGTGACTATCCGTGGGCTGCACTGTTGCTTCGCAGCTTCGAATCCAACTTGTTACTCTGTGTGGAGTTTGCATGTTCTCCCTGTGTAAGCGTGGGTTTTCTCCAGGTTCTCCGGCTTCCTCCCACGGTCCAAAGACATGCAGGTTAATTGATGACTCTAAACTGCCCGTAGGTGTGAATGTGAGCGTGAATGGTTGTCTGTCTCTTTGTGCCCTGCAACCGACTGCCGACCTGTCCAGGGTGGAGCTGGGATCGGCTCCAGCCCCCCCGCGACCCCAAACGGGATAAGCGGTTGCAGATAGATAGATGGATGGATAGATGGATGGATGGATGTGACTATTCATTCAGTCTTAAAACATATACTGCATTTCCCTTGTATTAAACCGTGTGTGTGTGTGTGTCTCACACATAAACAAAATAAAACTCATCAAAACCGTCTGTTTGTCTTTCCACTAGCCTCTTCCTCTGTTCCAACAATAACTTCTTGAAATAAAGTCTTAATCCAAGGCGTTAGATGGGAAAATGTGCCAACGCTACATGTCCCCCACTGTGTCTGTCTGCGGGTCATGTGGCAGTTTTTAAATAATAATCCTATAATTCCCAGTGATTTTTGAATAATAATTTTGCTTGGAATGCGCATCCCCAAAATTTAGCGTAAGTTTGGAGCGTTATTAATCTTCCTTTGCAACAAGCTAGTATGTCATGACATATGTTGTCATGTTTTATATGCCATGTTGGTATCAGTGGATTTTCTAGTTTCATATGAGAAGAAGAAGATAAGAAGATAATCCTTTATTAGTCCCACGAGGGGAAATTAATTTTACCCCTTTTTTAAATTAAAAGGAAGAACAAAACACAAAAAAAGAAAAGGAGAGATGTAGAGGGGGGGGCCCGAAAAGCCCGGGGGGGGGGGCTCTGGGGGGGGGCAAAGAACCCCCCCCTACCGGTACCCCACCCACCCCAAAGAAACACATGATACCAGTATCTTCACACTGGCTTTCAAACTGAGCCCACTACAACCTAAAAATCACAACTTGTGTTAATTGGTGGCATTTAAAACAAATTTGCGTTAACATGTTTACTTTGACAGCCTTAAAAAAAACAAAAAAAACAACAGGAAATGACAGACGATATAGTCTTTGTACCAGTCTTGTCTGAAACAAACAAATTGTGATAGTTTCCTGCTGAGCACATTGTTTCAAAGTACTTATCTGTAAAGTCGCTGTCGGTTATCAAAGTCATTGCCTGAAATGAACAATTGGAAAAACGGGGAAGCTTTTCCTCCTGAATAAAGTGAACACGCTGCATTTACATTGATGAATTGCAGCTGCAGATTGACAAGATTGTCTGTCAGCGGGATGTTTGATGGCGTTCTAAATTCAGTGTATTCCCGGGAGACTTTAAATCACACAGACACAGTTGCACACAAACACACTTCAAAATATATTTTAAAAAAGTAGTTTAAAACTGCACCGCAGTGAATGATAGCATAGGTGAGTCAGAAGTAGTGAGAAAAAATGCTCAATAACCAACGTGCTTTCCTTTTTAAAGTAGATTTTTCTCTTTTGGCGTGTTCATCTTTTGAAGATAAACTTCTCAATAGGTCCAAAGTTTTTCTCCGGGCATTTAAAGCCGCACAAGAGAACAACACAGTTTTCTGACTGCCGGGAACCTCTCCTGAATTACAGAGGCTGTTAAGACTGTTAGTCTGCCGTTTCAAGTCGGCGATAGATGCTCCAGCACTGCTTATAAGCTAAGCCCGGCTATGACAGGTAATCACTATTATGCCTGCGTTTCCATTTGGGTTACTGATCACAGCATAAAAGCCCACAGCTCTGATTTGTGTGCGCTATAAAGCGCTGGGAGTGAAATGAAAGAAAAAAGTGAAGTGGCATGTGGGAATGGTGTTGAGAAGGGTGGAGAGATGGATAGAGATAAGTGTTGGAGGAGGTGTGATAATGAAAGAATGGAGGCAGGGATGTATGGAGGTGGAAGGGAGGGGAAGTCTGTGAACTGTTCTCATATGGAGATGTGGAGATTGTTTGGGAGGGTGCAAGGCTGGAGGAATGACAAGTGTGTGGGCCAATCAATAAGATCCTGTCAGGCAGATGGCAAATTGGAGAGTGGCGTGACACTGAGACAAATTGACACAATCAGATGTACAAAGATGAACAGGCATTTGAGGGGGTGTGTGTGTGTGTGTGTGCGCGTGCACGCCTCTATGTGACATGCAGGAGACAAATAGCCAGATCACCATGCATGTGCTCAGAGAAAGAAGAGGGGGGAGGGGATGGAAAGGGAGAAAAAAGAGACAGCATTCAGAGCAGGAAGTGGAAATGAGAGGACAGGGAGTGGCAGAAAGTGAAGGTGTGTGTGGTTGAGAAGTGCATAGACCATAACCTTAAATCTGTCAGCGTTGGGGCCAATATTCTCCCCCTCCGTCCTTGTGTCACTCACACATTCTCCCTCCGTCTCCCTCTTTGCAATTGCGCATTAATTTTTCAGTGTCAATCTGGCTTGTGCCCTTAGCCCTACTATCTTCTCCACTCTCAGCTTTTCTCATTTCTTCACCACTTTTCTCACTTCCTGTATTTTCCTTCCTCACCCTCACTGTTTCTTCCCCTTGGATTTGTTTTGTTGCCGCCGCCACCGCCGTGTGCCTTTTGGTTGATATGTGTGTCTACGCTTGTGTGTCTGAGTGGCTGTTTGTACCCATTCAGCTTTGCTTTATTCAGTCGGCACCATTTGTCTCTTTTGTTTGTTTGTGAGCGCGAGATAGATAAATATAATTAGACAAATGAAATAGCATCGTCCCCGTTTTATCTCTCTTTGCTCTCCCTCTGTTGGGCATAATCCATCTCTGGCTCCTTCCTTCCGTTGCCCCTTTTACCCTTCCCTGTCTTCTCCCTCTTGTTTCTCTCCCTCCCTCCTCTCTCTCTCTCTCTCTCTCTCTCTCTCTCTCTCTCTCTCTCTCTCTCTCTCTCTCTCTCTCCCTCCATCCCTTGCCCCAACGTATTTTCATTTGGGCTGTGAAAGTTGCTGTTTGAATAGGCATATTTGTCCTGGTTAATAGCATACCTCCTCGCTCACTATGTGATTTAGCTCCTTGGCCTTATCTCGTGCAAACACAACCACTTCTCTGTATATCTGGGGGCTCCTCACTCTCTCTCTCTCTCTCTCTCTGTCTCTCTCTCTCTCTTTCTCTCCCTGTTTTTTTTGTTCCTCCTGTGTGGCTCTCTCTTCCCGCCCATACCTCTGGCCGTTGCGACGCCCCGCGGCTTTATCGAAATAGCATAAACAGGCGACAACCATGCGTTTTGTATGACCAGATGTGATAACAGTAGCATTTTGCCATTACACCAGTACAGGCTGCTTTTAACCCTTTATCTCAAGAATGCAACAATTACTGAATATATTTTAGCTTGAAATATGATATACACGGGGAGTTTGTTGTTGCACTAATCTGACCTTATTTTACAATTATAATCCCTCTGAATATATGAGCTGTCAGTTCTTACCTTTAGATAAAATCTATGTGGGGGGAAAAGAGACAAACTCTTTCCTCACCTCTTGAAAACCATCAGCAAGGTTACATTCCCTCAGCTGCTCCGGTGGACCTGCTTGGTGTACTACTAGAAGACTGCAGTTGTACTGGGGAGCTCCCTAGTGTGGCTGCGTCTTACTGTGAATGTCAATGAATATACTGTAGTTTCAATGAGAGACTGTTCATGGCCCTATAGTGTTTGGGTTGAAACCACAGACTGCATATATAGATGGATGACACACATCCACTTCTTCTCACACAGAAGTGAAGCCAAATTATCCCACTACAGCGCTGACATCTCGAGATTTTGACGTCATTTGGAATCCTAAACGAGTCCTAAAACCCAGAAATCAGTTAGCATTTTAATGCCTCCGGTTCCTTTGTCTCAAAGTAGTTTTTTTGAGTTTTTGTTTCACTACCTGAAATAAGGTTACGGTTAATAGATGGACGACACGTCTCCACTTCCTCCCACACTGAAGCAAAGCCAAACTCTTGAGATTTTGACATCATTTGGAGTCTGCGCAGTTGCGATCGGGAGGCTTTTTGGCAAAAACAACTAACTATAATATCTCTAAAACTACATTTATAATCTAATGGACATCTAATGGTCTATTACACAGACTCGTGACGGTTATGGGAAGTTGCATCTCCTCTCTCGAACGATTCCCAATCCTCCGGCTCCGTAACCACTCATAGCAGCTGCCAGTCACAGCTGTCAGTCATGACGTCTCAGAGAGTAGTGCAGTCCTGAAACAAGCATTTTAACACTCCCAGTTCCCTTGTCTCAAAACAGATTCAGAGTTTTTTTGTTTTTATTTCACTGCCTGAAATAAGGCCTGTGGTTAATAGATGGATGACACATCTCCCACACAGAAGTGAAGTGGCGCAACAACTAACTATAATATCTCTATAACTACATTTCTACTCTAATGGACACATGCTCTATTACACAGACATTTATGGAAAGTTGCATCTCCTCTGTCAAGCAATTCCAGATCCTCCGGCTTCGGAAGTACTTCCCTCAGAGCAGTTGCCAATCACAGCTGTCAATCATGACATTTCACCCTCTGTTTACAACATGAAACAACCAAAAGAGTGATGCAGGAATGAGGTCTAAAACCCAGAATATGAGGTAGCATTTTAGCACTCCGGTTCCCTCGTCTCGAAGTAGATCCAAAGTTTTTTCGAGTTTTTGTTTTGCTGCCTGAAGTAAGGTCTATGGTTAATAGATGGACGACATGTGTCCACCTCCTCCCACACAGAAGTGAAGCCAGAGTATCCCGCTACAGAGCTGACGTCTCGAGATTTTAACGTCATTTGGAGTCTTGAAGTCTTTTGAGGTTTTGTTTTGCGGCCTTAAATAAGGTCTGTGGTTTACACAAGCTTAAGAGGTTTTAACATTTTATTCTACAATATAAAATTCGTCAGTTAATATCCCTCATGATTTTGATGCCTTTATGTGGCTTAAAATAGACAGTTGCTAAGTGGCTAATTAAGGCTACTGAACGTCATCATGCTGCGTCGTGTAGATTCACGTTCATGCGACCGTAGTTTGTTTATAGCCTAATGTTAGTTTTTAACTTCTGGCCATTACATTCATGCTTCAAAAATCATAGTGGTGTTGTGGAGATTATTTTTGCTGAGCAAAACATGCCACAGAGCTTATTTTCTGCCATAATCCAAAACCTAATGGAAAAATCCCATCAGCTTTATAACTTCCTGGTTGGCCTACGAAAATACGTCATCCTTGCACTGCTCTACTAAAACCAGACTCATCAGAAACACGACCACTTGAACATACATCAGTATGATAAAAACTGCATGTATGTACTATATATACTGTATATACTATACTGCAGCCAGCCACCATGAGCGATCAAGATGTTTTGGCTTCACTTCACATTGTGTATCTACAGAAGTACAGGCAGTACACACCTCAAACAATCACTTTTTTCTACTAGCTCTTATCTGTAGAACTATGAGCATAAATTGCAGTAAGTAGCATCAAAGTGATATCATTTATGCAGTTATGAATAAATAAATAAACAATAAACAGCACTTCCCTGAAAACAAATTAGTCATTTCTTTTGTATTAATGAATCCTGTCTGCCCTTCTGATAATCTCAGAGTGGATGTCATAGCCTCACCATCTTTTATCTACCACAGTGCTGATTACAATGTTTGACAGTGTGTGTTGTTGTTCTCATCTCAAATGTCAGTGGTTTTGCAACAGGAAACTCTTTCTGTGTCGCAAATATCACAGAGGCAAACATGGAGCCGTTACCCAGGAGAGAGACGCTTCCAAAACCCAATTACATTGTCCTTTCAAACCATCAGTCAGCCATTGCGTGCATCGTACGAACTGGGGGAACAAGCCCGACTGTTGTTCAGTAGACTGAACGAACATACCGCATTTCTCTTTCTCATGGGGCTTCATGAACTAAAAAGAAGCAAAATTCATGTGGAGCTTTTTTATTGTTTGTTGTTCAACATTTTCCAAATATATCTAACTGACCTTCGTCACTCCTCCAGCTTAAGCACCTATATGTTCATAATAGATTGACATTTGAGGCACAGCTGTCCGCGAAAGTGGACTCACAGGACACACAGATGTCGAAACACACAGCAAAAACACACAAACAATTGAAGCATGCACACACAAGCACTCATGAAAATACACACAGACTTCCTCACTCTCATGCATCTACACACACATTTGACACAGGCGACGCACAAATAAACACTTATCCCTGTAGAGTTGTTATGTAAGATTTACGTAATCAATGCCTGAGACTGGAGCTGTACTGTCAGTCTGTGTCTGGCCTGTGGACTGTGGATGGGCAGCAGTGGAAGTTGTAGTGACATAGTAGCAGTGAGGAGCTGGACCTGACCTCCTTCAGCCTAATTGGTCTGACACTGGTGTGTGATAAGTGTGTGTGTGTATGTGTGTGCGCTGCATTTATCAGCCGCGACCACAACACTGTCACCTCAAGGCAAGAGGGTCGCAAGTACGAATCCAGCTTGGGACTCTTCTGTGTGGAGTTTGCATGGTCTCCCTGTGTTAGTGTGGGTTTTCTCCAGGTTCTCCGGTTTCCTCCCACAGTCCAAAGACATGCAGGTTAATTGATGACTCTAAATGGCCCGTAGGTGTGAATGTGAGCGTGAATGGTTTGTCTGTCTCTATGTGCCCTGTGATGGACTGGCGACCTGTCCAGGGTGAACTCCGCCTTCGCCCATTGCCAGCTGGGATCGTCTGCTATCCCCCCTCGACCCCTAACGGGATAAGAGGACCACAACACTGGGATTGTTTTCACCTTGTGAGTCTGTGTCAGTCCTTATGACAAAATGTGGACCTGGAGACACCTACTGTAGCAGGAACCAGCACAGAGGCAGCTCTTTTCCAGGTGTTTATATTTCTGTCTGTCACCACGATAGAGACGCAAAGTCGCGCCCCTTCCAGCGGACACCATGGGACTTTATTTCCTTGCTTTATGAATCACACATAATGTAGGTCAATTTAAAACATAATTTTGCAAGTCAAGAAATTCGCAGTTTGTTGTAAAACTGTTGAAGTATCAGGCACATCTAGAAAGACTACACCCAAAAGTGATGTATCTCTCTCTGAGCTACGATGCCTGTGTGTTTAGTGCTGGGATGAACTCACATGAGTAATAGGTCTCGCTCGTTCTTTCTCTTCCCGGCTGATAAAAAGACCAGGTGTTGCTGGATAAAACACATCAGGTAAGATAACCTTTCATTTGTACGTGATCATAGCTAAGTTAGCCAGCTAGCTAGTGTTGATGTACTATATTGTGCGAGATGAGAGATGTAGTTCACTGAGCACTTTCACACAAATGATACCACGGCAAACCTATGACAAACTGTGACTTTCTTGACTTGCAACATTATCTTTTAAATTGATAACCATCACTTGTGATTTATGATGCAATTCAAACAGGAACAAAAAGTTATTTGTCTCTCTCTCTCTTGACTCCCATATTTATTTTTACTTATTTTTTCTGAAATAAGGTCCCATGGGGGTCCTCTGGAAGGAGCCTCTTATAGTGTGGCAACCATGCGAGATGCAGTCATGAAATTTAACAGGTGTGTAGTTTAGATCAAAATGAAGGCCGAATTCAAAGATGGGGGTGGTCCAAGCACGGGTGTCAGAAGTAGGGGGGTAGGAGCCCTGGCCCTATTTTTGTCCATTCATATGAGTGTGCATAAAGAAAGACAATTCGGGCGTTTCACACCTAACCTCTTTGGTTTGGTGAAAACAAACTTGGGTCCATTTGCCCAGTACGTACGGTTCGGTTGGGCTGGTGTGGAAGCTTTGAATTGAACTCTAGTTCAGACCAAACAACTGAACTGAGACCGCCTGACCAGGTCAACGCGAGGTGTGAAAGTAAACCAACCAACTTTTATGATAGTGGATATAAGGGCTGCACAGTTGATCAAATATGAAGCATGATCATGATTTTGGCTTCCCACAATTAAATGAACATGATCTACTGAGATATTGACGTTTATAATACATGCTTCGTGAGAAACGCAGCTAAATAAATCAAGCGCTTCCTAAGCTAACAGATAGCGACGCTGTTAATCAGCAGCCGATCGAAGCCGACTGATTTTCAGCAGTCTTGTATATCCACATACTGTATATACACACACGTGCAGCCGCATGACGGCTTTACATCAGCACACAGCGGCACAGCCAGTAACGTCTCACATGTACAGCACAAATCTGCTATTTGTAACAACTGCACCAAAAATAAGTAGTGGAGGAATGACCTTCAAGCATTTGGAATAACTAACTTATATATATATTATATATCATATTATCTATTATTATAATAATTATTAATATTATTATTATGTAATTCATTCCCATGCCTGGTGCTCAGAGTCATCACAGGGACCAGCTTGTCTACAGACAACACAGAGCAGATTATGGTGCGTTCAAGTTCTACTCAGTAAAAATGCATTTTTTAATTATGTTATAGAATATTGGCTGATGGCAAATTCTCATGCTATCATGATACGTTCAAATGTAATCTTGTAAAATGTCGTGTTATGCGAATAGATCCAGTTGTTTGAAGGACGTTTTCACAGCAACATAAAATAGACATTAGAGATGCAATTATGACCCATTTATCTTCCTAACACAAGCTCTAATCAGTTTATAATATATAATTAGAGCTACTAATGCTGAGATTTTTTTAATCATGGAACATATTGAAATAAAAATACAATAATCAATGATCATTTGAATTATTGTGTGTGTTTTTATAGAAATAGCCACTATAGATAACATTTGGAATATGCGAACGAACATGGAGTGAAAGCAACGCTCTGGTTATTTAAATTTTAAATTGCAATAAAAATATTTTGTCCCTAAAATCTATGAATAATTGTGAGAAATAATCATGATCTCAATATTGATCCAAAATAACTGTCATTTTCATTTTGAGCATAATCATGCAGCCCTCCATCCAAATTTGTTGCAGCCGTTCCAGTTTCTCATAGCGGTCTGCACCACTGCTCACTTTGGATGAATACTGAGACCCAGATTTTCAGGTGCTCTTATTCAGCGGCACCAAAGTTAAATCGGCTTTGTTGTCACCAACACAAGTGGATCAAAGCAAAGGAGTTCTGAATGCAGAGTATGAATAGACCGCTTGCATGTGAACATGCCCTGAAAGCATTCAGGGGTCAGGGATGGTGCTTGAGGGTTGAAAAGGAAATCAAAAGCATGTCATGACACAATGAAAACCTGTTTACGATGTCAGTCGGCTATTGATAATTGTGTGTCTGGGTGTGTGTGAATGCTCTTTGTGTTGGTATGGGCGTATATGTGTCAACTCCTGTAATTTCAACTCTTGACTGTAGTCAGCGTTTGCTTATTCGCATCCAGCGTTCTTCATTTCCCAGCACCGTCTATTTGCATGTTGGTGTCACTGTGCTGCAGGTACACTGAGTGGGGGTGTCTATAGTTGGCATCGAGCTGTTTCACTGTGTGCCAGCTCACCAGTGTGATTTTTCTCGGGGACAAGGCTAGGTCATGTTTATACTTGTTAGTTTCGGGAAGCCGGCTGTGAGTGTGTGCCAAGGTGTGACTCTGGGTAATTTAGTATCTGAGCCTGTCGCACTTATTGACACCATGTGTCTGTCTCTCTGTGGGTGTCTCCTGTATATCCATCTCTGTCTTTTTCTGGAAAAGCTGAGAAAAATGACATTTTCCCAGTCACTACTGGTTAAAATTGAAAATTTTGTTTTTTAATGGTGTTTAAGATTGCCAAAACATCCACAATAATGACATGAGTTTCCTTTATAAAATATTATAAACCATGTATTTCACAAAGCATGCAACGCTGCAGCTGCTTCCATCATGTACAGAAGAATCCAATCAGTCTCATAGTCCTGATGAAGAGGCACTCTGGACTCGAACCATTGTGTTTCTGTCACGTTATTAAACCTGTATTCATTCATTTTATGCTGACTTATGGGAGACTGAACAAGCTATAAGCACAACATTGACATATTATCACATCACAGACAAACACAGCAACTTTAGCATTTATTTGGAGCCGTGTCTTTGCCCAACTGGCTAATCTATATATATTTATCTCTGTATTGGACTCAAGCAACTCCTGAGGGAAATCTCTGACTGTTTAGCTGCTAAATAGTGACACACTGAATTGACCCACTGTTGTTTTATAGTGGGCAGGTCATGAACAGGGTTAATCAGAGCTTTTTTTTTTTACTGAAAACAGTTGCCTGTTTGAGACAAACAATGAGCAGAAGTGCTGAAACACTTCACTCGCTTGGACTCGAGGTGTCCAACAGCTCAGGAGTACTGCAGGGTCGGGTGATACGTACTTTTCTGTCCGTTTGTCACTACAAGTGACTCCTTTCGTTGTACACATTGTCTGTTTCTTCATTGCGGCTTGAAAAGATTAAAGCTGAAATGTTATGTTTTATATATGCATAATTTAAGCCATTTGTAAGAAATTGTGTATTTAATTTACTGACACCATCAACTAGAGCTGAAACGACTAGTCAATTAAGTGATTGGCCCATTAACAAAAAAATAATTTGAAATAATAAATGTATATAACACAAGTCATATTTTAAGCAAAATAATGAAAGAAGGCTACACATGCTCAGGTTCCAGCTTCTCAAATGGCAGAATTTGTATCTTATATTTATCATATATATTATAAACTGAATAGGTTTGGGTTTGGGCCTTTTGGTCAGACAATACATCAAGATATTCAATTGCTTTTTGCAAAGTTGTGATTTTTTTTTTTGACATTTCAAGTGATTTATTGTACTATTGTACAATTGCCAATCAGGCAATAATCATTTGTCGTAGGTGGGTCTGAAAAGTGAAGCCAAAGTGAAAGAAGGTAAACTTGCATTGTTTCAAACAGCCAGCAGGGGGCGACTCCTCTGGTTGCAAATAAAAGTCTGATTGTATAGAAATTGACGAGGAAATGATTCTACTTCTCACTTGATTTATTACCTCAGTAAACATTGTAAACATGAGTTTATGGTCTCAATCATCAGCTTCAAGTCTTCTTCAATACAGTGTGATGTTCCTTTACTAAATTATGGTCACATTTAGAGTCAAATAGACCCTAATGCAGGGTATGTTACGTTGTCCAGTCTGGGTGTTGTCTGCATTTTCGTTTCAGGACTTTAACCCTTTCACAGTGTGTTTCCAGTCCTTGAAAGTTAATCATAACACTTTGGTCGGCTAAAAATGTCTCGGTTCAGTTGTACTGAGCTCCACCCTCTTATGTTGCTTCTGGTTGCAAAAAGCTGGCGACGGCCAAAATACCAAAGGCTTCAAAACGGCAGTCGGCACACCAATGGGTGACGTCATGGTGACTACGTCCACTTCTTATGTCTGTCTGTTTTTGCAGCTCTACTCATGAATTGCAGAATGCCGTGCCGTAAAGGCTGAACGTGTGAAGGCACATCATGACAGTTGTGCTTTTGTTCTTTTGCAGTGGCATGTGTGTGCATTGCCCTTTGTGTGTGTTGGTGTGTGTTACTTGTAGAGCCAAGGAGAAAGTGTAATGTGTGTTTCTGTGTCAGACTGTCTGCTCGGATCAGTGCCAGCGGCATTGTGTTGGGTGTGAGATGTGTTGTGGACGTATGTTTATTTATATTGCTCTGCGTTTGTGTCGAAACGTCAGGAGGGATTAACGTCACCGAGTGTTTAAACACACTGGGGGTGAGTGTCTGTGTTCCCTTAGATGGCTTTGAGTGTCAGTGAAACGTTACGTCAAAATGTCTGTTGAGATTAATGTCTTTATTTAAGTCTTTTTTTAAATGCATGTGTATGGCAACAATGCCATTTCTTCCTGTTTTCATCTGTTTGTCCTTGTGGCTTTGAGCGGGCTTGTTTGCATGTGTGCATGTGAATGTGAGGCTGTGCACTCGTTCCATGCATGTCCGCTGCAGCAGCTCTACCTCAGTAAACTGGTAGATTAGTACACGAGGCTCTGTCAGTTTTTCTCCCTGCTGTTCATTAGACTGTCTCTCCGTCTGGCTACGTGTCTGTCTGCTCAGCTAATAGGCTTCATGGCTTGTTGGCCGCTCGGATCACACCATCTCTGGCTGCTTGAAAGCCTGAAAATACCTTAAATTGTCTAAATAAAAATGTCCTCGATTCCAATTCAGTTTAGAGACTTTATTTTTCCCAATGCAGTTTCTTTATTCAGGAGGAGTAACAGACGAAAGGACTAATAAACATCTTTTTAATTGTCTGCATTACAAAGCACAATTGCACTTAATGTCCCTTAACAATTGCCTGGTGTCCTTTTGTTTATATTGTTAATGTACAGTTTAAAAATTCAATTCAGCTGCATGGCAATAGTTTGGTTAGCTATGTCCATTTTAAAAAAAAAAAAAAAAAAAAAAAGCTATATATTTAACAGGACCTGTTATGTTTATTTTCAGGTTTTATTATTTGGGGTTTCTATAGAACATGTTTACATGCTTTAATGCTCAAAAAACGCTTTACTTTTCTCATCCCGGCTGTGCTGCAGCACCTCGTTTCACCCTCAGCTCAGTCTGCTCTGATTGGTCTGTTGGAACTGGACAGTTGTGATTGGTCAACTGCACCAAACTCTTCGGTGCCGCTAGGCAGGTGTAATGTAACTTTAAAACATGGCTTTGTTGAGTACTCAATTCTGATTGGTCAATTAAGGCATTGCTATGGCTACAGTTCTGATCTCGTTATTTTGTGTCAAATGGTTAATTTCGTAGCCGTATAATAAGCGGAATAATGTACAGCTAGCTGGTCATTGTTGTGAAATAAACTGCTTCAGGGCAATGCAAGACCCTTCTGGGCTTTATTTCACAAAAATGACTGACTTGCTGTACATTATCCCGTTACTTAATGACATCACCACGTTACGGAAGAAAAGGCGGGACTTCGAGCGAGGCGTTTGAGGCAGTTCAGGAGCAGAGTTTCTGTGGGGGACAGTTACTCTCTTGGGCGTGGACTTTGGGCTTTGTGACTTTGTAAACCTCTTACATGCACAAAAGCTATATAACACACAAAAGGAAAGGAGGAAAAAGCACAAAAGGTCCTCTTTAAATTTAGCTTGCAGACACCCAGGAGTGGCTGAAAGCATGGCCACCTTTATGTGAGCCAGAGGTCTGCTACCTGTGGACTTGCTCTGTCGATGAATGAATGGATGAATGAATAGGTAGCCATCCTCATCCTGTCTTTGTTGCCGTCTGCATGTCCAAACAGTGTTCAGGTCTGGCTCGCAGGCTTTCTATCTGGCACTTTCCCAGAAGCATTACTCCTCATAATCCCAGTTTCCTGTGTGAATATTTAATCAGGGCTGCATTTTAATAGGCCTGCTGTAATTACCCCTTCCTTTCTGCTCTCAACCCATTTCTCAGACCACATCCGCCCCAATGCCAATGTTATTTTTAGATGGCAGTAATGATAACTCTCCTGCGTCACAAACATCCCCCATGCTGCTGATTAGCAGAATCAAACTCTCCCCCGTCTCCCTCTTTCTGTTCTAACCCTCCATCACTTGTTCTCCTGTCATTTCTGTCTTTCTGCCTTTCTCCCCCGTAACTCTTTTTTTTCCCATATCATCAGCTCATTCCTCCTCTCTGCCCACGCTTTTCTTATTCCCTCTTTCTCCCTTTCATCTCCTCTGTGGAAAATGGGATATCAACAAACATTCATTCTGCCTCGCTCTCGTTTCTCTTTTTGCTTCCGTCATCCCCGCTCTCTCTTCCCACCTTTATCCCCGCTTTTACTTTTCCTCTTATTCACTTTTCTGCCCTCTCCATTCCTCACACCTCCCTAATCCCTCCGTACCCCTCTGTCTCGCTTTCTCACCTCCTTTGTAACAGTCTTTTCCTGAAGAAGTTTTAGTGGCGGTGTGAATGTGTCAGCCTGAGCGATGTCATTTTCCTCACTCCCTCCATCTTTCTTCTATTCTCAATTTCTCTTATCGTCCCCTCTTCCATTCTTCTTTCCCTCCTGTTGTTCGTCACCTCACAGGCTGAACCTCAATATCCAACTGGGCTTTATTAGTATGACATTCATGGTTGCAAAGCCCTTTATCCCAGTCTGCCCCCCCCACCACTTCCCACTTCCTCTCTTTCTACCATGCTACCATGCTGACAGAGTGATAGGCAGCCAAACACCTACACACACACACACACACACACACACACACACACACACACACACACACACACACACACACACACACACTCCTCCTTTACAATCTCTGTGGTGATTTTTTTTTCCAGACCCTCTGATCTACCCAACTTTTCACTTCACTCACCTCTTCCCTCGCTTTCTCCGCCCCTTCTCTTTCTCTCCGTCCATGCAGTCATTCATCCCACTTTTAGATCTGTCTCTCTCACTCTCTCTGTCATTCATTTTCCTCCTCTTCCTCACTCTCTCAGCAAGCGCTCAGGTTCCATTAGGTTTCCAGTCACAATAAAGACAGCCCCTGTGTAATTCAAAAGAGGAAGAACACAAAAACTAAATAAAGATGGATGGAAGGAGTGAAAGGGAAAGAAAAGGGTTGGCGGTAACTGGAGTAGGGCAAAGTATCTTGTTCTTTATTATCTCCTTTTATTCTTTTTCTCCCAATTTCCCCTCTTTTCTCTCGCTCTCTCTCTCTCACGTTATCCAGTCCTCCAGAGGGATCCGCTTTAGAGCGTCATGAAAATCAATCACTCCCTCCGTCCCATCTGCCCCTCTTTCATTTCATCCTGACGAGTGGTGCTTCTTTCAACCTTCCTCTTTCTGCGCTCTCGCTTGCTCTTTTTGGGAGGCTCAATTTAAAAACAAATCACTCGGTATTTGCTTAAGGTGGACGGGGGTCGGTAAAACAAAGCAACCCCAGTTTGGCCTCCCTACGCGCCCCTGCAAACACGGCTCCATGATCTGCATAATGATTAGAGTTGCAAGAGGGTGGGAGTCTAATTCGGGTCGTCCATGTTTTTGAGGCGTGTCCTTTTTAATTCTAAGAGTGGCTGCTTGCTCTGCCGTGCCGGTAATCCAATCGGCCGTCCTGTTTAAAAGACTAAATTAACCCCTGTCTAACCTCCAGCCTTCCTCTGTCTGACTCAGTCTGTTTTATTCCCTTAGGCTATGGAGGGATGGCGGGGGGAGAGACGAAGAGGGAGACAGAGACACCAAGGATTTCAGACCATGTTATTGTGTTGCAGAGGGGTTTAGGAACAAGTGTGAATGAATGAGTGTGTGTTCCTGTGAGCTATAGACCTAGGGAACGAGGACATCTCAGGACAAGTGAGGATAGTTAAAGGGTCAGTTCACCCATATTATATACTACAAAAAACAAAACAATAAAAACAAACCGCAAAAAAAAAAGGTGTTCTCTCTCTGCCTCTAGTTGTTGTCAGGATTAGACTAGATTAGATTTTATTTGCTCAGATTGTGAGATATCTGTCTCTGAGATTTCAATGCAGGAGGTTTGTGACGCTAACAGCACCGTAAACCAACATTTGGGAAGTGCTTTGTGTGGATCCAGAGTAAATATATGGGAATAGAGTTTGGAAATGGATAGTTTTTACTTAAAGCACTTTATAATGTGCCTTTCATTGTAAACACACACACACACACACACACACACACACACACACACACACACACACACAGCTGTGGACAACCGTGCCTCCTACAGAATGACGTTCCCATACAACTAAACTGCATCTTAATAATATTTTGAGGGAAACTTCATTTCTCCTGGGTCACGGTTGTACCGTTTTAAATATGTGGTTAATGTTGTAAATGCAACAAAACTACTTAGTGAGGTTTAATTTAAAAAAAAAAAAAAAAAAAAAAAAAAATGACTACGAAATTTAACCAAAACACAACAAAAACACAACCCAACTACCCCCCTGGTCTCCTGGGCAAAAGAGTTTGTTGATCCGTCCACCACCCCCCTACACAGACCCCCATGGACTATCATTACAAACTTATTTGTGATACGTCAAAAATAAACAGAATCCGCGACAAAATACTGTATGTTTCCCTGCGAACCTAATTTATGCAGTTTTGTTGTATGGAAATGTAATTTTAGGAGACAGGGCTGCTGTGGAGCCATCATCAGGAGAAATTGCACTTCAGTGTTTTTCTCAAGGACACTTTTTAAAAACCAAACAAACTTGGTTCTCTCTAATTTTGCTCCTTACATCTTGCTTGTTACAAGGTGAGTCACATCTTCATGTACAATGAATTATGAAGTAGGTTATGCTGCGTTTGGCCTCATATTTATTCTCTAGAGCTACGGATGTCAATACCAGAAATTTAGTATTCGACACCAATACCAGTGAAATTCCATGACTTTTGGTGACACAGTAAAAAACAAAATGATAAGCACTAATAGAGGGACTCTTAACTTAACATTAGCTCTAATGTCTATTTTATATTGCTCTGAAAACAACTGTATTTATTCATGCATCTCTCCAAAACCATATTTTACCAGATTACATTTGAACACATCATGATAATGTTGTAATTTACCTTCACCTGATACTCATCATTACTGAATAGAGCTTGATCATATCATGATTAAAGTCAACTCTCAGCGTTGCATCGTGGGTGCAGTTGTCAAAGTTAACGTGATAATAAAATGTTAATGCAATCAATCGTTCAGAGGTTGTAGCATCATCCAGGAGGAAGGAGGCTAAATAATGCTCCAAATGTTGTGAGGAAAAACTGCCATGTCCATTTTCAAAGGGATCCCTCTGACCTCAAGATATGTGAATGTAAATGGGTTCTTTGGGTACCACCAGTCTCCCCTTTACAGACATGCCCACTTTATGATAATCCCAGTCAGTTTGGATCAAGTCATAGTCAAGTCAGCACTCTGACACACTGATAGCTGTTGCTGCCTGTTGGGCTGCAGTTTGCCATGTTATGGTTGGAGCAGATTAATTAAATAACAGGTTTCTGGACAATATTTATCATTGTTTTGTGTTGTTAATTAATTTCAAATAATAAATATATAATACATAAAGCAGCATATTTGTCCACTTCTATGGTGATAAGAGTATTAAATACTTGACAAATCTCCCTTTAAGGCACATTTTGAACAGAAAACAAATGTGATTAATCAGTCGCGATTAAGTATTTTAATTGATTGACAGCTCTAATTGTTGATAATGGTTTGACAGAGAAGAACATGTGGAATAAAAAGAGATCATATCTCTGGTTCTGCTGCGTAGATTTTGAGCCTTTCTAGTTTTTTTTCTCTAAACGGTGAAGTACTCTAAGGTGAGATGGTAGAAATGGCTGCAGGTGTGTCCGAGTGTTTAGCTTAGGACTAAAACCGGTTGAGAGTGAGGCCTGATAGGTCAGCTTTATGGAATTATGCACTCAATAGAGAGCTCAAAAGATTAGACATAAGATGACAAGATGTTTTTGTGCACCACTCCATCCCCAAAAGCACACACACACAAATGGGCACAGCGACACAAAAACACTTTTTTTTCCCATTCGTAAATGAAAGCGGAGGCAAAATAGAATACCTTATACACTCCCATAAATGCTTGAGGCGATGGAAGATTTATTTGTAAGACACAGTGCCAAACCCCCTGGAGCTTTCATCATATTAAAATTCTATAATATGCTCTGTTGTGTTCGCCAATCCCTCCCTGATACACACTCCTAAACACACACACATGCACCTATTTCCAGTTCAATTTGTTATTCGAAAAGATGCATCCGAATAACTGCTTTTGTGTGCCTTTTTTTCTCTTATTCAATGCTATTCACAGGACACTCTCTCCTTCCTTCCCTTTTCCTCCTCCTCCCCTCTTCCTACCCCTCCCTCTGTCTTTTTTCCTGTCGTCAGCCCCCAGGAGTCGTATCTAAAGTGTCCCTTGGGGATTCGTTGCTTTCATTAAAGTCATTACGCAATGCTCCCTCCTTTCCTCAATCGTTTGCTCTTGCCTTTTCAATCCCCCTCTCCCTCCTTCCTTCTCTCCTGCCATTCTTTCTTTCTTGCCGCTCTCTGTCACATGCTGTAAGAAAAATATTGGAGTGATATATTTATTTCCTCCCCTGTTTCTTCTTCAGTCTTTCTCCCTTTTATCTCTATTCTTGTTTCATTCTGTTTCCATCACTGTCTCACAGCCTCCCGTTTCCTTCACTTTCTATTTCTCTGATGCTTCTGTCTCTTCCTCCTTTTCCTCTGTACCCCCCGTCTTCTTCACATTATAATCTCTCCATCTTCTCTCTTATCTCCCTCTCCCTCCTGGTGTGCGGCTCGCCTTAATATCGTGGGATGTACATGTAAATCCTGTACTATTCACTACAGAACACATCATCCTCACACCTGTTTTATATCTGTTTTCCATGCCTGCTATGATCTCGCTATGAATTACCTCTCTTTCTTCCCGTCTTCACCCCCCGTACCTGCTACTTTGATTTTTCCTGGCAGTTCGCTGCGTTCTGCTTCCTCCTCCCTTTCAACTAACTTTGTTTCTCGTCGTCCTTTAATCCCCCTCCTCTCCCCCTCGGTTTCTTTTCCTCTTTTAATCCCTCACTTTTTCTCCTCTCTGTCATCCTTGCAATTTCTCCAGGCTTCCTTCTCCACTTTCCCTTCATCTTCCTGCTAACCACCCCCTCTCCCTAAAAAAATCTATAAAAAGCCCGCTGAGTGCATTAAAACAGTTTGGTTTATCTCTCTTTTCTCTGTATTGCTTCCTCTTCATCCCCCTCTTCTTCATTATAACAGTGTGTGTACTGTATATGTATATATAACATATATATATATATATCTCATCGTGCCCTCGGTGTTGTCCCAGATCTGAGTGGGGCCCCCTGGGGGCCCACACCTCCTATCAGCCTGATGAATTCAGGGCCCAACATGAATATTTCAAACCGCCTTGTTCCTGTTTACTTAATGACGGAGCTAATTCAAATGGCTTCATTGATTAAAAATTCATTTTATTTGTTAGATGCTCGCCTTTTATTTATTATTATTCCTGCCACTGCCGACATAAACAGCCGGAGTGTGAATGTATGTCTGTGGAGATACTCGCCGACAAGTGGAGGCTTGCTTTGTGCTTCTCGCTCCCCTTTGAGTGGGTAACATGTGTCGAGTGCAGTAAAAGCACGCACACGTGCATGTGTTTGTGTGTCTGCGAGTGTTTGCGTGGCCTAATTTCCGCATTGTTTAGATTTTCCCATCTTTCCTCCAGAGGCCTCACTATCACAGCACAACAACTTCCTTCATCACAGGGCGCGAACAGAAACCATACCGCTCTAATGGATTCAGACCTCCTTTCATTCCATCGTTTCTTATACCGTCTCATTTATTTGAATGATTGCTGCTGTCTTTTGCATCCTTGCTGTCTCTGATTCCCCCCTATCTCTTTTCTTTCATCCTGATAAAAACAAGCCTCTGTTTATTCCTCATATCTATTTTGGTGTGTTTGTCTCTTTGGTCAATGCTAGTCCACAACTCTGCTTTCACTGTGACGGCAGCGGTCATGATGGGAATGATTAACAGCTCGCTTTGTGTGTGTGTGTCGAAGCTTTTTTTTTTGTTTCTGAGCAAGGACGCCACGTGTGGGCAGGTGCCCACAGATCCCAAGTGACAGCTGATCACAAGGTTTCTGCATTGACGCATGTCTTCCTTTAAGTTCTTCATCTCTCCACTGATCTCCCTTCTTTCCGACTCACGGCGCATCCCTCCTCTCTGATCCTCCTCTTTGTGTCGTTTACACTCTCCATCTCACCTGCTCCCCTTTTTATTCTCTATCCCTTTCTACCTCTTCCAGATGTCGGGAAAGGCATCTTTCATTTGATTTTTTGTCCCCCCCCCTCCCCCCACCTCCCTCTCTCCCTCCCTCCTTCCTCATCTAATCTTGTCACAAGGCAAGTGAGGAAGAGAGAAGGAGGCGTGTGGAAAATGGAAAAATGGGGCCTTTATTCATGTACTTCTCCCTTTTTGTTCCTCTTATATGTCGCTTTTTTTGCCGGAAGGGGTGAGTTTGTCGCGCATATCTGAGAGGAGAAAAGAGAAGATGGAGGAGTGAGAGATGCTACAGAACAGCAAGGGACAGAGAAGAAGGGATTTTTTTTTTTTGAGGAGTTGTCAGGTCATGTCAGAGTCGGAGAAAAGAAGGGACAAGAGGAGAGAGGAAGAATATGGAAGTGTCAAATCTGTTTATCTCCCGAAAGAAAGCGACAGTCGTTTACCAGCTAACAATCCATTCCTGGTGCTGCACTCGTCTACGACTCCCCAGCCTCTGCCTCTTATTCTGCCTTTCACTCCATCTCCCTCCCTCTCCCCTAGAGCGTGCTTTCTGAGGCGGCCTTGCCAATTTACTGTAACTCCCCATCATCTTTTCTCCCTTTTCCTCGTTTTTCTTTTTCATCTCCCTGCATTTCCTTTCTCAATCAAATATACATGGGCTTTTTTTTTTTTTTTTGGGAGGCCTCCCTCTCTTTCTCTCGTTTTTCTCTCATCCAAACATCCGCTCGTGTTTTCTTCCGCCACTGTCACAGCATTTTCATCTTGACATTTCAAAACCGAGGCCTGAGAAAAAAAAAAAAAAAAAAAAAAAAAAACCGTCTCAATTGTACACGATGTTGGGCTTATTCATGTGTTTTTTTTGTGTGTGTGTGTGTTTCCCTGCCTTTATCCAAGAATGTGTACAGCAGGCCTTCCATTTCATGAAGCACTCTGATGGCCTTCGGCGCCGAATCACACAATTTGTATTGTCTGTATGCTGCTGTCAACTTTCACAACACCACTTTGTGTGTGTGAGAGAGAGTGTGTGTGTGTGTGTGTGTGTGTGTGTGTGTGTGGGTGGGTGGGTGTGTGTGGGTGTGTGTGTGTGTGTGTGCGGACATTTTGAGATCACTCGTGTGTGGATGAGGATAAATAATTGATTATGCTGGAAGTATAGCCACCATTGTCTCCAACATGACATGTGATGGATGCTGCGCTTGGGGAGTTGTGTGTGTGTATGTATATGTATGTATGTGTGTATGTGTGTGTGCTCTCACAAAGAGTAATTATCACTGGAAGGTTGCTGCCCTATTGGCAAATGCCAAATGTTTTGTTCTACTCTGCTCCAGGTTAATTGGCTGATTGAAGTACAAGACTCCTACTAATGCTTTATTGTGCTGTAATGTGAGAGTGTGACTCGTGTGTGTGTGTGTGTGTGTGTGTGTGTGTGTGTGTGTGTGTGTGTGTGTGTGTGTGTGTGTGTGTGTGTGTGGGTGTACGTTGCCTTCTCCTCCACTTGAACCGTGTTAAGAGAGGGACACGATTTTGAGCTGAAACAAAGAAAAGCAGCGCTAGAGGTGATAATGAGCCTAAATCCTGTTACGTGTGTTTGCAGACACTGAGTGTTTTAAAAGGATAACTCCTTGTTTGTTACTTCTTGGGTCTCCTGTTTTCAACGTCTGCCGGTTACATTGTGCTCGACAAAGCAGCTGCTGAGATCTGGGAACATGGTGACAATAAACACAAGATGATCAAACAGGTTCTAAACAAGCCATAAAGGGGACCCGTCATGCTCATTTTCAGGTTCATACGTGTATTCTACTAGAACATGTTTACATGCTTTAAAACGTTGTTTTTCTACTACCGTCTGTCTGAATATACCTGTATTCACCCTTTGTCTAGCGTCTGTCTCTTTAAGACCCCTCTGATTGGCTTTTGAGAAAAATATGGTGCACCTTATTATTGTCGAGAAAGTAACCTGCAAATTATGAAAACGGGCAAAAACTCTCATGTAGCTCGCTGCCCGACGACCAGTGCCTAAACTTAACAATCTTGTGAGAGTTTCCCAAATTGTTGGTTACCTTCTAGACACGACTGATTGAAGGCTGGGACGTGGTCTTTGAGCCAATGGGAACTCTGAACCTAGAAGCTAGAAATGAAAGGATGGTGTCCAATGTACAACAGAACGTTTTGAAATAGAAAGCGTTTATTTATGGTCTTTTATTAAAGATCTTTTCAATAATTGCAGAGGTGTAATGCTCACCCATAGAGTAGGCTACTATGTCACACTCACTGTGGACGTCTCCATGAAACCAATCAATCATCCCCACTTCCTATGATCGTGTGCCAGCTAGAGAGCCTTTTGGCAAGTGCAGACCAGATTTTGCTGCATGTGTGATATGATATGATATCACAATGATATGACACAACTAGCTAGTTCTCAAGTAGGGATGTGACAGTGAGGAAATTTTCCCACCAGTTAATAAACTTGTGTCAACACCAGTGTTACCGATGACCCAGGACATTTTGCAAGAAAAGACGACGGTCAATATGTGCACTTTGAGCTTTACTGTCAGGCGGGTGAGTGTCTGATCTCTCTGGTTCAGCTTTTTCTGCGGGGCTGCAGTTTCAACACGGCGCTGTGATCGCTCTGTCCTCCTTACAGCAATTATCTTATTAGCTTTATGATTCCTTTAAGCATTGGGTTTAAATTTGAATTACTGCCAAATAGGTGCTTTTGCTTTTTGCTTGACACCAAATCCTCCGCCATCGTCTTGTCTGTCAACTCTCTCTTGTCCGGTGTGAGTAAAATCTGACTACTGCTACTCTGTGCTGAGACATACGGACCAGACACATTCAGTTTCACGTATTGATAATGTGGCACTAACACGCCAACCATCGTGTAACACCAGTGACACTGACTACCACGGCAAGCCCACTCTCAAGCCAAGGGTGCAGATACTCAGATGTGGGGTAGTATATTCTAATGAATCTGCATGTGACATGGAAAGGGAGCCAGATCTGAATGGCTTGTTGAATCACGTTTTCTGATCTAGACATCCCACAAAAAAACTGACTGGGTTGTCTTATTTCACAGTTTGTGGGTTGGTAGGAACTCCAGGTACCCAAACATATGCGCACAAGCACTGAAAAAGTGAGTTTTTTATGATGTGTCCCCTTTAAACAAGTTCTGTACCACTTTATTTGGAGGCAGTACCTGAAGCAAGGGCATTGTGCAGGAACACTGTGTGCACACAACTGTAGCAGTACATTATGAGTCATGAAGTGTGTCTGTAAATCTTGTTGTTTAAAATGGACAGTTTGGATAAAACTTTTCGTACATCCAGTCAGTGCGGCTGATAATTTGTTTTATTGCTCACAGATCTGGCCAAGATTGATGTTACTTGACCCGTCACAGTTCTTTTTCCCCAGCATTCATCTTGATGAGTACTGTGTTGTTATTACTAATAGAAACAATGGCCACAACTACAAAATATGACCCAAGTTCTTATAAAACATAATTATCCTTTAAGAACGTTTCAAGACGACTGACAGCAGCCAGAATCTGACACTTCGCTCTGAGTACCCTTTGTTGAAGAGCTGACCTGAGCGTCGGAAACACAACACTGCCAGGAAAAAACGTCACCTATGCATGAAAAGAATGCATGAAATGCTGTAGACATGTGTGTACATGCAAATGTGTAAAAGAGTGCTCGAGAGAGAAAGGGAGATAAAGCGTGCCCTTTCAAGTGTGTATGTATATATGTGTGTGTAAGCCTGTGGATCAGAGCGCTGGTTAAATGAGAGGGGTAATGCTGTAGCTTTGTCAGAGCGACGAGGGGCCTAACTCAGCATTAGTCCGACTGATCTCCATTTGTTCCACCCGTGTAGAGAGAGAGTCAGACGGGGAGCGAGAGAGCAAAAAAGAGGGAAACAGAGAGGCGGCGGGAGCGTGATGAATCACATAACCATTTGGGAGTTAGGATGGGGCAGAAAGGTTGGAATGGAAGAGAGATGATGGAGGGAGGCAGACGGAGAAAAAAGAGGAAAGAGACATTGTGACGATGACGCCGGCTAAATTTGATAATACTGTTTATGTGTGAAAACAACAGGCATCCACACCAGTGTTCTCTCTGAAACATGTAATAGCTCAGTGTTGTTTACACAAAAGATGAAATTCTTCTTCCTCTGAAGATGCACATAAACATCGCTGCGGGAACGGCGTTATGGATAACTGTAGCTTACACCAAACCTCCCTATCCTCAGCAATGAGTTGTGTGAACCTGAATGTCAAGCATGCTGATTAATCGATATAAATCCTTTTAGGTGATGGGTTTAAAATGGAAAAGAATATGAATCCAGGAAAGAAACAAGCACGTCTTCTAATGACCCCTAAACCCCCGTTTGAATGTCTGACATCGTACTTTAAGAAGTTTTCACCCTAAAAAATGGGGGAAATATGAATAATGATTTTGTATTTATATAAATGTAATTTATGGTGCTGTTAGACTGTAGCAAGACCACCCTGCTAATACAGGAGCATGCAGGAGAGTAAACAGTGAAAATGTTGTTTGAAAGGCTAAATGCCAACAGATATGGACTGAAGCAGAACATCCAACACAACTAAAAATATTAAACATGTTGTGGATTTTTTCATTAAGTTTTTAATTAAAAGTACTTGTATGTCAACATTAGGAATGAAGCTCTGAGCGATTCGGTGCCGCTCTACTTACCATAGTTTCTTTTGATTGCTGTCAGCTGAGAATGTTATCTTGTTTGTCCGCGAAGCATAATTTTTTCCTACTAACCTTGTACAGCAGCATCAGATGTTGCACGAAAATGCAGCTTATCACGCTGCGGGTAAAGTCTTTGCATCCGGTTCGCTAGACAACAGACCAATCGGTGTCCTGTGAGGAGCTGCTGCAGCTACTGACGTGGTGTAGGTGTTAGAGGTGGCGAGACCACAGCATGAGAGGTGACTCTGAGTAGTCATTCAAAACAACAATGGCAGCACCTAAAGAGGTCAGTGTAGGTGCTGCAATAGCATCAGACCTGGAGAGTATTTCTTAATTGAAAGAAGAGCGTGGGTTTTCTCCGGGTTCTCCGGCCTCCTCCCACAGTCCAAAGACATGCAGGTTAACTGATGGCTCTAAATGTCCCGTAGGTGTGAATGTGAGCATGAATAGTTGTTTGTCTCTATGTGGCCTGCGATGGACTGGCGACCTGTCCAGGCTGAACCCCACCTTCGCCCAATGTCAGCTGGGATTGGCTCCAGCCCTCCTGCGACCTCTATCATGATAAGCGGTTAAAGATGGATGGATAGACCTGCCCTTTTCCAAACACTTTCCAGCGACGGCTCCTCAGACGGTTCTGTAATACAAACCATCCGGCAGGTCAGGCTCTAAACCTACAAGACTGTCTGTCTGAATGAACACCATAGCTATAGTCAATTTGTTTTCTGTTCCGCCTTGAAAAAGATTCAAACTTCAAAACATTAATTCTGCATCACATTCTCCCCCCGGTCACGGGCGCCCCCTATCACCACGCACTGAGAACCACTGACTTAACAGAACCACGCTGCAGCCTTAAAAATCCAGCGTTTTCAGATTTGTTTTGAAAAAGCTTATCTTTTCAGGTGTGAAATACTCCATGCTAGTGTGGACAAAGGGCCAAAACCAGAAAAAAAGATGTTTTTTTAAAAATATCACCTACTGTGGCAGTGCTCTAAAAGAAGAAAACAAGGAATTTCAAAGGAGGAAAAAACGATAGTACAGAAAAGATGGAGCGGGAGCGGAGAACTCTGGAGCTTTGTTGCTCGGGTATTGCTTTCCCTCCTCTTTCCTTCTTTCTCCCCATCACAGTCCTTTGATCTCAGCTCATGCCAAATTTAGAGATGTGGTTTAGCCCTAACCTTTCGTCATCTTCCTCTCTCTCTCCCTCCTCTCTCTCAGTCTCGTACATAGACACACATTTAAAAGGCACACGCTGATAACTCTCTCGCTCTCTGTTTCTCTCTCAGCACAAATCCATGCATTCACATGGCTTCATGCTGTTATAATTTGAGTTCCGCGTGAGTGGGTGCGTGACGATGACAGTCAGAGGACGACATGAAAGAGCTGCCACCCAGTCCTCGGGTCGAGACAAGCTCATATAGGCCCAAACCCTGCCTATCTGCCAAACCAGCACCGCCTCCATTACAACCATCAGGACCCAGTCGCAAAAGTCTGACGCCTCGGGGCTTTTTTCCAAATGTAATTATTATACACCAGAAATCTTAGTCCTGCGTTCACTGTCACCAGAGTGAATTTTTGGTAAAAAAATTACCCTTTTCTTTTTCTTTCCAACAGTCGTGAGGCTCAAAGACTGTAATCTGTTTTCTGGAATGAGGAGATGTTAATATGCATTGTCAAAAAGCAAGAATGCCTGAAAGGTATAATTAAGAAATCAAAAAGCACATGACCAACCATCGACAGTTGACAGCCACCAGACTAAATACAAGATTTTGGAAGTTGAAAAACACCGTCACAAACTAAGATACAAATAAAAATTACATTACAAAAATACAAATATAAGAAGAGTCCATCAAAAGACACGCGCTCGGACAAAACGAAAAGTAGAAAAAGCTTTTCAGATGCGAGAAGGGAAGGATTGTAAGAGAGAGGTGCTAAGAGGCAAAAATGTTTTTTAGACGCCTTCTACCGCTTTCCATCTCTCTTGCTTGGCCCATGCTGTTTGTCTGCAGACCTATTTAATCTCTAAAAATAGCCTACAGGGCTTGTATGTTTGCCAAGAATGGTCATTCTTTCGTTCATGTTTTTTGTCTCTTTTATACAGTCCCCTTCAAAACTATTGGAACAGCAAGGCCAATTCCTTCATTTTTGCTGTACACTGACTGAAAACATTTGGGTTTGTCATAAAAATATGAATATGAGACAAGAGATCAGTATTTCAGCTTCTCTTTCCAGGTATTTACATCTAGTTCTGTTGCACAACTTGGAAGATAGCATCGTTTTTATGTGAGCAAAACTACAGGAACGGATAGACTTCAAATAGAGTAAAGTGAATAATACTTCATATGTAGTTGTAATAACTGCATCAAGCCTGCGACCCGCTGACATCACCAAACTTTGACGTTCTTCTTTTGTGATGCTTTTCCAGACTTTCACTCAGCCTCTTTCAGTTGTTGTTAGTTTCTCCCTTCAGTTTCCTCTTTAGCAGGTAAAATGCTGCTCAGTCGGGTTTCAGTCTGCAGACTGACTTGTCCAGTCTAAAACCTTCCTCTTCTTTCCCCTGATGAACTCCTCGGTTGTTCTCAGTGGGTTTTGGGTCGTTGTCTGGCTGCATGATGAAGGATCTGATCACTTTGGTTCATCTCTCTTTAAATTGGCAGACTAAATGTTTCTGTAGACGCCTGAGTTTATTTAGCTGCTGCCATCATGTTTTCCTTCATCAATGAAGATCAATGATCGGTCCCAGAAGAAGCCATGCAGCCCAACCATGACGTTACCTCCACTGTGCTTCATAGATGAGCTGCTGTGTTTGGGATCATGAGCAGATGCTTTATTTCTCCATCACTTTGGTAAAGGTTCATCTTTGTCTCATCAGTCCAGAAAACTTTGTCCCAGAATGCCTGAACCTCGTCTCTTTTAGTCTGATTCCAGTCTGTCCTTCCTCTTATTGTTGATGAGTGGTTGTCATCTTCTGGTGGAGCCTCTGTCCTTTAGTTGCTGAAGTCTTCTGTGAACGGTGGATTGATTCCTTCACTCCCTCTGGAGGTTGTTGCTGATGTCACTGACGGTCGTTTTAGGGTTTTTCTTTACAGCTCTCACAATGTCTCTGTCATCAGCTGCTGATGTTTTCCTCGGTCTACCGGTTCACCGTCTGTTGCTCAGTACACCAGTAGTTTCTGTCATCTCCAGGACGTTCCAGATGGTTGTACTGGTTATGGCCAATGTTGGTTCAATGGCTCTGATTGATTTTCCATCTAATCTCAGCTTTTCTCCCATAGACAGCTCTCTGGTCTTCATGTTGGTTTCACCTTTTTAACTCTAAATGCAATCTGCACAGGAAAAACCCAAAGCTGAAACTGGGAGAAGACATTCAGCACTATTTATTTAGTTTGAATAATCAATCAATCAGTGTAATAGGACACACCAGGGCACCACATGTTCCAATAGTTTTGCTCGTTGGGAAAATGAGTGGATTCAAACAAAAGGTGCTATCTTTTTTTTTTTTTTTTCTAGATGTAAATACTGCAAAATAGAAGCTGAAATGCTGATTTCTCATATTCATCTTTTGATGTCAAACCCAAATGTTTTCAGTGTACAGCAGAAATCAAGGAATGGACCTCAATGTTCCAATAGTTTTGGAGGGGACTATTTATGAAATACATTCATATTTTTTTCCATCTCGAGCCTCTCCAGTATGTTTACCGTTGGAGTGCTGGCCTGTTTTTTTTTCTCGGATTACTCATCTTAGTTACACCCACGTGACAGCAGCTCTTGTTAGGCTGGAATAAAAAGCTCAAACCATGCCACATTGTTAATATTCCAAATGTATTTTATTGTGAAATATTTGTAATTGTTTTCTTTTTTGCATGGGGAAACAACAAGACCCACCTTTGAATAAAAACCTGAACAGTGACTATCCTATGAGATGGTGCTTCTTTTAAACACTAACTACTGTCATATTGCAGCATATCCTCATAAAATGGTTTGTATCTTACATTAAGTTATTTTTCTTTTCTTATTTTTTGTGTTTACCTACCAATGTCCAGCAATACGTGATACACATGCAATTTCTGTTCCAATCTTCTCAAAATAAACTTCTATAGGTTTAGACAGCAAAACTACTTGATTAGGTTTATGAAAGGATGGTGGTTTGAGTTAAAACAACTCTGTAATTTAAGTACAGAAGTTATGAGACAAATGTGAACAGCGGTTTCCTGGGCGAAAATCTGGTGTTTTTTGACCAACCCTTCCACCCCGACCTCCTCCCTACGCAGCATTTGTTGCTCTAAAGCTAGAATGAAGATACTGGTATCATATGAAACTAAAAAAACCAAGGAATCCATTGGTCATACTAGCTTATAGGAAATGAGGATAACTAACACTTCAAATGTGTGCTAAATTTTAGCAAGGAAAAACTGTTATGGATATTTTCAAAAGGTCCCTTGACCTCTGACCTTAAGATATGTGAATGAAAATAGGTTCTATGGGTCCCCACCAGTCTCCCCTTTACAGACATGCTTTATTATAATCACAGTCAGTTTGGATCAAGTCATAGTCAAGTCAGCACACTGACAGCTGTTGTTGCCTGTTGGACTTGAGTTTGCCATGTTATGATTTGAGCATATTTTTTTGCTAAATGCAGAACCTGTGAAGGTTTCTGGACAATATTTGTTATTTTTTTATTTTGTTTATTGATTTCTAGTCATAAATATATATATGCATTTGTATAAAGCAGCATATTTGCCCACTCCCATGTTGATAAGAGTATTGAATAAATAGAAAATTGAACAAATCTCCCTTTAAGGTACAGATGTGATGTGTGATTAATTTGTGATGGATTAATTGTGATTAAATATTGATTGACAGTCCTACTCTTTATACTTCCTGGTTCAAGATTACATGGATTACATAACACTGATTTTGGGGATGGGTATAGCTCCAAACAGTGTATGAGAACAGCCTGTATTTTCAATGGTATCCACATTTGAAAAAATACAATAGGCAGGTTTGCCTGTAAGTACAGAACAAGGACGACATCCAACTAAGGTTCGTGGCTGGATTCAAACCACAGTTGTTGCGATCATAAAAACTACATTTTTGACTGAAATTGAAAGTTTGAAAAGATATATGTTTCCACTGGTGTAAAATCTCAGTCGTACAGTATATATACAGCCCATATATACAGCGGCTGTGTCTCAGGGTAGAGCAGGTCGTCCACTAATCGGAAGGTTGGGGGTTCGATCTGCAGCTGCTACGGTCACATATCGATGTGTCCTTGAGCAAGACACTTAACCCCAAATTGCATGTGAATGAGATGAATGAGTATTTAGATTAGATCCTGATGGGCAAAGCTGGCACCTTAGCATTAGCAGGCACATCAGTGTGTGAATGTGGCATGTAGTGTAAAGTGCTTTGAGTGGTCAGAAGACCAGAAAAGCACTGTATAAATGCAAATCCATTTACCATTCACATCATATCAAATGTAATGCTCCACTTGAATGTGAGTGCTTGGTCACGAGGACCTCAGTGGTACCATAGAGTATGTATGGGAGACCATATAGCTCAGGTTTCCTCTCTATAAAATCTATTTTTTTTTTCAATATAGACCTGGCCAGAATCTCATCATTGTGCAAGCTTTTCCCATATAGCGTTCAGAGCCATACATATAAAAAACAGTGCTCTGTAATTCAGATAAGATAAGATAAGATAAGATAAGATGAACTTTAGTAATCCCCGAAGGGAAAATTATCTTTCAGTTACATCCCGTCCAAGAACATAAAAATTCGTACGTATCTCAATCAATTTGTATGTAATTCACATAATTGTGAACCAGGAAGCAAAAAGAGTGACAAATGCTGCGTAGGGAGGAGGCCAGGGTTGACGGGTGGGTCACAAAGCACCAGATTTTCGTCCAGGAGATCGTTGTTATGAAACCAGAAGTCAATGTTGATTAATTTGTCACGTAACTTCTATACTTAAGTAATGCCACTTCCATAGTTATTCTAACCCAAACAACAATCTTTTCCTAAACCTAACCAAGTTGTTTCCTGTGAAGAGCGAAGTTAATTTTGAAAAGACTAGAGTTGAAATTGACACGTGTCACATGTTGCTGGACATTCATAGAAAAACGCAGGAAAATTGAGGAATAACTTTTCGTAAGATATCAAACAAACCGTTATATGAGGATACACTGCATTGTTACAACAATAACATACTGTAAATATGCCAAGATGAGTAAAGAAAAACATAAAATAATGTAAAAACAATGCATGTAGAGGCAAAGAGTGCTATTGTCCAGATCCGTTCAAACTGACTCAAACAACTCTGGCAATTTCAAATCTGTCTGTACATGGTTTGATAAGTAAAGGGCAGCTCCATCCAAACTCAGGGACATATACAGTAGAAGCACGTCTGATCTGGGGAATCAAACCGGCAGCATCTCAAGAGAGACAATCTCCTAGTTTCAGAACCACAGGCGAGTAGATAATAATCCTGTCCTAATCCTACTGTGACCTTTTAAAATTTTAACAGCAAAGTGGACAAAGATGCATTTAAGGAAGCCAGACCTAAAATGAAGCTTTTGGGAAAAAAGTTGAGGGTTGGCTTGCTGTAATGGGCCGATATGGTGTGTTTATGTTGCGCCTGTGTAATCATATTACACCCACCCTGACCTTGCTGCTGGCAGGCTTCCAATTTGAGTCGGCGGCCCACAGTGAGAGTGGAGGAGGAGAGAGGTGGTACAGCTCTGAATCTGACTAGTTTTCAGAATGAGCTTGTTGCCGGTGTACCGTCTGAGCCCGAGGGGTCGAGCATTACCTGTAGTCACAGGGTGTATAGAGAGATTTCGTGTGTGTTTGTGTGCTGAGCAGATTGCACATGTGTTTATGTGATCTGGGATGAGCGGTGTGTGCAATTTACTGTGTGCAGGTGATGCTGCTGGGCTGTGCGGTGTGTTATCTGAACCCGAGGGTTCAAGCAGTGGTTTTAGATGAAGTAGGAGCAGGTTTTGTGTGTTTGGGAGCGCCACAGTGAGCATTTTTGTACATTGGTATCGGCGCTCATGGGGAATGTAGTGCGAGCAGTGTTTTCTCTCGCTGTGACAGGTGAGAGGTCGGGACATGATGGTACGAGGGAGAGAGAGAGCGACACGGCGGGGGAGCTCAGTGAGAAGGCAGCCAACACTGTCTAATGACACCTGGCACCTGCCCTGCAGCAACGAGGAAGGGATAGAAATAGGAGGTGAGGAGGAGGGGATGAAGGCAGCGAAGGAAGGGTGAGTCCAGAAGATGATTAGGCAATCCAGATATATTGATATTGTGATAATTTCTATTTCAGGTTTCTATCACCACCAATGCTACCAATGGATTCTTTATGTTTTCTAGTTTAAAACTGAACCTGCTACATCTTAAATATTGTTAATAATTATCATTTCCTTTGTTAATTAATCTGTTGATTATTTTTTCAATTAATTGATTAGTTATGTGGTCTATAAAGTAGTTCTAATAAAGGTATTAGAAAATGGTGAAAAATGGCCCAAGTTGACGTCCTCGAATGTCTTGTTTTGTCCACAACTCAAAAATATTCAGTTTACTGTCATAGAGGAGTAAAGAAAGCATAAAATATTCACATTTAAGAAGCTGAAATCAGAGGTTTTTTTTCTTCTTATAGTAATTACTCAGTGTCGCAGCTCCAGAAACGAAGGAGTCAGTGGTGTAGTTGCAGATGGGGAGAAAATAACTCAAGGCTAGAAGTTGATTGAGAGAGAAATGATGAGAAGGAGAAAGAGATTGATGAGTGGCAGAATGAGAAATAAAGATGAAGAGTAAACGAGTGATCTTCTCTAATAGAACAAGAGCAATGAGATGCAAAAATGCAAGAGCTAGAGAGCAATGAGATTAAATGAGTAAAGTGAGTCAAGTGCCAGAGGCGGATGAGAGCGTGAATCAGGGAGGAGCTGTGGGAGAGTTCAGTCTTAGTATCAGACATCTCCCCGTTTCTGCCAGTTACTTCCTCGTGATGACTTTTCTCATTCAACCCACAGTCTTATTACCAGGGCTACTCAGCCAGCCTGTCCCTGTGGGTCAAGTGATGTTGACCTGAATCCTAAACGCTCCTGTAGCACCTCTGGATCTTTCTAACAAAGCTATTCGTTAACAAGCACTGAGAGCTTGATGGAAAGCGGTTTGATGTATTTATATACCTCAGCTTGGGAGGACGCACTGCACTACAGCTGCTAGTTATTCAGAAAATATAAGATGCTTGTAAAAAGATGCCACAGTTTTTGCAGTTACTTTAAATCTCCGAGCTGATAGGTGAGCTCTTCCAAGCCGGCAGGTCAAACATCAGCTTGGGCATTGATTGCCGGTGCGACTGTGTTTTTCCAGCTGCTGAGCGAGCGCTTCTGAGGCAGCCAAGTCAGCCAGTAGTAGCACAGAGATTCATGATGTTGATGCTCGGAAATGTCTTTTGCAGTCCTGTGGGCTGAGGCACAGGTAAGTGTAATTTTGGAGAAGTGCTGACTGGTGTCGCAGTGTTTGCAGAGTGTTTAGTGAATATTGGAATTGCGTGTTTGTGTAGGAGTTGTGGGAAAATCTGTGCTGGGTGATGGCAGCATTACCTTTTATTTTGTCATCTGAGCCAGATTGCTGTGTAAATGCTTGGCTTGGATAATGACATAAGGAGGCGTTAGGCTACATTACATCCTGTGTGTTGCAATTAGCGCATCGCTGCCGTTACACAAACCAGACCAAAATTTAAACTGTGGATGAAACATTGAGCCAGAATGAAGAGCCGGTCGTTAAAAGGTGTTTATATAAATAAACTAGAAATATCCACTTGCTCTGCAAAGCAAGAGAGTGGAATAATATCACAGCGTAATGAAGGGTATAATTGTAGTAATGATATGGAGTGTTTGTCCCATGAAGCCATTTACCTGACTGCATAGGAACACAAGCTTACTTTAATGCAAACAGAATTACAGTGAACACTTAAGGTGCCGTGCAAATGAGGATAATTTGTAAGAAATTGTTATGAGATGATGTAAACGCAGGC
The DNA here is from genome assembly GCA_947000775.1 of Pterois miles. Taxonomy (NCBI): domain Eukaryota; kingdom Metazoa; phylum Chordata; class Actinopteri; order Perciformes; family Scorpaenidae; genus Pterois; species Pterois miles. The sequence continues at coordinate 727,845 of CAMQGK010000327.1, forward strand.
AACCGTGCAGGTTGAATTTGTATAATTTGGAATAAGGTGGTGTTACTTTAAAGTTCACGTATGCCCTAACATCCACTGAGAGAGGGTGAAGATCTGTGCTATTCTTTTTTTAGCGACACAAGCCCTCAACCCACCTCCTCCTCCTCCTCTGTCTCCTCCATTAATTACAGCTTCCGCTCTCTCCGCCTCCCACCTCTCGTCACTCCATCCTGGGAGAGAGGTAAAAAAAAAAACCTCACCCTGACTGCCCCCCCTCCACACCTTCATCCTGTCTTTGTACAGTTTCCCTCATCCTTACATGTCACCTCATTTCCTCCTCTGTCTCCACTCACATCTGCCCTCCTTGCTCCCACGTCACCATCACGTTTCTTTTTTTTCTCGACACTATCTTTCTATCTATCTACCCCTCCGGTATAGCCATCTCTACATCTTTTCCCTCTTTACCTCCCAGCTCTCTCCCTCACACTCTATCCAGTCGTCTCTCTCTTTTTCTGGAGCGCAGTCTCCTCTTTCTCCTTCTGTCAGTGGAATGAAAGATAAAGATCTTTAATTAATCAATCCACATACTGTTGCCGACACCGCCTCTCTGTCTTGCGTCTCTCTGGCTCCGCAGCTGGAAAAAAAAAATGACCTTTTCCACCTTTTTCTATAATTCATTAATAGAATACAAGAATATAATTTTCCCATATTTGGCGAGGTCAGTGTGACTCTGACCTTTGCACACCTGACTGAGCATTCACATAGGAAGTAAGATGAAAGTTTTTTAATCTGAATTAAAAAAAAAAAAATAGTGTTTTATTGTTGCGGTTTTAGTGATCTTTTTGTGTCGGGGTCATTGAAACAACTTAAAATGAAGCTTCAATCTTTCATGTCAGGTCTCTTTTTTCAGGAAATTCAGCTTTTATTAACTTGATAACATTTACATCACATTGACCTTCACGGCTATACAGATGTGAAGTACTACACTGTTCAGACTACACGACTTTCAAAGTCGTCAGATCGCTGTACTGTTCATGCTACACAGCTGGCTGTCTTGTAATCAGGAGTCTTTAAGTCGTTGTGGTTTTCACATTACATTACACGTCATTAGGGTGACAGGAGGTCACACGATAAAAGATCTTTCACCAGGAGGAATCCTCGATGAATGCTCCAGACGCTTTATCATGAAAACAGACGCAGGAAATCCACAGTGTCGCGTCTTTGAGCAGTTCACAAATGACGCTCAAACGCCGATGCAAGCGGCGAGCCAGGGGAGCGGAAAATCTGGCTAAAGTCGTGTAGCGTGAACTAGGCATCAGTGGCCCTCTCACCACTTGGACTCCTGGGGTCGCTGTCCCATAGGCCTGATAGGTAATCCACCCATGAGCAGCAACTGTGCACCACCTTTGTCCTTACTGCGCACATATCACATGATAATCCATCTTATCAGGCTTCAAGTAACACATTCGTGTCCAGCAAGCCAGATCGCGGACCAGTCAACGCCCTGTGAGGAGCCACTGGCAGCTACAGCGTGACACGACACAGACCGACTGTTCGTTTTAAACAACGGCAGATCCTGAAGAGGTTAGCATAGATATTGCAATAACATCATTTTGGAGAGTCCAGTTCTGATATAGATAAGAGAAAATAATAGAGCGATATTCTGCTCTTCTCCTGAGTGGCTTCGGCAAGATTTGGATGGTTCATCCAGTCACCTGCCAACTATTTTCTGAGAGCGCCTGCCCTCTTCCAAACAGTTTCCAATGACGGCTTCTCAGATGGTTCTGTGTAACAAACCATCTGGCTGGTCAGGTTCCTGTGGGACCCCTTCAGTTTGGCACCGTTAAAAGTATGCCGAGTTAGCTCGTAGCAGTCTCTGTTTGCAGTGTACTCATAGATGTACATATAACTATCACTGGATTACTGAAGAAAACATAAAAATGTGATGATTCTTGGGGGATTTCTGGAGTCATAAAGAGATTTTTTTAAGGCTTTCAAAGCTTATGTGTGGATATTTTTTCACAATGGATAATAGATGATGGTGATATTCTTGGGAAGTGTAAGTCACACTGAATCTAAAAATATGTGTATCAAGTCTGTGTGTTGAAAGTTGACTGAGCTATAACTCAGTGTGAGTAGGAGGGCGATTTTTGGATCCAAACTATGGAAGTCAAGTGTTTCAAAGTACCTGAATTACCTCCTTGCTCTGTCACAGCTACTGCTGCAGCTCCAGCTGCTGACTGTGTCAGCATGTGGACTAATTCAGCTCGACTAACCACAATAACGTCCATTTGCTTTCAGAACACCTGTCTCTCACACCTCACACAGGGTCTTTGCCTCCCTCCTCCCTGGGGAGGCACTTCTCAGTTTGAAAATGTCTGCTACTGTATGTACAATACTGACTGGAGGGAGAAATTTATGGATGCCTGGAAAGCTTCCCTCTTGGCACTGACTGTCTTGCACTTTATTGCAGCAGACAAAAATCCTGCTCGAGTTGAATTTTTGCCTATTTTTGCCAAACTTGTGGCACCAAGAGCAAACAATGTGTCTGTCTCGCTTCGTTGGCCTCCCTCCATGGGATTATACTTGGATGTTTTGGCAAACTAGTGTACTCGCTGTAAGTTATTCTGAACAAGAGCCTTGATCAGATGCCTAATATGTAAGTATGTCTTTGATTTACGGCTGATGTACAACACCATATTGTTCCTTTCCTTGCCTGCTGGCGTCATGGTCTCTTAGCCTTTCCCCTCTGTGCAGCCTCACGCCTACTATTCCTTGTAGTGATGAGAAAGGAGCTGTCAGCGCACACACACATTCACACAGATGTTTACACATTACACCATCACACATTCAGACTCACTGTGAGCCATGATTGTCTTCTGCAGACAATAAGAGCGAAGAGTGACCTCCTGCAGCATCTCTGTGTCTCACACTGTCTCTCTGTAATCCCTCATCTACACCTGCTTCTCCTCACACTCCTCCACTCCACTCTTCCCGTCTTCTTCTGCTCTGGTCCCTATAGCTCATTTCTTTGTTTGCACTCTTTTCTTTGCTAATCTGTTTTGTGTTTTTTCCATTCACCCCTCCCTCTTTCTTCTTCTTCTTCTTCTTTGTTCCCTGTTTTTCTCTTTCTCATTTTACAGTAGCTAGATCGTCATCGTGCCATCCCTTAGTCCTTTCCTCTCCTCTTCATTTTAATCTCATGTAGCCGTTTACAAGATCCACTCTTGGTTCTATGTTTACTTCTCCAATTAAATTAAATGAATCAAAATTAGAGTTAATTAATCTTTGTACACTGGCAAGTGTATGTTCATGTTACAAGGGCACATTTCTCCTGTGTAACAAAAAGCCAAGACACTCAGGCGATGATATGTCTAAAGGGATAAACACTAATTAAACAGTGTGATTAAAAGACACTCTGGGAAGATGGTCATGCGCAATTTAGCACAGCTCAGCATGCCACCAAACCCCAGTTTGACAGGTTGGTTCACAGCTTGTGTGAATGACATTGATGTGAATTGTTTTATGTTGATGTTAAAACATTGGCAGATTTTTTTTTAGTTGCTTTGACTTGTTGAAATTGATCAGAAGTCGCACCATAACAGGCAAAACCAAACCCAAGTACATGTAAATAGACATCACCCTTATCAGTAACCTTTATTTTAGTTTGGCTTTTATTTTTTTTCTTATTTTGGGGTCAAAACAGCATTGGTGATGTGTCCATATCACAACGCCAAAGTCATACCAGGCAGCGATGAAGTGAGGCTCACCACAATAAGTCCATTTTTCTGCGGCCCAGGAGGCGTATTCATGTGTTTCAGACGGGAGGAAATTCTTTTGTAGGTCAACATTTCATAGGACTCACAGGATGTTAAGCCATTAATACAAACTACATGAGAATCGAGCTGATTTTGGGTCTGATTCCTCCTCCTGACAATCTGCAGCAAAGCCCCTATTTTTTTGATGGTTCTGAAGATTATACTTCCAGATATACTGTGGTTTTTACATCCCCGATTGGCTCGGAAGTCCACTCTGGCCGTACCGATTTCTGATCGGATGTCCTGTTTTGTGTGGAGAACCCCGAGCGACGCAGTCACATGAGAAAGAACGTGAGCCAACTGAGAGCCAAGCTGACTGAAAAATGAGGGACAACCACCGCCGTCATGGCAGCCGTGGCTAATGCTTGAGCTAATGCAAAACGCGAAGCCTAAAGTAGTAAGATGGAGCTCAGAAGTGGAGGACCAACAAGTTAACTTGTGGCAACAGTGCAAGTGTTTGTTTTTCCTTGACTTCTTCCATTCTTTGTGAATTTTCAGTACAAAGCAAAAACTAACATCACTAATTCTTCCTGTCCGTCGTCCACCGTGTTTGTTTACATTAAATCACGAGATTTTGTTAGATTTGGGACGAGTCAGGACTTTTGTTGTTCATGAATGGGATCTGTTAGTGTGGGCCAGCTTTAATAACAATGCCACTTAACGTCACTCACTGTGGAAGTGCTCCACTTCATCGTGTCTATGTATTTATCCATATACAAAAAATGTAGAGTGGATATAAGTAGGATGACCTTGGATCACTTCACCGACATCTAGAATACTGACCTGACAAGCAAAGAAAAGCTCAAGCTTACAAATGTCTGACCCACGAGGGCTGGATTCCTCACAATGCTGTAAAACTAATAAAAAAAATAGAGCTTATTACACAGTGGAAGTGGATTTTCAACCTTCAAATCTTGAGTCATTGTCAATCAATGCACCGCCTCAACTGCAGGAAATAGCTTTTCAGATTTAAGTATTTTTGAATGTCTTATTTCACCAACAACTCAACAAAATATATTGGCTGCCACTGTATTAAACAATGAAAGTCAAAATGGAGCCATGGTGTATATTAAAAATGTGGACTTCATGTTTAATGCATCACTCTCTGATTAATTATCCCTTCTGAGAATGTGACGTGTTGAAACTGATTTGGCAGCCGGAGACTCTACCCCCACCCCTCCTCTCTGCTTGGAGTTTCTGAATATTATGGAAAGGGAAGAAAATAAATGGGCTTACATATACACATGGGCAGCAAGTTTATTTTTTCATCACATTTATAATGTAAGAATAGAACTTGCTCTCTGGTGTCTGCTTTTGTTTTGCCATCCATCTCGCATTTCTGCTTCCTTCCATCCCCCTTTTCCCTCAGCTCCCTGCCTCTCTGCATGTGTGTCTGTGGTGAGAAAGAATTATTTGAAAGATTAATTGCAACCTACTGTACTGTGGTTACTGTCAGCCCCACTGGACCATACAGAAAGAGAGAGTCAGATAGGGAGTAAACGCAACAAGGGAGCTGTTAAGAGAGTGGGATTGAGAGTGAAAAAACGAAAATAAGGAGGTGGCCTGTGACACGGGAGGAGACGGAGGGAATACAGAGGCGGAGGAGGAGAGGGAAAAGGGAGAGAAAAGAGTGAGCGACGGGAACGGCGAGGAGGGGAGGGGTTGGGCGAGAGTCAACGCAGAAAATGGAATTGGAGGCTACTGTAGCGTTACTCTATCTAGATGGGAAAATATGGGTGGATTCAACACTGTGTGTGAGAGAGAGGCTTAGGCAGTGAGTTATACGCTTTTGTGATGAGTTTGTGGGCTTCTGTACTCGCATGTGTGTGTCCTGGTGAGAATAAGTGACTGCACTATCATTGTGCTTCTCTAGGGGGGAGTCAGCGCCGAGTAGCTCATAAATACAACTCCACGTAGTCGCACGCTGAGTCTCAGCATGAACGGCGTGAGCGTGTGAGCACGTAATGTACCTCTCATTATGTCGACTAAGCCAATTTTACCTTATCTGGAATTTCAGATAAAAAAAAAAAGCACATGTACCATTAATTATCCACTTCCTGTGAAGAATTCAAAGACAACTCGGACCCAGTGAGCGGACCGACCTCAAGGCTCAGTCCGTGACGTATTCTTTTTAACATGTACATGCTTCCATTAGGCCACGTTATACAAAACAGTAACATCAACTACATAGTTATGCAGATGACAAGCAAATTTACCTTGCTGTCACCAGACTACACTCTCATAGATTCTCTCTGCAAGGGCAGTGAACAAAACTTTAGACAAAACTGAGCTAATGTCTTTTGCTGCACAAGGAGGAGAAGACTTAAGCCAAGGCCAGACCAGAACAGTGTGTGGAGGCTGCGTTACCTCACAGCTGCGTGATTCACACGTCCATTGTTCACACCAGCTGCATGTCAGCTGCATTTCTGCTGCTGCCGTTGCTGCTCTCTCTACAGTTTGACTTTCATAATGGCCATTTCATTTCATTATAATTGTCATTTGTATTTATTTTGGACAGAGAAAGGTCAAGAAACGTGAGGTAATTTGTAAATAATAGTAATAATCCACAATGAAAAAGCGGTACTACTTTCATTCATGGAGCCATGCAAGTCACTGCATGTTCTACAACATTGTCCTGCACATATTTCACAATAAAAGCCTTGTGTTAACAAATGAAGAAATGAAGGGATTGTTGATCTAAAAATAAAAGTTTTTTTCTACAGATACAGACATTGAAAGTGTAGTAATGTTGCTGATACAATGTCAGTATACAGTCAGAAGATCACCTTCACTTTCTGTGATATATTCTATAATGTCTAGACTTTGAAACTGTAGTTATGTCTGATCCGATGTCAATATACAGTCAGACGATCACAGCTCATGTCAAAAGTAGGCGAGACCTCAGATCTCCAGAAGAGACACTGCTGAGATGCACGTCTCGTGTGGCTGCTGTAATCTGTTGATATGGACGTCAAAATAAAAAAACAACAGGCAACGCAGCTGCCACGCACTCCTTACGCGTCTGGTCTGGCCGAGGGCTTAGAGTTTGTGCTCACTTCAACCTTTTGTCTCTGAAAAACAAAAACCAAGTCAGAAATATTGGAGCGATCTTGGAGATGAACTTTAATAGAAGGGCTGTGCTCGACCAAAGAAATTCTTAGTTGGCCAAAACTTTGGTTTGGTTTGTTTTCTACAAGGACGGCCACACGGACATGAACTGACATAGAATCGTGACGAGGAAATGTTTGGATCTTTTATGCTACATGCAGGTTTCTCCTCGTGGCAAATTGACATTCTCAAAGTTTTCCTTTTTCTCCAACCGTCCATGACGCCACTTTGGCCATTACCCTTGTGACCGTTGTGGAAGCAGCAAATCTGTAATATACTGAGTTTCTCCAGAAAGAATCACTTAAAAGCACCACTTTAAACCTCGTGTTTACCAGAGATGTGCTCATAAGTTTCTTGGAAATATTGAAACAAAGCATAAAAATTGGTTAAGACCAATATGACCTATTACTGGACTAAAAGGGGGCAGCCATATTTAATAGCCATGTCAGATCAATTACTTAGTCCTCATTCTACCATCTTAACATAACAGAAGCAAGAATCAGATGATTAGAGAAACTAATCCATGCTTTAATTTCCAGCAGGTTCGATAACTCTAATGGTTTTTTCTCACATCTCCCTGAAAAAAACTTGAGCTAATTCATCATGCTGCTGCTATAGAGTCCCAACAAAAACCAAGAACAGTGAACACATCAGCGCTGCTCTCAGGGCTCTGCACTGTCCTCCGGTGTGTCAGAGATAAGAGTTTAAGATAGTCAATAGTTCAGGATCAAAATGCATCTCTGAATGTCTTTTTACCATATGAAGCCTCTCAACCTGTCAGGTCACCAGTAGAGGGCTGCTAAGTGTTGCCAGAGTGCAAACTAAACATGGAGAAGCAGCATTTAGATACCACAGATCACGGCAGAGCTGCAACAAACTTCCAAATTAGACTTGCACCAACTTTGATTACTTTTCAATCCAGGTAAAAAATATTTATGTTCTGCGCTGCCTCTGACTGAACCTTTAATACCAATCATGAACCATCCTATGTCTTTGTTCTTAACCTTTTAATTTCCTTTCTATTCATTTAATTTGCATGTTAATGTTTCTTTTTTTCTTGTGTTTTAATGCATTATGTAAAGCACTTTAAATTGCCTTTGTGTAGGAAATGTGCTGTACAGATGCACTTGCATTGCCTTAGTCTCTCAGTGTGATTAGATTTACTTAGTGTTAATTGTTTGAAATTGTGTGGGTAGTTGGAATATTTTCACAAAAGCCCTTTTAGTCCTTTTCTCCCTCAATGTTTTCCTCTTTTTTTCCTGCTTTTTGAATCTGCTCAATAAAAACAAGAAGTGTAGCCGGTAATGGTACCAGTAATAGCGGCAGCAGTACTAAAATGTGTGTTGTTTCCATTTGCATACTGTTTAACACAGGGCACAACTGTAGCTGTCAATGTCCTCAAGGATCCTCCCGGCACTGCCTCATCAATTACTTTGCTACTCAATAACTACTGGCAGACTCAAGTACAACAGTAAATGAGATTCTTACATAATACGACATGGGCCAATAATGGCTTTGGAAGCTCACTGCATGCATTAGGTTTGGTGACCAGGTACTGCAGGTCTGCACTTAAAACTCAATACTTAGTGCACACAGGCCAGCACATCCTTTTATGAGCACAGCATTAATACAGTTATGCAATGGTTTGTATGCCATATGTCTCAGTTTTGGCCCACTGGTATTAAGCATCCTCAGCATCATCATTGAGCATCTTCTGGCTGCCAGCTCTCGAGCTGTTGATCAGTTTAAAGATGACAAATCATGCTTATTTCCATGTTCATACTTGTATTTCAGGTTTCTGCTAGAACATTTTTACATGCTTTAAGGGACATGTCCACCAGAGTGTTTTTTCCCATCTGAAAACACCAGGTGCTTCTCTGAAAACGCTCAGCTGGGAATGCTTGGTAGCGCTTTGGTTGCGTCCGGATGATATGATACGGAAAATCCGCAGAAGTAATCATGTCGGCACAAGGTAGACTGCTTGCTCCGGCCCTCGCTCTGGATGAAGGGAAGGCTGAAGCACGTAGGGAGAGAGGACAGACCTGCCGATCTATGTGGGCGAGGAAACGTCTCAGCGAGTACGATTGTTCGGTTCAGATTCACATTTCTTATGCGACACGGGGAAGTCTGTTTTGTCCAGTGCTTCTGACATGAGGACAATGTACGTTCCAGACTAAAAACAGAAAAAAACAATAGCATAACATACACGCTAAGACCACAACATACTTGTAACAAAACACATCTTTGTGGTGGGGTGTTTGTGCCGCCCCTTCTCCACTGTGATTGGACGGTTGGGTGTAAAGTGACAGACAAGTTTTACCTAAAACTGAATATTCATTTATTTTAACTCTATGTGACCAGAAAAAAATGCCAAATGTGAAATTCCTCTGCGCCAAATACATGCTCAGTTTTTCATCATGCTACTACCATTTTTACCATAGTGTAAATATGCGGAGCTCCTATTGTAAAGCATTAACAAAAAAAAAAAATGCTTTGGGGGCCCCTTCATGTTCAAAAAACATTATTTTTTTCATGCTGTCTGTCTAAATATACCTTTATTCACCGTCTATCTTTATTCACCAGTCTGCTCTGATTGGCTCATCTTTGCAAAGGTAGTTATCAAGCTGTAGGCAGAATACTCCAGTGAACCTGCATGTGACACAGGGCTTTTGACTTTTAATCTCTGTGGGTTGGGAGGCACTCCAGATACCCAGATGTCTGTAGACAAGCACTTAAAAGGTGACTTTTTCATGACAGTATCCATTATTTCTTCTTTGCATAACTGACCACTAACACAGCAGAACAGAACTGCACCAGAGGCTCTACAGGAGGGTGTAACCCTAATACTCCTTGTTCCTGGGTAGATGTTGTTTTCCTGTGGTATGATCATAGTAGTGTGGGTATGTGCAGTTAACTGACATGGAAACCACACTTTTTCAGACTGCGGATAAAGCACCAGATAAATTTTAACTGAGCTGTGGGCAGACATGTCCTAGTGGTCTAATCAGTGTAATACACACAGTTCCTCCTGTAAGATTACTGTTATTGTGTACAGCTGTGATTGGAGCAGATGCTGCAGCAACACTGCCCTCTCTGCCCTCTCCATGTCCACAGGGCAGATACAGGAAGGAGGGAGGGAGACTGTATAGCATTACATGTTAAAGGTTTATCTTAGCCTCAGCGCCTCTTCATCGAACAACTTCACCTGTGTGTGGTTTCATCATTTTTCTTCCTCTTTCTCACAAACAAAGTGAATTTCTTGTGGAGCACTGTAGACAATAGAGATGTACCAGAAGTAGCACTAGTTTACTGCGGCAAATGCACAAAGCAGAATAGAAGACAACTGGGCTCCTGCTGTGACGATTTGAGTGACGTCTGTCAAACAGTGATATTTAAAGCAATAGTGTGTACTGTAGGAATGCAGGAGTGGTGGCAATGAAACATAAGCAATCCAGTGCAATGACCACAAGCCTGTGGTGTTTGAGCTTTACTGAAACGGTGGGACAGTAGCTTTTTGGTGTTGTTTAGGTGTAATTCATTGTAATGGCAGGCAGCTCAGTTGCACAAAAAGGCATGTGAATGATACTATAAAGCACAAGGTAAAAGTGTGTAATTATGTAGTCTGCACTGACTGCAATGTAAATATGCTACACTCAGAGCTATTGCCCTAGAATATAATGGGAGAAAGACCGCTCATGTTGGGCGGTTGGGGAGGTGGATGTTGGTGTATGTTAATGACATAGTTAGTGACATATTTTCTGCACTCATGTTACGTTGTTTCTGCACGTGTTTTACTTAGTTTACATACTTATTTTAAGGCCAGCCATGATGTTTTTCCTAAACCTAACTAAGTGGTTTTGCTGCCCCCTATTGGTAGCCAACTTCATGTTCATACATGTCTTATTCACGCCATGCTGAGGCAAAACAGGACACTGACACGCTATCCTCTGCTGGACCGGCAGGTCTGTTACACCCTTACACACACAGGTGTTATGAATTTATACATTACAAGCTGAAAACCTTCACAAATAGAAGAAATTATTGCATTAGATTGCTAGATTTCATGCGTGCGTGCCGTTAGCAGTCTGACATATCCACAGAGACAAACTACACAGACGGTCAGCAGTTGGTTCATCTTAGCAAGTCATGTTGGTCAGTTTATAAAGCTGTTAGATTCTAACGCTCCAACCAGCCCACACACTGGCAGTCCACCAGTATCCATCCTGCTTCTTCAGTGGGCTCCCATGGTATGTGTGTATATGCATGTATGGGAGTTTCTGCGTGTGCGGGAACTTTTGTTTCATAATTTGTGCGTCTTTATGTCAGTCTTTGTGCCTGTTTATCTGAATACTGGATGTTGGTTTGTTTCTTCATGTGTATTGTTTGCATGCATACAGTAGCTTCATGTCCCTGTGAGTCTGTCTTGTGTGGGTTTGTGCCTGTCTGTGTGTGGCCTTTGAAACGTGCAGAGGGGGTTGTCTGTCATTGTGCATCCATCAGTCTTCCTGTCATGACCGTCAGACAGACAGCGAAGCAAAGGAGGGAGGAGTGGGAGAAAAGGATGGATGAGAACAGGAGGAGAAAGAGGGATGGCGAGGCAGTGGTGGGAGAGGAGCTCTGAATTAGAGAATTGTTTTTGGCAGACTGTGTGTATGTGTGTGTGTGTGTGGGTGTGTGCTCTAAGTTTAACCTCATACCGATCAGCTTGACAACCTCATACCGATCAAACACACACTCAGACTTAACTTTTGAGAGCTACGAGTACTTTACACCTGACATCCACACTATTATTCTGAATATAACAATACACAGATTTTGATATGGGACATGTAAAGAGCATTTTCTGGTTAGGTGTTATTCTGAATGGAGCATTTTCTGATTAAAACATGTGGGATATGCTCATATTATTCAGGCTTTAGGGGCATTCTTTGGACATTTACATAGCACATTCAGAATATACACTCACATAATTAGGTAGACGTGTTCAATTGCTTGTTAAACAAATAGATGATCAGCCAGTCACATGGCCGCAGCTCAATGCATTTTGGCATGTAGACGGGGTCAAGACAACTTGCTGAAGTTCAAGCCGAGCATCAGAATGGGGAAGAAAGAGGATTTAAGTGACTTTGAACGTGGCATGGTTGTTGGTGCCAGACGGGCTGGTCTGAGTATTTCAGAAACTGCTGATCTACTGGGATTTTCATCTACAACCATCTCCAGGGTTTACAGAGAACGGTCCAAAAAAGAGAAAATATCCAGTGAGCGGCAGCTGTGTGGACAAAAATGCCTTGTTGATGTGAGAGGTCTGAGGAGAACAGGCAGACTGGTTGGAGATGATAGAAAGGCAACAGAAAGTCAACTAACCACTCGTTACAACCAAGTAATGCAGAATACTATCTCTGAAAGCACAACATGTGGAACCTTGAAGAAGATGGACTACAGCAGCAGAAGACCACACCGAGTGCCGCTCCTGTCAGCTAAGGACAGGAAACTGAGACTACAATTAACACAGGCTCACCAAAATTGGACAACAGAAGATTGGAAAAATGTCGCCTGGTCTGATGAGTCTTGATTTCAACTGCGACATTCAGATGTCAGGGTCAGAGTTTGGCATAAACAACATGAAAGCATGGATCCATCCTGCCTTGTATAAACGGTTCAGGCTGGTGGTGGTGGTGGTGGTGTAAGGGTGTGGAGGATATTTTCTTGGCACATTTTTGGCCCTTTAGTACCAGTCATGTCAATATGGACCAAAATCTCTAAGGAGTGTTTCCAACCCCTTGTTGAAAGTATGCCACAAAGAATTAAAGCAGTTCTGAAGGTAAAAGTGGGCCCAACCTTTTACCAGCAAAGTGTACCTGATTATGTAGCCGGTGAGTGTTTTTTCTCTTTTTGGGGTTTGGGTTTTTTAACGGCTCTGTACGTTGTACACAAGTAGCCGACAGTTTGCTGAGATGCACAACCAAAAGAAAAGCCCACGTCTGGTTGGAAGGAGAAACACATCTACTTCTGAACCCCTATAGGCCGTGGATATCAACAAGTTTTTAAATATGTGCAAATATGTGAATGCCGACCTTTTCAAGAAGGTGGTTGAAGGAATGAAAGAGGGAGGATGCGTTTGCAAGGTTGAACAAGTCCACCACCTGTTAGGGTAATCATGCACGGCTACATGTAAACAGGAATATTAGTGGAGTATTTATTTTCATTAGCCAGAATAAGGACAAGAAATGGAATATTTTGTGCATGGAAATGTAGTCACTGATAAGCAATCCCCACAAAGATAAAACCATGAGTAAAAAAAAAAAAAAAAAAAAATCAGTTCATCAATAATACAGCCTGCACACACACCTGCAGGCAATGAAGCCTGCACACGCACATGCACGCACCTGAAGAGAGGGCGCGAAAATGAATCAGATCATAAATAATGGGACACCCCCACAAGACCGAGAAGACCCAGTCAGACAGGAGTCAAACATCCTTTTAGAGATGGTTTGATTCACACAAACGCATTAATGAGCTCTTCAAGCCTTGCCTACACACAGACTGGCTCTCCCATGTGTATTCACCAAACTCAAACATTAACAGGCTAAAAGATTTAGCGCACACACACACCACATTATCCCCTCTTGTCTCTCTCACCCACACAGCACTCACACACACACACACACACACACACACACACACACACACACACCAGGGCTGCTAAGCACACCCATGTATCTCCAATGAAGTGTCAACTGTACTTTAATTAGGCTTGAATGCCTTTGCCGTGTGTGCTGTTGTGGTGTGTGTGAGTGTGCGTTCTTTCAGCCTGGCTATGGATGTGTGTGTGTGTGTGTGTGTGCTCAGTCAGCTATGTCTGTGTCTGTGTTTGACCACAGTAGATGGATTGGTTGGCCCTGGTCTCTCGGTCCCTTGGCCTCGCTCTCTGTGGAACTTCACAGCACAACAAACCATCAAGTTCTCACCCAGATTGTAACCTTCGGTCCAGAGGAGCACAGAGCTAAACTACATCCACCCTCAGGGTCGGGTTATGTTCAATCAGAACTAAATCCAACGTCGTGTTGTGCGACCACATCAGAAATCAGAAGTGTTTCTAGCTGTTTTCTGAATGGTCACACTGGAAGGTGGAGTGAAAAGAAAGAGGAAGATGTGATGTTTAAATGTGGAGATAACTGCACACATTTTCAGTCATCGGGCTTCACTCAGTGACATGAAAAGTGACAGAAATAGTTGTGTGATGAATGAATAAACAGAGATATAGAGAGAAGCTGAATCCCACACAGCTGGCCGATCACAGCGTGAAGTGTGTGTGAATGTCGGATTCGTGGTTTTGGAAAGAAATCTGACATGGGAAAGTTGAGAGGTGAGAGGAGGTTCCTGAAGCTATTTGACCATCTGAGAAACAGTTCTGCCAGAGTACTGTGGCCCCTTAAGTTGGCAAAATCTTTGTGTCTTCATTTTGACCTTATTTCCACCTTAAGTTGGCATTTTTCACACCCCAAAAACTGAGCTTTTAAAAAAAGCTCTCCAATGTGGATGAATCCAGAAACGCTGGATTTTTGTGTGGTCAGGGAAATGTAGCTGGAAGTAAGCCTGCATAGATGTGTTTGGGGTTGTATAGTAGGAAGTAAAGTTAAGAACATGACTTTGGTTGATTTACCGAAAAACAAAATAATACGCTGTGTTACAGGTGTCTCTTTCCCAATGTACGTCTATGGTGAAAAGTCTTTTTGGGCCCAATGGCATCATGTGACGGACATGGAAGTTGCAGTACCATCATTTGGACACTATGGCGCTGGGGGCTACTGCTGATAACGCCGTGCCGAGCCGTAGTGGTGGGATGGCAGAAGCCAGGTCAAATGGCCCTAGCAGAGGACGGATGTATAAAGAGAACAGAGCCAGTGTGTAGAGTGCATGTACATGGGAAGTGAGTGGCTAAGCAAGAGAGAGAGAGTGGCGGGAATAGGAGCGAGTAACATTATTGACTTCGGCCCAAGCAGGAAAAGTTTGATTTGTCCTTTCTTGGCGAAACATGGCGGCGGCTGCTCCGAATGTAACTATAAGCAAAAACACGATTCTTATTATCAGGTGATTATACACAAAAAAAACATACTTATTAATATTATATTTCATTTCTGCTAATAGATTTCCCTAATTATTACACACTGGTCTTTTATGTGCATTTCACATGTAAACAGCATTTTCAGATTTTGCCTGCTTTGTGTGCATGTAGTCTGAGAGCAAAAGAAACAAGGAAAAAGGCAAATAATTCCTCTGCTTGTGTCTAATGCTTAAAACTAATGTGCCTGTGTGAGGCTTGTTTATGAGCTATTTTGTGTATTTGGCATTTGTACCTGAATGTTTGGGAGCCTTATCTACACATAACCAATGCTGGTGATGGGAGGCAATCAATCGTCCAACTATATCATTAGCAGCAGCCGAGAGAAAGGGTGTGTGTGTGTGTGTGTGTGTGTGTGTGTGTGTGTGTGGGGGGGGGGGTCTGTTAATTGTGTCAGGCTATTTAGATTCACATAGCAGCCAGAGGAGAGACAGACAGAGACACAGAGAGAGAGAAAGAGAGAGATGGGAAGAAGTGAGACGAACAGGAGAACCGACCGAAAGGGACAGAAAACAAGTGGAGTGGAAGGAAAAACAAGACCGGTGGCAGAGAGAAAGAGGGACAGATTAGATTGGGGAGGGGCAAGTGAGAAAATGGGATGAGAGAAGTGTCAGGGAAGGCCAAGGAGTCAAAGTCAGTGTTTAATCCCCGAGACGGCTCCCAGGCGGGGCAAGAATTAGCCTCACTAAGAGTTACCGACCACACAAAACACATAAGCAGTATCATGCATATCACGTGTTGAGGTTCACCCTTCCATCCACTCAGAGCTATTGAGCTCTCACATACCAGCGTCTCACACAATACTGTATATTTCCACACATTTTCTCAATTGCACACCTCGTGACCTTTGCGAACAAGGACACAGGGTCGTATCCAGGATTACAGAAACACTGAGGAGTCCACACTTCCTCCTGTGCAGACGTGGTATTCACCTAGACACCAAACAACTATGTAAAAAGAGTTTTTCTTTGTCATTTGTCGGTTCATTTATATGTTTTAGATTTGTATACAGGCCATGTAAGGGCTGTTTCAAAGAATTCTTCACACTATTAGAAATACTGGATTGGAATACTAAATCTCTTCATTTTCTTTTAACATATTTGCTTAGAAATGGGTATTCACGTCTGCTTGATCGTCTTTTTGCATAATGCACTGTACAGGTCTTGATGTGTACCAACAGTATCTGCTGCTACATGTTTCCTCAGAACTCCCCTGCTGCACAAGACAAGGACATTAGTTACTCGAAAGCAAATTACTTAACTCACAAGCCATTTAGCACTGATCTCTTCCACCCCAGTAACTAGATACTACTGTCTAGAGCACTTCCACTAGCATTAGCCGCAGTGTTCATTTCCTCATTGCGTTTAGCATTAGCTTAGCTACAGGCCCTGCACCGCCCTATTAATTAAGTCTGCTTTCAGCGCGGAGGGTTTCAGATCACGTTAGCGCGCTAACTGAAGCAGGACCACTCCGTCTTGCCTAGTTGCCTTCCTCATCACACGCCTGTTTCTCTTCTCTGGCTTTACCTCTTTGTCTCCTCTCCTTCCCTGCTCTCGTTTTCTCCCGGGGTCACCGGCCAACCATGACAAAGAAGAGAACTGTCTGTGTGCTGTATTTCTACCTTTTATTTAGATTTAGACCCCTTGTCATAGGAACATGTGCTCGGGTTGTGGCTCTGTTTTCGGCTCAAGATTAGGATCGGGGTTAAGGTTAATCTAAGGGTGAGAATAATAAGGGTAAGGTCTTGGAAATGAATGTCCAGCTGTGTGTGCTAAAGGACACAAAGAGAGGCTCTGTTATTATCTCTGCAAGTTGGGTTTATGGGTGTTTGTGTGCAAGGAATAAGATGTGGCTCAGCTGGTGGCTCAGTTTTGACTGGAGCAAGGGATGAATGCAGGGAGGGAGATGAGCAGTGGGTGACATGATAAAGTGGGAGCTTGATGGGGACATTGAGGCAGGGTGTAGGACAGCTGTCCAACAGAGGAGAGTTATGGGTGGCAGTGCCAGTTGTGACAGGACAAAAAAAGGTGAATACAGAGTAGGAGGAAGTGAAACAAGTGCAGGTGCACCACTTTCTACAGCATGAAGCAGCCAAAACAGTTGTCCCAGAAAATGATTAGTGGTTTTGACTTCCTGTTTGCCCTGATATGTTGAATCCTCCACAGGTGTGCATGAGAGATTTTAGTGGTTAAGTGTTCGTAAATACAAGAGTCCTGTTTGCAACATGCAGAGTGGCAGATCGCTGAATGTGAGTGAACATTTCAGAGCTGAAGGGACACACAGATCCAGGGAGCTGCCAGGTGAAGTACACTTCCTGTTTTGAGCACATCTAGGTTTTGCAATGCACACGTAGAGCTGCTTATTATTGGTCAATATTGAGATTACAGTTATTTAACATGAATACTCACAGGCTTTGGAAACATTTACAAATAACATTTGATAGTTTACATGAAGTTTAAGCTGCAGTGGGTAGAATTGGAGCAAATATCATTAAAAAGAGTTATTTGCATAAAATGGCTATGGCTAGACAGGTAATCTGAAAAAAATCATGTGCCTCCGTGTCCTCTGGTGGTCCTAAATAACGTCAAACTAGGCAGAGCTGATCAAATATGAATCATCTGTTACTGTAATGACTATTTCTCTCCTCAGATGTTTTCAGAAACATCTTTTAATTACTGTTTGGCTGTAAAATGAGAAAGTTTGTGACCCAGCAGCCATGTTAAGATCAGTTGAATAAATACCAAGCACCGCCCACCAGCCAGAGCACAGCCAATGGGAGCGCTCTCTTGCTGAAATGACCTGTGATTGGTCAGTCTCCCTTTACTGGCTAGATGTTATAAACCCTGAAAACAGAGCCACGAGGAGGTGCAGAAGACTAGTTTTATCTCAGAACATTTGCATTACAATATGCTGAAAGGTTATGATGCAATTTTTGCCCAATTTTTGCTGAAAGTATTCTGCCTACTGCAGGTTTAAATGCATCAGTCTGATGCACTTTGAAAGCAAAATGAACAGTGCTCTTGTAAATAATTTTGAATGAATGAAACCTTTATTGCCTCGAGAGGAATTTGCTTTGCACAAAAAGCATGAAAGAATATCAATAGAACACCAACAGTTATATAGAGGGAACTATTACTATTGTAATAATACTTCCACTGCATGCAGTAGCAGCTAGTTACTTATATAACACTGACAAAGTATTACATACTATTGTGATTAGCTTATTAAATATGATGTATTACTGTGGATCCAGCTGCCCAACAGTATCTGTAGTTGTTAGATCGTCTGTTGCATTACAATGCTGCTTATATGCTAATGCAATCAATAACAATATTCTAATAAAATATGTATGACATCTTTTTCTTTCTTTATTAGGATCCCAATTAGTACTAGCATATGCATTGGCTCTTCTTCCTGGGATCCACACATATACTGTCAAACTTATACACACTTAAGCCACATGAACACAACATATAAAACAGATCATCTTATTAGATTATCAATGAAATACAGAAGAGACAATATAGTTATCTTTTTAACGAACATTAAGTCAAACA
Source organism: Pterois miles (assembly GCA_947000775.1). Lineage (NCBI taxonomy): Eukaryota > Metazoa > Chordata > Actinopteri > Perciformes > Scorpaenidae > Pterois > Pterois miles. The sequence continues at coordinate 746,429 of CAMQGK010000327.1, forward strand.
CAAATTATAATTCAATCATAGTTCCTTATTAGTTCATAGCAATCTTGTTTTTCCTTAATCATACAAATAGATATATTAGTAATCAAATCCTTGTGTGAATGACCTTACATTATATATTTATTCATGCTGCGTTTCACACCAAGAAAAAAAGTGTTGAAATGCATTTCTCATTCTCTGCTTTCACCCAATTTTATTTTTTATGTCTCACATCATCATTCATAGGTTACACACATAAATATTAAGTTATGGTTCCTGAAATGTTTGGAGATGCGTTTTTAAAAAATTATGAACCGATCTATAATGATCTCGGACAATATGCTTGCTTCCACCTGACCATGGCTCTGTACACAACGGTTTTCTGTTTCATAAGTAGCATGAACCGTCTTTCTGCTGCAAATCGTGTTTGATAACAGCGTTGAGCAAACTGAGAGAATAACCTTTCACATAATATCTTTGGCAGCCGTGCCACTGGTGCATTTCTGTCTAAATTTAACAAAGCATAGGTGGATCTCTGCCAGACTTCTGTCATGCATGTCTGTTACATTAGTTCTGTAAGAGGACTGTAATGCTCAATGTGCCCTTTATTTTGAGCTACTTGTAATTTTTTTTTCTTTTCTTTCATTGAAGCGCTGAACCAAATCACAAAACAGTAAAGTGTGACAGATCTAAAGCATTTAGAACAAGTCTAATGACATGATGGCATAACTTTTAAAACACTTCTTACAACTGACAAGCCCCTTCCCGTTCTGCTCAGTCTGCTTAGACCATGATAATTTATGATTCAATGTTAAACCCAGCAATTTTGTCCTCTATACTTCTTCATAAGTCCATAATAATACTGATATTGCATTTTTTGCTGAACCCCCTGAGACCCTTGGGATAGTGGGCGATCCCGGCCGACTTTCTTTCAGAGGACGTAGCAGGTTCAGTTTCAGAGCTAAAGTGAAGGTCCAGATGTCATATGAAAAAAAGAAAACCTGACGAGGTAACAACCATGTCATGCTAGCTTGCTGGGAAGGAGGTGAAAATAAAACTGTAAAGTTAGGTTGAATTTCAGCATGGAACAAATGGTATAGCCATACCCAAAGGGTTCTCTTGACCTCTGACCTTAAGATATGTGAATGTAAATGGGTTCTATGGGTACCCACGAGTCTCCCCTTTACAGACAAGCCCACTTTATGATAATCACATGCAGGTTTGGGCAAAAAAAATACCTATTTCTGCATACTGGACTGGGGTCCCTAAACAGTCTTGATTTCAAGAGTCTCAGTCTTCACTGTAAAGCTGAGACTCTTGTGGATCCAATGAGCCTAACTGCATTTATGTGTGATGATGTTCGTCCCCATGGTAGCCATTTCATATAGTGAGACCAATTTTTGAAACTTGACCTCACTGTATAAAATGACCTGTGGTGACCTCTTGGATAATCACAGCCTCATGAAACTTTACAGCCACAAACCAGAGACCTGGAGCATTCAGAGGATGGATGACTTTCCTAGCTGGACTGACGATAAGGGATGTTTGTGAGCAGTTTCCAGAACAGAAGTGTTTGCTATCTAATTGCAGAAAAATGGAGTTCCTGCAGAAATCTCCAAATGTCAAAGGTTTTTTATACCAAATCAGAGCATGGCTTTTTCTGTGGTATTCCTCATGTTCTTGGTGTCTTAATGTGGTATTTTAGAGGGATTATTGATCATTTTTATCAATTCTCAATTAGTAAAACAAATGGTTAGATTTAGCACCAAATCTGTGTAACAAATGGTGCCGCAACAACTTATGAGACGTGTCATATCATGGGAATGGTCATCACATGTTGCCCTTCTGAGCCCTTATACATTTTCACAGTTAATTTAATCAGTTAATTAATTATGCCATGATTATTTCTGATTTATGACTAGAACAACTTGACATACAGTGCAATTAATCTTCAGGTTCCCATCTTTCAGATGATGTACTCCACTTCTGTATAACAACTACCGTTATCTCCCCCTAAAGACCCCCCCACACCACCAAAAAAACAGACAAAATGGGTCTACTGTGGGTCTCAGAGGGTTAAATAAAATGTTGAATCTGCCTTTACCTGTATTTTCACTGCATCACATTGTATTTTATACAGTAAATAACAGATTAGAATACACCGATATTTTATACCTAAACTCTCCATTAATCATCTTCATTTCGTCTATAATCATATGCAAAATAAAGCTAATTTGTAGTCCGAGAACAACGAGTTAAATAAACATTATTACTCTTGCATATGTTAGCATAATGCTGATTTTTATAATACGAGACATGTAGTCTTGTCTGCTTTAATCTAAATGGAGATGCATATAGGCAGTGTGTTTTGCATTTTTATAAGAATAGTGTTAACAGCTGTTTAGCTGACCTGGGGAGGTAAAAATAAAGAAAGGGAGGAACGGATGAGTAGAAAGTAAGAGAGACAGAAAGACTGATTAAGGGAGAGAAACAGAGAGAGGGAGTGAGAGAGATGAACAAAGACAGCACAGAAACACCTCTAATGAAGATGAACAACAGAGAGAGTGTGTCGCCGAAGACGAGTGATGGCTGTTAGACACGACGAAGAACAAGACGAGTGTTTAACTCTCACAGCGGTCACCATCATCTGGCCGGCCTATTAAAGTCAGCCCGTCCTGGCCACCCGGTGACATCACTGCTCCTTACAGTCGAGGGGACGTTGGACGTTCCTGTCGCTGCGGCAACTGGCACTCCTCCAGCTGTTGTTGCCAGGCGGCAGTCTCCATGGAGATGTATATGGTGGGGGCGTGGGTGGAGCTTGGAGAAGGACAGAATAGAAAAAAAAAAGGGTCGAGGGACTAGTGTGTGTGTGTGTGTGTGTGTGTGTGTGTGTGTGTGTGCGTGTGTGTGCGTGTGTGTGCGTGTCCATCTATTAAATGCATTTTTCAAGGTGAGATAGTGCCGCTATTAAATATAATGATGTTGACAGAGATTAAAAATCCATACTGGCAGATGTGTGGCTAATTCCAGTGGTATTTGTTGGATACCTCCACCCTGGGAAAAAAAGCCTGCTTGGACTGACAGCTCCCTTACTGTGTGTGTGCGTGCGTGCGTGCGTGCGTGCGTGCGTGCGTGCGTGCGTGCGTGCATGCGTGCGTGCGTGTGTGTGTGTGTGTTTCCACAGACAGGGGGGTGATAAAAGGAACAGGTACACAGTGTGTGTGTGACTGTGCAGTAGTAAGTAAGGATCTCTGTCTTTCTGTCTCTAATGATATGCTACCTGTAGCTAAGATAGTAGAACACCCAGGCTCACACACACATATACACACAGCCGTGGTTTTCCTCTATATTCTTTCATTTTATTCCCTCTTTCCTGCTTCACTTCACCCGCTCCATCTCCCCTCCTCCATCTCACCCTCTCTTGTAATCAGATGCGAGTAATACACATTGTCACCACTGAGCAAAGTCACTACTCTTCCTCTTTTTTTTCGCACATACTGCGCCTACTTTGCTATAGGCGACGCATTTGGCTCTCTGCACCAATAAACCTGTTGTTGTTGTTTCTTTTGCAATGCCCAACGCAGCCCAGTATTTATTGTATGAGTCTTTTATTGAGCTTGCTGCTTCTCAGCATAGGCATAGAAACTGAGACTAATAGACACACACATGCACTGAATAGCTAACATGATCAACTAGCTATGGGACCTGTGTGCTTGGTATCAAGTCAGAGTGTTTGTGAGCTACAGAAACCTCACAGGCTTACAATCCTCTTATAGTCCGTTGAAAATAAATGCATTCAGGCTTGTTGTTGTTTTTTCTTTTTTTGTTTTTTTTTTCAGGAAATTGTTTAGCAAAGTAGGTTAAAGTATAAAATGTCAATTTCACTTATTAAGACATTGCTTAGTCTACTGCATCACTAATAGTCATGAACCACAGCATACCTTTCAACTCCCTAATAACTTCAATCTGGTGTCTGGCCAACAGGGCTGTTGCCTTCATATGTGCAATCAATTATTCGTCACACATCCCCAAATGATTGTGACTGATTGAACTATTTACCTCATCATTTTCCTGGCTGGAGAAAAAACAGGCTTTCTGCTTTTGTTACGTGCTGCTTTTAACAATTATGTGAAAGCATTTGTATCATGTCCAAGCCTGATCAATCACTGTCCTCTGCTGAGCTGAGCCTGACAGATCCTTATGGCGTCTCATCTGTGGTGATCAATTTAGTTACCAGAGGAAGTCCAAACAATAGCCCCTCTCATTAACTATATTGCCCTTGCTGTGCAAAATAGCACCTCTGCTTTTGTCTCCCCTGCAGGTTCGGGTTTGATTTTATAGAAGTGTATTAATTTTGTCTGACACTAGCAAGGGCTGTCAGTAATTCAGTGGAGACGGTCCGACTGTGGTAACAGCTACAGGAAAGCCTGGATAGCAGCAGGGCACAAACATTTTCAATTCTGTGCCTGAGTTAAATATGCATTTCCACTCACTTTACATTCAGTACTGCTTTACCTCTAAAATAACCCAAAAGAGTGTCTGCAAACACATGTATCAGGGCCCAGAAACAAAATAAAGCCATTATTATTATTTTCATTTACCTACCACTGACTTTGTATGCTTGTACTGGACGACCTAGATGAAGTCATGGCTTTGCATTCCCATGTTTATAATGGTTTTACGTGTAAATGTAATTTGCAAGTAGGGTAGGAACGGTGGGCATTGACCTCCAGGTCTGAAAAGTGAAGCCAATGCTGAAGTGCCTTAAACTTGCATTCTTTCTAACAGCCAGCGGAGGGCAACTCGTCTGGTTGCAAGAAGAAGTCTGATTGTATATAAGTCTATGAGAAAATGAGCCTACTTCTCACTTGATTTATTACCTCAGTAAACATTGTCAACATGAGTTTATGGTCTCAGTCGCTAGTTTCAAGTCTTCAATACAGCATGGTGTTCATTTAGTAAATTCTGGTCCCATTTAGAGTCAAATATGGCAGGTCGCTACCACGGTGTTATCTGGCCTGGAGCAGTGTCTCAAGTCAGTTACTTCTGTTAGTACATTTCCATGTAGTACACTGTGCACCCTGTGTAGTAGTGTGTGAAATTTGACAGGATAGTGTTGTCTCAAATGGCACACAGCTGTTGTTGCGCTCACTGGAAGTTTGGTAGATCAGCTGGTGATAGTCAGCCAAGGACATCATGCTGTATCAGCGGTAATTCAAATCAGACGGATAAATTAACCCAATAAGGGCTTGTAACGGACCACAGTATAGTCGAACCCTGCCACTTCCTTGCCCTGGTTTGAAATAGGTTGGTAGCTCCTCCCCTTCCACTACGTATCAAAGATGGTGACCATTGAAGGTGAGATGTGTCCAGCAATCCACACTCAACGTTTACCATTTTAAGTCTAACATCCGGGTACTTAGAGTGCACTGCATTTTTCCATACATGAAGTATGAGATATTTGAACTCTGAGACAGAAAATGGAGCCAGCATGGATGTTGTCCATGTTTTCATCTTACAACTTTAACCCTTTCACAGTGTGTTTTGAGTCCATGAAAGTTAATTATAACCATGACACCCTCTCGTGTCACTTCTGGCTGCAAAATACCAGCAAGGCTACGGCCAAAATGCCAAACTCGAGGCTTCAAAACAGCAGTCCACAAACCAATGGGTGACGTCACGGTGACTACGTCCTCTTCTTATATACCGTCTATTAGTAGGAACTGCCTCCAGCCAGGTAGTTAAACAAGAGTTTTCCCACGTGTTAAAATGAGTTTAGCATTCAGAACTGTTGAAGTTAAAAATGTTGTTTTAGACCCTCAGTGGAAGCACAGGCTGTTAAAACACAATATTTGTGCCTGCAGGGATTAGTATTGTCACTCTGCGAACTGAGACTCCCGGCTAGCGCTGATCTAGTGTGTCTAGTTGCAGCTCTGCCAGTTTTTCTGCCAGGCACTTTAATCAGCTCCTCATTGCCGCATGAATTCCCTATGTAGGCCTGGCCTGCCTCCCCTTGTGCCTGGCAGCCTGTTATTTTCCCTGCCACATCCGCAGCACATCAACCTGTAAGTGTCATTTAGCTATCAACACACACGGCTCCCCTGAGCTTTTTTGTTATTAAAAAATGGGACACGCTCCCCTCGCCACCAGGGTGCCACGTGTGTGTATGTGTGTGTTGTGGTTCGTTTTGGCTACAGAGAGACAATGCTATTACTAAGAGTAACCCCGTGTTCCCCTGGAGGAATCAATGAATCGAGAATTATTTGTGTGGCTCTGTTGAGTGTAGGTGCATGTGCGTCTTTTAGAGCTCCAAGAAATAGGTGTGCTTATTCTCGCATGCATTACTTTCTGAGTGTGTGTTATGTGTTATACGTGTTCTTGTTATGCGTGGGCTGAATGTTGCAAGAAAGCTCAAACTGCAAGAGAAATACAACCCTGGGAATCTTGTTTTCCCTCATTGCTGGATGTCAGGTCTCAAATTCACTCTTTTTTTATCGCATTTTTTGCTTGTGAATTTTTCATACCTCAGACCAGATAAGTAAGGTGATTACCTACTTACATGTATTCGATGTACCGGCTGGTTTGAAAGCCCGCTGGGTGATAAAGTTTGTGCTGTTGTTGGAGAGACCAACATGCACCGGAGGAGCTGTTTACAACTCAGTTTTAGCAGCTGATTCAGCTGTTATCAGGTGATTAAATAGGCGTTATCGGTCACTATAAGCAGCATAGATGTGGGTCAGTAGGGGCCTACTATGCCTTGTACCTTGTAAAAGTGAAAGCAAAAAGTGAAAGTAAAACTAAACATTACATTTTAAACAGGTCTAGGCAACAAAACCACTTGTTTTGGCTTAAACTAACTGTGTTTCAAAAGTGAAAGTGAAACTTGAAGCTTCTGAACACAGAAATACACATTGCTGGTTTCACATGGGATGCAAACTCCTGCCTCCTGGGTGAAAACCTTGTGTTTTGTGTCCCATCCATTGGCTCCAGCCTCTAGGGATGCGACTTTTTCAGTGCCGATACAGATACCGATCCGATACCAGTGTAAATGTGACAAATAAATATATAGGTATACATTTACTGAATTTCACTTAAAAAAATCTTGAAAATGAACAGTAATTAGAAATCAAGTGTAAACCTTTTTAATGCAACAACAAATTGGTTGAAACTTTAACAGGAATTAAAATCCATCCATCCATTATCGGGGGTGCTGGAGCCGATCCTAGCTGACACTGGGTGAAGGACGGGCACACACTGGACTCACCAGACTATCACAGAGGAATTAAAATTCCAGCACATAATGTACAGTATGTGGTATATGAATAAAGAATTGCATTGAATAGATCAGCCCCATTGTCACAATATCTGATCCAAGTATTTGAGTCAGTATCGGCCTGATATCTGATGCGGCATCAGTATCGTGCAACCTTGCCAGCCTCCAGCCAATAAATAGTTTCCAATAACCATGTGAATACATGATAAAACCTACTACCGGGTGTAAAGGCCCTTTTGATCCACATTTATGGTGCTTATAACTACAGACAACAGTCTAATCAGCTGGTTATATATCAGTTTGTTTAATTATTTATCTATTCTATTTTATTCAGTAGTAAAATACACAATCAATAATTTAGAAGCTACAATGAGGAACTTTAATTTTATGGTGATTTTGGCGGCCCCTGTGGACAAAAGCAGCAGTGTTTGTGAGCGCCAGAGTCCCTTGAGAAAACCTCTCATTTTACTGCAAGGGTCTGACAGTCCGGCACAGTACTGGTTCTGGTTCTCCCATGCCTCCCGTCTCTCGAGCAGGCCCAGCAACACAACCGATAACACTGACTAATAACACCTGTTTAATGGCCTGACAGCAGTCTAATTGGCTGGTTTTATATCAGTTTATTTAATTATTTTTATAGATCATTGTGTAGCTTGAAAAGAAGTCTGTTCGTATCAGTGAATCATTAAAAACGACATGTAGGAATGTCTCGGCGAAACAGCTGGCTTTGTATTCCAGCAGCTCTGCATCTGGAGCAAAACGAGCTGTCAGATATCGTATATAGGCGACTCTGTGTAAGCCTGTGTGTACACATTTCAGATTTGATCAAAATTAAGCTGTCAAAGATGTGGATGTCTTTTGGGGTGCATACTTTTGATCAATACTGAGCTGTCGTGTGTGTGTGTGTGTGTGTGTGTGTGTGTGTGTGTGTGTGTGTGTGTGTGTGTGTGTGTGTGTGTGTCTGCATGTGTGCATGTGCGTGTGTGTGTGTGTGCATGCACGGCATATTAGAGCCATTTTTTAGGAGGTACACTCTAACAGGCTTTACCTCTCCTAAATCTGTACCATATTAGTATTTATATATTCAACTTCATTTTCCACTCGTTTACACGCAAGCACAAGCACATAGGTGCACAAACAGCACAAACAGCAGCACACACACACACACACACACACAGAATGCTTTATTTATTTGTGGGAGTTTTTAAGCTAATTAGTTTGAGTCCAGGGGAAAACAGTAATTGCCTCCCATGAGTAAAGGGGGATGACAAAGGGAAACAGAGAGTACAGGGGCCTAGCGGGAGAATAAAAACTGTGAAAGAGTGAGAGAAAGGGGAAGTTATGGAGAGACAGGAGCTTTGTTGGCGACGTGAACATGTTGAAAAAGTGTGTTTTGACACGTACCTTTTTGAAATGTGCCCCCGGTGGACAGTGTGACCAATCAGCTGATGGTGACTGTAACAGGGTCTTCTCCGAGACGTCACCTTGTGTGTGTGTGTGTGTGTGTGTGTGTGTGTGTGTGAGTGCTTGCTAATGGTGTGTTTTCGAGCATGGGCGGTGAGCGGGACATCCCTAACTGACACCGACAATACTGTATAATTTGAGTGACGGAGCGACTGAGAGGGAGCAACGTGACAAAGACACAGAGAGAGACAGAGAAAAGAAGAGCTGTGTAAAGATTGAAAGGGATTTGATGTTAAAGGAGATACAGGGAGACAGGAAGAGATGCAGAAAAAGACACAGTGACAAAGTTACACAAAGAAAGAAAGAGATGCAAGAGAGGCCGGTGGCAAAATGATGCAGAGATTGAGAGATAGCAGGAAAGACAGAGGGAGGAATGAAATTCAATGAGAAGAAAGATGAAGGTGATGAAAAATAGGCCACCTCCGAGGTTTTTTTGGGGGCTCAGGCAATCAATCATTCTGTTAATCTCAATCCTTCCCCATCTTTCTATGAATTTAATACTGACTCACTGCCTTCTGCCCCTGACACGTATTGTTTCATCATTTTTTGTCTTTGCTTCTATTCTGTTCTGTAATCAATGTGATCAGTGACTTAATACAACTATGAGGAACATTAATTTTGTGTTGCGTTAGTGTTTCCGAGCACCAGAGTCCCTTTAGAGAACCTTTCATTTTAGTGCAGCAGGGTCTGACAGTCTCCCCCGCGGAGTCCTGGTTCTGGTTCTCCTGTGCCTCCCTTCCTTCCAGCAGCGTTGGTGTCGGCTTCAAAGGGGGACCGGCGTAGCAGCGAGGCGAAGCTCGGCTCCTAACAAGAGGAGGAGCTGCAGCTCTCCACCTCCCGTCGAAACTGCGATTGCAGGTCAAAGACAGCAGCAAAACTGGGTCTGTCCGCAGTGGGCTGGAATGACCATCTAAGGGATAATGTACAGCGAGCCACTCATTATTGTGAAATACACCCCTGCATCGCCCTGAAGGGGTTTATTTCACAACAATGACCAGCTAGCTGTACATTATCCCTCTTATTACACAGCTACATAGTTGAGAAATCGATAATTTGACACACAAATGGTTCGCCAGAGTCCGACATCAGAATTGCCCCCATAGCAACAGTCTGTTACACATAGCAACAGTCTGTTATATAGAAATAAGACCATAGAACGCTGCGATTGATCAATCAGAATCAAGTATTCAGCAAAGCTATGTATTAAATAGAAAGAGCTAATCTTCTCGCTGATGGTCTCGTTTACTTGTAGGTCATATAGAGGCGTCAGTATTAAATTGATACTGTTTCATAACCACGTAGAAGTACAGTACTTGTAGAGATAACTTTCCATTACTCAGCCCTGCTTCGTCAAAAGCTTCCTTTAAACAGCTCCATAGAACACAGCCAGTTTATGGTGTGCAAGTATTTACTCACCTTTTGTGATGGGATGTAGCATCTGACAATTTCTGTAACTTTCCAAAACTGACAATCTGACATTCACACCTACTTCCCACAGAGATTAGCCAGCTGTGCAGAGGTGAGATAGCAAGTAACTTTTTTTTTCTCAAGGTCTCTTTATTTATTTATTTTTTTCGTGCATCCTAAAACTACTTCTGACACCTTTTATGTTGTACAACCGATTGCAACACTATGGATACCTTCCAGGAGAGACTGTGTGCCATTATCCCCATATTCACATATTCAAAAGATTATAGCCTCTCGCTCCTCTCGTTGATGGCCGGCTGTTTATCCCACCAGCAGTGTGGGATTAACACTTTTGCATTAGGACGTGGTTGACATGAACATTACTTTGATCATCCACCCATCTGCAGTCAATTATACCGTTCGGGGTCGCGGGTGGATCCTAGCTGGCATTGGGCGAAGGCGGGGTACACCCTGGACAGGTTGGCAGTCCATCGCTCACATTCACACCTACGGGCAAGTTAGAGTCATCAGTTAACCTGCATGTCTTTGGACTGTGGGAGGAAGCCGGAGAACCCGGAGAAAACCCACGTTTACATGGACTGCGACCCTCTTGCTGTGAGGTAACAGTGCTAACCACCGTAACACCGTAACACTACCTGCTAAACAAACCATCAATAAGAAAACGTAAGATCAAAAGTGGTCCTGTTGTATTGTATCCTATCCTGGACTCCAGATATTGTCATGTCTTCCTTTGTCCTCTTCCCCTTCTCTCCATGCAATGACAGTATCCAATGCAACTGTAAGATAATGACACAACGATTAAGCAAAATACAAGTGGATTAGATGTTCTACTGTGTGATCCACCATCTGCCGCAGTGCAAACGCTGGTAGCTTCATCTCAGCTTGCACTGGAAGAACAGACGCCCCTTTGTGTTGTAAAGCATGTTCCCCTGCATTACTTTACTGCAGCAGGTTTACTGATGGTTCAGAGGACTTTAGAAGCTGGTTGTTTCTTTTTCTCTCTCTTGTTCAATGATGCATGGAGCACCTTTAAACAATGCAAAGCGAGGGTTAAATAGACATTTGTGCCTATTTTTTTTCTCTCACAGGAGTAGACAAATGCATCACCTAACTATGCGGTGCTTTTATCTTCTCTGTCTCTCCTAATGTCTCTCTGGTCTCTGGTCTCTCTGGTCCGGTCTTCCTACAGCACATTGTCTATGTGTCCGTCAGCGGTCGGTCTCCTGGTCCTCGTATGTTTCAAAGCCATTAGTCACATTGTCACAGGGTCACCGCGGGTCACGACAGAATGCAGCTTTGGCTTGTTTACTTCTTTGTGCTCCGAGTTCATCTGTTCATCTCTGTCTGTCTCTGTTTCTGTGTTTCTCTCTCCACTTAGCTATCTGACCTCGTCCTTGCTTCGCAGCGCTGTGTCTCCGTTGGGGTGTGTGATTACCTTGCTCTGTACTTAGATGCATACTACTATATGTTTACACAATCCTTGACATGGAGTCTTGATTAGCGAGGAAATAGACAACATTGCCAAAGCAGTGAATTAAATGAAATATATATCTATAAAAATGAAAACGCTATGTTTATCACTTGCTGATTTTCTCTTTACTCGTCTCGCCTCTCGCCTCCACTCTCCGAATCTGCTTCACCTCAGTTCAAATCTATTCAAGTCGGCTTATTGGCACGATCAAATCCTTCTCTCGTTGCCAAAGTACAAGTGCAAATCACATTACCAATTTAGATTAAACAAATAAGCAAGCACACCTTTACAAATCATGCAAATATATAAGGCTGTATTTGCCTGATCTGTTTTTTTTTTTTTTTTTTTTTGATGTTGTAAATCTTTGAAACAGATTATAAATAAACTTAAGAAAAAAGTTTGTAAATTTGTATTTGGGTGATTATTTCTCTGATGTTACAATGCTAATTGACATTGTATTTTACATGGTTGGAAAGCCTGTTTATGTACTTTTTCAATGATGTCCAACTTGTAAGGATCATGCATTTGTGGGATGAGCAGCACAGCTGATGATGTGGGTAGCAACCAAGTCAAAAATTGCTAAACAGTGTATTCTCCTGTTCGTATTGACTCTTGACTCTTGTTTTGATTTGTTTGGTATGTATGGATGGATGTATTGACTTAAAATAAACGAGTGTCCCTCTTCATGGTAATGAAATAACATGTCACGACGTGCAACAATGTGGCTCATTGATGCGTTTTTAATAGATTGTGGACAACGACGCTGCAGAGGAATCAGCTACATCGACTCTATAGTTGGATCCATTCATTACTGCTTTTGATATTTTCATAGAATTTCTTAACAATAAGAAAAATGTAGAGTTTCGCCACGCAGCCATCAGTTCAGATGACTTTTTATTGACACAATTAGATCCTTCTCACATTTCTCAAGTACATGCACAAATCACATTACGATACATCTCAGTTTAGATTAAATAAATGAGAGCGAATCATACAAATATATGTCGTCTGTTTTCTCATTGCTTCGACTATTTGTTGAACCTTTCTATCAGTAAATGAGCTTTTGACAACAGCAACATTAATTAGACATCATACAGTAAGTGGGAGGTGTGAAGAGTACAGATTTTCACTTGGAGATGTTAATAACAGTTCCAGCTGTTTGCATGAACATGGATCGCAAAATCTGAGAAATCCAATACGTGCAGATCTGAAAATTAAATCCATCTGTTTCTTCTCATTTCTGTCTTCTATGCTGTCCCTTTCTACCCGTCTGTCCATCAGACTCTGTGTCTTCTGTGCTGCTCTTTAACTGTGTTACAAAGCCATTTTCTTACAGTAGCCGCTCTGTCTCGGAGGCTCCCCCCGTACCCGCTCTCTCCCCTCCTACCGGTTCAAATCAATGAAACTGCACAGGCCCTTCCTCTCCCCCTGACTTTCTGAATACTGTTCTCTCTCTCGCTCTCTGAATACTTTCCCCTCCTGCTGCGTTTTCTCTCTCTTTGAATGCGCTCGCCCTCATCTTTCGGTCTGTCTCTCTCCCTCTCTCGCTGTCTCTCTGTCTGTCATCTCTGCTGGACAGTTAGTCTGTTTTCATAAAACTTTCTCTGTCCTCCGCTGCCTGGGTTTAAAAATGTCAGATGAGAGCTGTGATTTTTTTTTTTTCCGTTGGCACACACACATACAATGTCCTCCTCTCCGTCTCCCACAAACACACAAATGCAGGCACATAAGTACATACACACTAACATACTCAAACATTAATGAATGCTTCCTCCACTTCGCCGCACACACACGTAAACACACTTCTTTGCATCCATTGCTCACACACATACAGTCATAAATGTAAAGCAATGCTCTCTTTTACGTATACGAGCGCAGACATTTGGTTCTCACAAAAACAGCAAAACACTCTTACAATATGTACACAGTGTAGTGACTGGTGATGCTGTCTAATTTTTACCCCGTTGACATGCCTCATGTAGGCTTGGCAGTAATGAAGCCTGTGAACACTTCTGCTCTTCAACAGCGCAGCCAATTAAAGCAGAGATCCTGAACACGGCTTTTTAAAGCGTGAACAGTCGTAGGACAGACATGTTTGGTTATACTCTCACATCGTTATCTCTGCTAGGTGGAAGCCTGGGTGAGATCATGCGTTCGTTGTGCTGTCTCTCTGTCCACCGCTAATCTAGCATACTGCTGGACCCATCAGCCTAATATTTGTTGTGATCATTTATGACTTTATGCTCAAGGACATCACGTGGTTGTGGTGACTTTCGCAATTTTTGAAAAACCTTTTTTATTGACTGTTTCAACTGGCCGGTAGGGGCCACAAGTGATCAACAGTTGCTTCAGTTTGGAGTCTTGTGTCCGCTCAGCAGTAGGTGTTTTGTTCATTTTTTACAGGGGAGCTGGTTCATTTAGTTCACCCACAACTAGCAAACTGAATATTATAGATCCAAGACAAAAGACAGAAGGGAAGGACTCAGTGAAAAAGTTGCAATTACCTATCCGTCTGCTACTTCAGCACCACGGACAGCGCCATGGATTTATCAATACAGTTAGGCTGTGATGGTCAGGGCCATAGATCCTGGCACAACTCACAGTCAGAGAAAGGATCAATGAGTCAGGCAGACTAGACTAACATATTCAACTAAACAACCCCTCTGCCCCTGCTCTCCCCCTGCTACTAGGGGATGGGAGGTGGTAGGTTAACAAGGGGCATTCATTTTAGTAATTTTGCTCACAAGGGGATAGCATCCCCCAACAAATCGCCTTCTGCCTCTATTGATTAGTTCTTCCAGCTGTGCATGCCAAGGTAAAACAGTACAGCATTGGGTGGGTTGAACAGAGATCTTTCTCGGTACATCTCTGGGATGTTTTTTAAATATGTATTTATCGATTAGCAAACTGACAAACTGAACCAAGTTAGTTGAACCAGTATATTTCCTGCCGGTTTGCAGCAGAGTCCTGCAGCGTGTGGCTCACAGAGCTAACAACTAATGGGGCTAATATAGCTAACAGAGCTAACAGCTAATGGGGTTAATATAACTAACAGAGCTAACAGCTAACAATGCTAATAGAGCTTAAAGAGCTAACAGCTAATGGGGTTAATATAGCTAACAGAGCCAACAGTTAACGGGGTAATAGAGTTCACAGAGGGGGCTGCACGGTGGTGCAGTGGTTAGCGCTGTCGCCTCACAGCAAGAGGGTCGCAGGTCCAATTCCGGCTTGGGACTCTTCTGTGTGGAGTTTGCATGTTCTCCCCATGCAAGTGTGGGTTTTCTCCGGGTACACCGGCTTCCTCCCACAGTCCAAAGACATGCAATTTAGGTTAATTGATGACTCTAAATTGCCCGTAGGTGTGGATGTGAGCGTGAATGGTTGTCTGTCTCTATGTCTGTCTCTATGTGCCCTGCGATGGACTGGCGACCTGTCCAGGGTGTACCCCGCCTTCGCCTAATGCCAGCTGGGATCGGCTCCAGCCCCCCCGTGACCCCTAATGGGATAAGCGGTTGACGATGGATGGATGGATGGAGTTCACAGAGCTAACAGCCAGCGGGGCTAATAGCACTAACAGCTAACAAGGCTAATATAGCTAACAAAGCTAACATTCAATGGGACTAATAGAGTTCAAAGGGCTAACAGCTAGTGGGGCTAATAGCACTAACAGCTAACAGGTAATATAGCTAACAAAGCTAACATTCAACGGGGCTAATAGAGTTCAAAGGGCTAACAGCTAGTGGGGCTAATAGCACTAACAGCTAACAAGGCTAATATAGCTAACAAAGCTAACATTCAATGGGACTAATAGAGTTCAAAGGGCTAACAGCTAGTGGGGCTGATAGCACTAACAGCTATAATAAGGCTAACAGAGCCAATAGCTAAACTCTTTCAGTTTTGAGGAACTTGAAGTGTTTACAGTGAACTTTAGTTTGCTAGCAAGCCCATGTGTGCCCAAGTCTGTCGTAAATAAATGTACTGAAGTACCTCGGCTGAGTACAGTTTGGAAGTAAAAGTAATTTGAGTTTGGAGTGCCAGACGCTTCAAATCAGTGTTTACATTTAGCAAACTTATGTCACAGATGAAAGTAACCAGATACTCCTGTTCTGTCCTGAAGTAAACGGCTGAGATACTTTAAGAAAGAGTGTAAGAAGCTGTTGATTACAGTGTTTTATATAAACTAAATATTAAACAATAAGAAACAGAAGTTAACTCTGTTCTCTAAGTGTAATTTAAAAATCAATCCTGTTGGTTAACAGGATTGATTTTTCCTACACTGTATCCTTTAGTGTAGCTTACTTTGAGGAAATCCAAGATAATTATTCATTTTCTCAGCATTTGAATGGCGTTTTTGTTATGCCACTAACAACTGTAGATGAATGTAAAGAAACATTTTGATTCTGGGATGGTTTACCTTCTCTTCGGGATGGTTAAAATTGTTTTTCGGGGCCGTTTGCAGAGTTCTGCACTCTACCAAGTGCACTTCTCTAGTTTTAACTTTGCTGTTTCTCCAGCAGAATATGGGGAATCGGAGGTGACTTTGCCATTTTCTTGACGCTGGCATGTAATTTGTTGTGGAGTGGAGGAAGCAAATTAGTGATGCTAATCTCAGTTATGGAGAATGTGTTTAATTGGAAATCCTCATGATGGAAAAAAGAAAAGACATGCAGAAAAAAAAAGGCGAGTGCTACTGTGTCTTGTAACCATTCAAAAGATTTTTCAACATCTTGGATCGAAAAAAGAAGTTTAATTTCACAGCTACTTGAAGATGTCTTTGTGAGTGTGGGTGTGTGCAGGAGGGTCTGTTTCCTGCTACCGATGTGTTTCTCTCAGTAGGGATGTGTGCATGTATGTGTCTGTTTGTTGGTGCACATGTGCCAATATGCTTCTTGTATTAGACTGTCAATAATTGTCATAGTTTAATGCGATGCAGTGTCAATAGTGAAATGTGCGTGTGCGAGCAGCTGTGTTTGTGTGCGAACGAAATGGATGGAAATCTGGCTCTCTATTCAGAGAGGGAATGAAAGACTTACAGTTGCAGCTTCTTTCGGATGGGTACTGGGAAAATGATGGAAGGAAATGTTTACAAATGAGAGAAACAGACAAGGAGGAGGTAAATGTGCAGTCTGACAAAGTGAAAGCGATGTGTTTTCAAAACACAGGCAGCTAAAGACGGATGGGGAGAGAAGAAAAGGGAATGTGATTTTGACTGACACTATTATGGCAAATGGACAGAGAGAGGGGGAAAAGAGTGATGAGCGGAGATTGAGTTGAGAGGTTAAATGCTGGGTAAGAGGATGAAGCACACACACACTGAGGAAGCGAAAGAGAGAGAAACAGGCAGGGTCATGCCAGTTTCCCCGCCATTGTCAAAGTCAAAAGCCGCCGGTCGCTCCAGAAACATGCAAATGAAGTGCAAATGAGATGATCCGCGGGCAGAGAGGGGCGGTCTCCGCGTTGACGTTGTCATGGAAACGGCCAGTGGCACACACAAGCACACGTGTGCGTGTTTGTGTGCAGGCATGTGGCTGGATGGACGAATTGGTCAAGGGTTGGGAGAGGGATATAAAAGACGGGTGGACGGACAGCTAATGAAGATAAAAGAGTGAGAGGCTGTTTACCTCAAAGGACGGAGAGCTGCATCTGGCTAATAATGCAAAATACTGGAGAATCCTGGAACATATTTAATAGAGATGAAATGAATAATAGGCAGGGGTAAACAACTGATGTTTTTGGTGGAAAATGAGACAAATGGAGAAGAGGGAAGTAATATGAAGCAGACAAGGCTGAGAGAAGAGTCTGTTCATCAATTTCCTCTCCTCTTCTCCATTTATACATTATCCTCCATCTTTTCCTTCTATACTTAGCAGCTCTCAGCTATTCTTCTTTCACATTTCAAGCCTCAATCTCTGCAACAGCCACTGTGTCAGACTCTGTTGAAGCACCACTGGGCAATACAAGTGCTGTAACTGTTAAGTGAAACACATGCATATACAGCCAGTCCCTCTCCATATTATTTTTCTCCATGATCAGTGTTACAGTGACACTGCAGGTAGTATTTTTTCCCAGTGTTCCCTTCAAATAAGGCCAAAGTATTATACTGACAACATCCAGCCCCGTCTCATTCCCAGGTCGCCAAATACCAATAACTAACTAACTAATTCTAACTCCATCTAACGCCAATGTAAGCCCATCTGCAGCAATATCAGACACTCAAAGCAACTGCTCTGGCCATCCATTCTCTCCATCCACGTAGGGACGAGGTCGGGGTGCATAGATGGGTCAAACAAACTCCGGACTTTCACCCAGGTGACTGTTGTTCATGTCGCATGTGTAACAGTGGGCAACTCTGTGGTCTGAAAAGTGAAGCCAATGCTGAAGACTTGCATTCGTTCTATTGTCCAGCAGGGGGTTGCAAGAGAGAAAATGAGCCTACTTATCACTCGATTTATTTCCTCCATAGGCGTTGTAGACATGAGTTTATGGTCTCAGCAGGGGATGCCACGCTGTCCGGTCTGGGTGTTGTCTGCATTTTCATTTCAGGACTTTAACCCTTTCACAGTGTGTTTCCAGTTCTTGAAAGTTAATTGGAACACTTTGGTCGCCTAAAAATGTCTCGGCTTGGTTGTACGTAGCTCCACCCTCGTGTCACTTCTGGCTGCAAGAAAACAAAATGGTGACGGACAAAATGCCTTACTCAAGGATTCAAAACTACAGTCCGCACACCAATGGGTGATGCCCACTTCTTATATACCGTCTGTTTTTGCAGCTCTACTCTTGTCAATACATGAATTGCAAAATGTCATGCTGTTTTCACACTGCAGCAAAGCCAATACTGAAGACTTGTGTTCGTTCTAATAACCAGCAGGGGGCGACTCCTCTGCTCCTCCTCCGCTACCACGGCGTTGTCAGGTCTGGGATTTGTCTGTGTTTTCGTCTCAAAACATTAACATGTTCACAGTGTGTTTTCAAGTTCATGAAAGTTAACTGAAATATTTTGGTCGCCTAAAAATGTCTCATTCAACCTTCAGTTGTACTTAGCTCCACCCTCTTGTGTCACTTCTGGTTGCGAAAAACAAAAATAGCAAAAATCAAGATGGCGGCAGCCAAAATGCTGAACTTGAGGCTTTTTAACGGCGGTCCACAAACCAATGGGTGATGTCATGATAACTCTGTCCACTTATTATATACAGTCTATGGTGTGACTTATTTTAAGTTACGTACATAAGTTAAGTCGTG
Organism: Pterois miles; assembly: GCA_947000775.1. NCBI lineage: Eukaryota > Metazoa > Chordata > Actinopteri > Perciformes > Scorpaenidae > Pterois > Pterois miles. Next base: position 765,280 of record CAMQGK010000327.1, read on the forward strand.
CAACATAACATAGGTTACGCAACAAAAATGCTTATTTCAACCCGGTGTGTGACCAAGTGTTCGTATGTGACAAGTTGGGAATGAGTGGCTTGCAACCATCTGCAGGTTGGTCTTTTAACTTTGAGTGAGCAGCACAAAACTTTTTTTTTTATTGTTCCCAACCACTTCCTCTTGGGATTGGAGCCAGAGTGAGCAGCAGCTCATAAAGTATGCAGTTTAAAGTGGAGATTCAACAGTGAATGCATCTTTATGTGCATATCAATATGGTATTGTATGCCAAGAAACAAACTCTTAATTACATTGTGAGTAAGAAACCAGTTGAGATGCCTAAAAGAATCATAAAATAAGTACAGGAGGGCGAGCTGGAGGAGCTAATGACCCTCAACAGCAGCAACGATGGACTAAGAAAAAAGAGGTAGAGATAATGAAGAAGAAAAATCACATGGACTACGAAGGGCAAATGAGAGAGAGGGAGAACAACGGAGAGAGATAAACAGACAGAGAGAGGGAGATAGGCGAGGATGCAGGCTGCACAGGAGGTATGGAAATGAGAGGTTAGAGACGGGAAAGTGAGGTAAGGAAGTAAAACGAGTGATGCGAAGAGGAGAGGGGGAGGACCGATGAGGGAGGGGAGCAGTCGTGCAGGGAAGGGCTTTGAGGCGAGGGAGAGGGCTAACAGAGGACCATGTTTTACAAATTGCCATTTGAGAGGAGCCAACAGAGGGATGAAGGGGAAAAAAAGAAATACAACAACCACAGACCGGCTCCAGATTGCACACAGCGAGAGATGTACTCAGGCACCTCCGAACACTGCATCATGCACACATGGGTGAACAGAGACACAAATGGTTCAGACACAGGTAGATGGAGATTCACACAAACATGATTTGATGGGTAAATTGGGGTAGCGTGCTGATGGTTGTGCTTGTGAACTCATCCTTACCTCTCACTGATTAGCCTTATTCACTGACCCTTACGCATACCGCATGTCAACTCTCATGAGGCTGAGAGACATTTATTTCTAGATCTGACTCTCTCGTAAGACTCGCTGGTGTTGTGTCAAAGGCTGTTTTCCCATCAATTTGGCTTTACCTGAACCCAACCTGAGTCATCTTTGAGACAAAAAAGTAAAACAGTAAACCGGATTTCAACATAAAAACAGAAATGTTTACATTTTTGTGTCTGTGACTCCACGCGGGTGACAGCCGTGGCCAGAGGCGTTATGATTTTGGGTTTTCTGTCCGTCTGTACTATACTTGTGAACATGATCTCTCAGAAATATCTGGAGGGAATTTCTTCAAATTTGGTGCAAACATCCACTTAAGACTCAGGGATGAACTGATCATATTTTGGTGGTCAAAGGTGATCTGTGATCTTACCTCCGTCCATTCTTGTGAAAGCAATATTTCAGAAATACATGGAGGGAATTTCATCACATCTGGCACAAACATCCACTTGGATTCAAGGATGAACCATAGTCTGTATATAAGAAGTGAACGTTGTCACCGTGACGCCACCACAATGTCACCCACTGGTTTGTGGACTGAAGCCTCAAGTTTGGCATTTTGGTCATTGCCATTTTGTTTTTTGCAACCAGAGGTAACACAAGAGGGTGGAGTTAAGTACATCTGAACGCTGAATGAGACATTTTTAGGCAACCAAAATGTTACAATTAACTTTCATAACCTGAAAACACACTGTGAAATTGTGACAACGCTGTTGTAGTGACCTGTCAATCACAAGGTAGCCCCACCCTAAAGCATCCCCTGCTTCATGATCTATTTGACTTTAAATGGACCGCAATTTACTAAATGAACATCATACTGTTTTGAAGAAGACTTGAAACTTGTGTTTAAGACCATAAACTCACGTTTACAATGTTTACTGTGGTAATAAATCTAGTGAGAAGTAGGATCATTTTGTCATAGACTTCTATACAATCAGACTTATTTTTGCAACCAGAGGAGTCGCCCCCTGCTGGCTATTAGAGAGAATGCAAGTTTAAGGTACTTCAACATTGACTTCACTTTTCAGACCGGAGGTGGCCCACTGGGATGAACTGATTAGATTTTGGTGGGCAAAGGTCAAGGTCACTGTGACCTCACACACGTTTTTGGCCATAACTCAATAATTCATGTTATTTTGACAATTTTAACAGAATGAAATGATGAAATGATATTTTAGACAGACTTTAATGTAAACTGCAACTTGAGTGCTTGGTGCAGGCATACAACCGTCATCTTCAGTTCTTATGTAAGGCCCATACAACAGTCAGCTCCATCATATAAAACCTAAAACTCGAGTCGAAATATGTAACGTGGTGTCTTCTCCTGCTCTGGCTTCCTAAAACTTCATTTGAGAACGCATGATTGATTGACAGTCTCGACACATTTCCAATGGCAGGAAAGTGTCACAGGGCAGGATTTTGGCTCCTCTTCTACATGCAGAATTTCCTAATATGCTGGTAATGTCAAGGACTGCTGCACAGTGTGATTGGATAGTTTGTCACCATTGTAATAATGGCCTCTTTCTTAAACGAAAACGAAATGAGAAAACTATCATGTCTTAAGTGGCTCATTTGCATAAATATAAAATTGTGCTTTTTATTTCTGTGTATTTCTGTTCCAGAGGATGGAAGACCTCTTGTGTCTGAGGTTTAAATGCAGGCTAAAGTGTGGCAGTGCTGAGGCAAGATTACATATACAAACGAGTGGCTTGAATTGAGTCATTTTAATGTGTGAGAAGTCATTTTCATGCAAAGTTTTTGAGATTTTTTGGACATTTTTTGTTCTTCTGTGCTCATTCCTGCCTTACAGTATGTTCAGCCTCAACATCTGTTACAGCAGGAACTGCAGTGAATTACTTATTGAGATTCTGCTCCCTTATGGTTTAAAACATCACTTTGTACATAAATAACAGGGTGCTTCTAACCTAAAGCCAAAAAACTTTATAAGAAATGATTTTGCAAAAACTTTCTCTCATTGTGTATATCTAAAAGTATGAGTGTAGTATAGAAGAACAACACTCACACAAACACACAGTTTGAGGCATTCGCTGCCTTTGTCCCCCTCTGTTGAGCCCTCCAAACCCACCAGGCGCTCACTCTGGAGCGTATCCTTCCAGAAGCCTTGCTGACACTCCTTTCTCTTGGCCCTTATCCCTCCTCTTCCTGCTCCACGCTCCAGTGACACAGGACATCATAAAAGTCCCATCAGCAGCGCAGCGCCACCTTTCTTCCCCACCCACTGTCCTTCCCTCCCACCTCCAGACTCGCCGATCCCCTCCAGTTCACTCTGGCCATCAGCTGCAAATGAGGAAGGAGGCTGAAAATATAACGGGAAAAATGCCCTCCTCCCTGGTAATTTTACTCAAATAACACTTTAGATTAAAAAAAATGGGTTATTAAGCTCAAGTTGATTTGTCAGGCTGCGTTAAGTAGTGAAAGTAGTTTATTTATGTATTTGTACAGACTGTCAAGAAATACAGTGTAAACAAACACATACAGTATGTTTACTGTATATTTTTAATATCATCTTCAGGTCTACAGTAACAATGCATTCCCCTCCTCATAAAACATTTTTGGAAGATTTTGAAACTTGCATTGTTTGCATCTATTTTGGCAAGCTCACATTTTGCAACTATTGCTGGCGCTGTACTACGTTTCTTGGCATATTAACGCCTCTGACTGTGGAGTTGTGTGTGTGTGTGTGTGTGTGTGTGTGTGTGTGTGTGTGTGTGTGTGTGTGTGTGTGTGTGTGTGTGTGTGTGTGTGTGTGTGGTGTGTGTGTGTCTGTGTGTGTGTGTGTGTGTGTGTGTGTGTGTGTGTGTGTGTGTGTGTGTGCGCATATCTGTCTAGTAGAGCAAAAGACACAAACAAAGTGAGGACTCAAAAAAAAAAAAAAAAACATAGCTCCAAAGTGCTACCGGATGTCAAAATAGTCCACTTTGTCTCTGTAACAGGTACTTTATTTTACTTTATTTGTTCCACCAAAGAAATTAGTGTCACCACAACAATTTTAGACACCTCATTAGTTTTTATGCAGATGAGACGCTGCTATGGCATTCATTAAAACTATAGACTGTATAAAATAAGGACGGAGTCTCCATGACGTCACTCAAAGGCTTCTTCGGCTTAACTCCAAGCCCCTAGGAAGAGCGTCGGGCTGTGAAGCAAATTTCCGTAGCTTCCAAACAGCAGTGCTACAACTTTCGTGTCCGTCACATGATTCCATTGGGCCCAAAAAACTTTTTCCCATAGACTTATATTGGTAAAGAGACATCTGTAACTCAGTGGTTAAATCAACTTCCCAGTACAAACACTTAAATAGTCCTTATTTAAAGCATTAGATACTAACATTTGTAAAGCTGAATCCAGAGTTTTTTCCCTTCCTCTGTTCATGTCAATAGGAACCAGAGACCGAGGGCTGGGAGGCGGAGTTAAAGGAAACACTGCTGCGACTGCTCTATGGGCCCAAAGATCGCCAGAAAATCCGAGTACTTTATCACTCGGCAGTCGAGCCATTTTGGCTTCATGCGCCACTGAGCACCTCTCATAGGAATGAAAAGATGCCCATCTCCATCCATTCATGCTCAACTCCCAACTAATGCAAAAATGGCCAGAGAGAAAGTGACAGTATGCTGACATCATAACAGCAACATTATGTCAGTATCAATGTCTGTATGTGTAGAATATGTCACAGACATGAAAAAAGTAAAGATGTATTTTTAAATCTACACTTCCTGCCTTTTTTTTCCTGTGGACAAAATTCCTTCATTTGTTAACACAAGGCTTTTATTTTGAAATATAAAGTGTGGTAGGAAATACAGTGACTTGCATGGCTCCATGAATGAATAAAGTACGGGATTTTAATTGTATTATTTACAAATGAGCACACACTTCTTAACCTTTTTCTATCTAAAACAAATATAAATGACATTTATAATGAAATGAAATGGCTATTATGAAAGGCAAACTATTATGTAGAAAGCAGAAACGCGGAAACGCTGCCGATGTGGAGAATCCACGAGTGGGACAGCAGCAGTGCAGGGAGGCAGCCGTCACTCACCCCTGTACAGTTGTAATGAACGGGGATGTTAGCAGAGACAAAATACTGGGTGAAAGCATGTTTATTTCTGCTCTAAAATTTAAACATTTTAACACGGGGGTCTATGGGGATTGACTCACTTTTGGAGGCAGCCTCAAGTGGCCATTTATTGAACTGCAGTTTGTGGCACGTCAGTGTTGGCTTAATTTCATACCACCGGATGTTGACGCTTGATTAGACCCGTATCAGCTATGGTAGAGGACTGTATAACTGCTGATAAGGGTTATATAGTCAGTAGTCCCTCCAGCCTAACTGAAAGAAAACCTAAGTTTGTATTGTCATGTAAGGTAAGACTGAGCCCAACTATTGACTTAAAATTCACAACAGTGTTATGGAAACTTTGATTTGTATAACTTTCCACTGTGCACAGCACATCCGCAGTAGTCTCTTCTGTTCTACTTTGCCTTTTTCATCCTAGAAATCTTTCCAAACTACAGTCTATTGTGCTTCAAAACAACTACTAGAATTGATTATACATGCTTCGGTCTGTCTTGGCTGTCGGCGCTGCAGAAATTACAGCTGCTTCAGAATGCCACAGCAAGGCCTTTTATGTAGAAACAGCCGCGGGGCGCATTTCGCCCCTATTCTTGATTTTTGTGGCACTGAATGCTGGTGAAATGTAATGTTGATTTGAAGATTCTGTTAAACTGCATGTCTGTCTGCAATCAGGCTCCTACGCTTATGTTTGTGCTTTACATACTGGACAAGTTTTCCCTGCTATTCATCAGTGAAGTTTCAGGATCAGAGAGTCTTTGCTGTTGTGGCCTTCAGGGTCTAGTTGCCTTTAGGTTGGTCAGACTGTTTTAGAGTGCATCTGAGCACCTATTTGTACAAAGTGGTGTTTTATCGATGACTGTGTGAAGTCTGATGTGAAGTTGGCTTTATTGAATTGAGGGGTACTTTGTGACACTCGCTATATAAAGACACACAAATGCATTTTACCTTTTACTGTACCCTAGAACAACAAATGTAAATCTTTCTTATGAAATGCCTGTAGTAGAATTACTGTTTTATCAATAAGTAAGAGCAGCAAAACAGACTTCTATTTACTTGAAAACAGACACACACACACACATTATGTATGGCTCTCAAGGTTGACAAGATAAAAGCTCTATGAGAATAACATTTCACTGCTTCTTCAGTTTTTTTCCACTTTCTCCGTGTTATGCGCATTGATTTTGTTTTCAGACCGCATCCATATTTCAGACGCCGCTTCATTCCCTTCAGAAATATAGGCTGTTTGTTCACCTTTAGAGGGTTTTAAATGTAGCTCCGTGTTGGCCTCATACACAATGAGACTGTCGCTGCATTTCATCGAAATTGTCCTTTCAAAGGGAGGGGATGCACTGACGTATTATTTGGCATGTCATTCAGGTAGTGTGAGAACTGTGTCACATCGTTGTGTCTGATACTTTGACGAGGGCCTTCGCCATTCTGCTCTGTCAATATAGGGCAGATCCACCGGGGGAACGGGCTGAATACATGAGCTGTTTGGAGGAGAGGCTTTTCATGTGCTGACCCACTCTGGGGTTTTCTCAATTCTGTTTGTGTCACAGAGATATGCAGTGTGTGTGTGTTTGCTTGTGTGTGTGTGTAAGGGTCAACAAAGACTGATGATAGGCTGACGTAACAAGGCCCAATGCTGAGAATAAATAGGAGGTTGGCCTGACTGTCAGATCAGCTTCGATTAATGTACAGAAGCTCTATTGATGTTGTTGTTGTTGTGGTTGATGTTGGTGGTGGTGGTGTGCTTATGTGTGCTGAATACATATATCCAAGTGATGTGTAAGTAAACTGGTTCTGTAGTGTATCATTTCTTTCTTTCCTCTATCTCCTCCAATTTATCTGTGACCTTTTTTTTTAAATTTCTTGAAATTTAAAAGAAAATTGTTTAATTTAAAAGAACAATTTTGGGGGATCTATCAGCACTGTCGCCTCAGAGCAAGAGGGTCGCAGGGTCGCAGAATCCGGCTTGGCGTTTTTATGTGTGGAGTTTGCATGTTCTCTACGGGTTTTCTCCGGGTTCTCCGGCTTCCTCCCACAGTCCAAAGACATGCAGGTTAATTGATGACTCTAAATTGCCCATAGGGGTGAATGTGAGCGTGAATGGTTGTCTGTCTCTATGTGCCCTGCGATGGACTGGCGACCTGTCCAGGGTGAACCCCGCATTCGCCCTGTACCCCGCCTTCGCCTTCGCCCCCTGCGACCCCTAACAGGATAAGTGGTTGCAGATGGATGAATGTTTTCATTAGTATATAATCACCTGAAACTAAGAACTGTTGTGTTTTAGAATGAGCCCTTCATATCTACTGTACACAGGGAGCAGGTCCTCTTCAGAGTCCACCATGTTGCTCCGACATGTTTCTACAGTAGCCCAGAACGAATAAACCAAACACTGGCTCTATAGAGAGACTTTTGCAGACCGCCCTAGTTCTCAAACGCTTGTGAAACTGGTACCGCCAACCACCGTCTGACTTCCAATGCTCCTGAAGTAGTGTTTTTATGGTAAAGATGACCTGAGCGAGGTGAAAGGCATTACCACTGTTTTGCACTCGGGGGCTCACATTACCACAGTCTTGGAAATAGAGGAGTGAGCAGAGGGGTATTCAGCTGGTTGCAAGTATGTAATATTAATGTATAAAACCCAAAATAGTCCATGAAATAAGGAAAAATCCCACAACATGATCCATTATTCATATCCAACATCTTTTTTTTAGTTATTGTCAGACAGATGTCGCTGTTTGTTGTGTTTAGGGTGTGTGTGTGTGTGTGTGTGTGTGTGTGTGTGTGTGTGTGTGTGTGTGTGTGTGTGTGTGTGTAGTAGTGTGGCAGCAGCACCGTCCCATGGCACTGAAATAAAGAAGATGGAGACAGACAGCAGCACTGCACTGCTTCGAATACCTTCAGATATTTCTCACCGAAGCTTCGAAGCCAGCGAGTCAGGCTGACTGTCTGCAGGCCCCCAGGGCCCAGTAGGGTGGAGGACCCATATATACCAGAGCCTCTGTGTGAATCAGCAGTAAGATATCACATTGCAGAGTGAAAAAAAGCAAAACGTCTTTCTGAGAAACTGAAGAAATAACCCAAATATTCTCTTTGAAGTTGGCAATAAGAATGAAGCCATTGTGACACCTTCAAAGGGCTGGTGTGGGTTTGTCCCCTCAGGTTACAACAGGCCTTCTGCTCTGTCGTGACACCGTGCAATCTGGTTAACTTTGACTCTGCAGGATGAAATACAGAAGTCTACACCTGTGTGGCCACTTGACCACCAAAGTGAGGAATCCTTTTTACACATCCACACCCAGGGGACCATCCGCTCATAATTCGTCTGTGACTTAGCAGGACTCTGGTGCATAATCAGCTGCTCATTTGCATTCTGTAACCATTTGTCTCTTCGCTTTCTATTACCGGAACATTCTCTGAGCCGTCTCTTCACAAAAGGACCTCATTTACTGTAAACAGCAGTGATCAGCTTGCCGCAGGGCCCACAACAACTTTTGTGAATGTCTGGACATAAAAATATGGGTGTGAACTCTTCTTTCTTTGAGAAAATGTGGGTATTCGGTGAAAAACCAATGACAATTAGCCATACACACAGTATCTGAGACTTTCTCATGTAAAACAGTGGTACTAGAGAGATGAAAAGCTGTGTGACTTTATGGAGGCTGTGATTGTTGATACGGATAAACTGTGCAGAGTGTTTACTGTGTTGTTTATTGGTCGCCGTGTTCGCCAAGTGCTGTTATCTCAGCCTGTATGGCGCTTACTTGGCCTCCGTTGTCCCACACTAGGTTTCAGTCAGTAGATAAGTATGGGAGCTGGAGAAGTAGGGAAGAGAGAGACCACGGAGGAGGGGAAAGATGAAAAAAAGAAAAAAAAATGAGAGAACACTTGTGTTGTTTCACAGCTCACAATGACCTCACTGTTTGACAAGTGAGATGGGAGGGAGCAGATGAGAAGTGACGATGATGCTGTGACGTACTCTAAATGGTTAATAAGCCCAGCAAAGGGAGATGAGAGTGGGGGGCGTCAGGCATTATAGAGGATGTAGGGAGGAGTGGATGGTCAGTTATGTGGGTAACGGGGTATGTTAGAAATGTGTGGCCTCCTGAAAATGCAGCATAGTAGCCTCCTCTGCATGTGGTCGCTGTGAAACATCCCGGATGACATTTAAACGTGATTTTCTACAGAATAAATTGCATGCAATTATTTCAATTTTCCATGTGTAGTAATCAGGCAGCATTTCCTTCCACTTGTTTGATTCAGCCCACACACACACACACACACACACACACACACACACGCACACACACACACACACTCTCTCTCACATACTTGCACACACACAAAGATGCCCCTTATCTTCCCAGCCTCCCTTTGTGTCTGTCCTGGTGAATAAACAATAACTCATCTTTGTGACAATAAAAGTTGACACTCCGCCCTTCCAGCGAGCATCTATTCACGATGAATGGCCCTCAGCACAATGAAGGAGCGCCACACGCTCGGCCCGTCCCCTCCTCTCTTCCTACTAACAGCGTCTCTGCCACCGCTCTGCCCCCTCCTCCTCCCACAATCCTTTCCCCATCCCCTTCTCGCTTTCTGGAGTTAAATTCAAATCGCACAGGCTGCTTGATGAATCCATTGTTACCAAAGCACTTCACAGAGAGAGCTAAATGCGGGCTGAATTTAATGGGGGCTCAGGTCCAAATAGCTTTCAAAAGGCTGCTCTTCTTCAGCTCCTCTTATTGCTCGTGTTCATCCCTAGCTTTTCCTTTTTGCTTTCTTTCTTGTATACTCCATCTCCCACTCGCTCCGTTTCTTTTCTCCTCCCCTCAGGGCTTAGATAAATGCTCTTTCTACCTCTTCCTCCTCTTCTAATGAAGACTCCCTCCATCTCTCTCTGTCTGACGTCTTTCATCTTTTCTTGTTTTCTGTGTTTTTTTATCCGTCACGTTGCACATCTTCTCCCGCGTCCTCCGTCTCTTGCTACCTCTGTTTTCCCTTTCTCCTTCTGTCAACGCAAATTACCTCTCCTCTCAGTCTCCCTCCCTTCCCCAACGCAGCGCCGTCTCCATTCTTACGTCTCCCTCGTCGGCCTCCATCACCCATTCGCGTTCTCTTTTTCCTTCTCTTCTCCCACTCATCTGTCCCTCCATCCCTCCTTCACTCGTCCGTGAGCTGCGGGGTTTCTACGGTCCCCCAGGGTGTGTTTGGTGTCACGGTGAAGCTTGTCTTGTCACCGCAGGCAGCTTTCATCACTGCTGGCTTTAAAGGAGCACACACACACACACACACACACACACACACACACACACACAGACACACATTTTAAGATGCTGAATCGAAGCAGCATGGGGGGTTGATCTCTTGGGGACAATTTTGGCCTAAGGGCTGTGACATTATCAAAGGGCTCTTTTGAATGCAGTAAGCTCGTGGTTGTGTGTGTGTGTGTGTGTGTGTGTGTTTGTGTGTGTGTCCATGCTATGAGTGCACACTGGACTATTAGCTGTTTTAATTTGCATTAGCCTGCTCCCTGCCTGTGCCGGAGCGTATGTCCCTGTACTGTAGTATGTTGAAGGGAACTATCAGACAGCCACTACATTTCTTCTGTGGGTGGCTATAATTTGTTTGCGTGTGTGTGTCCCTGTGCTCCGATATTATACAGGAGCTATCACTTTGAATTGTGGTTCGTCTTTGTGCAGGTCCTCCCCTCTCCTGTCCTCTCTTTGAACTCTGCTCCAGCATTCACCACAACAACTGCCGGACACAAGGACCATACCAATGAGATTCTGGGAACACATGCACGCACAAGGTTGTCTGTTCTCATTGATTTTCAGCAAAAAAAAAAAAAAACAACAAAAAAACGCAGAGCTTCATTGAAAGGAACTGATTTTGAGAGTAAATGCTCCCACGCACCAAAATGTTGCACTGCTTCCTGCTACCAGAGGAAGCCATTCATTGCAGTTTCCAGCAAACCAAGGTCCTCCTGTGGCAAAGACAACTCTGAATACAATTCTGCTAATAGATGGAGAAGCGAACATGAGGAGATGCTGATTATGCTGCACATCAGCCCTCCAACAGCCCCTGGAAGTAATAAACAATAATACAATAAGAGAACAAAACAAATATTGATTCTGCAAATGTTTTCCCCCAAGAGTTTTTTGCATTCTTAATATTTTCTCTTATTTGGAAAAAAAAAAAACAAAGTAAGGAAAATAAATCTTGGAATAATGGTAAAATAACGAGCCCCCAACAATCAGCATATAGACGTGTATTAGATACGGACACGGCACATACAAGAGCAACTACACACCGGACAGTGATGAAAGCCAGATAATTGCGTCATGTGGAGGAGATGAAACACCGGACACAAAGACAGAAAGACGGAGAGATAGTGTAACAGATTATGAATACCCAGCAAGAAGCAGAATGTGACCAACAGATAAGAAACGGCATGATGCAAGATGACAGGAAGAAGGACGGGGGGGAGTGTAGAAGGGAGTGGCAGCGGGAGAAAAAGGATGGAGTCAAGGAGAGGTAACATGATGGAGGTGGAGGTGGAGGTGGTGAGGCAGGAAGAGGGTGTAGGGTATTGAACGAGAATAACAGAGGAAGGAAGAGAGAGAGAGAGGAAGAGGGGAAGGGGGGCTGGTGAGGCGATGAGGCGAAAAAGCACAGCACACCAGGGAGAGATAGAAATGATGGAAGGATGGCAGCTGAGGCACAGGGACAGACGGATAGAGACACAGTGATGGAGGAGGGCAGAGCAGAGGGAGGGATGGAGTGACACAAAAAGCTGGAGGTTTTCAGTGTTTCCCGCTGACTGAAATGATGACATGGTAACATAATAACATAGCTTGTAGCCAGAGTTCCTCACACTTGTGCACATTACATTTTTATTCACATAAGGGGCCACAGAAGGAACGGAGCCGCTAGTACCATAATTATATATCATTTTGTCACTGCTGTAAATGTTGTTTTTAATGACATCCTCCCTGTTCCTCAACTTAGAAACACTGTGGTTTCTAAAGTAAACTCCGGGGTTTTGTTATGGTCACCTTTTTAATGCAAAAATCGACTGTTTGTAATGCACTGGTCAGTTTTGAGATTTGGGGCTATTTTGCTCCCATAACATGTCTTTTTCAGACAAGTGCAAAGAAAACATCCACTATATTATACTACACTATTTGTGTGTGTAGATTTCTCATAAATTCACCAAAAGTTAGCATTAGATCATACAGCATTTGCATATTTAAATAAGATTTCAGATAATTTGCAATTAGGGCTGTCAATCGATTAATCACATTTTTTAACACTTGAAAATGTGCTTTAGAGGGAGTTTTGTTAATTATTTAACTGTCTTATCAACATGGGAGTGGGCAACTCATGCTTGCTTTATGTTAAATATACTTAAACATGATTTTCTAGAGCGTCAGTACTTCAAAATCAAAAAGTATCTAAGAGACGCTGACTGCACACAGTATCATCCAAGTTTATAGTCTTGACTGGACCAGTGGACCAATAGTATTTCTGAAATAATCCAATCATTATAGTTACTCTAAAACATATAATAATATAAATTTGATTATGATATTTATGTGTTACTCTAGGACTGTCAAAGTCTACAAGATAATGTGTTAATGCAAATTCGTTTTAATGCCACTAATTTCTTTAATACAACTTTTGATTTTTAGTTTTAAAGCCTGAGTGACGATACCGGCATGATGTGAAACCAGAAAACCTGAGGGATCCATTGGTACCAACCATGTCATTCCAGCTTGTCACAAGCTGGCAAGGATGGATGAATAACGCTCCAAACTTGCGCTAAACTTTAGCACGGCCATTTTCAAAGGGGTCCGTTGACCTTTGACCTCTAGATATGTGAATGTAAATGGGTTCTCTGGGTACCCACCAGTCTCCTCTTTACAGACATGCCCACTTTATGATAATCACAGTTTGGGGGAAGTCATTGTCAAGTCAGCACTCTGACACACTGACAGCTGTTGTTGCCTGTTGGGCTGCAGTTTGCATGTTGTGATTTGAGCATATTTTTATGCTAAATGCAGAACCTGTGAGGGTTTCTGGACAATATTAGTCATTGTTTTATGTTGTTAATTGATTTCCAATAATAATTATATACATGTATTTGCATAAAGCAGCATATTTGCCCACTCCAAATCTCCCTTTAAGGCACATTTTGAACAGATAAAAAAGGAGCAAAACTTGCGATTAACGATGGACAATCATGCGATTAATCCTGATTAAATATTTTAATCAAGTGGCAGCCCTGATATGTAAAACTGAATTTCCCCACTGTGGGACTAATAAAGGAATATCTTCTTCTTCTTCTTCTTCTTCTATGTTTTAATTTACAGCTGCAACGATGAGTTGACTAATCAATTAGTCCATCGACAGAAAAAAAAGTTTCTAGTATGTAGATTAATTAAAGTCATTTTTAATGCAAAAATGTCACAATATGCTGTTTTATGTTTGTTCTATGGAGAATCGTGATTAATCACAATTAAATATTTTAATAGACTGACAGCCCTATGTTTTATGTTTTTTTTTCTTATTTTAGTAATATGCACTCAATCACTGGGAACATTTCCTCTTACCTAAAAGAAGAGCAAAAATAAGAAAACGTTGGATCCCAGTGGGTACTAGGTGGGTACTAACAAATCATGGATACGAACAAAAATACGCTTATGTTACTTCCTGAATGAGGCCCATTGTTTTTGCAGAATATGAACAGAATGTGTACACAGGAGCAGAAAATAGGTACAGTATGGAATTAAAGAGAGAGGGAATCAGAAAGGGTGTGTGTAAGACACAGATAGAGTAAGGCTGGTAGTATGCCAGAGGATTATCAGGCTGATTTACAGCAGATTTGCCCACCCAGACAATTGGATCAAAGGCTTGATGGAGACCAGTGGTCAGCCTAAATTCATCTGGTAGAGTGAGGGATTCAATTTCAGCGAACCCTGTGAAGCTACCCCAATAATGTCTGATAATTATAACCCAACATCTGCACAGATCCGCATCAAATCCTGTCACAGATTCAGCCCTTCAGCAGATACAACAGCATAACCAGCAAGAGGATGTTTTCTTCTTCTGTGAGGTGAGGCTGAGCATGCCGAGTCTTATCCTCTGCCTCCATTGTTGTTTTGACTGGAGGTTTCTTTGGATCAAGTGAGTTCTTGTGAGATTATAGGTCCCAAAGTCAGTGTCACATTTCAGTTTTATTGCTAGCAGATAATACTGTTGTTTATTTGAGTTTGCGTTTCTGTCCTTTATATTTTTCCCTGTGGTGTATTAAAACTAAATAGTTCATTTTTCCATCATCAGAAGATACCGTTTTTGCCACCAATTTTTACTCCACTTGAAAAATAACTTTCAACACACTTGAAAATTGCCTTAGACAGAAAATCCATCACAGTACAAGAAAAAATGAAGCCTTGATTTGGTCTTGTTCGAGTTGTGTTTTATCATTATCTCATTGTGCCAGAGAGTCCCCAGGTCGAATGCTTTCATATCACCGTGTTACGTTGCGCTCTGCTTACTGTCAATCACCTGAAACCAACGAGAAGAAATAAAATTCTCTGGCGGGACATAATCCCTCTCAATACATGTTGCAATACGAACACTGTCACAATCTAAAATACCGTCACAGCCGTCTTGTTATTGGAAGCATCTTTGCTGGCCGGGATAACAAGTATATTTCAAGGTAGATGTGATAGGACGATGTGTAGAAAACAATGACGATTAAAAAAGAAAGAGAAAATGTCAAGAAAATCTCTCTCTGCAATGCAAATGTTTTTGGAAATATGTAAACTAGAGGAAGAAATGCATAAATATCTGTAACCTGTAAATGACACCAGTATTTATATTTGTGGTATCTCATCTTTCTCCAGTCTGTCAGACTGACAGAAAATATAGTTGGTGGTTACTGTATGTTTATCTGATATATCTGCTGAATAGCTTTAAAGTCATAGAGTGCCTCCCACACACACACACACACACACACAATGAAGTTCGAGTGCTTTGACATCAATAACTGTGTCAGAAGAACATAACAGACCAGAGTGAGAAGCCTGACAGAGAAAGAGAGGAAGGTGTGTGCTGGTGACATTGAAGCCTTATTGACTTCCCCTCCCTTCCCCCTCCATCTCCTCTTGATCAGTTTTCCCAGGGGAGCAACTCACCTGATTGGCTGCCTGTCGGGGGCAGGCGACTCAGGTTCAGAGGTGAGCGTGTGTCCTGATAGGCGGTTGCTAGGCGATGGCTGTTAGTATGAGGAGCAGGGTGTGGAGGAAGGACCTGCTGTGACGGAGTGTAACAACGGCTGTGCCTGGAATTATTCACTGCTCACAATATGTGAGGCGGACTATATAGTGAGTTTCCCATTTTGTGGTGCTGTCTGAATCTACAGTGAGAATTATTATACCCTATATACTGAACTCAAAGTATCCCACAATGCATCGTGGAAAGTAGTGGTCATAAATTCATTTTAGCACCACTAATTATAACACATTAGCACAACTTTTTAGGTAGTCACAGGCTCAGTTTTAAAGCTACAGTGGAGATAGCTTATGTGTGTGATAGCTTATCTTGAAGGAAGCTAAGTAACACTGCGAACGTACACTGAATTTTGGCGAGGAAAACTGTCATGGCCATTTTCAAAGGGGTCCCTTGATCTCTGACCTCCAGATATGTGAATGAAAACGTGTTCTGTGAGTACCCACCAGTCTCCCCTTTACAGACATGCCCACTTTATGATAATGCAGAGCAGAGCATGCAGTTTGAGGCAAGTCATAGTCAAGTCAGCACACTCATACACTGACAGCTGTTGTTGCCTGTTGGCCTGCAATTTGTTTGAGCATATTTTTCATGTTAAATTCTGTACCTCTGAGGGTTTATGGACAATATTTGTCATTGTTTTGGGTTGCCAATTGATTTCCACTAATAAATATATACATAAGAGTATTAAATACTTGACAAATCTTCCTTTAAGGTAAAAATGTGTGATTAATTTGTGATTAACTATGGACAGTCAAGCAATTAATTGCGATTAAATCTTTTAATTGATTGAAAATACGCTTATTGCCCCTCATTCACAATGACCGGTAATTCTTACCTTTCACAATAAAAGCCCTAGCCCTGCATCACTGCTTACCACTCATAACTCAAAATGACTTACAATTTCTATTCCTCACACACAGGAATGCATGTCAGTATTTATTATGGATGGTGTACCAGCAGACTTTGATCTGGCACATTTTAACTGTGCGACAGCAATGACGTAATTAACGACGCTGAGAAAAAGACTAAAGTAGTGTCTATTACTACTATTAGTATTATTATTATTTTGCTGATGAGCTCAGTATATAGTCCTGGACAGTGAGAGGGGAGGAGTGAATGATCTTGGACAAAGCCAGCGTCTGTGTGATGCTGTGTGGGGTTGCGTGCGTGAGTGCGTGCGTGTGCGTGCTCGCTCGCTCGCTCGCTCTTTTATGCATTTACATGCATGAGTGTGTTTGCACTGTGTTAGTTGCATCCCAAAATAACTCCATGATTGAACTGCACAGTTGCACATGTATCAATTAAATGGTGTGTGTGTGTGTGTGTGTGTGTGTGTGTGTGTGTGTGTGTGTGTGTGTGTGTGTGTGTGTGTGTGAGAGAGAGAGAGGATGGCCTCCTGCAGGCAGAGCAATGTAATAACTATCATTACCAAACCATGGGCTGAAGCTTACTTATGCAAACATGCTGTCAGTTATGAAGGGTTTCCTCAGGTCATGTAATAAAACTGGAACCCCTCCATCTACATCACTCTAACACACACACACACACACACACACACACACACACACACACACACACACAGAGCTTGGATCTATGTATGGATGTGCAGGCCCCACGTAGTGTCTTATTAGGCCTGTTTGTGACTGTTGCAGCTTAATTTGGTCCCCTGCTGGGGGTGTTATTCTCTTCATTAGAATAACCAACAGGTGTACTGGGAGCCTCACAGATAAAACACTGCCTGATAGCAGCAGCGTTACAAGCATTAGTCATGCTCGTTGAGGTCTAATTCTTCTTCTTCTTGTGGTTAGTCTTTAAAAGGTCTCAAACCCCCCAAACTCCCTCAACCATCCGTGCTACTGAAGTGAAGCTGAATGAATTGTGAAATCTGGTGTTTTTTCAAAAAAGGAGGCGAGAGGTGTACCATAAAATTCAGGCTGGTTAATTGCTCTGAGCTACTTCAGCTCATTTGTTGGCTCTCTCTGTTGTGGCTTTTCAGACTCTCCGTCCACTTTAAGTCATCCAGGAGTAAATAGAGGAATGTGGGTGTGTGTGCATGCTTGTGTGTTCAGAGGGGCACGGTGCGCTGTTGGCTTGTTAAAGCCATCTGAACAAGTATTTGCTTGTTAAAGGCAAACAGCGCCCGGTAGCCCGCTACACAATAAACGAGGGACAGAATATCTATGATGAATGATATATTTTTTCTGTCACTTTGGCACGAGAGGGATGGAGGCCGACCCGTCTTTTGCTCATCTCGGCCCCGGCTGTGATCTGCTGAGTCTGATTGACAGCCCTTATAAAAGGTAGAGGGAAATAGAGATTTGACAGCTTTCATATTACTTTTCCTTTTTTTTTTAAATCATTGAATAATATAATAATAATATAATAATCAATCAAAAGTCCAGTTGAAAAACAATTAGCAAATTGGAGACTTTGTTCAGGTCTGTTGATGTATGTAAACATTTAATCCTCTCTGCTTATTAAAAGTTTTATTAATATTTTGTAGGTATGGAAACTAATTATTCCTACAGAGTTGTGACTGATTGGTATGTGTGTGTATTGGCAGCTGTACATTCATTGCTCAGTCCAGTGCAAGATGAGGAAAACGTATAAAAAGCATGACATTACAAGGACTTTCTGCGTGTCGTGACAACATATGTTAGCATTTTTTGCATGTCATTTGTAAGCATGTAATTTTTACACCATACAACAAAATGGTGGCAGTTAGGTTTAGGCAACAAAACCACAGTTATGTTTAGGTAAAACATCATGATGTGGCTTAAAATAAGTATGTAAACTAAGTAAAATATGTACGGAAACGACAGAAAAACAGACACGCCAAGCGCCGTGTCATTTGTAGTAGTCCGTGTGTCTTGATTGTGCCCAGGGCAAGATCTCCGAAATTGTTTTTGATGTCAAAGAAAATTAGGAAGATAAAAAAAAGTCATTTGACTCTGAAATGCTATACAAAGCTTTCACAAATATGTATTTTTGAGGAATTATTCCAGCAGATTATTTGTATGTAAGAGGCCTCGTGTTCCCACGGTGATGGCGGCCCTGGTTAGAGCTGGAGGATGTGATGAAGAAGGGAGGAGAAGAGGAGCAAAGGGCTCAGGATCAGGGTCATCTGTGTGGAGGCAGTGATAGGTGCCTTGAACATGCTGTTCAGCACAGTAACACTACTGATGTATGTGGACAGCGTTGTGTTAGCGCGGGAGGGATGGAGAAAAAATAGGCTGCATTTGATACCTTTTGCTAATCTGATGTCAGCAAAAGAAACTTTGAACACAAAGAATGTCACCCTTGTTTTTCTCCTCAGATGGGGGAAAAAAACATGAAAATAGAGAAATAACAAAGCCTCAAAAACAACAACAACAAAGAAAGAGCTGAAAAGAATCAAATCAAAAGCCATGAGACGGTTCATGTTTCTGGACTTGAGACAGCAGTGGCAGGAAGACAGATGGTAGGAAGGAGAGCAAAGTTATAGCCTGAAGAAAAGTGATAAACGTGTTCTGATCCAATAATTCACACTTGCCTTTTCTATCAGTAATCATTACTTTAATCCATTCTACCAAGCTCTGCCTCGTAAAGCACAATTAGTAGCCTCATCATGTGTCACGATTGGTGCGATCGTCATTTGTCTGCATTGATCATCATTTGTCTGATATGATCATTTAACAGTGATGTGGGGAGCTGAAATGACGGTGGATGCTCAAGTACCACTTTATTTGTAGAGCGCAAAGTCATATAAAAGCAATTCAAAGTGCTGCACAGAGTGTTAAACAGTGGAAAATAACTTAAAATGGGGCTGCAGCTAACGATTATTTTCATTCTCGATTTTAATATGCTGTTCATTTTCAAGATTAATTGTGTGCTCTATAAAATGTCATAAATGAATGAAAAATGTCCATCCCAGTTTCTCAAAGTCCACGGTGATGTCTTTAAATGTCACGTTTTATCCAAATCCCAAAGATATTGAGTTTAATATGATATAAAACAGAGAAAATCAGGAAATCTCCATATTTGAGAGGCTGAAAACAACATTTGTAGCGATTGAGCAAATATCAAAATAGTTGGCGATTATTTTTCTGTTGATTTACTAATTGATTAGTCAACTAAATGTTGCAGCTCTAAATTAAAATATGGTATATACTTATTAGAGCTGTTTAGCAATTAAAATCTATCTATCTATAATCGTGATTAATCGCATGATTATCCATATTTAATTGCAACAAATAACAAGTTAATCACACATTTTTTATCTGTTCAAAATATAACTTCAAGGGAGATTTGTCAAGTATTTAAAACTTTTATCAACATAGGAGTGGACAAATGTGCAAATTATGCAAATAATATATATATATATATATATATATATATATATAGTAGTGGAAATAAATTAACAACACAAACAATAACTAATATTCTCCAAAAACCCTCACAGGTATGGCATTTAGCATAAAAAATATGCTCAAATCATAACATGGTAAACTCAAGCCCAACAACAGCTGACTTGACTATGATTTGCCCCAAACTGCATGTGTTTATCATAAAGTGGACATGTCTGTAAAAGGGGAGACTGGTGGGTACCAATAGAACCCATTTACATTCACCGATCTGGAGGTCAGAGGTCAAGGGACCCCTTTGAAAATGGCCATGGCAGTTTTTCCTCGCCAAAGTTTAGTGCAGGTTTGGAGCGTTATTTAACCTCCTTTGTGACAAGCTAGTAGTAGTATGGATCATGGCTAGTATGATGTTGGCACCGATGGATTTCTTAGGTTTTCTAGGTTCATGTGATGCCAGTATCTTCACTCCAGCTTTAAAACTGAGCCCACTACAACCTAAAAGTTCAACATCATCACAAGTTGCATTAAAACAAATTTGCATTAACATGTTATTGCATTAGCTTTGACAGTCCTAAAAAAATACATGAATACTGTATCATATAATCAAATTTATATTATTATATGTTTAAGAGTAACTATAATGACTGGACCAATTAAGACTATAAAATCCCTTGGATGATACTGTGTGCAGTCAGCATCTGAATGGCTTTTATTCTGCTCTTAGAAGCTGTTTGGTTTTCCTTTTACATGAGTATGAGTGTGACACTCTAGAAAATCATGTTTACGTTAAGTTTATATAACAATAAGCAATAAAGCAAGCGTGATTTGCCCACTATCATGCCCGTTTTTCCTCGCCAAAATTTAGCTCAAGTTTGGAGTGTAATTTACCTCCTTTACGACAAGCTAGTAGGACAAAGTTGGTACCAATGGACTCCTGATGGTTTCTAGTTTCATATGATGCCAGTATGATGCTACAGCAAGTTGCGTTTATACATCAAAGAATTAGCATTATTATCACATAAACTTTGACAGCCATAATACATATATTATTATAATGTACCATATTTACTGTTGTATTGATCATAGACCAAGAGGCTCAAGATGTAGAAGCACTGATCTTCAAATAAGACCTCACAATCCTCAGTAAAGTGGGGAGAAAAAAAGGTAAAATTCAAATAGATATAGAGAGACAAAAGTTGACAGAGATAAAGAGAGAGAGAGAAAGGGAAGCAGAAAGACATAAAATGAGGCGGACTGCTGTCAGAGTCACCTTGTAGGAACAGGAAGTGAGGATCCCAGCGAGGGATGTTTGGTACAAGTCGGACTAAAGAGAGGAGGACTGGGGTGGAGAAAAAGAAGGTAGGCTGATGAAAGAGGAGGAACGTTAGAGAAGAGCTCTGACATATTGTCATTAGGAAAGACAGCTGCCTTTTTCCACGGTATCCTCTAATCTATAATCCACACACACTCACAGGCGTGCACGCTTTTCATTTTTCACTAAATACTGTAGTCTCATCAAAACTGAGATCTCTGTTTCACGAGAAACTTCTGCAAATACAAGTGACAATGAAAATGCTCTAATTTAATAATGTGTTCAGTCAACATGCACTTTAAAAAAAAAGCAATTACTAAAATTCCTGGAAAATGTGAGAGGAGGGGAGATTTTAATTTCACAGTGCTTTGCAGTCAGTTTTGTTTACAAGCTGCAGAAGCCAGTCATGTTTACAATTTATGCACATTATGTTTAACTGGAATGGGATTTGTAAACCATAATTATTGGACTTACAAAAAAAGAATAAAAAGACAGTAGAGATGTGAACTACATGGACAGCTTCGAGAGAAACGTTCAAAACAAGGAGGCATCTTTTTATATGAACCAGTAATACCCACATGTGGGCACAGAGGAATGCAAACATAGGACAAGACTGGATTTTTATCAACTTAATATGATACTCACATACCATACTGCATGTATGTTTAAATATTGGAAGCTTTACCTTCTGTCACTGTAAAAGGTGTACTCAGACATTTTCTATAGGCGGCGTGTTTGCATACAAAGTCAAAGCAAAGATGGGAGTTGGCATGATTGGCTGATTGATTGATTGTGGGAGTGTGAACTTGGACGAAGACACAAAAAGATGTTTTAACTTGAACAAAAAATGTACGTCTCTCCCATGAATCTACTTCATAAACATGTGGAATTAGGGGAAAAAGTAGAGACTGTGGGGAAATGACACAACAAAGAACTGGAGTTGGTGATTTCTGAGATCAGTCTGTTGGTGCCTTGAAATAGCATGAACTCGTGTTTACGACATGGGAAGTCGTGATATGCGTTGCGTTCAAGTGGTTAAGTTGTGAAGAATGCTGCTAAGCAACAGCAATATTAACGTTACTGTCTAGTCTAGAAGCCACAGAGGCAGTTTAGCAAGTTAGCTAGTGAGTAACATAATGCAGGAAATGCAAAGGCATAATGACAGAGGAGAAAGACGAGGTCGTTGAGAATATCAACATTTTCCTGACATAAAATTACCAAGAAAAACAGCATATGACTAGAAATACAATATACTGTACAATATTAACTTATTATACACCGATAAATGAACGTCTATGGGCTCGTCCATTTCTCACAATGTCAACAAACACGTCACAAGTCGTGAGCTCTGATCTTTCAAAAACTTTCCACTGATGAGGTCGTAAATACGGCCTGAGAGGGGCGTTCGTATGGACCCAACTTGTAAACACGGTAAACACGACCCCATTTGAAGGCACCAAGAGGCTGAGATGTTACAGCTAACATCTGTACAGTTGGTAAATTGACTGCACAACAGTTTTGTGTCCTGGCCAACCCATAGCAGCAGATGTAGCCACTAACGTCACGCCTTGGTTTATATATTTTGGTTTGAGTCCAGCATTTTGCCAGTTGCCATCTTGGTTTTTTGCAACCAGAAGTGATACAAGAGGGTGGAGCTAAGTACAACAGAAAGCCGAATAAGACATTTTTGGGTGATATTAACTAAAATAACTTTCATGAATTGAAAACACACTGTGAAAGGGTTAAAGTTGAAGACCGAACAATGCCGTGGTAGTGACCTGTAACTCGTAAGGTAACTAATGCCCTAAAACATGCCCTGCTTGTTTACTGAGGTGATAAATAAAGTGAGAAGTAGGGTCATTTTATCAGACTTTTATACAATTGGACTTCTTTTTGTGCTCACATTGTCTCTGCCTTCCTACAGCTGGCATCCACCGTGCATCATCTTCTTTTACACCTTCAAACACCTCCACAGCACACATAATAAACAGTATTATAATTAAACCCGGGACTGCTCGCACCTGAAGCGTGAATCATACCCCTAGACTGTGTTTGTCAACCCATTTTTCACGAACTACCTCTGGGAATGTGACAAGGAAGGGAGTCCATGAGAGGTAATATTTAAAACAGTTTATTAAAGCTAAGGTCAGCACAAAACCAACAATGGAGTGGGTAGATCAGTAATATCAGCAATGAAAGCAGTGCATGGATGTGTGATATGTGTGCTGTGGAGGTGTAAAAGAAGATGGTGGCAGCTGCAGGGAGGGAGAGACAGGGTGAGCACAGGGGCCAACATTTATAGCTCAAAGGTAGGGATGTTAATAATTAACCGTTTAACCGATAACATTAAGCATTTTAACCGATTAGTGCTAGCAGTTAAAAGTTATAGTTATAGTGATAACAGTTAACAGAAATATTAATAATTAAATAAAAAGTGAAGAAAAACTCAGAGGAGCGTCACTTTAAGGAGCAACGCTAGTCCACCTTAAGAGAGAGCCGGCGCAGATACAGGAAGTTGGCTCTGGACCTCCAGCTGAGGAGTTGTAGCTTGTAGCCTCGTAGCATTTATTCACCCACAAACTGTACACACACACTGTCTGCTACAGCTACGTTCACAGCTATAACACCACCAATAAACCCACACTTACTGTCACCACACACACACACACACACACATGCGGCCTGTCGGAAACTCACTAAAGTTACGCTACAGCAGGCACAAAGCCACCGGCGACGCTAGCAGCTGCTAACGTAGCACAAACGCACACACTGTTTGTCAGACAATCGCTATCGTTAATCCGGGCAGACACACATCTGACAACCTGCTAAACTAAGCTAAATGTGCTGTGGTGACTTTTACTGGGAAAGTGGCTGCATGTCTGCGACACTACACACACCTGATACAGTAACTCTCCTGACGGTGAACTGAAGACAGTGAACGCAGCACCATGGCCACTACAGTAACTCTCCTGACGGTGAACTGGAGACAGTGAACGCAGCACCGTGGCCGCTACAGTAACTCTCCTGACGGTGAACTGGAGACAGTGAACGCAGCACCGTGGCCGCTACAGTAACTCTACTGATGGTGAACTGTTGACTCAGTTTGTTGTGCTCATATACTGCAGCTGGTGTACCGCTGCATGTGAAGCACTAATCTTGTGGATTAATGCTTCATAATCGGTTAACGAGGGTCAGTTATTGGTTAAGAAAATTTTCCAAAATTAGTGTCCCTACTCAGGAGCCCAGGTGAGGCCAGGACAGCCTTGAATACAGCAGGCGGGGCGTCACACGGTCCAGCGGTCAAATTCCAAAGAATGACGCTAAGCGAAAATATGCTTCAATCTAAAGAGGCTTCAGTTGTCAGATTTTGCCAAATCTAGCCTCCTAAAAATGACTCTCCCATACAACGACACCACATTGTGAATTTTGTTTCCTGAATTCCTGACAAATATGTTTGCAGTGATAGTCTGTGGAAGTCCACATAGGGAGGTCGGGGTTGTGGATGGGTCACCAATCACCAGACTTTCGTTGTTGTGCCCCATGTGAAACTAAAAGTCACTGTTCACTTATTTTAATCATGATGTTTTTATTTGTTTGGGGTTTTTTTTGTTGACTCAACTTAACAAAATAGTGTTGCAGTGTTTTGTTTCCATTTACGTTCATCACATTTAAAACTGTTTAAAACTGCGACCCTAATCTGTGACAAAACACATTTCCCTTGAAACATAAGAATGCAGTTTAGTTTGGGGCTGTAGCTCGGTGGGTGGAGCGGGTCGTCCTTTAATCAAAGTGTTAGTGGTTCAGTCCCCAGCTCTTCGTGTTTACATGTCAAAGTGTCCTTGAGCGACACACTGAGCCCCTAGTTGCTCCCTGGGTTGCTTTACAGCAGCTCATCACTCTGCAGATGTGTAGGACGGGTTAAATGTAGAGGTCACATTTCATGTATGTACCACTGTGTATATGATGATTGAAATAAAGTTCACGTTTTTTAATTCTGTAGGAGACAGAGATGTCAGATCAAGTAGGGATCCTCATCCAAGCAGTTGCTATTAGTTTTACTGCCGTGGTTGCATTTCGGTAGAGAGCCAGCAATACATAACGTCACCATTTCTGACGGATGTCATCACAAAATGTAAACCCTTCTTTTACTTTTCTTTTTTTGAGTTTTGTACATATAAAAAATGAATTGAATATTAAAATACGTTAATATTTTTTGACAACTAATCCTTAAATTTGGTGTGCTTTCCGTCACGCATTTGTCTCATTTATTACGCACATACAGCGGGTCACATTTTCTGACAACAGCCACTGGAAATGGTGACGTCATGTGCTGCTGGCTCTCCGTGGTCCCAGATATTATCGGTCACAGGTTTTGATGTAACACCGGCAACAAATCTCTGCGTCGAGATCTATCCCCCCGCCACAAATCTGCAAGGAAACAGTGTCCGGGGCAACACTAAAGAGGAAATATTGCACTAAAAAGATTAACTTTGGGAGATGCACACTCTGAATGCTGAAGCATCATATTATCTTTAGCTGGACTTTAGGGATCGCCTCACAGCCAGCGCTGACAGGAGGAATGATTTTAAGATCGACTTATTCGAACGTGTCCTTAACCACAAATACGTACACGCGGATACATGTCACTGTGTGTACAACGAACCATGCACAGACATGCACACCCCATCACAGAGTCAGACAGGCGTGAATGAACTAATTAAACACCACTCTCTTTCTCTGACTCCTGCAAGTCCATAAAACAGTGAATAATCGAGCTGACATACCTACAGTGTATTAACATACTGCAGCTTTAATATGCAGAGAGAGAAAACAGAGTAGAAAGGAGGACGGAGGGGGAGACAGAGGGAGAGGAGGGGGGGGAGATGAAAAAAAATGAAGCAAGAGTGGAATGGGAGCAGATGAGAGGGAGAGAATGGAAAGCAGAAAGAAAGTGGGAGAGAGTGATAGGGAGGCACTGGAGCAAATCAAAGTAAAATTAAGTGCATTTACATATTTAGATGAGCGCTTCTAGTCAGCCTGTCTAATTATTTCATCTCCATTTTTCATTTGCACGCTGTTCAATCCAAAAGCAGCAGGCCATGAGGAAAGTTTCTCCCTCTCTCCTTCCCCGCCATTACTTTATCACATTCACACTTGTCCCCCCTCTCACTCTCTCGGACTCTCCACCCCTCGCAGCAGCCTTTCGTTATCCGGGTCATTACCATACGCTTTTTGTCCGTTCACACTTGTTCTCCCTATCTCCCACACGCCCCCTGCTCCTGCCGTCTCTCGCCATGTTTTATGCATATGAAGACACTGCCCCACATGTGTCCGGAAATGTGTGTGTGTCTGCAGAGGTTCACTGCTTAATGCCCTTTCTACCACCATGTTTTATGCATTGTGTTGTCCTGGCAAAGATAAGTATGTGTATGTCAGTGTCCAGTATACTGTATGTGTGTGCGTGTGCACTCACCCACTATTAAACCTTTCAAATTAGCATGAACCATGTCAGGAGCAGCCAAGCCACGTTAACCTTCTATCACTGATTTTCCCCTTTTCTTTATGCCTTTCTTCACACTCCATAAATCTGTCTTTCTCCTCGCTCCTCTCACAGTCTTTTCTCTCGCCTCACCTCTCTCTGCCTCGCTGCTGCTCATCACTTTGTTTGCATCTTCTTTCTCTCTACATTACTTCCCCTTTGCTCCTATAAATGTCTCCCTGCATCTGTACACCCACACTCAATCTATTAGTGTGTGTGCATGTGTGTGACAGCGCATCCTTGCTTTGAGGATGTGTGTTTCTGGTTAATGTGAGCCTACATGAGTAGGTGCGTTTACGCCGACTCGTGTGCGGCAGCCGGTGTGTGTTTTTCTCCGAGTGCTGTGTCTGTGTTGCACGTATGTGCGTGTGCGAGTGTGTCTGCTGGCATAAAAGGTTGTTATGTGCTTTAGGTGTTAATTGGTTGAGGAGCTTCGTTAATATTCTCCTTGCGAGCCCGCTCGTCAGGAACAGAGCCGGCAAACTGATGAGTGTGTGATTTTCCTCCAGAGAGGGAGAAAGAAAGAGGAAAAAGAGTAACAAGAGTGACTTTAGTGCAAAGACCCTCTGTAAGGTCAGAGTGAGGGAAGAGCAAGAAAAGGATGGGGGGGGCAACAGAGGAGGAGAGAGGGCAAGCGAGGAGAGAGACGGATGAGCAGGGAGGGGTCAGGAGATGGAGGGAGGGAGGGAGGGGAAAGAGAGAGAGATGTGATAAAAAGCCATAAAGGGTCCCATTGAGGCACTGGGTGAAAGGAAAGATTATATCATGCGAGAGGGAAATTATCCCTTTGTTAGGCGTTTGTGAATTGACAGAATGGGGGTGAGGCGGTCTGGCGGGTGCCCCCCGGCGGGGTGGCACATAGCCGCTCAATTTCTAGGCACCCACACTATGCCACAACACAGCGTGGCTGACCTGGTCCAGACCCCGCTTCCAGCTACGCCGAAACGTACAAACCATCCTCCTGCAGCGCGCACACAAATAAAACATCAGAAACTGCGGCCTTGACAGATTCATACGCACATCAATAACACGTCACACACATAATACCTGGAAAGTAAAGAGGCGAGATAGTGAACCAGTGCATGCACATATAGGCACAGTGACAACCTATCTGTCACACCTATCTGTCACACACACACATCGGAGACCAGAGGAGCTTTTCAACATGTGCAGCACGCAAACGTTCAGGAAAAACAAAGAGGGGAGACTGACACCCGCACTGCAAGCAGAGAACACAGCGAGCAGGGAGTCACTGGGAGGTATGATGCCACACGGATAATGAGTGTTAGTCCCAGCAGGTAGCTGTGTAGCATGTGGCTCGCAGAGCACACAGAAACACTCGTTAGGAAGCTCCAACGGTACATTCTCAACCTGGCAGGTAACACTGTTTGCATTTATCTTCCTGAATAAGGGATGACGGAGCTTAGCGCTCTGTTGCATCCCAATGGGGAGGGGGCTTGCATGGTCCTGCATAAAGTAATATGCCTGTAATGCCTTCTCATACTTAAAGCGGGTCTTTCTATGAATGCATGTATGGGAGCAGCAAGGGCCAAGAGCGCATTTACATGTCATGTCTGCATTCAAAAGCTTCTATATACTTAAATGCGTCGTATCCTGCAGGTCTTTTTATCAGAGCAAATGAGAGGCCCTGCAGTTACCTTGAATCCCGCTGCACCTGTCTTGACTGCCAGTGTTACAGATACCATTCACATTATCTTTAACTGTTGCCTTTACTATAACATTTTTGCCTTTTCTATTTCAATAACTCTTAAAGGTGCTATTCAACACACTGATAACATTCAACCATTAGTTGTTGCATTCTCCCTCCCTCGTTCCATTGCATTTATTTCACAAAAGTAGTTGCCAGATGTTATCTCAGCCATTTTTCTGTTTTTTTCAAGACTGACTGGCGACCCAGAGACACCACATGATACCAGCGTCATTATACCATCGGCTCACAAGCCTTGTTAGAAGCGGGAACCAAACGTCAGATATCTCCCACAGAGATAAACAAAACATTCATTTTGGACGTGCCAGAATTTTTTAAATGATGAAAAGCCGTATTTTTATTCGGCACCTTTCTAAAGGCTCTGCGGATGTATTAACTTCAAAAAATATTCATCTACGTAATCAATAAGACCTTTAATAATGGACAAATAGACAGAGGCACCTCTTGTAGTTGGTATATTTATGATGGAGTCCTTTATTAAATACAAACTGTTGAGAGTATATGATTAGTATGTGCCTATCTGTAGCTCTGATAATACTATAGGTGCATATGTTTAATATATAATGTATTTTCTTATTAACATGTGAATGATTATTTGAAACAGTTGTGGTATGCCACATATTGCACTGTGTGTGCAGTATGGGTATTTATTTATGGCGATGCTGCACTTATCAGAAGTCTTAACAGGAGCCTGGTGCTCGAAACATTGCAGCAATAAAAATCCTTCTCACAGGAGCGGTTTGGTGTGCGGTCCTATCTGTTTTAATTCTGCTAGATATTTCTTTGATCCAGCACCCATCCTATCAGATGCTGGATGTGTGTCTTTCTTATCGTTTCTTATTAGAACAGGTAGTTAGGCATACAAAGCACGGGGCTTTGACACCGGAGATCAGGGTTTGTGCTCTGAAAAGATTTTGTTTGGCTCTGTGATACATAAATATTATATAAGAATATAAATCTGATCCTTTGCTTGAATAAAAAGAAGCTTGTTTGTGCCAAGTTGGTTAATTTCATCTCCTTTTGAG
Organism: Pterois miles; assembly: GCA_947000775.1. Classification (NCBI taxonomy): domain Eukaryota; kingdom Metazoa; phylum Chordata; class Actinopteri; order Perciformes; family Scorpaenidae; genus Pterois; species Pterois miles. Next base: position 794,632 of record CAMQGK010000327.1, read on the forward strand.
AGCACTTTGCAGGAGTCTCTTTTTTTAGTGTTTTTGACCTGATAGCCTTAAAGCTTTTGTCCGACACTTACGACAAAGATTCCTCAGAAATTTCTTGTGGAGACAAATTGCGACTCTGGCTCAGATTCATGTCTGGCCCCAAGAGTAGTTTTCAGGATGAAAGCACGTGAGAAAGGTTCTGAGTCCTGTGTTTGTTAAGTAACTGCTCGATCTGATTAAGCGAATTCAGCACGGCAAATTAAACGAAGAGGATTCCTATTGAAGTAGCGAGCTTCAGCTACACTAGCACCATCCATAGCGTTCTCCGTCCTCAGTTCTCGCAGTCTGTCACTTGAGAGGGTTTTGTTCTAAAATGTATGCTCAGTTTTTTGCTAGAATGAGCTAAAATTGTCCCCTTTAATGCACGGTCGACACATGGTAAACCACATATTGGGATGAGGCTAATAATAGGAGGTCTACAATGGATACCACAGCGCCTTTATTGTCTCTCCTTCCGCCCTGTAAAACCAGTGCCAAGTCTTTTGTCTGCCAGAAAGTGAGTTTAATCTCCTGGTTTACTGAAGGTGAGACAAAGTAGGAGTATATGAAAAAACACGCTGTCTGCTCATGCATTCACATCCAAAAACATGTGATTCCAGACAGCCAGCCATTTCACTAATACTAATATCTGATTTGTATTCTTGTTAGGCTGTCATGATGCGAGCCATATCGACTTGTATTTATTTGCCAGGCTCTGCTGTCAACAGACTGGGAAAAAAAAGAAAGAAAGTCAACTTTGTAATCCTAAATTGTGTGAAGGAAGACGGGAGGTGTCACTCGAAATGTACCCAAATGATTTGGGCTGTATCGATCCCCTGCATCCAGGAGCACGAGGTGAGCGGGAAGTAGCCTGAGCCATGCCTCTAGAAAATGCAGCCACCGATAGTGTCCAATAGATCGAGGAGCTGTGACTTTTCTAATTAGAGAGTTCAGAGCAAAACCAGTTGGATTAGCTAGCGCATGTCTCTAGGCTGGCTATTAACACCGAGTCAGACAAACAAGAAATCAGGAAGAGGAGAAGCAGAGCAGAGGGCCGGGGAGGGGCTGAGCATGATGTGAATATACTTAGACCTGGGTCAAAATCGTTGTTTCCATAAGAAAAAAAAAAAACTGTTCTTATGGTGTTCTTCTCGTAATATTTAAAGATAGCATACAAGGAATCAAGCCCCTTGGTTTTGCAGTATCTTAGCTGTTTAGTATTTTGTGTACACTGGAGAGACTCCCAGAGGAGATTACTCAATCAGGACAGTTCAGATAATACTTTCCTGTGAGTGATTAAACTTTCTGCTAGTCTGGGACTTTGTGGCAGCTCCATAAAACAAACTTTATATTTAAAAAAAGAAAACCTCTATTTGAATTGCACTCAGAATGTACTGTACATAATCTATATTGATGAATATCTATATGTATGAGTTCACATGCCTGCATTAACCACACTAATACTTGGACTGCTCACTTGGTGCTGAAAATACCCTTGGGGAAATGTTCATTTGATTAATCTCTACCTTTCAGGAACACGTGCCCTCCTTCGCACTTTGCCAACTAATAAACCCTCAAGATACACGCCTACGCAGACACATATACATGTAACCCCCACAACACGAACACACACATTCTCCCAACCCACTCGCCCGCACAACCTCAAGGGACACATAAGAAATAAATTCGACACTTCCGCTTACCCAAGAAGCGCCTTAAGGACAAAGAGAAATTTAATCTTGGATAAGCCTGCCGATAGAATCTCTGCATTAGCCCTCTGCTGCTGGTTCACAGCTATCCCATCAACCCTTACCTCCCACACCTTGGCCCAATTCCCTCCCATCTCTTCTCCTGTACACTGTTTGTTATTTTTTTGTTTTTAAAAATTTTTCTCTCCTCTCCTCCCTTGAATCTCTCTGCCTGACTTGTTTTTACTTTCCTTTTCTCTCTAGTTGCAGTGTTTTCTTTACCTCACTCGTCTCCCACCGTGCACCGCCGTCGCCTTTTTCCACTCTCCCCAAACTGCCTCCATCTCTCCCATCTATTCCCAATTGTGGCACAAGCTGTATATATCTATATTTCTCTACCTCTCCCATGTCGGGACGCTTTAATACCATTGGTATTAAACGCTGGCACGACCTCCTTGGCATACTTAAGCAGGCAGGGATCCTTGTAAGGCTGTTTGAGTGCTTAATATTTTCAGCACGCCGCTGACTTAAGCCCCTTAAGTGCTTTGGCAACACTTATTCCACGGTGGCACCAATGAAGCCCATTAAAAATTTGATTTGGATGAGAGAGAGAGAGAGGAAGGGAGGATAGGGGACACAATTTGCCATTACCTCCCTTCCTTCCGCACACACTGCGACAAAAACAAATACACCCATCAGGGGGTTACCCACATAGGGACTGAGACACACAAATACACACACACAATCACCAGTAGTGCAATGTTTGCGATGTGTTCTTCTTTTTCATCTGTAATTATGTCCTTTGTCACTCTATAAAGCACTTAGTGATGACCCTATTTTGTTAAAAGCACTTGATAAATAAATGTGATTTTATTTGACTTGATAATAGGGAACAGCGTGTTTCAAATTGAATGCATAAAGATGTTTGTAAATACAGCGCGTGGCAGATTAGAGCCGATAGTTTATGATCAGTTGATTAAGAACAAGAAAAAGCGTCATTATAATAGCAAGACTGTTGCCTTTCACAGTTTACAGGACAATGAAAGTCATGCACGCAGCGTCTACTGTAGTTAGCGTCTGCCATTGGCTTTGTGTTGCCGGGTTTATTGCCAATAGCAGTAATGTTAGGACACGTGGCAATGAGCGCGAACAAAGGAACTGCATTATGCACAATGTGATGATGCAAAGTACACTGACAGGTTGGTCTCTGGCTGTTAGCAACTGTTTCATCAGCATAAAAATATGGAGCTGATGCCTTTTTATTGAGCTTGTTTCACATCAGCATAACTCAGGCGTAGTCACATTCATATCTGCAATGTCCACATCCGCTTTGAATTACAAAACGCCACACATAAACATGTGCGCGGTTCTCGTCGGCAGACAGCCGTGCGCATCCCTGCAGCCGTAAAAACGGCCATTTAACATAAAGAAGCACTATGCTGCCTCTGTGTGTGCCTGCAAGGATAAATTAATGGGTAGTAGATGGTGAAAGGGCCAAACAGACAGCCAAATGTACACTCTGCTTCAGTCAACACTGGACACATTCAGACACACACGCCCGCCACTGTTTGTCGACCTGAAAGAGAACCATTGTCGCCGCGTCCATCCACACACGCACTCATCTCTAACCTTCACAAAATAGCATGCAAAGTATGCAGACACTGATCCCACACTGACACATTCTAAGCAAAGGGGAGGGTGGCAAGGGTTATATAAACAAGTGGAACACAGAAAACGGACAGACAGATGGATGTGGTCAACAAACGACTGGGATTATAGCAGTTTTCATAGATGAACAGGAAAGAAGTGAAGCGAAGGAGGACAAACTTGTAGGAACTAACAAATGGATTGACTGGAGGACTGAAGGAAGAGAGAGGAAGAGGGCAGAACGGAAACACAATCTGAGGAGATCAATTTGTGAATAGACTTTTTTTTTTTTTTTATTTACAAGGCCCAAATCCTGCCAGACCGAGAGTTGCTGGTGCACACCAACGCAGACTCATTTTCCCAGCGTCAGCCAGTTGACCGGGGAAGTCGGCGCCCGTGGGGAAGATTGGCGATGATCCGCTTTCGGCTTTGCCACAAGTGTCAGGGCCGACGCTGCTAGAGCTCATTGTGTGCACACAGAGAGAGAGCGAGAGAGCGGGCAGCGTGTAGTAATCTAAGGATGACACCCACACTTTATTCCATCAGATAGTGCTCAGCGAGGTGTGGGGTGCAGCTCATCACGCTTTGTCTCGTACACACATATTAAACACATAAAGCACACGAGAGCGACACACTCCCAGAGATTGACGATGCATCAGATCCTGACAATCAGCGGATCTTAAACACGGCATGACTTTCAGATCAGTGCGTATGAGTGAGTGTTTATCTGCAGGACGAGTTAGGCAGGTCGATGCTGTACGATTACACTGATAGCCCTGTGATTATTCTGAGGAGGCTAAAATTACCATGTAAAGATCACTGTCCGTTTACACTACAGCGTATATATGATAGCGTATCGAAAGAGTTCCAGCAATCATGCAAATAATGGCAGACACCTTGCGAGAGTAACGTGCAAGTCTCTGGGGTAAAATAGCAGACTGAAAAGTATAATATCTGAAACTAAATTGTCTGACTGCAGTTTGCTCACCCTTCCTCACAGGTTGGCGATTCTACACGGGGCAAGCACTTCCACTCTGTCTTTATAGGGCGGCACTCCAGCTCAATGGATTTTATTTAACCTTCGCTATCTCCAGATGAGTTGCAGTGAGATAGTCTCCGTCTCTCCGGAGGCCTGGCCAGTTTGGTTATAGCTCAAAGGAACATTGACTTCTGCCTGCCGATTTTGTTGGGTGAGAAGTGCAGAAAACCCTGTTTGACTCATTAAAACACAATGTGTTGGAGAACACTGTTGCCCTAGATTTCTCCGTCCTCGAGGGCACTGCAATGTAGGTAGCTCTATTTCAAAACTTAGCGTTCAAGTCAACATCAGTAAAGATATATTTGCCTCACTTTGGAAGACAGCCTATATCCGACTGAAATATAGGATTATTGATGTTTTCCGATCCTCGGAGCGGTGTGGTTTGACCTACACGAGACAAGCAGTCTGTTGTTGTGGTTAATTGTGTGGCTGATTGTTGGGGCGCCTGGTGCTCCGAGCTAGCGTAGCTCCCAGTTTGACACTGCAGCGTACAGTCGGTGATGAGCTAATTAAGTTGTCCCTCATTTGGTTAATTGCACAGCTGCCGTTCCTGAATACCCTTGCTGGTAAAGAACAGAGTTGCAGGTCTGCTTCGGTCACTTTTGGTATTGGATTTTTGTGGTGTATTGATCTGAGAGTCTTGGGCTTTTTGTCTCGGGAGGCTCAGAGAACTGTGGTAGGAAATAGCTAGCCTTGCGGCGTTGGCTTTGTTGTCGTTTTGGTCAGATGGGACTGAGCTCCTGTACTGCTTTGTAGCAGCAAATCCTTTGCACCGTATGGATTTAAGCCAATGCATGTCTTCTAAGCAGCACAAGGTGCTAAAGTCAACAGTGGAACTTTTCTGTTGCTCTGGGCTCATCCCTGTGTGCATTGTGATATAGCGTCTAAATCGCTAGCTCAGTTAGCACCCTGAGCTCTGGCCAAACGTCTGTGGATTGCGTGCGAGCGCCTGGCTACAGTTCACTTCTATGTGACTTAGCAGCTAAATATTTGCATGTGTTGTGATGCAGCATAACAGTCCTTTCTGTAAGTGCTGTCCTCAAACAAGAACTTCTGTCTGATTGCACTGAACTAAAGCTGAGCAGTTAGCGTGTGCACGTGTCTGCAGCACTGCAGTTGAGAACAAATCGAGTGTGTGTGTGCGTGTGTGTGTGTGCGTGTGTGTGTGTGTGTGTGGAGTAGTTTGTCTGTAGCAGTGCAGGCAGAGTTCACAGAGGAGCCATTGATCAAACGTGCACATCCACACACACACACACAGACACACACACACACACAGCTTCTCAATACACAATGAGGCCTGTCCAGAGCTCTGTCCTCTGCTGCCTCCTCCCTGCCCCCTTCTCTCTGGCCCTGCGCAGCCTGGTCCTGGTCCTGGTCTGCATCACTCGTAAGTCATGCACGCATCAACACCCACATGTGCGCGCACACACACACACACACACACACACACACACACACACACACACACACACACACACAGAGTACACAGAGTAAATGAGACGTGCAATATGGATTCTAGAGGGAAACTCAGGTGTTATAAGTCACAAAAACAAGCACATAATGTTCACATGTACGCACTCATTTCGTATTACAACTTGCAACCAGATCCTTGTTCTTTTAATTTATTACACACCTTTGTTGAATACTCAGTTCTGATTGGTCAATCACAGCGTTCTATGTTCTGTTATTTCTTTATAGCAGACTGTTGTTATGTGTAACAGACCGCTGCTATGGGTGCAGTTCTGACAACGGACTGAAATTATTGATTTCCTGAGTATGTACCGTTGTAATAAGTTGGATAATGTACAGCAAGCCTGTCATCATTGTGGGTCGGGGTGTGGCATCACCATGTTTGGCTTTATTTCACAATGACCTGCTCACTGTACCTTATCGCTTGCTTAAACTCCCTGCAGATTGTATTTAGGGCTTTCGCAATAACTGCAATATTGAAAAGCCAACCATAGGGGATGGTAAGGAACCGCCACAACCACAAAGTTTTTCCTTTTTTAATTCTTTGCAATAGGAGTGCCGCATTTTTACACTATGCTACAAATAGCTGCAGTGCTGCATGTTTGTTTTTTTCTGGTCGCCAAGAGCAGAAAAATATTCAACTTTGGGTAAAACTCTACAATGACCAATAGGGGTGTAAGGAAATATTGAATATGGCGATTTTATGGTTTGTGATACTGTGTATTAATTACTAGTTTATATGCAAAGAACTCAATCAGTACTTTATTTCATTGGCAGAGATATGTGTGTATTGTTAGGTCTCCAAGTCGTGACTGTGATAAATGCAGATCCCGCTGTTCTGATTACATAAAAACACTCAGATGTTATGCATATGGTGGTGTGTTCTTTACATGACAGTTTTCCTAAAATTAGATTTTTAAAAAATGCAATATATCACCTTACTTACAGTATCGCAGTACATTGCAATATACTGAATCGCAGCCCTTGTATCATGATTCACGTCACATCGCCAGATTTTTGCCAATGCACCGCCCTAATGACCAACCGTCACATCCTGCATGTTGGCTACAAGTGCTGAACAACAACAACAGGAGAAATCAATACACATAGACCGTCCTCTCTCCTTATGTGCCTCGACCTTCCCTTCATCCAGAGTAAGTACTCTACCTTGTGCGGACGTATTGATATTCTGTATCATAGCAACCAGATGCAACCAAAGCGCTGCTGAAAAAAAAAAAAAAAAAAAAAAAAGCTGCACCATGTTGCCCTTCTGTGTTCTGCATTTAACAATAAAGATGTATGTAATTTTGTCATTTAAAAAGCAACAATATACCTAAGAATAGCCTAACAATAAAGCTTAATTATATAGCACTAAATGAGGATAAACAAAGAATAAAGAAATGTGCAATGCCACATATCACACTATGGAGCCAATCATTATGACCGCAGGGGAAATTCCTTCACCGCAACAGCCCTAGTTGTACGGCCTCCGTAAAGTAAAAAGAGAGCACATTGTGTATACGACACTAATTGGTGTAAATTGATACAGAATGAGCTCCAGTGCAGCAGTGCCCAGAACATGGCCAAGGGAGGACTAGACCGCAATGGAATCACAAAACGAGAGCTTCAGATGAATTGTTCAAAATGCTGGTAATTAAGGTAGAATTGTTAATTAAGATTACAAGTAGAGAGAAAAGGAGGACAGGAGTGTATGCGCAGAGGGCGACAGCACTGGGTAATGAGAGAAAGACAGTGGACGGATGGACAAAGAGACAGTCACAAATGAAAACAGAGAGCGATATGAGAGTGGCTGAAGCCTTTTTCTCAGCTCTCCTCTGAAGAACACAATAAAAGAAAGTTGGACCCTGGAGTGAGAGAGATATAGTGAGCGAAATGGAGAGATTGTCAAATAGAAAGACAATATATATTGAAAGAGAGACAGATACAAGGAAGAAGGACCTGGCGAGAGAGGATCAGTATGTGAGGGAGCAGCAGAAATATAGAAATCTCAAGACAGAGACAGAGAGCAACATCTGATATGTTCGCAAGAAAGACAGAGATGGAGAAGAGAGGGTACGAAGGTTAAACAGTGACTATAGGCCTCAAAACAGAGCAGCATGAGGTCGAGATTTATAAACAGGAGTCATAATATTCATTAAACAGAAGGCAGAGGTAGTGAGAAAAAGCAATATATGAAGTAGAGAGGCAGAGTTTGCTATTAATACCTCCTGTCATTATTATTATTGCGCATCTAATGCAGGGAGATGTGCTTTTCCCCGCTGCTCATTGCTAAACAAGTGTTGCCACTGTGCACAGTAACGTATCCTCTGTGCCCGCCAAAATCACAATTTAGGTTTTTTTTTTTTTTTTTTTTTTTGCATATTAGATCAATAGAAAGACGTTGTGTTTTGTGGGGTGTTGAGGAGGGTGCTGGGTGAGGGTGACAATAGGGGAGTGAGGGTGAAAGAATGAGTTTGTGTCCTGGCAGTCGGCGAGGTTATGCAATTCATGCCAGTAGGGCAGTTTCGTGCTGGACCTTGAATGTGCGCGCACACTCTCTTGCTTTTAAATGTGCGCACACATCCGTACATTTCCTCTCGCCCACGTACACATTTGTCAGCATCGCAAGTGTGCCGCAGATACAAAGGGAAGGCAGCCATGTGTTGGATTTTGAGGACCAGTTCATTTTGGCTGTGGTGAATCTCCAGTGTGGCGGCGGCCGCGTAATAGCCCTGTAAATTTCCTTTAAGCCGCCGTTGGGGTGTGTGTGGCGCTAGGTTGTTGGGGCCTGTGACAGACCCAGGCCATGAAACACCACACAGTAGATAGCATTAACCAGCTTTAGCTGTCAGAGAACGGGAAACAGGGAAGAGAGAGGATGATGGTGGTTTGTGAAGGGTAAGAAGAGGTGAATAGGAGAGCAGAATAAGTAATGGGAAGGGTGGACAAGAGGAGAACGAGGAGAGCGCTCAGGGAGATGCAATGCAGCGAGAGAGGGAAAAAGAGGGGATGGGGTAAGAGAGGGGTGAGGTGATTGAAACAGGCCCACACCAAAGGGCCGGAGAGACATAAAGATGCGAAGGTCAAAACTAAAGATGCAGGAGAGGGGAGAGGAGGAGGAGGAGGTAAAAGGTGATGAGAGGAAGAAGACAACAGATTTCGAATGCCGGGGATGGAGGCGGTGTGACTGGGGAGCAAAGTCAGACTGATAAAAACAGGATGTGAAATATATAAATAAATGAAAGTAAATGTTTCTAATGAGAGGTCAAGAGTGAACAGACAACGTTATGCTGATTTTGCTGATTAGCAGTACAGTGCTCACAGGACACCAGTGGGTGATTGAGGAGAGAGGGTCTGAAGTTCCTGCCAAGAAGAGAGAGAGAGAGAGAGAGAGAGAGAGAGAGAGAGAGATAAAGAAATACAAGCAGAGAGAGAAAGGAGAGGGCTGAGCAGTGCTACTGGCAATTAAAGGAAGCAAAAGTAGAGAAGAAGTTGAAAGAGTGTGGAAAAACTGGGATATTCAGTCTCCTGCTCCAATCATTTGTTTTGTCCCGTTCACTCCATTTTGCTTTTTTTCTGTCATCCCCTTGCTCCCTCTCCTCCGCTCTCCCGGCACACTATAAAAACAGCGCGATTATGCTGCATACTTGAGCTGCAGAACAAATCACATTTAGCGAAGGAGAGTGTGGAGATAGAACCAGCAGAGAGGCAGGAAAAGATTCCCACTGAGTCAGAAAAAGAGAAGGAGAGAGAGAGCGATTGCAAGGGGAATGAAAGCCTATTGCAGCTTGGAAAGAAACTATTGCAAGGAGAGGAAAAAACAACATGAAGAAAGAAAGGGATGGAGTGAAGAGACAGCAGCCAACGGGAGAGAGAGAGAGAGAGAGAAAGAAAGAGTTACAACAATTCTCCTGAGGCCCAGGAGGAGAGAAAGAGAGGACAGCGCTGATGAGGAAGATGCAGGATGAGCCGTGCAATAAAAGATAAGGGAGAAGAGAGGGAGGAAGAAGAAAGGAAAAAGGGGGCTGATGAAGGGAAGAGGAATCGAGGATTAGATCAGGCAGAAGGTGGGGAGGAGAGGGATGGAGAGACTGTGGGGTTTAAAGAAAAGGAGAAAGAGGAAGATGGTGAGAATGAGATTAGACATGACGGCAGCGGCAGGAGAGAATTATGAGTTGTGTGGACCAAGTGGAAGCGGGGATGGGGGGGTTCGCTCAAAAAAAGGGAAGAAAAGGAGGACAGGAGAAAGCGACAGAACGAAGGTAATGAGAGAGACGAGAGCGAGATTTGTGAAGGATTATGTATTATTTATAGAGGGAGCATTTTCATTTTTCTTTGCGCTGGATTTGATTGGCAGAGCTCTGGCTTCCTCAGAGAGATGGAGTGATAATTTTAGACTGGGAGGGGAAAGAGGGAGAGTTGTGGGAGGTATGGGGGAGAAGAACCTCAAAGTCAGCTATTTTATAGAGTCGGTACACCGCAAAACTCTGTGATTAACCTGGAGCAAGTGTGCATACACACATACACACACACGTAAACACTGCAAACTTCATTTGCATACATACTGTGGGAACCGGCTCGCCTTGCAGACTCTGGGGGGATGATGGGAAAAATGTACATCCAGATGGGGAGAGATGGAGAAGTTGCCAATGGACGACCCCACAAGACTGGAAACTATGGGCCGCTGTTATTGTTTTAATTAAAGCAGTAATAGCATAAGGGGTCGTGCATTGTGTTCGCCTGCATCGATTCCCTTGTACATCCGTGGCCAGCATGCAAAGAAAACACAAGCTCTTGGCCCACTTCCAACTGAAAGATAATGAGAGATAATGAATAGGGAGACAGGGACTGCACTGCTTCAAGGATACATGGGGGCTTGTTTGGGGCAAATGGAGACAGCTCATCTCTTATGTGGCTTGTCTTTTTTGTTCTCCACTCCTCTCCAAGACGTGGAGGGAGAGGGAAATAAGGGCAGAGTGATGCCGAGGGAGGAGAGAGAGAGAGAGAGACGCACCAAGTCGGTAATTCAGCCCGCTAACCCTGCACCAGTGAGGCAGTTTCTAGAATTTACCGTGACCAAGGGTGAGCCAGCAGTCCACCTGGCTGCCTCCCAAATCCCCCTCTTTTAACTCCCCACACCTCCCTTCATCCCTTCCCTGTATCACGCTATCCCCTGCCTCCCTCGGCTTATAATTCAACCCCATTGCGGGACCATTAGCAAGGGCCCCTGAACAACCTTGTCTTATGAATTTGAACGCCTATTATTTATTTATTTGTTTATGTATTTTGAAATGATGGCCCTTCTCGGCTCTCTATTGCTGCAGTAAATTAAGGCTCCTTTTTTTTCCCAGTGACAGCGAAGGGGGTATATATAGGCATTTCAAATGATGAGGAGCACCAATTCACCGCTATGAAATACTGCCCCCGCTTGGTTGGAGAGAGAAGTGATGTTGTTGTTCCCCCTCCTGTTTTATTTACCCGTTGATCATAGCAGTCGGCGCACTACCGCGGTATCGATTGCTCCCAGCGTTCTCTCTTAATATGATTCGATGCTTGTGGAGTATTTTATTATGGGCAGAGATTTTAATGGGGGCCAGATTAATACCTTTGTCACAGAGGTTGATTCCCTCCCCCCTTCCTTCTCTTTCCCTCTCTGTGTTATACTCATGCAGGCGATCAGAAGCACAGGCGCATGGCCTTGATGTGAATGGCAGCCTATAAAACCTACAGTCAAACTAAAGTGCCGTACCCAGCTGGGTTATGAGCGGGAGAGGAAGAATATGCGTCATCTCTCGTATATTTCGTCCAGCCCCCGCCAGCTGCATTATTATACCCCAAACCATCGCTTCCTATCTCCCTGCTATCATTTCCTGGTTGAGCCCTCACCCCCCACCCACCCACCGTCTTTCCATCCCTCTGTTCTCTTAGCCCAGATTGATCATCCTCCAGCAGCCAGCAGGTGTTCTGGGTGGCATCTCTCAGCGGGCGACGGATGCCAGCCATCCCGCTCACAACGGCGGTTAAAGATTTTTTAATTTTACTTCTTTCTTTTTCGCTTTTCTTTGCTATGCCACTGCAGCTAATTTCCTTTGAAGGGTTGACAGCTGTCAGGACAAGTGGGTATACAAATGGACGGGTAATTTTTTTTTTTTCTGGCCTCCTCCCAGAAGCAAACTTTTTTGACCGCTTTGTTTGTCTTGAGTCGCTCTCCCACTTGAAGCCGTCTCCTCTGCTGCTTCTGATGGGTCACTAATCTCATGCAGACGCCGCACCGACTTGGTCGGGATGCACAGCAGGACTATTACAATTAACACCGTTTAAAACAATGGCGGACCAGCCCGGTTGCCACAGTGATGAGTAATAACAGCCATTAGAAAAATAATTGGGATGGCGTTGGCAGGCCCTGATGGCCCCCGATATGAATCACAATATTGATGCAGAGAATGGGAGCAATAATGACTACAATTAGTGGTAATTGTCAAGATTTTTTTTCTCTGTTCCATAGAGTATTAGAGTCCCCTTTGTCTTTATCCCCTCTTGGTTTCTTTCTGCAGTTCAATATCCACTGTGTCTCTACGTTCCCCCGATGTGATGAATATGTAGGCTTTGAGTATTTCATTAAAAGAGATTAAAATCAAGGGGAGAATTAAATTTGGATGAAGTTGGCGGGATCAGATGATGTCAAAGCAGCTTAATTGCAATATGCCAGCCGCTGCATATGCACCACCTATTGTGCATGTGCACTCACACACACTGAAACTTAGGTTGCAGATATAGACATTCATTTTGGCCCAAAGCAGTCAAGTCAGCAACTCCTGCTATAGCAGCCACCATCTGTTTGTCTCATTTCCTGCCTTCTGAAGGTGTTTTACAGGGCTCAGACACGCCACTGCACCCGCCAGTGAAATATATATAGTCCCCTCGTCTTTATCGGCACTTCTTATTGCCTGCTTCATCATCATGCTTCGATATTGATGTCGTTCCTTCTTTAAATCCTCCCCTTGGCCAACATTTTGCCAGAGTGTGGGGGAATGCAAATGGAGATGCAAATTGGTAAATACTAGTTTGGGAAGCCCAGCAAGCTGGTGCTCTCTTCAAGGCAATCACATTCCACTGCTGGCTGGAGCCTTATGGCTAATTGCGCATGAATCATTTGAATTCGAACGGCGTAGCCCGGTGTCCATTGTGCTCGGCGGGAGGTGTGACTCAACCGAGCTGTGTCAAAAGCCCGACCCACAAACAGGGAGGGAGCTCCAATCAGCGTAATCAGCCTCCTCATTACTGACTCTGGGGCTGTCAGCAACATCAAAGAGGCTCCCTGCTGTTCAGCCCCCTTGTCTAAAAATATTGGGTTTTGAGCCAAACGAGTTCGTTGGAAAGATAATGTCGGAAAGTTTCCGAGAGTCTGTGTCATCCCACATGCCTGTTTATGTGTGTCATATTTGTGTGCACGCATGAATGTTCGCACAGATGTGTGCGTGTATGTGCATATTCATTCCCGAAAATGGTGAGTGATCCCCTCCCCAGCACTTTCCAAATCCCGGTCATAAGAACCATTACATCAGGATAATGGAGTGTAATCAATTGGTCTAGCTTGCACCTGAATGAGGAATGGCGTTGAGAGTGAGTGAAGTGCCTTCGAGGCTGCCGACGTAGTCTCACCACTCTGCGCTTTGGCCGGCTTTTTAACACCAAGGCGATCACAGATTCACACAGTAAGTGCTGCAGTTTAAACTGTTAATATGCTCACATGTGGTTGCAGGGCCACAGTCCAACCTATCAACGCATTCTCATCCCATCTCGTCACGTACTGACGCTTTGTCAGACATATCAGCGTTACTTTTTGGTTGCTGTAAATGTGTTTAAAGTTGCAGTAGGCAGAATGCTTTTGGCATCATTGGGCAAAAATTGCATAATAACCTTTCAGCATATTGTAATTCAAGTGTTCTGAGAGAAAACTAGACTTCTGCACCTCCTCATGGCTGTTTTCAGGGTTTAAAAAATCTAGCCTGTGACAGGAGGCCGCAGGCTGAGTCACACCTCCCACCGAGCACAATGGACACCGGGCTACGCTGTTCGAATCCAAATGATTCATGCACAATTAGCCATAAGGCTCCAGCCGGCTGTTTGCTCCGGCTGGTGGGCGGTGGTATATCCTCAACCTATTTCAACATTTCCACAAACATTCTCATTTTACAGCTAAACAGTAACTACAAGATGTTTCTGAAAACATCTGAGGCGAGAAATAGGCATTACAGTAACAGAATATTGATTCATATTTGATCAACGCTGCCTAGTTTGACCGTTTGATCAGAGTTTGTGAGTGATTGACAGCTGCTCAGAGACGGCAGGCTCCTGCTCGGCTCTGATTGGTTGTTTTCCTCCAGTCTGTGAAATCTTGCAGATGCCGTTAGAAGCACCGGAGGACACAGAGGCACATGGTTTTTTTCAGATTACCTGTCTCATGCACTAAAGTCAGGATGTAATGACCGTTCTATAATAATACATTTTTTTAGCTCAATTGTACTTCCTGCTGCTTAAATGTTGAACGGTGAATTAAACAAAAATACGTGCTTTTGTGATTATGTGTCCATTTATGTGTGTGCTTGCATGTGTCTGAATTCACAACCACTTAAGGACTTAATAAGGCATAATGTATTCAAATGTGTGTGTCGGTGCGTTCTGTTAGACCAGCCAGAGGCCAGTTTGTGTGTTTGCGCACGTATAAAAAGACGAATAGCAGTAATTATAATCATCGCTATTATAATCATGAGAACACATTGTTCATGAGGACCCTCTTTTACTTGTTGAGGCCTTCAGTGTCTTTGCTCTCGCTCTCAATCTCTTTATCTCCATCACTCTGTCTCCTCCTCTCTTTTCTTCCCCTTCTCTCCGTTCCTCTCTTGTTGTGTCCATATGATGAATGGCGAGTAAATGAAGGATGCTTTAAGTACCTTACTTTGAAAGGTTCTATCTCAAGCGCAGCACAAATTGAACATCTTTTTCTCTGCATCTGTTCCTCCTATTTGTCCCCTCCTCTCTTTTTTACTCTCCATCGCCTACGCCCTGTATCACTATATTAACGTCCATCTTTCTCTCCCTCAGCCCGTTGTCAGGCGGTGCAGGCGGAGAATGTGACAGTCTTGGAGGGAGGTACGGCCCAGATCTCCTGCCGCCTGCAGAACTACGATGGATCTATCGTGGTTATCCAGAATCCCCGCCGGCAGACCCTCTTCTTCAATGGCACGCGAGGTGCGTAGCTGCCTGCACATTGGTCTCTGCAGACAAACTTAATCCATCTGTGTCTATGCGTTTTGCCCTCGGTTCCAAGCCAGCCTTTTAAACACATTAGCAATGACTCACCAACACTTGCACTTCACATTTTTCTTATTGCAAATGTCCTCGCTCTGCAATTGAAGCGATTTCACATTAAAATGTCAGATAACCTCGGAGTTAATTTAGATGATGTTTTACCTCTCTGCCCTAACAGTGTGACAGATTTAACTGTTTTAAAAGCGTAGTTCATAGCTCTCTGCATAATCCACTTTTAACCCCTCTGATGAGATCAGAACTTATTACAGCGCCTAATTAGAGCATGGCCTTGGCAATCACATGTTTTTTTAAAGCCGGCTTTATGGCAAGTTATCATTGTAACCAATATTATAATGAATCTCATTGAGGGCCTCAGGGTATGCAAACATTACTTGTTTTTTCTTAACTAATTAAAGACAAGAGCTGCACCTTAGCCAGATTTTCTGTCTGTGCTGCTAGGAAACCTCTGAGCAAAAGAGCAATGATCAAGGATATCAAACGTTGCCTTTGAAATTTATGCGGGGCGGGTTAATTGGAGCAAATGTTTTGCATGTTTCGTGGCCCCACCTACATAATCTATGTGATAAATCTCTTAAGACGTTAGCTCGGGCTTTAGACTGTGGTGTAAAATTGTGGGTTGTAACTGTTTAGAGTTAAAGGCAAGAGGGTGAATTTGAATTCCAATCGTTTTGGTTGTTCAAGTTTAAGAGACCTTGTCATCCTAACAACCCAGTAAGTGCTTTGGTTAGGGTTTAAAACGATTTATACTGTATGCCAAACCAGGAACAAACAAACTCATGTTGATTAAAAAGGGTGTGCGCAAAGACCACTAACTGCCCGGTACCGGCAGTAACGCCAACGACGTCTGAGACATTGGGTTTATTTACTTTTTGAGATCCTTTATTGATTTGCTTTGGAAGATGATTTTAGTTGTGGGAGAAATAACTCGAACTGAACAATCTGAACAGAGATTCTCTATTTGTTTGGGAAGAGGTTTCACTCTTGGGAGAAAAAACTGAGCTGAACAAACTGAATGTATTTCTTCTGTTGTTTATTGCTGAATCCCACAAAAGTGGTGTGTTTTTTTGTTTGTTTGTTTTTTGTTTTGTTTTGTTTTGTTTTTTTAACGCAAGACAATTTATTTTTGATTAATTCCTCATATGCACTTTGATTTGGTTTGAACCAATCCAACAGCAATCAAGTTGCAGGAGAAAACCATGAAGAGCAAACACCAGTTGGTGCCAGTCACTCTGTTAATTGAGTTACATTTGATGAAGAGGACATTATGCCTTGTTTAGTACTCAAAACTCAAAGTTTAGGACTTGGGGCTTGTCCGTCTTGACTTTGGACTTGACTTAGGACTTGTCAGTCTTGTCTGTTGGACTTGGACTTGTCAGTCTTGACTTTGGGACTTGACTTGGGACTTGTCAGTCTTGTCTTTGGACTTGTCAGTCTTGACTTGGGACTTGACTTGGGACTGATTAGTCTTGACTCAAAGACTTGAGACTTACTTGTGACTTGCAAAACAATGACTTGGTCCCACCTCAAATGAATTGGCAATGAACTAAGAAATCAGCTTGCTGTCATCAATAAACTGAGGCCGCTCATTAACACAGGAGCAGCCCACGCTTGCAGCTCACATACTGCATTGGATGCTAGTGATGCTGCTCCTCTGCACTGCAGTTACAGTTAATTATATCCAAAAACACAGTTGAAGCGATCTAACTTAGTAATTAGCTGAAAGCGGTCGATCGGTAACCCCAAATCCTCTTGACAGAGCACCTGCTCACCTGTTATATCTACATCCCAAGATCTGATCCTCTCTCACTCCTCCGTCTCTCTGACTTGAGATTCATTTGTTTACACAATAAAAGAAAGTCGCAGAAATACAACAACAATAGAAAAGACATTGTGCTGGTGATAAAACAACCCCAAGGGGTTTATAGAAGGAATCTCACTGACTTGCTGCTCCAAAAATCATTTTGATTAGTTACTGTTCTGAGAGGGATTGTTCTGCTGCTATGGTTGTGACAGGTGCTAATTTTCCCAGCATGGTTTAGACTCTCAGAGAGACTGTTTGCTGAGTTGACTTACCTCAAGCTGCTCCAGCCTAATGTTCCAAAGTAGCTTATAAAATACTCTTATTAATTTAATCTCAATCTGCTACTGTTACTCAGACCATATGTAATAATGATAAATCTCTGTCAAGAATCCAGTTTAATTAGATTTAACTAAGTTGAACTGACAAGAGCATCAGACGGCCAACATTTTGGTTCCAAATATTACAGCATTTATGCTGTATTTGTCTCATGGTTTAGAGCTTGTGATAGATGAAGGACTCATTAGCTGCAAGGACAGTGCGAGTGCCAGTTTCACACAGCCTCAGTATCGCGACATATTCATCATCTTTTCATCATATAAAACAGCAAAAAAAACTCAAGTGCTAGTAGTGTGTTGGAGCAGGTAGGAAGATGTCCTCAACTGTAGTAACGTGGTTAAATAAATTACTTGTGGAAGTGACAAAAAAATGAATGGCTGTCAGATCCAGAGCTGCAGTTAAACCTCCACATGATGAAAAGAGGGCAATGCTTTCACTTCACTAGTTTTATGAAGATAAACTGTCTGAGAACTCCTGAAACCTGCGGGTTTAACCAAGACATGCAAAAGCCTTGCAACTAAAACATGTATATTTGCAACTATATGGTGTGCCATTTTTATATGTGAAAGTTTCTGCACATTTCTAATCATTATAACTTCTAGCCCTTGTAATTACATTGATTCGACAATCAAGACTCCCACACTTCCCTCGGGAACGGTCTGTCAGAAGAGGAGAGTCACTAAGGATTTTCTGAACACTACGCTGAGATCAGACTGAAATACTGCAGACAAAAGAGCTGCTATCACTCTTCACTGGCACGCCATTTAGATACTGTTGCTCCTCTACACACCTTAGTTCTGTTAGTCTCCTCGGCCTCCGAGTGGCCATAATTGGGTAGCCGAGGTCGCTGCTTTTGGAAACCTCACTTTCAACTTTCCCCCCAATTCTATCAGATCAGCGCTGCTGGTGATTTCCATTAAGTATTTAAACAGAGACGCCCCCTTACGCTCCCACGAGATGTGGACTTGCGCTCATCAGGAAGCACGACAAAGCCTAATCAGAGTGAGGAGAAAGACGGGGTGTGAGAGAGAAAATGAGAGACTAAAGAAAAGAGTGGGGCAAGAATGAGATGACAGAGAGAGAGAGAGAGATGCTGGGAAACGATCCAAAGGTTAGGCAAGGTATAAAGTATAGATGGCTTCCCGTAACTAATTTGGCTCCCGTAAAGCACGGAAAGCCTCATCGGGGACATTTTCTAGGAGCGTAAATTACATCTCACTCTGGCTCTCTCTACCTTCACGTTTGCCCCATCGCTCGCTGTAGGGCTTTTCATTTCTGCCCATTGCCCATCTGGCACCCAGATATCAGCCTAACAAACTGAGGCCTTTTTCTGTGCCGAGCCATTCCGCGCTAACTGCCCAAATAGAGGCGCTGCTGTAAGTGCTGCGAATTAGGCTGCACTGTTTTGCAGGCGAGTGACCAGCCAGGGGTGTGTTTTATGAGATTGCTGGGACTGATAGCCATAATAGAGCAGTGGAACTAACCAAATGGAGCCTTTCTCCTCAGCGGTCCATATCTCTCTTTCTTCCCCTATTGCCAGCTCTCCTCAGCATGCAAATGAGCTGGAACAATAAAGGTGAACTTGGACTTGAACAGGAGTCTGACATTTAGTTGCCATTTAGTACAGTGGAAGAAAAAAAGATTTACCTATCTGTGGGGACTAGCTCTCTGACAATGCCATCCGGTGGAGGGGAAATTTTGGGGGTGGGGTGGACAGATTAGTGTGGTGCACTTCCAGGAGGAGTGGACTGACTCAGTCGCTTCAGGCCACTCTCTCAGTCCCCTGTGGATTTCTGTCTCTATCTATATTATTTTTCCCCCGCCTGCTGCATTATGTAGCTATATTCAACTATTTCTTTCTTCCACCCACCACTCTCGCTGACACACATGCACACAAAGCCAATATCTACGCTGTAGTGTGCTGTGTTGTGATGAATTATGCCGCGAGATGGCCGGTTGTTACATCAGGGAAGTATCCGCTGTTCCCCACGCGAGCAAAAGCCAACACAAAGAGACAGATTAAAGTAGAGATGAGGGAGAGGCTTCACAGTCGAGTCGATACAAAGTGAGTCTCGGATGAGAATCTATGGCCATCGAGCCACTGTCACCCACAGCCTGTTATTAGCGTTATTTGTTATTATCAGCATTTTTCTCGCCATTGATTCGACTCTTTCTTGAGTAACAAAAAAAAAAACAACTGTTGCATGTTCAACTCTTCTTTGTGGACTCTTTTCTTTCTCCTTCGTGCATTATGGGGCTAGCGAGTGTAGCGCATCGGCCTGAGGTCCAGGATCATCTCCAAGTGTGTTTTTAGTCTTCATTTCCAATCTTTAGTTATGAGTTCTTTGTACACTGCGTACAATTAGTACAAATAGTAATTAGCTTGTCTCTCACTGATCCAAAGGGCAGCACTACTCAATTTGATAGCTTTCCTGAAATAATTTTTGGTTGTGCAATAAGCTTTGTTTGCATAGCAGTTTTCAAAGTGCTTCACAGTGAGCAAAACAATAATGATTAAAACCTAATAAGATCAACAATAAAAATGCCAGACACTAATTAGAAACGGGCTTACAGAGGAGTAAAGCAGGCAGTTACAAAGAGAATGACTGAATACATTTTAGTTTAGGATAGTCCAATCAGTGCTCGGGAAAATGAACAACACTCTGGCTCAAAGCTGGAAATGAGAGAACCAAGACATCTGTTATGTTGTTTCAATGTATAGCCCCAAGCTGCTCCATCGAGACTGACTTTGCAAACTCTCTCTGAACTTTTTTATATCAAACTGAGCCTTAGATTTAGCAGCGCTATCAATTCCAGAGCAGCAAATCGTCTGGGGTGCCGTCACAGCCACTATTTCTCCCATGTTTTGCAGTCTTTCCTCCATGGGAGTGACATCACAAATTAGAGGCTGGTGAGGACTGTCCTCTCGTCCCAGACTGAGGGAGATAGAACTGACTGTTGGTTAATACACAGCAAACTATCTGGAGGATATAAGGAATAACTGATTCCAAAGATGATAATATAATACCGTTCAATTAAAGCAGCCCTTGCTTCTCTTGTTCATGGTGCACTTACCAAGTATGGCCTGTAGAAAGGTAAATGTACTGTGTTTTCAACGATAAACGAAAAGAAAAGAAAAATCTCTCTATATATAGAATTAACAGCAGCACAAGCACTTTAAGCTCTGCAACTTTGAACCTTTAAAGTTCAAATCTAAACTGCGTTTTTATCGGGGGAAAAAAGTGGAAGCAATTGCAGCAACTGTCACTTTCTTGGCCTGTAAGTGGGAACATCAGTGTACCTGTTGTATATCCACAGGTCTGAACTGATACTACTTCCCTGTGGGTGGAGCAGGTTTGTTTGCACCAGCCTGGCTCCATACCTAGGGACCAGTTGCTGGCCACATGGACAATTTTTCCAGCTATTCAAATTGGTCTAGTGTTGTTGGTCATTGACAGTTGTTTCCCTAGTTGGAAAAAGAGTCAAGCCAATTAGTATGGTGCAGGTGAAATGCCAAAAATGACAGGTCGTGGAGGAGCCTTTGTTGAAGCTGGCAACCAATTTAGTCACTGATAAGACAGCTGTGTTAAATGTTTTCTTATCGTTCTCAGAGCGAGGCTATTAAATCGCCAAGCCAGCTAGTTCACATGCCTTCCTCTGCAACTTGCTGACATCGCTCATCACTAGCGTCCCTGGTCTAACTCAGCCTCCCGTTCTGAAAACTGAAGCCAATGTGGGAGTGCCCTGAACTTCTGTCTAGTAGCCAGCAGAGGGCAACTCCTTTCGTTTTAAAAAGAATATACTCAATGTACTGTATGTATAGAGGTCTATGAGAAAATTACGCTGCTTCTCACTTTATTTATTACAAGGAGTGTTGAATATTTGACTCTGATTGGTCAATCACTGCGTTATACGTTCTGTTAGTTCTTTATAGCAGACTGTTGCTATGTATAACAGACCGTTGCTATGGGTGCAGTTATGATGTTGGACTCTGGCAGACCGTTTTTGGGACAAATGATTAGTAGCTGTTTAATAAGTGGGATAATGTAGCGGGTCATCGTTGTGAAATAAACCTCTACAGGACGATGTGAGACCCCTGCTTCACCTCGGGGTTTATTTCTCTCTCTTCACAACTGGTTCACTTTACTTAGTACCTCAGTTAACATTTTAAACATGAGTTTATGGTCTCGATTTCAACTTTCAAGTCTACTTTTATGCTGTCAAAACAGCATGATGTTCATGTAGTAAATTACGGCCCCATTTAGAGTCAAATAGACCATTAAGCGGGGGATGCTTTAGGATCTGGCCACCTTGTGACTGACCGGTCGCTACCACGGTGTTGTCCTTTCACAGTCTGTTTTCAGTTCATGAAAGTTAGTTGTAACATTTTGGTCACCTAATAATGTCTCATTCAGCGTTTGGTTGTACTTGTACTCCACCCTCTTGTGTCACTTCTGGTCACAAAAAAACAAAGGGTGACATCACTGTAATTACGTCCACTTCTTATAAACACCACAACAACAACACATGCAGTGAAGGCTGAATGTGTGAAGGCACGTCATGATACTTAGCTCTACCTTCACATGTCACTTCTGGTCACTAAAAAGCAAGATACCAATGGCCCAAATGTCAAACTCAACCAATAGATGTTGTCACTGTAACTATATCCACCTCTTACATACAGTCTATTTTTGCAGCCCTACTAGTGTCAGCACATGCAGTGAAGGCATGTCATGATGCTCAGCTCCACCCTGTCGTATCACTTCTAGCTGCTAAAAAACAAGATGGCAACAGCCAAAAAACAAGATGGCTACAGCCAAAATGCCAAACTCGAGGCTTCAAAACTAGTCTACAAACCAACGGATGATGTCACGGTGACTACCTCTACTCATATACAGTCTATGGGCTAACTCACTCACTACTGACTGGTAAGCGTTAACGACTAACATGAAGATAATATCAGGCCTAATACTGAACAGAAACAAAATGGCAAATCGGTGTGATTATCTAGCCAGGTTTGTATGGTAGAAACGTCTGTCAACGAGCATTCAGCTCCCCCTTGTGGAGAACCTGCAGTGCGCTAAATGTGAATTTGTGGGTGAGGCATAAACCGGCTCCCTGAGGTGCTCCTCATCTCAAAACAAATTCAGAATAAAGCAAGCAGGAGCCTGCCAGTAAAATGTGTTACAACAAGTTTTTTAATATATCACACTCACTTTGGCTGCTTGTGTGTGTGTGTGTGTGTGTGTGTGTGTGTGTGTGCGTGTGTGTGCGTGTGTGTGTGTGTGTGTGTGTGTGTGTGCGTGTTTCAAACAAGCAAAGCACCATGACTAAAACAATTCTTACTGCTCTGTGTGCGTCCCTGAAGCATTACAAATCAATTATACTGACCCTGAGTGAAATCATTGTTGTTGTTTTTACAGTTCCTCCTTATATACATGAATACAGTATTTAGCGTTTATTCTAATTTTGTCTCATTTCACAGATTATTATTTTTCTACCAATGAGTGATGTATTCACCATCCCTCTGTTTTGTCACATCACTCTTCCCCTCTCCTCTCTCCCACCCTGACTTCCTCTCCCCTCTGCTCCCATGCTGCCTCACTTCCGCACCCACCTCCATCCCACTTCCACTCTCTCCATCATCTCCGCCCCCCCCACCCAGCTCTGAAGGACGACCGCTTCCAGATGGTGCTCTTCACGCCGCGGCTGGTGCGCATCACGTTGACTAACGTCAGCGTGTCGGACGAGGGCGGCTACTTCTGCCAGCTCTACACGGACGCCACACACCACCAGGTGGCGACGCTCTCCGTGTCGGTGCCCCCGGAGACGCCCACGGTGGAGGTGAAGCAGGAGGCCGTGGAGGGCGGCGAGGTGGAGCTCACCTGCGTGTCGCCGCGCAGCAAGCCGGCTGCCACCTTGCGCTGGATCCGCAACGGCCGTGAGATATCAGGTACCTGACTAATGACTGGATAGATAATTGTGAGAGATAAATGAGGGAACTAATGGGGAGATATAGGGCAGGTGAAGTGAAATAGGTGGATAAATGATCACAAATTGAGTGCTGAATAAAAGAAGGATGAATGGAGGGAAAGGCAGATGGGAGCAGGTTAAGATGGATGGATGGAAAAAATTAAGAAGCTGCCAAAACCTCTCCTCGCCTCTTGTTTCAGTGATTTTGATCAAGTGTTCTTTGCAATATTTATAGGCGCCGATCTAGTTTCAAATGATCAAACAGCGTTTGTGAGATGTGAACTTTTCTGTCTCCTTTCCTTCGAGGAAGAGTCACAAGTTCATAGAAGTATATATCTACATGTGTTGATGTAGGTTGAGAAGGCAGCAGCAGCAGCAAGTATTAGATAGCTCTCTCTATATATAAATAATAATGTGTGTGTGTGTGTGTGTGTTTTATTTGCACATGATCTTACACCATTACATGAAATCACAGATGTTACATAGACTCCAGATTTCCTCCCCTTCGCATGTTCACAAAAGACACTTTTTAATTCGCCATCATCTAACCCCCTTTGCCTGCGATACATCTATGAGCCATCCATCACTGTGGTACCTTGATCTGTTCGTCTTTCTAACTCTCTGCCTCCCTTGGCTTCTCGCAGTTAAAGGGGCACTTCACTCAATAATACATCTGAGACCCATCTTTCCCTCGCCTTCATTCTATTTAACCCCCGAGAAACTTTATATTTTTATTTATTTATTTAATTGTTTTCTTTTGCACTCCGCCATTAAATCAGCCATTGTGCCTGTAATGCCACGTTTTGATTTGAATCCCTCAAAGATCTTGTACAGCTGACTGAGCGGGAAAACTTGGAGACTAATTCATGCGATGCATCTCTAAGTCAGGCTTATGGCCATCCTTTGTTGTTAAATTTATCTCCTTGTTTAAAAGTACAAATGGCTGTCAAACATGCTGCATTATTCATGAATTGACTGGCCGCCCTCCCATAACTCCCACTGACCAGATGAAATAGTGAGAGATAATCTGGAGTCGACAGTTGTTGCGACATGCGTTGAGCGATGTTTTGCCGTCGTCCGTGTTGCTCTCTATTTTCGTCTGACACTCGGCGTCTCTTTCATCCGGTCTCTTCCCTTTTTTCTCTGTCAGAAGACGCCGTCACTGTCGCTCTGTCTCTGCCCTCTCTGTCCTTCCCCTCTGCCTC
This sequence comes from Pterois miles, assembly GCA_947000775.1. NCBI lineage: Eukaryota > Metazoa > Chordata > Actinopteri > Perciformes > Scorpaenidae > Pterois > Pterois miles. The sequence continues at coordinate 819,142 of CAMQGK010000327.1, forward strand.
CTTCTCTTTCTTTTCATCTAATCTCCCTTTCTTTCTTCTTCCTTTAAACTTCGCTGGTGACAAAGATGTGATGTCCTGATGATTGGTTAACAGTCAAAGAGACAGAGAGGGGGGCCGTCTCTCTCTGTCTTTCGCCTCATTTTTCCTCTCCTCTTCTCCTTTCTCCTCCCCTGTTTCCTCCTGTCTCCTCTCCTCTTGTTTCCTCTCCTTGCTTCCTGTTTCCTCCCCTCTCTTCTGGTCTCCTCTCCTCTTGTTTATTCCCCTCTCTTATTTCCTCTTCCTCTCTTTTCTTCTCCTGCCTCCTCTCTCTCCTCCTTTATCTCCTTTTTGTTCCAAACTTCTCTTTCTGTTTCTTCCCTACTCTTCCTGTGTCCTCTCCTCTTCTCTTGTTTCCTCTTTTCGTCTCCTGTTTCCTCTCCCCTTTTCACGTCTTATCTCCTCTTCTTTTCTCTCTTCTCTTCTGTCTGGATTTATCCCCCATTTCCTCTTCCTGTCTCCTCTCCTCTCCTTTCCTCTCTTCTTCTTCTGTCCTCCTGTTATCCTCCCTCTTGTTTCCTTTCCTCCACTCTTCTCCTCTTTCCTCTCTTTTTCTCTCTTATCTCTCCTTCTTTCCTAACTTCTCCCCATTTCCTCTCCACTCTTCCTGTTTCCTCTTCCTCTCTTGTTTCCTCTCTCCTCTCCTGACTTCCCCCTCTCTTGTTTCCTCTCCTCCATTATTTTCTTCCTCTTTCCTCTCTCTTTCTCTCCTCTTATCTCCTCTTCTTTCCAAACATCTCCCTGTTTCCTCTCCTCTGGATTTCACCCCCTCCTCCTGTTTCCTCTCTCTTCTTCTGTCTCCTCTGCTCTCCTTTCTTCCTGTGTCCTCTCCTCTCTTCTTCTCGTTTTGTCTCCTCTCCTCTTGACCCCCCCCCCCACTTCCTCTCCTCCACTCTTGTCTTCTCCTCTTTCCTCTCTCTTCCTCTCCTCTTATCTCCTCTTCTTTCCTAACTACTCCCCGTTTCCTTCGTCTGGATTTTGCCCCCTCCTCCTGTTTCCTCTCCTCTCTTCTCCTCCTCCTCCTGTTCCATCTCCTCTTTTTCTCCTCCTCTCCTGTTTCATCTCATTTCATCCTATCTCCTCTCCACTCTTCTCCCCTCCCCTCTGTTTTGGCCCTGAGCTTAATGAACTGTGACACTAAAGGTTAGAGGCAGATCCCTACAGATATGGGAAAGCACTCTTTAATTAAGACACTATCTTCCCACCGCTGCCTGATTCCTCATCAGCACCCGCCGCCGTCCTCCCTCACGCTTCGACTGGGCCTGCTCTCATTTGCTCGCCCGGCAATAATTGAAAACGCAGCGCGATACACGTAATGTTGTGTTTTGCTTCAACAAGCACAAACTCCCAATACGTGACTGTGTCGCTTCCGCTGTTCATCCTCTCTCCTTCTGTCTCTCCTGTTCCTCTCTCCTCGCATCTCTCTTCCAGTCTGCTTCTGGCTCGGCGCTCCCATCGTCTCCTCTTTCATGTCTGGACTTGTCTTGCTGCAGCTCTCCTCGCCCTCCTTCCACCATCAATCATGCCTGTTTTTGCTGCCTTCTGTCTCTCCCTCTCTGTCCCTCTCTCCCATTTCCTTTCTTCTCTCGCCCTGGTCCTTTGCCGCCCCTATCTCGCCGTGTCTGGCTCAGTTAAAATCTCAATTCGGTTATGCATATTCTCTCTTTCATCCCTCTCTCTCTCTCACTTTCTTTCACTCACGCACACACACAAATATTCAGTTGATTTGCCATCTGCAAACAAACAGTTCTGCTGCTCATAATTACCATGAAATATAGATGGAAATTGCTTTCTGTTTTCTCTCTCTTATTCTGCCCTCCTACCTGGTGCTGCTGTAAAAAGCTCATTCATCAGTCACTAACTTCTTCTAACTTTTGGTCTGCTCACTCCTTCTTCCATCATCCACCTATATCCTCTCCTCTAAAAGTTCCTCTTCTCCCTCCCGTCTCGCTCGTCGTCTCCCACCATAGGTGTGATGTCTCAGCAGGGAAAAAGGAAGAACAAGCATGTTTTGCCTGCCAGCTTGTTTCCCGGCCGCCCCACCTGTCTTCTCTCCCTCTATCTTCTCATCCCGTCTTTCTCTCTCTCTCTCTCTCTCTCTCTCCAGGTGTGGTATCCCAGCAGGACAACGCAAAGACATTCAGCGTGTCCAGCACCATCCGGATCCCGGTAGAAAGGAAAGACAACGGGGCGGCGCTGAGCTGTGAGGCGTTCCACCCAGCACTCGGCGGGCAGAAGAAGATTCGACACTACCGCCTGGATGTGAATTGTAAGCCTCTCCTTCAGGAAAAGTGTGTTTGTGTGTGTGTGCACTTTATATCAAAGCACTTTGCATCCATCTCAGAAACAAATGAAGTAACATAATGTTCGTTGCCATATATTTCAAAAAAACGGATTATTCCATCTGTATCGCTGTCACTTAAGTTGCTACTTCAGGACTATTCATTATAATGTTTTACTTTAATGCCAGCAATAATTTTGTCAGCGCAGCAGCCTCATTTTTCAAATGGTGGATATCTCATTTTTGAATGAAGCTCATTTATACACGGTCCAGGATATTCAGCGCTGCCCTGTATGAGACCTGCTCTCATTAAAACCTAATATATACTAAACTTGTCATGCAGAGAGCTGGCAGAAACAGCCCCGTGGCCAGGTTAGGGTCCTGGCCTGTGGTTTAAGGGGTTAACCGACATCAGCTGAGAAAACCTGGGTCACATTAGTAAGCGTTGTGCAATGATCCTGGTATTGCTGTGGGACGGATTGATGGCTTATTTGCACAATTTGGTATGCTGTGAAATCTCTGAGCTTATGTCCATTCAAGGCAGGTGAACAAAGATTAAAAATTATAATTGGCTAAAGTATAATATTCACCCAGGGCAACAAGTTCAGATAGAAGTATCTTCACAAATCTGTAGACGGTTCAACAGGATTAGTCTTGAAAATGTCAGACATACAGTATAATGTATCCTTGGACAAGACTGAAATTTATTATTTAATGTACTAATATGAAATGTAAATCCATTTTATTTGCTTCTAATCCCATCAAACATGTTGAGTTTGCTTTAGTGTTGACATTGTTTTGTTTTGTTTTTTTTGATGTGAGGACAAACAACACTGTCACTTTCTCATAGCTCTGTAGTGATTACTATTTAATGATAATATTCCTTGGTGTTATTTTGTCTTCAAATCTTGACACATCAATAGAGAGGCACCAGATTTAGACTTTCAGTCATGAGTTGAGACATCAATACTATTTATATTCAATGACAGTAGTCTCCACCGATGTTACTGATGCTGTTCAACAAGTCAACAAATATCCAATTACTCCGTTTGTATTCCTGACAGTTTAATATGATTTTTATCCCATGATATATCAATAATTTGGGATTGTCAAACATTCCTCAGGCCTAAAAATCATATTTGACATTGGTGCATTCATTATTAATATTCAGCAAGTACATCTGCATCAGTCTTTGGGTACAATTAATTTGTCACATGTATACTAATGTTTGTTGATAGATCACAATGATTAATATTCAACAGTTTTGTCAATCTGCGAGCTGGTGGTTCCTCCACCCAGAGAACTGGTAATAATGACCAACTGTCAGCGTGGATTTGGCTTCCCATCGCTCTGTTACTGAAGCAAGTGCAGCACAGCAGCTGCCGGAGCGGTGGGCTGCTTCTGATAACAGGTGTCTCAACCGTCAGATTGTCGGCTGGTTGCCTTGGAAACAGATGTTAAAGACCCTTCCTTCCTGCCACTTTCTCACATTCCCCTTGTTCCTCCTTTTTGTTCCCTCGCCGTCTCTCTCTCACTCCTGACTCTTTTTTTTTTTCTTGTCCTCTGGTTGTCTCTCCATTTTGATCCTTTTGATCCATCGTGTTTTCTACCGTGCCTTTCTTGTTTTCTCTCTCACACATTCATAATCATTTATCTCTTTATTTCTTTCTCCCCACAGTTGCACCAACAGTGAGAATTGTTCCTCCCACTGGCATTTTGCGAGAGGGCGACTCGCTCATCCTCACCTGCTCCGTCACCGGGAACCCTCTGTAAGTCTAACCGTGGGTGTGTGTTACTGTATGATGTGGGGACCTGCCTCCCTTTTGGGGACAAAATGCACATCCCCATAATGTAAAACATTATATTTTAAGGTATGGTGAGGTTTAGGTGGAGGTTAGGGTAAGGGTTAGGATTAGTTACACTTAGGGTGACGGTAAGTCTACAGGAAATGAATGTAAGTCAATCTAATGTCCTCAAAAGTCATGAAAACACTGTGTATATTGTGTGTGTGTGTGTGTGTGTGTGTGTGTGTGTGTGTGTGTGTGTGTGTGTGTGTGTGTGTGTGTGTGTGTGTTATGTAATGCCCTCCATCTACATCTATCTTATACAACCTATAGTATGCAACACATACACAAACAAGTTCATCCTGCACAGCGTGTGCTATCATTGGTATTGGCAGTAAAGATAACAAAGAAAAGAATGGAGAAACCTTTCCACACAGTCATAATAGTAATAATGATAATAATAATATTTTTTATTTATATAGCACCTTTCAAAACAAGGTTGCAAAGTGCTTTACAATAAAAGCATGATAAAAGTAATTAACACCCAGAATTAATATATAAACAAAATAAAATGATCCATCTGATCCCAGCTGGCATTGGGGGAAGGCGGGTTCACCGTGGACAGGTCTCCAGTCCATCGCAGGGCACATAGAGACAGACAACCATTCACGCTCACATCCACACCTACGGGCAATTTAGAGTCATCAGTTAACCTACATGTCTTTGGACTGTGGGAGGAAGCTGGAGAACCCGGAGAAAACCCACACTAACATGGGGAGAACATGCAAACTCCACGCAGAAGAGTCCCAAGCCAGATTCAAACCTGTGACCCTGTTGCCATGAGGCATCACCGTCCAGCCCCTAAATAAAATCATATAAATTAAAAATAGGCTGCACGGTGGTGTAGTGGTTAGCGCTGTCGCCTCACAGCAAGAGGGTCGCGGGTTCGATTCCAGCTTGCGGCTCTTCTGTGTGGAGTTTGCATGTTCTCCCCGTGTAAGCGTGGGTTTTCTCCGGGTACTCCGGCTTCCTCCCACCGTCCAAAGACATGTTGTTTAGGTTAATTGATGACTCTAAATTGCCCGTAGGTGTGAATGTGAGTGTGAATGGTTGTCTGTCTATATGTTGTCTGTCTCTATGTGCCCTGAGATGGACTGGCGACCTGTCCAGGGTGTACCCCGCCTTCGCCCTATGCCAGCTGGGATCGGCTCCAGCCCCCCCGCGACCCCTAACGGGATAAGCGGTTGACGATGGATGGATGGATGGATGGAAATTAAAAATAAAATCTCATAAATAGTAACAATAATGTACCATCAGTTAGGAAAAAGCAGTAATATAGAAGTGAGTCTTAAGAAGAGATTTAAAAGAAGACACTGAGTTTACCCGCCTCAGGTAGGGAAACCTTTGCTGTCCTCTAAAATGTCAATGACCCAGATCAGTTTTTCTCATATCAGTGTGAACAACACAAATCACAAGGAATCCCATCTTTTCACTTCTGATTTGGGCGGCTGTATCTCAGAGAGTAGAGCTGGCCCAGCCAGTCCACCAATCAGAAGGTCGGTCGTTCAATCCCCGGCTCCTCACACGTCAAAGTGTCCTTGAGCAAGACACTTAACCCCAAATTGCTCCTGAAGGCTTAGCCATCATGTATTTAGATTAGATCCTGAAGGACGAAGTTGGCACCTGGCATGGCAGCCTCTACCATCAGTGTATGAGTGTGTGTGAATGGGTGAAAGCTGACATGTAGTGTAACGCGCTTTGAGTGGTTGGAAGACTAGAAAAGCGTTATATATAATCAGATACAGGTCTGATTTCTTTACAATGCAACCTCAGTCTGAAACAATCATATCAGAGTTCATGTGACTTTAACATCATTCACACACGCCTCCGCACAGAGGTAGCAGCCATTTCAACCCCAATTTCACTGGATTGTGTGAGTTTAAAGAATATATCAAGACTCTCAAATGTATAAATACTAATAAAAGTGATAAAACTGTCAAAGTGTATAGTGAGCTCTTTAAAGAACAATAATGTATGTTTTTTTAATCACTCATCACTCAGCGTCAGCCTCTTATTCGGGGTCAGGTTGCAACAGCTCCAGCAGGGGACCCCAAACTTCCCTTTCCCGGGCCACATTAACCAGCTCTGACTGGAGGATCCCGAGGCGTTCCCAGGCCAGTGTGGAGATATAATCTCTCCATCTAGTCCTGGGTCTTCCCTGTGGTCTCCTCCCAGCTGGTTTTGCCTGGAAAACCTCCTTAGGGAGGCACCCAGGGAGCATCCTTACCAGATGCCCGAACCTCCTCAGCTGGGTCCTTTCAACCTAAAGGAGCAGCAGCTCTACTCCGAGTCCCTCATGGATGGCTGAGCTTCTCACCCTATCTCTAAGGGAGATGCCAGCCACCCTCCTGAGAAAACCCATATTTTTATCCCAATTTTTATCCTCTCTGACATTATGTTGAGTTCATGTCTGCAGTGTTTGTTCATTTGAGAGAACAAAGCAGCCATTGCTCCACAAAAGGCCGTGATTTTCAGCTGTAGATTCAGCTGGGAGATGTGTTTGAGCAGCAGAGCATTGTAAAACTTCTTGTAAAACCGTTTTGGTTAGTTTTCTTTACTGTTACAAAAATCGCCAGCTCTGGTTTGGTCAAAATAAAACCCCTAATTCACAGAGCTAGGTAGAATATGTGCCGGGCTCTGCGCGCTGTTTTTGTCCCGTGCTGCCCGCTGAGCAGCAGCGCTCACATTTTTCAGAGGCCATTAAATTATCAAAATAAAATGACAAAAAACGGCCCAAAAAAACCCCAAGCAGCGATGTACTCAGCATCAACCATCCTTGTCCTCGTTATCATCTGCTCATGAATTCGCTGGCTAAACTTCTGAATGAAACTGTGAACTTTGACTTCAGTGGCTGCATGTGATGTCTTTGTTATCTCTCAGGCCTGTGACAAGTTCACACTTGAATCTGATCATGACCACATTTGAAAAATAATGTGAACAGCCAAACTAGAATTGCACTCCAAGTACAATTGGACCACCACCAAATTGTAATGGATTGTTCATTGTACCATACCCCACCCCTCCCAAAAATTTAATTCAAACCCATTTTGAACTTTTGGAGTAATCCTGCTAGCGGACAGACAAACAAACAAGCGCTAGAGAAGACATAACTTCCTTGGCCCAAGGCCCTCGGCCTTGGCAGAGGTAATAATTCTGAATTAAGCACCAAGGCTTGCAGTGTGAACGTAGCCCTACATGTATTCGCTTCACCCTCAACGAGATATGAAACCGGCACATTTACCAGCTGGCACAAAACACTGCTTGTGAAGCTTTTTTTGAGCTTGTCACAGCATTGTGGTTGTTTTTTTCTCATTCCATAATGAATTCCTGACAAATAATCAGAAAGTATAAAAGGTTTGTCTCAACAAAGCATTTGTGCTTGAAAAGCTGTAGCGAGTCCTGACAAATGAGCTTAAGGACACACAGAAAGCGTTTGATTGAAGGCAACACACAGGAGGTTGCCAACGTCAGTTCTTACTAACACTACGTTTTTACAAAACGATAATATGGGACAGCATGTATTCATGTTAAAACGTTTTTTGGGGAATTGTTTTGAGCTGCTATGAGAATGACATTCAGGTTGTAACATTACCAAACAGCTGGTAGCTGCAAGTAGCAGCTACACAGACAGCTACAAGCCCACAGGGCTCGACTTTCATTCTAGCAGTCTGTTTGGAGGGTAAACTTTTAGCTGGCTTTAGTTCACTTCAGTTCACACATTTACCCAGAGCGCCTTTTCTACGTATACATGTAGAATATATATCATATCTAGCATGATTGTACAAGTCAGAGCTGAAGGTCTTCTTGCTGTCTCCTGCTGTGACCACACACTGTAGTTTAACTAATGAGGTTTATACAGTAAGTATCAGCTTAAAAACAATACAAAATATATGAAAATAATATCAATGATTATGTAAAGAAACTGCAGCAGGGCATTTTTGGAAGATTTCAAATTGTTTTTAGAGTCTAAACATACAAATATTAAAACAAGCTGCAACCTCCAGGTCTGAAAAGTGAAGCCAATGCTGAAGTACTTTCTAACCACCAGCAGGGGGCGACTCCTCTGGTTGCAAAGAGGTCTGATTGTATAGAAGTCTATGAGAAAATGAGCCAACTTCTCACTTGATTTATTACCTCAGTAAATATTGTAAACATGTGTTAAAGGTCTCAATCACTAGTTGCAAGTCTTCTTCAAAACAGCATGATGTTCATTTCGTAAATTATGGTCCCATTTAAAGTCAAATAGACCATGAAGAAGGGGATGCTTTAGGGTGGGGCTACCTTGTGATTTACAGGTCGCTTGTCCTGTCTGAGACTTGTCCACGTTATTGTCTTACAACTTTAACCCTTTCACAGTGTGTTTTCAATTCATGAAAGTTAATTATAACATTTTGGTCACCTAAATATTTCTTATTGACTATTGGTCTGTACTCAGCTCCACCTTTTCAAGTCACTTCAAAAAATGTCAAAAAATCAAGATGGCGACGGCCAAAATGCCAGACTCAAGGCTTCAAAATGGCAGTTCACAAACATATCGGTGGCGCCACAATGATTACACTTCTTATGAGCAGTCTATGAGATGAATACACAGATGCAGCAATGAGTTGGCAAGTTGTCCTACCGAAAGGTTGTTTGCCGGAAGTTTGATTTATGGGCCACAGAGATGAATCAGAAAGATGATCTGTGAATATCACACAGACAGCTTTATTACATATACTAATCATTTTCCAAGTAATTATTATCCACCTTACACAAAAAAAGCCTTCTAGCTATTGTGGAAACGTCCTTGAGTAACCTCTACCTGCTCCAGTGGAGCTTTTCACGGGCTGCAGCAGAAAACAGTGGTTTTCCTGGACGGCTACCGGTGTGTGAAAGTAAAGCTGGGCATCACTGTAACGAGAACATCTGCACTTTATCAGCCGTCAATACAGATTAAAAAAAAAAAAAAAAAGAAAGACAGAAATATGAGTGAGAGTTTCTCCCTCTAAGTAGCTGAAAATAGCCAGCTGCGTTCAAGAGATCTCACCCCATCTCTCTTTATTATATGTTGTTGAAATGAACACTAAGTTGACCACTTTCTATATAATTACTATCCCACATAATACCAGGGGCCTTTCTTGGAAACTTCAAGTAATTACCAAGTACTACTAATCTCCACCAACTTCAATGTACTCCCTATAATTACTGCAAGATATCTCGGTGCTTTCTAGGAACCATGCTTAGAAATGAACAGCAACTTCATATCAACTCCTTTTATTGGAAATTATAAGGAAATATACTATCAGAATTAAGTGCACCACATGCTGCCCTCCACAGATGATGAAGGGCCCCCTTTGGGGCATTCAATCCCAAATGCATCATCCCTTGAATTAGAATTGAAGTCAAACTGAAAATGTCTTGTACTTCACGTCAATTTACAGTATCACCAAACCAATCAGGGTATTATTGTTAATTGTCACATTAAAGTGCCAAAGACGCAGTGTGATCACAAACAGAGGCCTGTACAACAAAGCAGGATTTGGGGTTAGCGAGGTAACTTCAGGGTTAACCCTTCAGGGTTTTCAGTCCTACTACGGTGGTTCACTTCTTCCCGGGGTAGGTCATCATGTTAACTTACCGTATGCTGAACAGCTAACCTGCTCCGGTGCAGGTTATGTTCCAGATAAGAGATTGACTCTTATAAAAGCACCACCTACAGACCAATCAAAGCTTTGTGTGCAGATTGTATGATAATATAACACAAATACAAGACGTTTCAGTCATAATCCAGGCGAAAAAGTAGCACTGTTTAAACTGACAAATGCACAAAGGTCAGCTGGATTTATGCTGTGGGTGCTTACCGCTTTGAATTATGTTTTTATATCTATTTTCTTACTTGCTCTCATGTCAGTTTTGGAGTCAGAAATGCAGCTGAAAAAAAGGGAGAAATAGTCATATATGCCACATTTTTACTAGAGGGACTAATGAAATGTTATCAATTCATCCATTCTTTGAAAGCTATTTATAAATTACTGCCCCATCTGGACCATTATATCTGACTTTTGAGTATCCTGTTAAATTAATAAATCTGTTTTTTACGCATTCACACATCACGATTGTTTGTTTTGCCAGCTGTCCTTCCTGCATTTGGCAGCTGCAACTGTTTTACTTTTGGCCTGGATTTTGTGTTTAACGTAGTTTGTCTAATATTTTAGTTTGCTCTTCTTTTGTAAAATGTGCTGCTCTGCTGACAGTAGACTTGTCCGTGATTGTGATTGATCACATGCTGCGAACAGCGGCACTTTTATGTGAACGCGCTCGTAGCCAGATAGAGAAACCACTGCTGTAGGACTGTTTAGTGGGATCCCTGTTGTTCGGGTTAGTTAAAGCAGATAATGAGAAGATACCCTGGGTGTGTTGAACTCACTTCCTAGTACAGGCCTCAGAAGAGTTGTACCTGTGGTATCACCTGACATTTGTTTTGTTTTTCTGTGAGAATTTTCTGCTTTTCAAAATTGAAGGTTCGATTGAGTATAACAGCCATTTATCAGCTGTATAGCACCTGTAACACTGGGCATGGGTCATTTTAATAGATGGTATACTTGTTTATTTACACATATTATGACATTTATCATTTGCCACCTGGGGTGGGGGAAGGGAGGAGGGGACATTTTAAAGACTGGAGGGGCAAATAAGAGCTCTATGTGGGGCATTCATACCGGCAGTTGTTGCATTTGTTTTATAAAAGGTTTCAATAGATTCACACAGCCCGAGGACCAACTACCAGGATCATATTGACCCCGAACAGTGTCTGGCAGTCTGTCTGAGGTAAACTGTGATGTAGCCTAAGCTACTGTAAGCTATTTTATTGGGTTTCCTTTTAGAGAAATGCTCTAAGGAGTCAGTTTGAGTTCCCTCCCTGCAGTGTATATGTCTAGGGCTTTTACTGTGAAAGGTAAAAATCGAAGGATTGGATCTGGTCTTTGCTGCCTTTGTCACGGATGAAAGAAGGAATCAGAGTTTACCGCCTTGATTCGGACTATGGAGCCTCTGTGCTTTACAGTATAGTTTGCATATTGAATATGTCTTTTCTGCACTATGTAATTGGTTGATGCTTTTATTCATTGGGTGAAAGATCAGGAAACATTTGCATAATATTCACATTCTGTCTGAAAGTATTTATGACAAAAACAATAGTTTGAAAAAAAATACAGTATACTGATGTGCAAATTAATTGCATGAATATAAAATGAAATATATTTATATAAATCAGTATAAAGTAAAACGTGTGTGTGTGTGTGTGTGTGTGTGTGTGTGTGTGTGTGTGTGTGTGTGTGTGTGTGTGTCATAAGCTGGCCAAAGATAGAGATAGAGAGAGAAGACACAGATATCCAGACAAGAAAGCTCCTCACCATGCATTCACCCTCAGTCCAGCACCCTGAGACTGTACACTAAGCGGAAAGAGGGAGGCCGAGGACTAGTGAGCGTCAAGGCCACGGTCCTGGATGAAACATTGAAAATCCAAGAATACATCAAGAAAATGGCCCCAAAGGACGAGCTAATAAGTGAATGTCTCAGGCAGCAGAAACCCACTGAGAGAGCAGAGGAGGAGGAGACAACCTGGAGGGACCAGCCCCTACATGGCATGTACCACTGTCAAATCGAAGAAATTGCTGATATCAAGAAAACCTACCAATGTCTGGAAAGCGCTGGACTGACAGACAGCACAGAGGCACTATGGCAGCACAAGAACAGGCCCTAAGTACAAGAGCCATAGAGGCCAGAATCTACCAGAGTAGATCTGACCCAAGGTGTAGACTGTCTAAAGATGCCCCTGAGACAGTCCAGCACCCAGTAGCAGGGTGGAAGATGCTGCTGGATCAGCGTACATGGAGAGGCACAACCAAGTGGCTGGAATAGTGTACAGGAACATCTGTAAGCAGTGTGGAACAGAAGAACCCAAATCCCAAAGGGCCACAGAAGGAGGCTGAGAACAACAGAACCAAGGTTCTGTGGGACTCCAGCTTCCAGACTGACAAACAGCTCCTGGCTAACCAACCGGACATAGTGGTGGTGGACAAAGAGCAGAAGAGAGTGGTGGTGATGATGGTAGATACCAGGAGACGCCAACATCAGAAAGAGGGAACACAGAAAAGTTGGGGAGTACCAAGGAAAGAGCAGCTAGAACCGATGTGGAAGGTTAAGGCTCGCGTAGTCCCCCTGGTAGTGGGAGCGCTGGGGTCAGTAACCCCCAAACTGGGAGAGTGGCTCCAACAGATCAAGTCTGTCAAAATTAATCAATTTACACTCTGTTTTTTAACTTATACATGGTACATGCAGACCTGAAACACACATACATGCATTAATGGAGAGATGTCAGAGTGAGGGGGCTGCTCCTGAAAAGCGCCCCGAGCAGTTGGGGGTTTGGTGCCTTGCTCAGGGGCACCTCGGCCCAAGAGGTAAACTGGCACCTCTCCAGCTACCAGTTCACACTCAGTTTTTTGGTCCATGTCGGGACTTGAACCGGCGACCCTCCGGTTCCCAAGCCAACTCCCTACAGACTGAGCTACTGCCGCCCCTAATCAAACAGCAATACTGGAATCATATGAAACGAGAAGAAGGAATCCATTGGTTCCAACCATGTCATACTAGCTTGTAGTGTAGGAGGATAAATAACGCTCCAAACTTGAGCAAAATTTTGGTGGCATTTTTAAAGGGGACCCTTGACCTCTGACTTCAAGATATGTGAATGTAAATGGGTTCTATGGGTACCCACAAGTCTCCCCTTTACAGACGCGCCCACTTTATGATAATCACATCGGGGGCAAGTCATAGTCATATTGACATAGAGATGGAAAAGATAAACTATAATAATCACAAATTGAAAAACAGCCACAAGGAAAATATCTTGGTGATGGTATAAACATTTGTATACAGTCATAGACGCTAGTCCCGTAAACGTCACACTTCCTAATAGATTCTCTCATTATTAGACTTCTGTCTGGAACTGTCTATACCTCAAACCAACAGTGCGGAGGGAAATACAACTGACACCTTCTCCAAGGAACCGGAGAAAGTTAAATTAAGTTATATAACCCAGACCTGACATTTAATGTTTGATGGACAGATAAAAACCACCTGATCCATATTTTATTGCTTGAGGACAGAGAGAAAAAGAGCTCACGACAGAGACAGAGAGAAATTACTAGAAGAGTGTAAATGTGGAAGTATCATAAACTTGAATGTGACTATGTGTGACGGCAGGGCTTCTAAGCCCAATCAGCAGTCAACACTTTTAAGAGCCAGCTTTGAAACAAAGCCTTTTTCTAGTGTGTCCGCGGCCCTTTGTGCACTCTCCAGAAGGGTATTGGGTCCTAAGCTCTTAAACCCTCCTCTAGATGGTCCGTCTGTCTGTGGGCATCGAGTCCGCTAAAGCTCCCCAGTGAAGCTCCATGCAGCCAAGGTGTGTGCATGAGTGTGTGTGTGTGTGTGTGTGTGTGTGTGTGTGTGTGTGTGTGTGTGTGTGTGTGTGTGTGTGCGTGCGTATGACTTAAGTGAAATCCCACAGAGAGGACTGGCTGAGAGGCGTACTGGCCGTAGCCCCTCTAAAGCTTTGTAACGGCTGGTTGGGGACTCTATGTGAGTGTTTGTGTGGTGAATGCACACGTATGTGACGGTGAGCGATGGGACAGCAGGCCACTGTGGATCTCACCCTCATCTCACACTGCACTGCACACACACACACACACTGCCGTCCCCTTGTCACCCTCCCGTTTGCCCCCTGTCCCTGTTAACTGCCTGTTAAGTATTACTGACCAATTATATGCCACTTCCGTTTGGTGGACGGGTACACTCATTGTTTTTCTGTTATTAGGTGGAGCGATGGAGACGATGTCTTGTCAGTTTGCTTAATTGCCCCCTTATTTGTGTGTTAGCGTTTGAAGGAGTGTGTGGGAGTACAAGTGTATTTATATGTGTGTGTGTGTTAGAGAGAGAGAGAGGAACGGAGGGAGATTTTGTTAGGATGAGCGAGGGAGTGTGTGTGACTAAGCAAGAAAGAGGTTTAATTAGACGTCCTGAGGGATTAGAACCCAGATGAGTCAGGATTGTAATCTGGCCAGGGTGGCATGAGCCATGAAACTCCGCCAGACACACACACACACACACACACACACACCACACACACAACGTTGTTCGCCAGGATGTCTCTGTAATCCTCGTACCTCCTGTCTGCGCTGCCTTCCCGTCTTTCATGACCAATTCATTTTGTCTGCTCGCTCTTTCCCTTCATCTCCCAGCACACCATCTCTTCTTCTCTCTCCTCGAGTAACACTCTTTTCTGCTTTTTTCCCCCGCCACGCCTGACACCCTATTTCTCTCTCATCTGCCCTTCTTTCTCTCCTGCCAACCCCTTTCACACCATCGCCGCCCTCTGACCATCCATCTCCTTATAATTGGTCAGGATGCAGCCCCTCTGTCGCCATTGGCTTTTTCTCCAGGCACCTTTTTATGCATTCCTCTCATGTCAACTTCCCCCTGTGGGCTTCTTTACGCTCCTTCTTCACCTCTCTTTTTATAGCATCCCCAGGTGACAGTGCTTCGATGCCCTGTCTCCTTTCAATTTTCTCATTTTAATACCCTTTAGCACCTCAGGTTTTACTCAGTGTGTTTCAGACTGGTGGTCGTGTTAGTTACAGAGGTAGTCGTATGCAGGCCCCCACTCAACATGCGGGTACATTCAAAGAAATAAAGCATTAAGAAGGACAACTTTGGAGCTACTGTATCATGAGTCCTTTTCCTCCATTCTCTCAACTGTGATTTAAAGGGATAATTGGGTGTTTTGAAGTGGGGCTGTGCGAGGTACTTATCCATTGTAAGTGTATTACTTACAGTAGATGACAGCCGGCACACACCCATCTTTGAGAAACAGACAAGGAAAGCAGTGTACTGCTGTAGACGAGAGCAAAACATATTTTAGCCCCCTAAAACAAAGACGATTATCAGTTTAAGTATGTGCTATATTTAGAATATTTTCCCCGGGTACCTTGCTGTGGGCTGCTGGTTAGCGCTGTTGCCTCACAGCAAGAGGGTTGCAGGTTCAATACCGGCTTGGGACTCTTCTGTGTGGAGTTTGCATGTTCTCCCCGTGTAAGCGTGGGTTTTCTCCGGGTACTCCGGCTTCCTCCCACAGTGTTAGTTACAGAGGTAGACACGCTGTTTAGGTTAATTGATTACTCTAAATTGCCCGTAGGTGTGGATGTGAGCGTGAATGGTTGTCTGTCTATATGTTGTCTGTTTCTATGAGCCCTGCGTTGGACTGGCGACCTGTCCAGGGTGAACCCTGCCTTCGCCCTATGCCAGCTGGGATCGGCTCCAGCCCCCCCGCGACCCCTAACGGGATAAGCGGTTGACGATGGATGGATGGATGGATGGTACCTTACTGTGAGACAGCCCTTTCTGATGGGGAACTGAAGCCACTGTATATACATTATATCTGTATATCTATGATCTCGCCAAAGCCACCAGAATCCACTGGGAAAAAATATATAATTGTACCCCGTAGAACATGGGGTTGTTGGTCTGTCGCTGCTTCATTAGTTTGTTTGTCACACAATAACTCAAACAAACTTTCCGATGGAGGCAGCGGCGTAGATAACGGCTTCAGTCCCCCTTCAGAAACATAGACTGTACTGTATAGCCGTCTCATGGCAAGGTTAACAGGCCAAAATAATTTAAATATAACATACAATTAAGCCGATACTGATTTCTTTAGGTGGGCTTTTCTTTTTGGTGATTAAACTACATTTTGTCGATCCACATCTACAGCAGTTCATTGATTTGGTTCTGTGCTGCAGCTCCTGTCTGCTTCTCCAAACAGGACGTGTGCCAACTAACCCTAACCCTGTCGGTTATTATCTACAGTAGATGATACTACTACTACTGAGTTCCTCATACAACCGCACTTCAAAACACCCAAACTATCCCTTTAACTGATATCAACCCTTCATCAGACTACCAGTATGACAGGGGACAAGCCCTAAGTAACGAAGCGTTCGTGGTACTGGTGAAATTGCATTGCTCGTTACTGAAAAAGTAAACTCATTACTGTAACACATCATTAAGTAATGCATTACTGCATAATACCTGTGGTTGTAGAGGTAATTGTAGTAGCAGAATAGGAGTAGTAGAAGTAATTATATGTGTAAATCTGCAGTATAGCTGTGTTTAAATGTTATACAGTAGAGGCTGAACATTATGCTGTTGCAGAGTTCGACAGTTGTAGTTTTGAGCTTTTAGGCTTTAAGAGCACTTTTACAATGCTGTAATCAAGAATCGAGGTTTTATTGTCATTTGTAAGTAAACACAAAGTTACGCCATACAGTTAAATTCTTGTTTTGTCCGTTTCCCTCGACACAACAGTAAAATACTAAAAATACATTAATATAGATAATAAAATAGAATAGAGAAATAATATATATATATATATATATATATATATATATATATATATATATATATATATATATATATATATATATATATATATATATATATATATATATACATATATATATATATACATATATATATATATACATATATATATAAAGAATAAAGTGCTCAGGAACCATGTAAATATAGCAAATGTTGCTGTAATGGTCACAATGAATCCATTGATTTTTTTGCAATTGATTTAATTATTCTGTATGAAATGTCAAAAAAAAATATTAATTAAAAGGGTATGTCATTTATTTATTACGTTGTTATTCCCCAGAGTCCAATATGATGTCCACAAAGTACTTTTTTTTTTGTCAAAGCAGCAGCCTAAAACCCCAAAGATGCTCCATTTACTGTGATATAAAATGGATAAAAGCAGTAAATCCTCCATTACAGACGCTGGTAACAGCCAGTGATGGACATTTTTCTTGATAAACGGCTTCAACCATGAATCAGTTATCAAAAATTAAGTGCAGACATATAATTTCAGCGCTATTAAACATGAAACCTCTCTGTCTCCTCCCCGTCAGGCCCAGGAACATCCAGTGGTCCAAGATTAATGACACCTTACCCGAGAGGGCGGAGATCTCCGGCCCCACCTTTCAGATTTCCCGTCTCAGCCAATCACACAACGGGACGTACTTGTGCCAGGCCCAGAACAACTACGGACGCGCTGCCGACCATTACACCCTACTGGTGTATGGTGAGTAACTACGACTGACAGTTAATTATACGTTTCAAGTTTTTTTGTGTGCTTGAAAAGTTTGCTCCATTGATTCTTTTCCTCCCATGTTTTCATTTCCAGTCTTAGCGTCGCAGGTAATTGTTAACTGAATAATTTTATGTTCAATGGATCTTTTGTTTGTTACATTTCTTGTTCTTGTGTTTGGATGATATTGTTTTGAGAAATCTTTAAATTTTTATTGATCCTTTTATCTTCCCAGTGTCTTTGGAGTCTGGCTTTTCTGGCACTGGGCAACAGAGCCATTAAATCCTGACGCTTGTCTCATCTGTCTTTCAGCTTTATTTGTTTTTCCTTTCGGTACACAGCAGGAAACCTCGGCTAAACCTCCTGTGCAATTGATTCAACAGTGATATTGATTCCACAAGAAGACGTAGGCTTCCATGTTCAGATACTAGTCACCAACATCATTATTCGGGCTGTCTCTTGTAAAGAACCAATTTATCCTGTCCCCTGGGACCCAATCCTCTCTTCCAGGAATCCAGAGGAACTTTAATTGTCAAGTGCAATAAATAAGGATCCGAGATGTTTGACATCTAAATGAATTTCACAATACAAGCTGGCATGTAGGAGACAAAGTGTGGGGCCAAAACTACTGGCAAATGTGTGTGGAGAGTTGTGTAACTGTAGCTCATTCTCATTCTCACTCATCTCTATGCATTTACAGATGTGAATACACGTTACATATTTACAGTATGTACGCATTTACAGATTGTCTGCACATTTACAGATTTTTCTACACATTTACAGATTTGTCTACACATTTACAGATTTGTCTACACATTTACAGATTGTCTACACATTTACAGATTGTCTACACGTTTACAGATTTGTCTACACGTTTACAGATTGTCTACACGTTTACAGATTGTCTACACGTTTACAGATTTGTCTACACGTTTACAGATTGTCTACACGTTTACAGATTGTCTACACGTTTACAGATTTGTCTACACGTTTACAGATTGTCTACACGTTTACAGATTGTCTACACGTTTACAGATTTGTCTACACGTTTACAGATTGTCTACACGTTTACAGATTGTCTACACGTTTACAGATTTGTCTACACGTTTACAGATTGTCTACACGTTTACAGATTTGTCTACACGTTTACAGATTTGTCTACACGTTTACAGATTGTCTACACGTTTACAGATTGTCTACACGTTTACAGATTTGTCTACACGTTTACAGATTGTCTACACGTTTACAGATTGTCTACACGTTTACAGATTGTCTACACGTTTACAGATTTGTCTACACGTTCACAGATTGTCTACACGTTTACAGATTTGTCTACACGTTTACAGATTTGTCTACACGTTTACAGATTTGTCTACACGTTCACAGATTGTCTACACGTTTACAGATTTGTCTACACGTTTACAGATTGTCTACACGTTTACAGATTTGTCTACACGTTTACAGATTGTCTACACGTTTACAGATTTGTCTACACGTTTACAGATTGTCTACACGTTTACAGATTGTCTACACATTTACAGATTGTCTACACATTTACAGATTTGTCTACACATTTACAGATTTTCTACACATTTACAGATTTGTCTACACATTTACAGATTGTCTACACGTTTAGAGATTGTTCTTTTACACATTTATAAATCTGATTGCACACACAGATTAAGATGCAGTTGCACAGTTCTCCACACATAAATCCTCTTGCTACAGTAATGGTCCCATAGTTAACACACAAAGTATTAGTGCGACACTGAATCCGTGGAGCTATGCATTTTACATGGTAACTTTTGGCAAAAAGAACAGTGGAACATCTGTTGCATTTAATATTCAGGTGACTTTGCTTGTTGCTTGAGCAGAAGTTTCAGAGGGGGAGGAGGATGTGGGTAAAAGGGCTTTTGTTGTCAAGTTTTCCAAGATGTTGCACCTCAATTCACTGGTTGGTTACTAAATTCTTAATGAAGGCTGACCCAGATAGACTGCACACTGTGGCTCAAAGAAGACGACGGCGGAGCTCGCAACATCACATGGAAATCTTGTCATCATGATAGGTGTGTTTCAGAAAATGTGACAAATTGGCCAACTTTCTCACCAAGTTTGAAGCACACTTTGAAAACAAGGTTCTGATATCAGCGTGTTAATGCTGTGTAATCCACCCATGAAACAACTGAGTAAACTTGCAGTCAAACAGGGATAAATTGGCATTGTGGGATTTTAATGGGACAGCAGCAAGGCTAAATCGCAATGCTAGCTCATCATTAGAGGCTTCTTCAGTTTCGCATCCAATCTGGGGCCTAATTGCATGCACACTCTTGCATATACTCTTGCATACACACTTGTGAATTTCTCCACTGTGGGACCAATAAAGGAATATCTTATCTTACGCTCCTGTCATCCAGGAGGTTTATGATCTGCTCTCCCCCTGCTGGCCGCTCCTGTCATTACACCCTGATGCACCTGAATTGGAGCTGAGAAGCTGAGGGACGGTTGGAGGGAGTACAGACGTGATATCTTATGTAACGTTTTCAGGCTGCTTTCGGTTAGCGCCCCCTCATCTATCCATCACACTAACACTCCCTTTCTCTCTCTCATACACGCACAACAATCGCACACTCTTGTACAAGCATGGCATCAAAAGGCACACATAATGGCTGCTTTCCACAGGCATCAAGGGTGGCAACAGTGGCAAGATGAAAGGTGACATCCCCACCCACTCTCCCTCTCTCTCTTCGTCTCTCACTCGCTGTCTTTCTCTCCCTATCCTAGAAGGTTAGACATGTCGAGCTTTGATGTGCGTTGCCACCTCTGTAGAAAAATGTTCTGTCTTTCTCCCTCCTCCTCAGCTTCCTCCCTCACCATTTTTTAAGCTGTCTTCATCATTTGATCTCCTCTCTGTGCCATTTCTTCTTTCCTACATTTCATCATTTATCTTTTTTATTTCATGCCGTCGCTCTGCGCTGGTCATTAATTGTTTTTTTTATCCTCTCATATTATGATAAAAACAGGATACATTTAAAGTAAAGAATCTTGCTTCAACCAAAATCCATAAAAGACCAGAAATCCACATAACCAGCATAAGCCAGGCTTCGACTCCTCTGCTCTGCACCGTATTTTCAGCAATCAGCTTCTTAAATCCTCCTGCTGTATCCCTGTATCAGTGGTGGTTTGCTGTACTTCAAGTAAAAAAATATATGTACTCGCCCATTGGGCAGATTGTTTCAAACCTTATCTCAAAGAGCTCAGAGTTGTTGATTCAGCCATCGTATTAATGCGTAGACGACTGAAAGTCACTCTTGATTTTCCTCTAACTAATAATCTGGCTGACGCGGTGTTAATTCTTTCGCAAGAAATGTCAAATGAATTGCATTCAGGCTGTAATGTTTCCAGCGATATGTGTAAGTGTTAGATAATTATTAAACAGTGTGTTTGCTGTGCATCACTGCTGATGCAAATAAACCACCAAGGATGATTTAATATGAAGTGCTACGTTGTGATGATTAAATACGAAGTTCATAAGTCAATATTGAAAATAAATATGACTCCGCTCTGCAAAATATGTTTAGATGACTCACAGCGCTAACAGAGAATGCTTTTTTTTGTCATTCTTGCACCCACGTTGTTATTGTAGGTGTCTTATTATTTTATTTTTTCAAATAGTGACTATCTCATTTTCTAACAGACTTTGGTGACTCTCGCTCTACTTCTTGTGCCTCACTTTTTCTTATTTTTTGTTTTAGTCACAACTCTTTTGACCTCTCATCCATCTCTTTGTTATTCTCACTGCTCTGTCATTTCACCTTTTTCTCTCCCTATTCCCTTGCTCGACATCCGTCCTCTCCTTTACTCTGCTGTTCTCGCCTCTTTTACACCTCCTGTCCACTTCCTCTCTCCATTCCTCCCACACCCTTTCAGCTGCTTTTCACGTTGCCACCAGTTTGCCCTCTGTTCTCGGTTCAGCTGCAGTTCAGCCTCTTTACTCAAAGACGGCCTAGGTTTCTCATAATACGACATGGAGAGAAGTGAGCGTAGGGGTGGGAGAGAGGGTAGCAGGAAGCGATGGGGGGAAGAAGGACGATGGAGGTCGAACGCAGGTTAACATGCACTACCACAACCTGTCAGATAAACGGGATGTCAGTGCAGTTGGCTCCTAGCCTTCCCAGAGGGAATCCCTGGATGCATTGGGGGAGGACAGAGGGAGAGAGGAGCGAGGAGGGAGCGCTGGAGGTTGTGTTGTAAAAGATGAGTCAGCAGAAAAGGAACCATTTTATTGCAGGTACAGAAAAACTACCAGTGCTCTCTCTCTCGTCTCCTTCTCATTCCGTGTCAAGCTTCCCTCCGCGGGAGTTATCTGCCATCAGGGTCCGTACACAGAGTACAAACTCAGGCAAAAGTGGCTGCCAATTTGTCACAGGTGCTTTAGGCGCTGTCACTTTATGAGGGGAGACGAGGCTTAATGCTGGCGCAGGAGAACAAAGAGCGAGAGCTGGGGAGCTCTCCGGGGAGCCCAGGCCATGGCAAAGACGTGATGCATTGAAGCTGAGCTTTATTTGACGGGTCACACTGTGTGTGTGTGTGTGTGTGTGTGTGTGTGTGTGTGTGTGTGTGTGTGTGTGTGTGTGTGTGTGTGTGCGTGCGTGCGTGCGCACTTTGATGTGTGATTTAGCGACAGAACATGTATGTGTGTGCACAAGTTAATACGGTGAAATTAACTTTCTCCAACTTTCAGAAAGTCGTTAATGGCATAAATGTGTTTTGAATGAATCACACACTCGTACACATTTCACACACACAGCAAGTATCTGCAGAATGTGGAAATGGATGTGGCCTCTGTTGGTTGTTTCATCTCTGTGCCACCATTGTTAAGGAGAAATTGGATTTTTTTGTGTGTGTGTGTGTGTGTGTGTGTGTGTGTGTGTGTGTACGCAAAAAGGTGCACATGAATGTGTGTGCATGTGACTGGGAGGAGTGTGTCGCTGATTGTCTGGTGAAAGCCCGGCGGGCTCCCTTATGTAATTGAACAGAGCTGCTGCACTCAGATGAATCGCCAAGCCAATAAAACCCATTAGAAGTGAATTGCGTGAGAGAGTGTGGGAGATGGAGAGAAAGAGGAAGAGAGGGGCACATGAGAAGATGAGGTTTGTTAGTTAGCATATATGTAATGCACTTAGAGGATTTTCATGTGTGTGTATATATTTTGGCAAAACAGAGCAGGAAGAGGGCACAGGGGAGAACAGAGAGACTTCTAGAAAGATTCATGGAAAGTATGTTGAGAAGATGACATGATGGCGAGATGGAGACAGAAGCTAGGTGACCAGGGATTAGTCTGTGTCTCCTCGACTGTTGTAATGAGCTGTCAGGATAATTGGAACGAAAAACACAGTCCTCCATTTAATGAAGTGAGACTTTCAAAAAAAACCATGGGATGAGAATGAAAGTGGAAAAGGTTGGGGGCTAGTGGCAGAGGAAGCCAGACGGAGATAATGCAGAGTCAATTTTGTAGTCTTCCTCCACACATGACAACGCACCTCTGTTGGTGTCTGAGTGAATTTTGAATGAGTCTTCAGCCAATCAGTGTTGGCCTTAAGTGGCCTCTGCCGTGGACCCCCTGACCAATGTCCAGCATTCAGCGCGCTGATTGACAGATTGCCGATTGCCGGAGCCACCGCTGCTCCTGGGCAAAGCCCTTTTATAATCAGGAACACCGAACATGAAAGAATAACAGGGCTCATCCAAAATGGCGGCGCGGTATCCTCAGGCACACTTCTGCGAGAACGAGATACGAGTGAGAAACGTCATTATCGCAAGTGGCGCCACATCCGTCCCTGGAAATAACATGGGCTGTGTGCCTGATTGGCAGCCATATAGTGTTAATGAATAACAATATGATGTAGGAGGGAAAAAAAAGGACGCTATCGGCCAAGAGGACGACAGCTGTATGGCATTCTCCTTAATTAAGTTGAGGAGAGGCGGTGAGGGAACGTAGTCGGCGAGTGAAACCAGAGAGGCAGCCGAAGGAGGGGGTGTAAATGAGGGGAAAAGAGGTCGGCTGAAGAAGAACAAGGGAGAAAGAAGCGAGGGATGACGGTGGAACGATAAGAAAAAAGTTGGAAACAGTGAGAAGGAAAAATTTTAGGTCATTCGTGATAGTCGAGAGAAATTAATCAGCGTCCAGTTAATTAGTGCAGCAACCCGGCCATTAATCCTCAGGCTCAAGTGACAGCCACGTGCACCCATACTTCCACACACACACATGCAACACATATGCACTCATACAAGAGAGCAGCAACACTTTGTATAAGTGCAGGGTAATTTCTCTTTCTTTCCATCTGGTCCACTTTTCTTTTTCTCTCACTTTACTGCACAGAAAACTCTGCTCATCTCTTTGTCTTTCCCACAAAATACACTACGCATCATGTAATATTGCTTCACAGAGAGAAAGAGACCAAGGCTGGGCTTGGAGAAGAAAAAAATCAGGAGAGGGGGAGGTATAGTGCTGACATAAGAGGAGTGCAAAAAGAGATTGATGATCTCAGGGCCACTGGGAGAAAGGCAGAGAAGAGACAGAGGAATACTTACCAATAAATTACTCCTGAGCAGAAAGGGCAGGGTGTGTGTGTGTACTGTATGTTCCTGTATGCCTTTGTAGTTGTGTGTGCATGGCCAATTATGCATATGTGTGTAAATGTGCTTGTGGTCCATTTGTATATGTGTGCACAAGCTTGCATGTATTTCAAAACCAGCTCTGTGTGTGTGTCCCGAGACTTTGAGTGCAACTACCTCGCACGTTGATTTTATACAGCTTGTTTGATGAAGTGGCGTGTTATTCACATTTAAAGTGCTGATGCACACACACATACTCACCCACTCCTCCATCTCCCTTTTAGTTCCTGTCAGCCATTATTTTTTTTTGTCTTTAACGACGATATGAACTTGTCTCCTTCTACCTCTCTACCCACCATTGTGTCTCAGCCATTGATTCGGAGAATGTGTCAAGATCCAAGCTATTGTTCTGCATTGAATGAGACAGTCCCTGCATGGCAGTGCTCCGTTGGGAATGCATCTGTCACAGACAATGTCTCTGTCTCTGCTGCCATTGTGCCATAGAAAATGTGTCAGTGATAGAGAACGTGTACCTATATGTTCCAATTGCCTCGTAGATGAATGTCAATCTGCCAGGTATGGTTCTGCTTAGCCTCCTGCTTTAAAGCATGCCTTCCCCATTGGAAATGCCTTCCTTAACCCGCACATCATGGCACAGAGGCCCGCCACAGAACCTCATTTGTCCTTGTCCTTATCGCTTGTCAGGGGTCGAGATCGATTCCATTTCGCACACACGGTCCATTTGGGAAAATAATTAGTAACATTTGTCTCTTGTATCGAAATGGCATCGGCCTCAGTTGCTGATCAGTGTGTTTTGAAATAAGTCTTTCCTCCAGTTTACGTCTCCTCCTCCTCCTCAAATGGCTGCCTTTGAGACCGCCGTCCAATGATTATGGAGCAGGATGCTGAGGTAGAGTGGCGAGGAAACACGATTAATATTCAGCGGTAATAAAGCATGTGTCATGTTTTATAGGCTGTAGTAACTTTGCTATGAAACCCTGCAACGCCTTTTGTTGAAATGTCACTGCATGTTGTAGACAATAGCTTTTGTGTCTGTGTGCGTTATCCCATTCCCTGTCTGTCTGTCTGCCTGTAGATAATGTGTCAGTCACTACCACGGTCACTCCCACTCCCACCACCCAACCAATCACCACCCATCCCGTCACCCCAACCCTCCTAACACCCAGCTTCACTCCGGACTCAGAAGGTAACACACACAGCTTTTCTACCCCGCCTCCATCTCTCTGCTCGTCCTTCCCTGCTCTCCTCTGGTGTCTTTCACTCCCTGAGTCATTTGATGACTCTCAGGTGGCCTACACACTCACACACACACACACACACACACTTTTTCTGCTGCAACCTTCCTTTGCCCTGCATCTACATGAGCGTACGTGCCTGCAGACTCTTGGGTGTGCACCAAGCGCAACCTTCTGCTCTCTCCCTCTTTCTTATCACTGGCTGTTTGATGCTTCCCACACACACATTGCCCAGTCAGCGTTTGTGTAGGTGTGTAGGTGTGTATGTGTGTGTGTGTGTGTGTGTGTGTGTGTGTGTGTGTGTGTGTGTGTGTGTGTGTGTGTGTGTGTGTGTGTGTGTGTGTGTGTGTGTGTGTGCGCTTATGTGTGTGTGGTCTGGATCTCTTGATGCTTGGTTGGTACTGTTAATGAATCTGCATTAAGAGTTTTAGGAACTGGCAACGACTGACAGTGGTCTCTGGAGGGCCAGGGATGCTGCACAAACATATTTATCTGCCACACACACACACACACACACACACACATTCACATGCACCCATACACAGAGAGAGGTAGAGTGAGAGAAAGAAAGAAAGAAAGGATCAGGGATCAAGTTGTTCTCCCTGATGATGATGCTACACAGCAGCAGAAAGAAAGACTGCTTGGCTATGGGGGTGGAAAAGGTCACGGAGGACAAGACGTGCACGTACATATGCTTGTGTGATTATTTACTAAAAGAACAACTGAGCCATGCAGATGCACATGGCTCCACTTCTAAAAAGTGAAGTCAATGCTGACGTACCGTAAACTGTCATTCTTTCTAATATCCAGCAGGGGGCGACTCCTCTGAGAAGTCTGATTGTATAGAAGTCTATGAGAAACTGAGTCCACTTCTCACTTGATTTATTACCTCAGTAAACATTGTAAAGTCATCTTCAATACAGCATGATGTTCATTTAGTACATTATGGTCCCATTTAGAGTGAAATAGACCATAAAGCAGTTATGCTTTAGGGCAGGCTACGTTGTAATTTGACAGGTTGCTACCCGGTCTGGGAGTTGTCCATGTTTTCGTCTTACAATTTTAACCCTTTCACAGTTTGTAGTTTATGAAAATTAATTGTAACATTTTGGTCACCTAAAAATGTATATGTCATGGTTTAGTTTTACTCAGCTCCACCTGGTGTAGGGATGCATCAATACTGATGCCGGATCGGACATCGGGCCGATACTGACTCAAATAGCTGGATCGGGTACTGTGACAATGGGGCCCATCTATTCAGTTCAGTTCTATGTTTGTATACCATATACATTATATACTCATTAAAGAGGTTTACACTTGAATTGTACTGCCCAAGTCCCTGGTGTACAATTTATTAATAAATATTAATAAATAACAATTCACTATATGTATATCTATGTATTTATATCTTGCATTTTGTGTTACAAAGTTAGGACAGTAATGTTTAAGTCCAGCCTGATGTTGTCTTACACATAACAGAATGATCCCAGGCACTTCCACACAGTGAGGCGTACAGTTTAATAACTCAACACCGGTATCAGACCGGTACTCGGTACCAGCCAGTACCCAAAGCTCAGCTATTACTATCAGTATCTGGACTGAAAAGGTTGGACTGGTGCACCCCTACTCTCAGATCACGTCTGGTTGAAAATAACCAAGACCAGAATGCCGAACTCAAGGATTCAAAACGGCAGTCCACAAACTTATGGGTGACATTACGGCAACTACGTCCACTTCTTCTATTCAGTCTATGGCAGATCTGGGCAAGTAAATAGCTTTTGTTTTGAAAAGCTCATGTATTGTTAGTGTGCTTCTTCCTGTCACACTTGACATTCATGTAAATTGATGTGAGTGATGTTTGAAGCGTCACCTACTGAGGTGGCACGTCTATAATAAGTCATGGACTGATAAGTATTTTTTTGTGCAAGTTGGCGGTAAAGCTGTGTGCTTAGTTTACAACAAACGTGGCTTTATTCAAATAATACAATTGGATCCATCACTTTGAGAGAAAACATATAGAAAAATCCAGAAACCTGTCTGGAGATGAGGAGAGGACAGCCGAGGGGCTGCTAGCTAAGATACTAAAGCAACAAGGACTTTTTACAAAGCTGAATGCAACCAAAGAAGGAAATGTAAGTGTTAATGTTAAGTTAAATGTTAAGTTTTGTTAATGGAAACATTACTACCTTAAACAGTCAGTCCTGTACGGTTCAAAGACTCCTGTATATAATGTCATTTTCTTAATAATCTGCTGTTTGGAGTGATTTCCAGTATAATAAATGCTGAAAAATAAGAGCCCAGTATGTTTTCTGTTGCACCAGTATTTGTTTGACCCCCGGTAACAATCTGGGTTTCTCATGTGGCCCCCCAGGAAAAAATAATTGCCCACCCCTGGTCTGTGGTGTGTATGCACGCCTGCACATGCACACACAGGTGTCCAGATAAAACAATATGAATAACAATACAGCTGAAAATTAAGCTTAATATAAGACGAGTATTATTAGCCTATAATTATGAATAGGTCCATTACTATCCTAGATTCACTGATATATTACCTGGAAAAATAAACATGACTGAACACAAATGGAGTTGTATCATATTGTTTTGTGTATCAAATGCGTTGTTCATATTTCATAGACGTATTTAATGGATTATGAGGAGAACCTGTGAACCCCATACTGTAACTTTCAATGCCATACCATTTATCAGGGTCCTTTTCTCTATAGCACAGTGGAAAATCAGTCTGTAGACCAGAAAATCACATTAGTTTCTGAGGAAAAAAAGAAAGTTTAGTTGGTACAAGCTCTAAAACGGTGATAGCACACTCTTCAGATAAAAGCATGTTGAAATGCTGAGAAAAGTTTATCTAAAATTTAATCTCAGATTTCCTAAAACAAAGAAGTGACTAAAATAATAATAATAAAAAAAATAGAGTACTTACTTCAAAGGAATTATGTCCGTATGCAGCATGATAGAAAAATATGACCAGACAGTGGTGTTTCTGAAGCTGAAGACGATATGCTTGAGGCGGTGTTTGAATCATTGACATTATGCTCTGCAGACCTGTGCAGTACCACAATGCTACTGTGGTGAAGTGCTAATTGCAAGCAAAATTTATGCCCTATGAAAAAAACAGAGGCACTTAACAAAAAAGTTGTAAAAAATTAAAATGAAGCTACATAAATGATAAAACAACAATAGTTCATTATACTAGGCTATTAATGTGGTCCACATTTTTATCAGCAGCTGGTTTTCTCCTGCCAACAGTGTTGACTTGCTCCTGGCAGCTGAATCCTGGTCAGGAGTCACACATGTACACATCACACACTGTGTGTTAGGATGCGTCTGCATGGCTGAGTTGTACTATCACACACTAACGCACATATACTGTATATTTTGCATTTTAGTAAATAATCACATACAAAATAAACGCTGCATAAAATTTGTTTGATGATCTGAAGCATTTAAGTGTGACAAATATGCAAAAATACAAGAAATCAGGAAGAGGGCAAATACTTTTTCTCAGCACTGTCAATGTACACGTGTGTCTTGTCCTCTGTGACTCTGATATGATGCCGAAATACGTCGATACCACTACTGAAACAATACCACGAATAATAGATGATTTATAGAAATGTTGAAATGTTAAAACATATTTCAGTTCCATTTCCATTTCACATTACAGAGAAACAAGGTAAAATAATACATGCTCTTTGGTGGATTATGTGGTTATTGAGTTAGAGCAAATGCTTAGAAAAGATGGAGAATTAGATTATTTTGGTACATTTGGTCAGTAATTAAAGCCCTTTTTTGGCCCTTTCTTTGTTTTTCGAATGGAGTTCGGCTGATACAGACACCAGCTCAGAGCGGGACTGTTGTTGACTCCTTCCTTCTGGTTAGCACAAGCTAAATGCTGAGACCCACAGTTTGTTTTTTGGCTGCTTGCTCCCTCCCATACATGTATCTGGACAATTATACATCCTTTTTCCTTCTTCCATAAACTTCTGATTATGCACATTGTTTTATTTGAGATAATCTTTATGGGTTTTTATTTTTTGCTTGTGCCGTTATGGACCTGCAAATTAGATGTTTGCCATCTAACAGGGCCATGCAGTAATATAGCAGCAAAGGAATAATAATAATAATAATAATAATAATAATAATAGGACGCTTAACATACACTATAGACGCAACAAACAGCATGACAGTAGCTTTAGGCCATAGGTCTTGTTAAAAATGTTTTTTTTTGAAGGTGTCCAGACATGGGCGTTGTGAAGCGTTATGGGGAGAGGGACAGGTAGGAAGGTAAAACCACCTGCTCCCGATAAAGGGACATTTTACCAATTTTAACAACAGGGTATTGCGATACCTTTCTAGTGTTGTGTTACCATGCAACAAGACTGTGTGTGTGTGTAAAACTATACACTCTTCCACTGGTTTCCCTCTCTTTTTATCACAGGATCTATTCATCTTATACATACAGGCTCTCTATTATCTCTTCTCCTTTCTGTCTCCTGTCTGTTACTCAGAAGAAGAGACGAAGCGAAGGGAGCGGCAGCATCCCTCTTGTTCATCTGTTGCCTCCGCCATCTGTGGCAGGTAGAGGTCGGTTACCTGCTGGGCGTGTGTGGATGTCATAAAGAGTCGTAGGAAAAGCAGCGACTCCAATGAGTCAGTGTTGATATATTATCTGAGGGGCTCCTACGCACTTGTTAATACTGTCATTCATTTCCCGCGGAGCTTTGGCCTGCGGTGGATTGAAAATAGGGTGGCGTTGGGCAAAGGTGTAGCGTTTGCTTCCCCTGTGAATAATTGCTGCTCGATGCTATCACAGTCGTGTGCCTGCAGATTCACTCGCTGATGTTATCACACACCAATGATCGTACACATAAGCAGGAATGTGGTGGCCTTTGTCAATGAAACACTTGTCCAAGAAATGTATGCGCAAGAACGCCGCAGCCTCTTCTTCAGCTCTCAATCCTTCTCTCCCCGTCCTTCACCTCCTCCTTCGCTCCCTCTTTCTCTCCTGCTCTCCATGTGTTAGCACTGTATTAATGATTCATGTTTTAATTCTGCTCTGTCGAGGTCCAAGAGCTGCATCAATAACTCTGTGTCCTTGTCTCCTATTTGGCCTCATCAGCTCTTAAACGACAACCCCTCAGGCCTATCAAAAAACGAAAAAAAAGACTTTTGTTACTGTCAGCGACTGTAAATCCGGACTCAAAGAGCTGTTTTTGTTTGGGGTTTTTTTGCAGCACAGATTACCTGAATTCATACTTTACCAAGCATTTCTTTCTCTCTCTACATCCCCACGCTCTATCAATCGCCTGCTTTTATTGTTGTAAGACAGGCTTTGCTGGTGAATCTGTACACAGATGTGTGTTTGGTGTTAGGTTTGTTTTATGATCTACGTTAGGGCTGCATGTTTTTTTTCTGCAACTAATTGGTTAATTGTTTAGTCCTCAAACTGTCAGAAGATACTGAAACAATTATCATCATGTCTTCAGATCGATTGTTTTGTCTGACAAGAAACAAAGGAAAAAAAGCTGTCAATGCTCATGAGGAGCTGGAATCGATGGATATTTAGCATTTGTGCTTTAACAGCTAATAATTATAAATGATGACCCATTATGCTTATTTTCAGGTGCACACTTGTATTTTGTGTTGCAGCACCTCTTTTCACCCTCAGTCTGAAACGCTGTTTGAGCTCCACTCTGTTCTGATTGGTCAACCAAACCAAACTCTTCAGACCCGTGTTACTTGCTGACATCACCGCGTTACAGGACAAGGCGTGACTTTACAGTATAACACACTAAAAACACAAGGCACGAAAGCATTATAGGTCCTCTTTAACATTGATATCATATAACTTTTCTGATCGTGTCAACACTGACCTACGCTTCCTATCATTATTCCTCTGTTTCTCTTTAAAGTTGGTGAAAGGTGAGGTTGACATGAAAATTCATTACCACTGCTGCAATTATATACTACGGCGTGTCACAGAGTTTAGCTTGCCTTTTTTATCGTTGTATCTCTGTTCTCTCATCTCATGGTGAAGTTTTTGATTTCTCTTCCCAGCGCTGCAGCAACACTACTCGAGGTGTAAACACACTCAAAGTTTCCACTCATTCAAAATGCATTGTGGTCTTGACAGGTGCTTGGCTGGAGTGGGTTTTTAGAGGCTGACACTTTTTTCATTCATTCTCCACCTTTTTCTCACCCGTTCTGACTGTCTGGCGTTCGGTGCAGCAGGGGGTGATGGAAGGTGATAATGCAAGTTGGGTGGAAGATATTGACTTCTGTTTTCTCCTGTCTCGCTTCCTTTACTCTCTCATGCTGCTGTACTTTTTTCTCTCACTTTTATATCATTTTTTTCCCCCTACGACATCTCTCCGGCTTTCATTTTTGATCCATCTTTCTCTTTGTCTCCATTTCTTTGCCTGCACTTCTCTCTCCTTTTCATCTCCATATTCTCCTTTATATACACCCACACCAACTATTTGTCCTTTTGTTCTTCCCCAGATCCCGGTGCAGTGGTGGAGACTCACAGTGCAGTACCGTACGCGGTGATAGGTGGCGTTCTGGCACTGCTGGTTTTCACTGTCATCTGCGTCCTCATCATCACCATCTGGTGCTCTGTTCGACAGAAAGGTAACACACACACACACACTCGCCAAGTAGCACAAAAGTTTCACAATCAGGGGACACGTTTTGGCATTTTATTTTTGTCACATTTTTTAGAGACACATTTTCTCATCTTGCTGCTTTTCTGGCGTAACAAGTTGTGAAAAAAATCTTTGCATGATAGCTACACCCAGATTTTCGGAAAATACTCTTAAACTGAGGTGTAAAATTGTCAGCGCAAAGCAGACAGGATGCTCCTCTCCAGGCGGGCACTGGCCATGATGGACGACCTTGGCCCGGGTAGCGGAAGAGATAGGGGTGGGGTGGGAAATGTAGGTGTGGTCCCCGTGTTTTATGACTACATGTTAGTGTATCAAGGCTCATCTATTAAAAGCAGCCTCCCTGCCTTCCCTATCTTTTTAAGTGCCCCCGCGTTGGCAGCCATCGACGGTGCACCCTGGCTGCCAAGAAATGATCTGAGAGCAGCGTAGCGGGCAGCATTACTTACCCTATGGCCAGACAAGCCGTCACTCACCATTCGGTATGACTTGACCGCCAATCAGCGTGGAGACAGGACCATTACAACCAAACCATGTTGAGACAGAGCCATTAGGGCTTTGTCTACGGGCCGCCGTGAGTGGCAGCGTGCCAGTCAACCTCTGCAGCGAGGAGAATTAGAGTGTCACTCACCTCCGGAGTGAAGCGACACTCAAGCAGGAAGATGACTTGAACAGTTCTCGCTCTCTGCATAACCTGCGCTGCACCGAATCATTAATCATACGGACCTGAGGGATG
Source organism: Pterois miles (assembly GCA_947000775.1). NCBI lineage: Eukaryota > Metazoa > Chordata > Actinopteri > Perciformes > Scorpaenidae > Pterois > Pterois miles. The sequence goes on from CAMQGK010000327.1 coordinate 851,779, forward strand.
TTAAAATGTGCTTGATGGGTTTTGTGAGTGAACGCAAACGTGCCATTGTTCTCTTGCCTCCTAACCTTCCCTCCACCCTTTTCTGCCAATCTCTCCTCCCTCCCCATCTATTATCTCCTCTTCTGCCTCTCCTATTCACGCATCTACCCACTACCTCTAATTTCCGCCGGTAGGCTCGTACCGTACACGAGAGCCTATTCTTGCTTGGTATTGACCTAACAATCAGTTAACTAATGAATTAATCAGTCACAGGTATGGAACTCAGTAATATTAGCGCTGGTTGGTTTGATAATGCTGCATGGCGCTGCAAAGATCATGACGCTTTGCCACCTAACCTTCCCCCTCCAATCTCCCTCTTGCTCTCTCTCTCTCTCTCTCTCTATCTCTGTTCACTCAGGTTCCTATCTTACCCATGAGGCCAGTGGGTTGGATGAACATGGCGAGGTGCAGGAGGCTTTCCTCAATGGGAACGACGCCAGCCAGGGCAAGAAGGAGTACCTTCTGTAGCCCCTTTTCCTTCCCTATCCCCTTCTCTTCTGACCTCACCCTCCTCCCTATCCCTTCCTCTCCCTGTCTCCCACCTTATATACAGTACACACACACACACACACACACACACACACTTCTACACAAAGCGCCATAACAGGCGGCCTTCTGAAAACGACTGTATACAGATACTGCACACGTACCGCTCCATTCCACTCCATATCCTCCACACACACAGCGACAGACCGAGAAAAAGAGAGCCTATAGACCCGCCAGGCATTAACGACTGTGCCATATACTGTAAGTCGGAGAAACTGGGGGGGAAATAGAGAGAGCGAGAGAGAGAGAGAGAGAGAGGGCAAGGTGAACGTAGACAATAACAAAATGACGCCATAATTACTTTGATCGAGAGGGAAGCGGGGAGCACAAAGAAAACAGGCGCTCTGCCCATACAGCCGCCAAAGTGGAAGGGGAATTAGGGGCAGATGACTGCTATAATTCCACGCCTGCAGAAAACCATCTATTTCACAAAGCTCAGTCTATAACCGATGGAGACGGTCGGAGTGAGGAGGGAGGGAGGGGGTTGAGCAGGAGCTATTAAGCGCTAGAAAATTGAAATTTTTAAAATAGCCAAAGCATCTTTTCCTACGGAGCGCAACTCATATATAATTCCCTAACAACACTGGAGTGTTTCGGCCTAGAAGTACTTTAATTGTCCTGTTTTGCTATCTCTGCTGGGTGCCCCGACAATAATTTGTGATAAAGAAATCAGCTTTTTTTTTTCCTCTCGCTGCAACAGTGAGGGATCTCCTTTCTTTTAATTGACTCTCCATCTCCTCCTTCCTCTCCGTTCACCTGTTGCCGTCCTCTCCCCTCTCACTTCTATCTCTCTTTCTCTCTGTTTGTCTGCTCCCCCTCTATCGCTCCTCCTTTGTTGGCTCCTAATAATGAAAGGATTAGTGTTGGGCTGCGTTCCCGACAAAGAAGAAAGGAATATGACTTGCTAAGGCATTAAAGAAGAAGCTTAATTATTTTCGAATGTCATTAAGAGGATAAAAAGGTTTAAAAGTCTTAATAAGAAGGGCAAAGGGAGTGAATGAATGAGAACATAAATGGGTGGATATTTTTTCTGAATGCTACCACACATATGCAGACACATTCATACGTACAGTAAACATGTTGACAGAACAAGTATACATATCTCTGAATTCCTTATTTGTATAAAAAAAAGAACAGCAACATAAATTAAATGAAACTTTTAAGAAAAAAAAAATGTTTACTATTGAAACGCATTATGAAGCAACTATACTAACACAGAATATTAGCCTATAGAGGTGCAAAGCCGAACAAACCACTGTCCAGTGATCTTTAAAGAAAATAAAGAAAAGAATAAAAAAAAAAATCTCATTTGTCTTTATGAGAAACCAGAGGTCTTATTGATTTTTTATTAATTATTATTATTCTTTGAATAATTATGATTGTTGTTAATGTTATTATTATTGCCGTTGTTATTATTATAATTGTAAATGTTAAAGAAATGTACACTTCCCATGGTTTGTTTTTGGTTCTACTGTAGAGAAATTGCTGTCTTTTTTCACTCTTACCTTTCCTCTCTTTCCCAGTCTTTCTCTTTCTCTCTCGCTCTTCGTCTCCTGTGCCTAGTCGTCTCTTCTCCTGTCTTCCACTCTTGTTTCTTTTAGAGTCCATGTGTCATTGTTGATATATAGCTAACTATTCTTTATAGGGGAAAGATACAAAGCACGACAAAATAAAAAAGGATTCAAAAATAACCTCCGGGATCAGGCTGGTTTTTGGGTGTGTTTGCTGTGTAATTAGCAGGTGTTGTTTTTGTTTTTGCTGTGAAAAGAGAACAGGAGCGTATGATTAGATCAATGGGGAATAGCAGAGTTATAGGTGGGAAGATATGAAGATGAAGGAGACTGGCAGCTCATTCAGAATAAATAGAATAAACAAAACAGGAGGGTCTGTGGCGCCGCTAATGAATCATAAGAACAGATAGCAGGGAAGAAAAGGGGCGATGGGAGGGTTGAGTCAGATGCATACAGAAAAATATGACTCTGCCATTAACTTGCACACAATCAATACCCGATTCTGTCGAGAAGCACTCAACATGTCCATCTGTGCGCGGGGGCTAGATTTGAAAGCCGCCGGAGGTCGCCGGGTGATAGATCGATGTTTCTCTTCCATCGATGGCAAGGCTCCACGGTCGCCCTGTCATAAAGACAGATTGTCAAATGGCAATCAAAGTAATGGACTCGCCTGGCGCTACCGCCGCGAGTTGACACTACACACAAGGCAACACCAGACATATCTTCAGTTTACGATGACGCAAAGGTAGCTCCTGCTATCAGACCGACCGTGGTCGATGAGTAATAAAACTGAGAACATTGTCCCTTTAAATGTCTTCAAAACACAAGTGTGTGTCCTTCAAATAAAAGGTTTCATGTGCTGTTTTCCTGCGGGATTCACAGCACTCGGCCTGCTTGTGTTTGGTGGTTGTTTTATGCGCTGCTGTTATTTCTGCTTCTCCTCATAGGAAAAAGAAAAACTCAACAGAAAAGTAAACCTTCTAGTTCAAACACTAGTTTATATGTTTTTACACATGCTGTATATAAGTAGTGGGCATAGTCAATATGACATCACCCACTGGTTTGTGGGCTGATGTTTTGAAGCCTTGAGTTTGGTATTTTGTCTGTCGCCATCTTGGTTCTTTGCAACCAGAAGTGAAATGAGAGGAATGAGTACAACCGAATGCTGAATATGACATTTATTAGTGAACAAAAAGGTATTAATTAACTTTTATGAACTGAAACACGGGCTGCACGGTGGCAGTGTTGCCTCACAGCAAGAGGGTCACAGGTTTGAATCTGGCTTGGGGCTCCTCTGTGTGGAGTTTGCATGTTCTCCCCGTATTATCGTGGGTTTTCTCCAGGTTCTCCAGTTTCCTCCCACAGCCCAAAGACATGCAGGTTAATTGATGTCTCTAAATTGTCCGTAGGTGTGAAGGTGAGCGTGAATGGTTGTCCATCTCTATGTGCCCTGTGATGGACTGGCGACCTGTCCAGGGTGAACCCTGCCAGCTGGGATCGGCTCCAGCCTCGCTGGGACCCCTAACGGGATAAGCGGTTGCAATGGATGGACTGAACTGAAAACACACTGTGAAAAGGTTGAATTTGTAAAATGAAAACACAGACACCGCCCAGACTGTAGAACGCTGTGGTAGCTACCTGTCAATCTCAAGTAGCCACGCCCTAAAGCAGGGGTTCTCAAACTTCTTGGGACCAGGGTCCCTTTACAGGGGAGAACATTTCACAAGGACCTCCATCTTAACAGCGATTTAAGCGTATGCTTCCTACCACATTGGAATAATTTGTATTCTAAAACTTTTCAAGCATAATGCTTACCTTTAAACCAAGGGTAATTTTATTCAAATTGTGTCTGGACTCTACTTGACAGCATTTATAGCCTACATTCAAGTAATTGATCTTAAAAGCTTTCAGAAAATGAACAGTAGCACGACGGCAGAGTCCTAATAAATCCAGACATTTAAATTTATCGGTCAAGCTGACTTTCAGTAAGTCCTTCTACTTAAAAATAATGAACTTATAGCTGTGTGTCACAGTCATATCAGAGTCACTATTGGCCCAAAGCTAACGTGGGAGGGTGTAACGGACACAATATACTTGTTTTATTGGTGCAAACAGTCCCCAGTGAGCAGAGTGTAACAGACCCCCTGGTGGTCCCCAGATCCTACTTTTAGAATCTAAAACCTAAAGCATCCCCTGCTTTATGGTCTATTTGACTCTAAATGGGACAATAATTTACTAAATGACGATCATGCTGTATTGAAGAAGGCACAAAACTAGCGATTGAGACCGTAAACTTATGTTTACAATGTTTACGGAGGTAAATCAAGGAGGCTCATTTTCTCATAGACGTCTATACAATCAGACTTCTGTTTGCAACCAAAGCCCCCTGCTGGCTATTTGAGAGAATGCAAGTTTAAGGCACTTCAGCATTGGCTTCACTTTTCAGACCCGGAGGTAAACTGCTGGTTTTCTATGAGGACAGATTTCATTCCAATTCACAGGACTTATTGTTGGGTATAGTTGCTAATGCTGTTAATGCTTGCTACTGGTGCATCCTGGGAAACCGGCCATTATCTGACCATAACAATGGTACAATTCAGCTGCTAGACCTAATGATAATCAGACCACCAATGCGAATATGGAGGATGATTATCGAATCAATAGACATAAGCACAGTTGGTTGTATTCCTCCCCTAGTTTATGACATGCAGTGAAAGCAGCATTATCTGTCCAGTAATGACAGAAAGGAGCCTATGAATAACTCCCACACTTGCTCCCTGATGCTAGTTTCACCGATTAACGTCCTGGAACGGGTTCACGTCAGATAACTCCCCTGTTTATGACCCATTTATGACAGCCATATTTCATTTCTATGAGTTGCAGTAGATATCACACTCCATCCAAACACAAATATTTCTGGCGGCTACATGGTGGATTAGACACACTTTTATCCATCTGTAAAACCAACCCTGGTGACCGTGGGATGGTGGACGCAGCTTACGCTCACCGTTCTTGGCATTTGTGACCCGAGCGAGGCGAGGAGGTGTGTGTACAGAGTGGCAGCATAGCGTGAGGCATTGATTGAAGTGCCTGAGTGTGTCGAGGCCGACCGTAATCAGGAAGCAGAGAGCTTTCAGGCAGACAGAACAATTGAATGGGCAGCCGCGCCAGGGAAGCTGGAGAAAATCTTCTTTTTTTTGCCCCTTTGCCAGATTTCTCCATCAATAATGTGTTCCAGTCAGGGATGGAAGACGTACCAGCTACTCTGTGTATATTTTGAGTGCATAAACCAGAGATGGAAAGACATAATAGGTATGAAAATGAATGAAAAATAGACACAAGATGTGGAGAAAGAGTTGCTCTACAATCATGAGAGACGGAGCATGCTGAATGTCATGTTAATGAGAAAAAAGATGGATTTCTCTTTTTTTTTTTTTTTTTTTTTTTTACAGGTTTCAAGATGAACAATCCATCAAAACAGTCAAGACTGTTGTGTCATAACCAGGTTAATAATGTTTTCCCTGTGATGCTGTGTCCTCTCTGACCACATTTTTACTGAATGTTTAATTAAACGCTGTCACTCGCATGTCTACATTACCGCTGGCTGGCTTAGCAGAGACTTACAGCGGGCTTAGAATGAGACCCATAGGAAGAGCAGTCAAAGAAAACAGACATCTGTGATCAGGATAGTAGTCATCATCTGGAGACTTAATTTTCTCACTGACATTTGGTGTGGGACCTGATAATTAACTGGCCTTTTCATTTGCGAGTTGTTCACAGCGTCTGTGCACAAGGTTGCTGATTAGTTAACAGGCCCAACAACAAACAGGAATATGCTGTATTTATTCTTCTTTAGTGCACAAGCTGTTTGTTTCAAACACTAGCTTTTTTTCCTCATGCACACAAAACATGGAAGGAACATTAATTTAACTGCTTGAAGATGAAATGTTTGCACATAAAACAACAGCCCTGAATTCAGACCTCTGGGCACACTTTGGCTTTGAGGGAGTGTTTGGCTGAAGACCATGGGGCCGCCTGCACTGCCTCACACAGCGCCATGCGGACGGATTTTCCTCTGGACGGGGCTACTGGAGGTGGAAGGTGGGCAACAGAGAGAGGAAAGGATGCCCGTTCTTCCCCTGCTTGTTTCTTAGGAGGAGTGAAGAGGATCTGGGGCACGAGGCTGTACAGCTGGAAGAGGAACATAGCGACCGCGTGAGCCCAGGCAGGAAGATTGGTGTTGGGGGTGAAAAGCAAGAGGGCATGGATGATGTGGAGCGGCAGGCACAGCAGAACCAGCAGGGAGAGGGACAGAGCCAGGGATCGGACCCGGCAGGAGTCATGTTTAGGGGGGTCTGCAGGACTGAAAGGCGTCGTCCTGGGCTTGTTGCATAGCAGGTCAAGATAAACTACGAGTAGGCAAAGCAAGGGGAGCATGAACACCGCCATCCCATGGACATAGACTAGAAACTGGGGACTGAGAATGGTGTCGTGGGCGCACACCCCCCAGTGGCTGCTGTGTATCTCAGCATAGGTGAAGTTGTGCATGTCTTCCACATAAAACTTAGACAGGAAGCCTCCGTACGGAAGGTACTTCCCGATGACTTTGCGGTCGTCGTGGTGGTACTTGGGGGGTGGGGAAGGGGTGAGATGGGGCAAAGGAGGTCGTCCAGTTGCCGTCCAGCCCGAGGCCAGCCGTGCCCGGGTCGGTCCCGCCACTTCTCCAGGTGTGGAGGATGTCGGAGCCGATGAACTGGGCGAAGGACGACAGGACTGAGCCCACCCAGCACAGCAGGACCACACACAGAGCTCGCTTACGGGTCACCACCGAAGAGTACCTGGCATTCACAAACATGTATGTGGATATTATGCAGACAAATCATATCCTACCTCGATAAGATAATTCTCTTTTTTTTTTGTAGTATGTTTTTTAAATAAAGAATGACAATGTAAAAGTGCATTTAACCTTAATTTAGAGAAAGAAAATGCATTTATTTTGCAAGTTTATTAATATATTTGAATAAAAAAAAAATGACAGTTTTTTTTTATAAGACTTCCGACTATTAATGTTAAGTTTTGCAAAGTAAAAATACATATTTATTGTGTTTTAGATAATGGTCCTAGATTTACTGTACTTTTTGTAGTTATCTGTATTGTGCATGAATTTATTCTAACAATCAATATATGTTAAAAGTAAAATATTTCATGGAATTATAGGGATATTTATTGTAAAATTACATTACTAAATTTTAATTATGGTAAAGATCATTGCTTTTTTTTACAGTTTATCTTATCTAATTTTTTTAATGACAATACTTTTCTCTTTTTCAACAGATATATGTCCATTTTTTTCCACTTCTGTGTTTTTACAGTGGCATTTGTACTAAAGCTGCACACAAATGCCTTAAACTGAAGAAAGAAATGAACATAAGCGGTTTCTACAGTCGATGTTCGAGATTCATCTCTCAATAACACCAGAAATACAAAATGCCTCACGGTACTCCTCTCAGGAAAAGGGCATTTTCATTTTAAAATTACTTTCTGACTTTTGTAAGAGATCAGCTCCCGAATGAGGTGTACAAAAATCCCATTTTACTTACACCAACTGGTTATAACTGGTGGGTGCAAAGCAACTGGAGATCATTTTTAAAAAGACATAATACTGGCTCTCTTCCACTGAAAGGCTGGATGTGTAAGTCACTGTCAATCAGACATCTGAGAGCCTCAGAGCCTATTGATATTTACTCATCCCTGTCTCTCAAATGGCAGTATAAGCACTGTGCGATCAAAAGCAACCTTATGTGCACTGAACAAACAGCCTATGCTGATGTTACAGTGTGCCATACGTGCTATGACACATCTCGACATGTTTGCTGCTTTTCTTTCTTTTACCCTTATATTGATTTTCTTCCTTTAATGCTGGGAGTATGCTTGGAAATGGTGACTCTTGCCACCCACATTTTCGCCCGCACCCATGCACATATTAAAACATCTTATGTATTTTATGTATGTTATCTTATAATTGGTATTTATTTTTGCATGCTAATTTTTGACAGTTACTTTGAACTTTAACACTGATTTTTTATACTTATTCTACTACTTAAAGGAACAATGTTTAGCATTTCAGGGGATCTTTTAGCGGGAATGAAATATAACATTCATAACTACAGTATGGTTTCATTAGTGTATGATCACCTGAAACTAATGATTGCTGACTTTTTCTTGGCTTAGAGTGAGCCCTTCATTTCTACTTAGGGAGCGGGTCCTCCTCACAAAGTCCACCATGTTGCTCCGCCATGTTTCTACAGTAGTATAGAACAGACAAACCGAACACTGGCTCTAGTGAAAGCATTTCGCATTTTTACGTTACCTGAAGGCCAACATAGTTCTCATGCTTGTGAAACTGCAGTAACATGAGCCACAGAGTGCTAAACTGTGGTGCTCCCAGCTGCCGTCTTGACTGTTATGGTAAGGATGACCTCTGATCCAGGTGAAAGGTGTTACTGTGGTTTTGCACTCTGTGGTTCATGTTACTGCAGTCTTTGAAAGGAAGGAGTGAGCAGAGGGGTACTCAGCTGGTTGAAATCTGCAACCTGACCATTAGATGCCACCAAATCCTCCACAGTATATACTTTAAACTGATTCAGCCCTCTTCTAGACTCACCTTTCTGCCAAGTGGTGCTGCAGGTGGGCGTCCAGCGTGAGGATCATCAACAGGAACATGGTGAACTGCCTGACCAGCAAGGGGCAACACACCAAGGTTATGCAGGTGTAGAGACACTGTGGGGTTCGCAGGTTGAGCAACACGTTTACAGGGACGCCGACTGCACCGCCGACGGCGCCCACCCAGCCCAGGCACAGCCGGAGACAGCAGGAGACGCTCCCGGGTTGGGGTCTGGCTCCCTGGGTTCCCTCCTGGACATCAGCCACTGCAGCGCCGCCACTGACCGCCATGCACAACCTCACGCTCACCACAATTACAGATACAGATAGGATGCACTGGCACAGGGAGTACAGAAACATGAAGTCCATGTCTGGGGGAGATAAAAAAAAAAAAAAAAAAAAAAACAGAGAGCGAGAGACTGATAAAGGCAAAGGCTAGAGTTTAAAAAGTCATTACTGATAATGATGTGAAAGAGCAAAAATTAAAGAAAACTGTATCTATGCTCATGCAAATACAGACTCATTCACTCCCACTCTAGTTGCCACTCCTGCCCTATGGTCCCAAATGACTCTTTCGGAAAACACTGCCCCTGCAGCGTTAACGTGCATTGCCAAAGGAATGGTCAAACTTAGAGAAAGGCAAAGAAAAATAGAGGCATTTTGAGGTTAGACATAGGGGTGTAGACCAGAATAATAAAAACGGTCCAGAAGAGAACATATTATATAGCACATAGTGAGTGTGATGCAAGTTTATGCTGGTGGCAGAGAGACAGGCAGGGGGAGGATAGATATTTTTGATAGGTATCGGAGAGCTGTAAACGTGCTTGGAGATTGAAAAGGTCAGCCAGACCAGACTTGACAGAACTTCTCCACTGAGGATGTGAGCACCATGCAAACACAGGGCAACAAGCACCAAGCTGGGTTGCAACACCCTGTTAACACTCTCTCATCTCTGTCCTCTCTTTGCTTGGTCTTTGTTTCGCCTCTCTCCTCTCTTTGGCCCAACATGTATCAGTCGCCCACTCACAAACAGACCTAGACATTTATGCATAAATACATAAACACTTACGCTCAGTAACACAAGTGCACACTCTCCCGAGTGAGTAATTTCCAGCAAATTGTTTCAAAAATGATTGGCAGCTAATTTTAGTGCATTTTCAAACAGAATAGTCTCACATAAAGCGGATTGGGTGGATATTGAAATAGCAGATTTGCCGGTGCAATATTATACCTGTCCATTCCACGTAATTAGTTTGACCTTTTCAGAACATTCAGTCGTCACTTTTCCATAATAATCATGACTGGCTGCAATAACCTCTTTATACCACTTCATAATCACTTTACACAGTTGTCTTGCCACTTGAAGGGCCTCAGCAAAATTGATTCACTGAAGTAATTAATGAAGTTTAATCCACCTTGTGTGAGTTTTCAATTCAAATTGGTGGCCAGTCCCTCCCAGTGTAATTAATTGCCTTAATTAATCAATTAAGCTCTTTGAAACAACATCCAAGCTATACGGCCAAACCTTTCAGCACAGTCAGAGCTAGCTGAAGATCAGCAGTGCCTGGATGTTGGTATGATATCAAAGCCATAATTGTGGATAAAAAGGTACGGTTACCTGTTGTGTAGCCCTGCGATGACACAGATAGTTTACACAGAGCTCTGTAATCTTTCCTCTGTGTGACTTTGCTGCCTGTTTATTCCCCTCCAGGATCTCTATCTCTCACTCTCTCACTCTAAACTGTCTGCCCCTGCTGACAGAGTATAAACCTGATTCATAAACCTCTGCTTATCCACCTGCCTTCTATCTATCTCTCTCTCTCTTTCTCTCTCTCCTGTCTCTGCAAACATATCAATTGTGTCAATGTTGGAGCACGGCTGCCCTTTCCATCTGAGATGTGCAAAGGGCAACACCACCACTGTCAGCTATGGAAGTATGTTAATAAAACACACATGCACATATGTGCATGGGCAAACACATACACAGAAATAAGTGTTATTCTTTGCTCTTATAGCTTTTCACTCAGACTTTCTTTGATTCTGGCAATTTTCTCTTCATAGGAGAGAGACGGGAAAGTAAAACGTCACTCTTAAAGCTGCGGTGGATAGAATTGGAGCAAATATGATTTAAAAAAAATCTTTTTATAAAATGGTCACTATATCCTGAGACAGGTAATCAGAAAATATCATGTTCCTCTGTGTAATCAGGTGCTCCTAATGGCATCTGCAAGATTTCATAGACCGGAGGACAACCAATTTAGTTTGACCGTTTGATCGAAGTTGGTGAGTTATTGACAGCTACAGCCGTTGAATGAACAGCCAACATGAACGCTTTCTCTCTGAACTGACCTGTGATTGGCCAAAGTCTCCCATCACTGGCTAGATATTCTAACGCCTGAAAACAGCCATGAGGAGGCGCAGAAGTGTAGTTATCGCTCAGAACACTTGAATTACAATATGCTGAAAGGTTATTATGACCACTGATGCCAAAAAAATCCTGCCATCTGCAAGTTTAACTTAGCTTTTTGAGGGAGTGGGCATGAGCTGGAGGTGATAAAGTGAAGCCAAGACATTGCAGTCTTAAGAGCATCATTCAACACCTCTGTATGAACTACACTGCGAGAAAATGCATGTCCTCAATAAAGAATGTACCTTTAGGCTTATACTTTACATTATCCATGTTATTCCTGTGATCTCAGACAGATCATTCAATAATGCTTAATGCGCTCTAGCAAAGGGAGAAATGTGTAAAGCTCCACTGACAACTAAGAGACAAAGCCTGGAGCAACTCCATTGAAAATCGGTGGAAAACTGACTTTTGTGTGCTCAAACTGTTTGTTTGGGTTTTTTTTAAATGCAAGTCGGCTTCATTGAACTGTAGCTGGGGCTGACAGCTATGGCTCTGGAGAATGTGCCTATATTTCCAAAAAATCACCCAAGCATAGCCTACTACAAATCATTCTCCCGTGCATGGTCTGCCAAAAGGGCCGAGCTCCAGGCAGGTGCACACTGAGCCCCATTTCACAAAAGCATACCCACAATACAAAAACAGAGGTTAACAAAGTCACTTTTGCCTGCTGCAATTATAATCGGCCTACAGCTACAGTATGTTTGTTGGTTAATTGTGACCCTGAGGAGGGCAGGCAAGGGGAGTACAGATTACACAAGCAGAATCACAATAAGTAAGCACTATTATAAACACTGTGCTTTCTGTGCACCCTTTAAAGATAGATTCATGTGTGGCACCACAGTGTAGCCTATTTCAAAATTAACAAAAAGAATTAGCATATTTAAAAATCTATATGTAGTCTGATTGTTCATAGGTAATTTCACAGAAAACGCCGTATTTCAGTGAATATAGGAGATTAACAAATTAAGTTCGTGCCTCTTTGAAGTTTTTCTGTCACAATCATGACATGGCCGGTGGATGCGATGAGCGGTTCGGCGAGAAAAACAACACTCCAAGTCTCGCGTTATTGAACGAGATTTGCCCGTTTTAACATCAGTTGGAAACCCCGTTCCACCCTCTTCCCTTCGCTGTCCACAAGCAAGGTAAAGCGCGAGATTTCTCCCTCGGATATATGACGCTAAATTGCTTCGTATCTTGAGCATTTGCTCCCGAAAAGTGGTCAGACAGGGTATAACGTGTGGATCAACAAGGTGGTTGAGCTTTACGCGGCATTGTTAGACGTGTTTATGTGTTTTTTTTAACGATTTTACTTGAATGTTGCGCTCATAGAGTAGCTCCGTTTGTAATGGCTGCCCCCATGCTACCTCGTTGAGGCCTGCTAGCTTGTGGCTAGCCTTGCCGGTTTAGCTTTGTGTTTGAGGCTGAAATGTAAAGTTAATGTGCCTGTCCCCGAAATAGACATTGCTTGAAATGTATTGTGATAGGTGATTTGTTTCGAAAGGGCAGAGTTGACTAAATGGGGCTTAATCGGGTCCGTTGACGGTAGCAGGGTAATCGGCGATGCTTCCCTGCTGCAGGGGAAGCTAATGCCGGCTGAACGCGTGTGTCCAAGATGCCTCTCACATCTATCGGCTCTAAATTGTTGGCTTTGTGCTTGAGCTTTAATTAGATGTTAAGTTTTTATTTTGATATGTAGTGAAGCAGAGCGGGTCAATGATGCCCACACATGTTAATCTAACTGAAGAAGTTTATGAGCAGCCTCTGGCGTAGTCTGTGTACCGTGAGATCATGTTGTATCTACCAGACAGCGTCCTCAAATAACAGCTATATTCATGAGTGGTCAACTCGGTTTATTACAGTGTATGTCAGCGGTTGTGTTTGATGTCACGCTAATGAGTCTCCCTTATTCAGATGCCAGGTGTCACAGTGAAAGACGTCAACCAGCAGGAGTTTGTCCGTGCCCTGTCGGCCTTCCTGAAGAAGTGAGTATTTTTTGTCACATTTTCTTTACATTAAAAAAGAAAAAAAATCATGCACCCAGGGACTGATCGTGGATAGGTTTCAGTGAACTTGGGTCCATCCTTACGTTACCTAAATGTAAAGTTGTGTGCAGTGCTAATGAACAGTCTGACTTTCCTGAAAGTGTTAATATGGGGTCCTGGGGGGGGCAGTAGCTCATTTTGTAGGGGGTTGGGTTGGGAAGGGGGGGGTCACCGGTTCAAGTCACGACATGAAAAAAAAAATGAGAGAGAAAAGGGGGGGGGGGGGGGGTTAGTTTCTTTGTGGGGGGGGGGGGGGGGGCCCCGGGGGAAAAAAAACAAACCCCAAAAGGGGGGGGGGTTGGGGGGGGGCGCCCCCCTCATTTTAATACTTTTCAATAATTGAATGTGTGTGTTTTTTTTTTTAATTTATTAAAAAAAAAAAAAAAAAGAGAATAAATTAATTTCCCCCTGGGGGAAAAAAAAAAAGATATTTTTTTTTTTTCTTCTTCTGTTATGGTTTAGTACATGCTGACTTGTCGCCTGTCCCCAGGTCAGGAAAGCTGAAGGTGCCTGACTGGGTGGACCTCGTCAAGCTGGGTAAACACAAGGAGCTGGCCCCCAGTGATGAGAACTGGTTCTACATCAGAGCAGGTAAATCCAAATACGTAATAACTACTGGCCATTATGTTGATGGTATAAAGACAATAAAGTTGGTTGCTACAAGTCTTTATCCACATGCTGGTGGTGGAAGCTGCCCCCTGAATGGTTTTTACTGTAGTTTACGTCACTAAAGGGATCTGTAGAAGTTTGTAGATACCACTGTCATGAATGCAGCATGGACTAACTTGACTCCATAAATGTCAGCTCAAACCCTGCTGTGATTTGATAGTTGAATATGCCTTTGTGGGGGCTTGTAAAATGTGTTTGCAATCCTGGGAGTGATTTACAGCTTGTGTAAAGAATTTACCTTGATTTAACAGTTCAGTCACATACCCCACTCATTCCTTGTAATATCCAATCCTGTGTGTCATTGAGACACATAATGACTACTATTGACCGAGTACTGGGGCTGGTATTCACAAAATATTTGGGCACTTAAACCTTTAAATAGTGCTTGAAAAGCAAGAGATGTTGGGGAGATTTTGTCAGTCGACTTCCATTTCTTCTAAATGGTTAAGAATAAAATTATTTCTTCTAATGCTATAGCTTACACGTGTAATTCAAAGTTGTGTTAAACTCACTGCTTGGTGATGTGCAAATTCTTCACTGTTTATCTCTGACCTCTGATGTCTTTCTCATGATACATGAAACCACACTCCACATTTATTTCCCTGTCATGAACTCTTGCAGAGGCCACAAGCCTGCTTATCCAAACATCTCTAATTTACCATGCTGAGAGGAAACCCTCAAAGTGACATATTGTTACTGATACCACAACATCACCATCTTTTCTGCTCCCACAGCATCCACAGTCCGCCACCTGTACCTCCGTGGAGGTGCTGGTGTTGGCTCTATGACCAAGATCTATGGAAGTCGCCAGAGGAACGGCGTGTGCCCTGCCCATTACAGCGTAGGATCCAAGAACGTGGCTCGTAAAGTGCTGCAGGCCCTCGAGCTGCTCAAGATGATTGAGAGGGATCCCAATGGGTGGGTGCCTCTAGTCTTTGTATCAATGACTTATCAGAGTAGTTATTGCCCTCATACTGTATATAATCTGTACATGCAGTCAACGCTGACAGTATGTATAAGTTGGCATGTGCATGACATGTTTTTGTGTGCATGAAGTAGTTGACACCCTGCTTTACACATGCATCTCTCGTTCTTGCAATACAATGATTTTTATCTGTGGAGAACCATGATGTAAAATACTCAATGTGATGTTGATACCTGTGAAATCTCTTGAGAGTTTAAGCTTTGAATTTTGCTCTTCGAGTCTGCAATAATGATGTAATCTCACTGTAACGAGAGGACTAATTGATTGGCTTGGTTTTTATTCGGTTCAACTTGTGTAGATGGAGTATTGATATGTGGCTTTCCTTGACTGTAATAAGGTGGTGAATGTGGCGTAAAGAAGTAGTCGAGTTATTGAAGGCTTAGGCATTTTTTTGTATTGATTTTTGAGAAAGTTGTATAGGTTGATGTATTTTATTATGTTCCCTCGTTTTCCTGCTTTCATTATTGCTGTTCTTTCTCTCAGTGGTCGCAGACTCACCCCCCAGGGAACCAGAGACCTGGATAGAATTGCAGGCCAGGTGAGAAACTAACCCGACTTCACTAATTATGCTGGCATACACACAAGTGACTTGATTGAGTGCATGGGTTTTCAGAAAATGTCTGCGCAGAAGCATCTTTTCCAAATATGAGTTGGTTTAATAGTCATTATTTATGCATATCCTGGATGCATCATTTAGTTTGACTACTGTGTACTGTTGAGTGGATCAGCTGATGCAGTGTACTGATTAAAGTACATATAAACTGGTAATTAATGCTATTGAATTAATGTACCCAAACAGTCCCTACACGTGTCTCACTGTTGTGCATTTACTCATATTATGGCTAACATTGTTCACTCATTGCCTGTAGTAGACAAAGAGCCAAGCTTGACAAATTGTAGTGTAGTGTGGAAAGATGTTTAGTACAAAAGGACAATGTCGTTCAGGGTATGTGTTATCTGAAATGGACAAATCCATTTGCTGATCATTGTATGAATGGTAATGAGTGATATCCGCACTGATAGTGCTGGTTATACACCGACTGTGAACCTTGCCTCGCGTTCGTTGTAATATCAAACTGGTTTGCTGTTCTGTTGAACACCTTTACTGCACCTCGCCATTTCTTCGCCACCACTTTGTCATTGCTTTGCTTTCATTTCAACTTTAGGACCGGTTTATAAAATCAAGTTGGAAAACAAATTAAGACGCTGCAGGCCTTTACATACCAGAGGTTTTTTTTTGTGCAATTAATTTGCACACTTTTTTTTTTTTTTTTTATTTCCCCAAACTGTTTTTTGTCAAGTATTTTAACACAGAATGTGAAGATTACGCAGTGAAAAGGCGATGTAATTTTTTGCGGAACAAAACCAATTTTCTGAGCTCTCGAACCGTGAATAAAGGCGTCCACTAATCACGTTTTGCAGATTGGGTTGAGTTGTACCTGTATTTATGAAACAACATGGAGGGTCCGTAGTCTGAACCATGAAGGCACACTGTATTGCTCTTTCTTTAACCATGACAAGGGCAGCACAGACCTGAGGCCTGTACTATGAAGTAAATTTAGCCTACCCAGGATATCGTCTTATCAGTTTTAACTAACCAGAACAACCGCGATCCCACTAAACAGTCCTACAGTGGTGGTTGTGAGCTCTGTAAATTTTTCCATGTGGCTACGATTGTGTTCACATGAACGGGACGGTGTTTTCAACAGACAGACAGGTAGAGCGGCACATTTTGCAAAGGAAGAATTAACTATATTAGACAAATATAAGAAGTTAAATGCATAATCCAGGTTAAAAGTAAGACAGTTGAAGTTGCCAAATACAGAAAGGACAGCTGGCAGAAGAAAAATATTGCAGATGTGTGAATGTGTAAATTAGCAGACTTATTAATTTAACTGAATATTCAAAAGTCAGATAGTCGTCAAGATGAGGCAGTGATGTATAAATATCTTTTAGACTTGTAATGGATGAATGGATTTCACATCATTGCGCCCTTTAGCAATGATATGGCATGTATGACTATTTCAGTCCTCCCTCAGCTGCGTCCCCCTCTCTGCCGGTGTGAAACAGACTTCAGAGCAAGGAAAAAAAAATAAATATAAAAACGTCATGCAAAGCGGTAAGCATCCACAGCACAAAGCCAGCTGTCCTTCCAGCATTTCTCACTTGTTTTTACCCTGGATTATGACTTTGTCTTTGTGTAAAATTATCATAAGCAGGTGATGTTTTTATACAGGTTGATCTTTTATCTGGAACAGGACCTTTTCTTGAGCAGGTTAGGTGTTAAGTGCAAGTTTCCATTGTGATGTTGTGTAGCCAGACTGTGGCCTTGATGTTTTTTATCGTGAAACTTGTGGAACAGGCATTTCCTGAATGCAGCTGAGGTCTGTGTTGTAGTGGTAAAGACCATTTCCTCTGGCAACCATAAACAATCCTGTAGCTGAGAATTGAATCCCACCACCAGACCCTTATCTTTACCTCTACTTGTTTCCTACTGTCTCTCAGTAATGAAAAACACAAAGGGGAGTTGACTCCCCACTGCTTTAAATGGTAGCCAATGTGCTGAGGAGTATGTATGCTACAGCCTGGTCTAAACTACTGCTAGAATTCAAATGCTCCAGTATCAGACTCCCGTACTGTCGGATGAATATCATCGCAACCTCATGCCGGCCAGGCAAAGGTTGTTTTGTTTTTGTTTTTTTTTTTCCCGGTGACTGGCTGTGTATGACACGCTGGCATTTTATGTGACGTTCAGATGCGCTCCGGGTGGCGCCTTAAGCGTGTGTGATCATAGAAATGCCATCCCTTTGCTTTGATGCGACACCTTGTCTGTTGCGGGAGTACACGGCCCCAGTGTCAGTTCAGCATGCAAGGCTTTTTAAAGCACTTGTCCTTCGGCAAATTTTCTTCTGCCAGCTGAGTGAGTTATGTGTCTTGTGTGGCACACTACTGGCATTGTTTGTTCGCCTTCACTGAAACAAATCGCAGTTGGGCCTTGTCAGAAAATCAGCAGAGAGGCAGCAGTGTTGTGATAATCCAAGGGTAAAGGGGGTAAACATGTGGAGGGAATTTCATGCTTGGCAAGTCTGCCGTATGGCGCCGGTTTTCTCCTTGTTTACCCATGCTAATGAGCAGCATGCAGATGAACAGACCAGGGCCCAGCCCCACCTACCTGCTGCACAAAACTGGCACATAGCATGTCGGTGTGGCTCCACTACCTCCTCGTGAATCCCCCTTGTGTGTTGTAGTTTCTGATGGCTTTTTAAGAGCTTGATTATTTTTTTTTTCCCCTTGCAAGCCACGTTTCTGTCATGTACTGTCAGACTGTTCACTGTTTTTGGCAGCAACTGAAACACAAACGTATTTCTCCTCCAAACTGTGCCCAGTCAAGTCTCCATGAAATTGCATTTTGATAAAATCTCTTTTCCTTAAGTTGTACATTCCCTTGTTCAAACACAGTAAGACGTTGGGCCTTAATGTGGTGAGAAATGTACAAGTAGGGGAAGTTTCATTTGATCGCAAATAGGGATGCAACAAACTATTATTTACATTATAGATTAATCTAATTTTTCTTGATTGATCAATTAGTTGTTTTGTTTAAAAAAATGTCAAGAAAACATTGAAAAATGTTGATCAGTGTTTCTCAAAGATAATGTCAGATGTCTTTTGTCCACAACTTAGTTATTCAGTTACTGTCACAGGAGTAAAGAAACCAGAAATTATTCACGTTTTAGAAACTTAAGAATCAGAATTGGAAAAACTACTCAAACGGACAGACAACCAAAATAGCTGGTGATTAACGAACAAAACAGAAAGGTCCTTGCAGCTCTAATCACGATTGGTTCTGAAGAGTTTAAACGGTTGGGATCATTTGCACCGTCTATGGCAACATGAACCATTAAATACGTTTTTTTTTGTTTTGTTTTTTTTTCCACAGCGGGTAATTGGGTTTCGATTTGAAGTCAACAAAAGTTTTCAAAGACACTTGTCTGCTCTTGGACTTAATTTATGAATATGCCTCATGTTTTTTGTGTGTTTTTCCACAGGTTGCAGCTGCAAACAAGAAAACTGTTCAATAAATCATTTTTGGAGGAAGTCAAACACTGTGTGCTTTATTTATTTATTTATTTTTAACTTGTGTGAACAATGACGATGAACCCTGTGGCATAAATGGTCTGCTTAGTATTTGTGAAGTAGTTTGCTCACCTTGTCTGAATATGAAATTGCTTGATTGTGTCATTGGGCCCATATTTCACTGATGGGTTTTCAAGTTGAGTGAAATTTATGGATGAGGGAGAGATAATTTGAAAGGGTGGTATGCTACTACCCGAACTCATCCTCAGCTGGTTTAAATAGACAGTTTATTAGCCACAGGAACAAGGCCGACTAATGTAATTCAGCTGAAAGGGCAGCAGATCACCACTGGTTGTTTCCAGATCCTCCGACCAGCAGAAGCTCACGACAGGGTGCGGTTTCATGAAGCAGATTGAAACAGCTTCCTGGGAGTTGCTAATACATTGAGCTTCATCAGTAGCCAAACGCTTGTGTGTCACACTTCTCAATTAATCTATTTTCCTCTGCCACTGTTCATGTATCAGATTGATCCATGGCAACCAGGGGAAGTTATCCAGTTAATAAAAGCAGATGATTATTTTTCCACAAGCAATGCAGTTGACAGTTGAAAAGCTGGTCAGGAATGATGTCATGATTTAGCAGTTTCATTCAGGGCCACAGTGCCACCTAGAGACTGAAACAGCCTACAGCAGCTTCCTTAACTCAATGATAATGGAAATGAACAAATACTGTAAATTTAACATTTTACGCCATCACTGCCAAGATAGCTGGAACATCAGGTAAATGGTGTCACAAGAAACTTAACGGATGTCATTTAATGTGTGTGAACGAAGGGTCACTCGTTTACAGCAGGCCTTAAACGCCACCTCAGGTGTGCCTGAATCGTCTCATTAAAGAACAGAGAGGAAATGGTGATGGAGAGTTTATAGTTGATTCTTAAACAGTCTTTTCTAAAGTCATTGACTTTATTTTACATATTGGGTTTTCAGTTTGGACAAGTGGAGATCTAATTATTGCTCTTTTTCGAATGAGATGGACTTTTATGTTTTGCACAAAGTTCAATCAGTGAGAGCACTTGACTGATTTAATTTGGCGGTGCTTCTGAGATCCTGCAGAGGGTGCCAAAGCCTATAGAATATCTATCATGGCTATATAAGCACTTGGAGGTGATTGCCTTTGAGGTGCCCACTCGTGTCCTTAAAGCAGTAGCACTTACCAATCTAATGGCACCAGCCGGTCGCTTATTAGAAATAGATGTGGTGTTTAAAAAAGCCTGACATTTTACAAGTTGAATTTGAGGTGCAAATAATTTTAAGGGCTACTTGATTTTCTGCTTTTGGCAGTTTTTCCTGAATTTGTTCAGCTCAAACATTGATTCGTAATGTAAAACACCTCAATGTGACCGCTTCAGGAGCTTTCCACAGAAATGAAACATCAGTTTTCTTTCTCATTTTCTATTGGAGCTTCATGTGCCGACTTATTTTTTTGTTCCTCAGCTAGCCTTGGGGCGACAATTGGGGGGGTTCATGTATATCTGTATCTCCTTTTTTGATAATACAGATTTATGTTGCTGACTCAATTCATGTCCAGATCTGAAGAACAATAACCAGAAGGCGTTGTTTGCAGACAGAGCTGAGCTGTTGAACGCAGCCTGCCGTGCTCACTGTTGTGTGTGTGAGCTTATACTTGGTCCTGTGTTACAGATCCTTGGACAATAAGTGTGCTGTGTTTGCCCGTCTGCCGTCCACTGTGTTGTGAGTACAGTACACACTGTCGCAGATATAATACAGTCCCGTCTGCCCCATCCAGCACACGCCTGTCCCATCTTTGTTTATCAATCACCATAAAGTCTCCAATTATTCTGCATGTCTCTCAGGAAATATTAATCTCCAGTCTTTTTATGTATACATCCCCTCTCTCACTCATCTCCATCTCTGTCCGTCTGCTCTCTTTCAGTTGGAAACCAGCTGTTGTCGAACACCTGAACCCTTCCCCCCTCTCTTCGCTGGCCCATCCCTCTCTTTCTCCCTCCCCCTTTCTCCCCTTGATCCCTCTCTTTCTTTTACCCTTTAATTTAGAAGAGAGAGAAGGATAAACACGACTTTGACTGGTAGAGAGAGGTGTGTGGAATCGTCCACATTTGTTCTGTCGCTTCTGTTCGACTGCGTGCACGTGCCCGTGTGCTTCCTGCAGCCACATTTTCTATTAATGTGATTTCAGCTCCAGTCAGTCAACTTGTTTGGGCACCGATTTGCCATTGTGTGCAGCGTAATTATCAGCAGGCGTCACTATAGCAATTACCGCTGTGGAACAATTACCATTATAACAAAATGCACATCCAAGTGGTTTGTCGTGCCGAGTGTGTGTTTGTGTTTGTGTGTGCGTGTGGAGGTGGCTGCACCTACTCACTCTCCCAATTCTTTGGCAGCTCAGCTTGATCACACTAAGAATGGATGCAGACCTGCCTCTCACCTCCTCAGGGCTGGAAACAGCAGATAACTAAGAAATGTCTCCGCTGCACAAGTCTCTAAAATAGAACCACTATCAGGAGAGCTCCTACACACACACACACACACATTGTCAACCCACAGCCTCATGCCCTCCGGCATGTTTTCCCCCAGAAGACAAGACATACCTCCAGAAAGTTTCCCAGCATTCCTAGTCTCTGGCATTTGGAGCTAGCTGAGTTTTCTTTGGGAAAAGCTGGCACAGATCCCATAGATAGAATATGCTTCTGGCTGAGGAGATAACATCAGCCCTTCCTGTCGCACAACACAATGCTTTCCTCATAAACTGCACCGATTTCTCGAAAGCACGATCCTTTGTTTCAGTTCACTTTTTGTGGACAGCTTTCTCAAGATCTTTTTCATACTGATCATAGTGTGCTCAGATATTTAGTCACTCAACATGGGAGTGGGCAAATATGCTGCTTTATGCACATGTATGTATGTATTTGTTACTGGAACCCCCACAGGTACTGCATTTAGTATAAAATAACATGCTCTTATCATAACAGGCAAACTGCAGCCCAACAGGCAACAACAGCTGTCAGTGTGTTGACTTGACCATGATTTGATCCAAACTGACTGTGATTATCATAAAGTGGGCATGTCTGTAAAGGGGAGACTCGTGGGTACATTCACATATCTGGAGGTCAGAGGTCAAGGGACCCCTTTGACCCTCTTTATTTTTCAACAAAATTTTCTGTGTTAATATGACATGGTTGGTGCCAGTGGATTCCTTATCTTTTCTAGTTTGATATGATACTACTATCTCCATTAGCTTTAAAACAGCCTGCTATACCAACCTTCCTTGAATGCCTTAAATTAGTGGCTTTCAAACAAATTTGCATTATCGCCTTAACTTTGCATTCACTTCACAAAAATTGTTTGCCAGGTCATAACACAACATGCATACAGTATTTTATGGTT
Organism: Pterois miles; assembly: GCA_947000775.1. Lineage (NCBI taxonomy): Eukaryota > Metazoa > Chordata > Actinopteri > Perciformes > Scorpaenidae > Pterois > Pterois miles. The sequence goes on from CAMQGK010000327.1 coordinate 874,149, forward strand.
AAGTGGAGTGAGACTATAGGCTTACGCCTGTGGTTCAGTCAGCCACCCACGTCTAAATCCCCTCTGACATGTAGCTCGATGGATTGAAGCTGTTATTTTTCTCATTTTGTCAGTCTAATTGGTGACAACACATTAGTTCAAGCTGTACGGACTGTGGCTGTTGCGAGTTGTTCGTCTTGTTTACATGTGCCAAATTGTAATTTTATGGGTTATTGTTGTTCAGACAATTAGGCCAAGACTGCACCTGTAATTATCACATATTCTTCAGCCTGATGGAAAAGTGTGAAACTCTGCCTTTAATCTGTTTTTTTTTTTCGCACACTAACTGACATCTTGATAGACTCAGCGATACCACGTGATACCAGTCTCCTTACACTGTTGGTTAACATGCCTTGTTAGAAGTGGGAACTTTTTGATCTGTCAATTAAATGATTAACTCACAATCATATATTTCTTTTTTTTTTTTTTTTTGGAAACTTTCCTCAGTACCTTTCTAAAAGCTCTGTGGATGCGTAAAAATGTGACCTTTTAAGCTTTGATTGAGTCTTATTGTCCAAGTCAGTGGTTAAACCAACGTAACAGATGCAGTGTAGAGGCCTCGTGTGATGTGCTGCTGCTGTGAGGCGAGGGTCAGTCCTAGTCTGCATGAGTGTGTTTATAGAAATTAGTCTGAGGCCAGAAGGTCAACGTTGTTTTAGCAGAGAGCTGAGCCGCCCTCTGTGTTACAAGTCTGCAAGTGAGAACTCCTCGGCTACAAGAAGCCTGTTTTACACACTCATCTGTCCCCGTGGGTGCGCAAAAGCTGATTGATGGATGAGTTTGTTTGTGTGTGTGTGGGTGCCAGAAAGACTACATTTGACCTTGTTGACTCCCTGGATAGTTTCATGGTTTTTATATACATCTGTCCTACTGTATGTGTGTTGCTGCTCTTCTTCTGTGTGCTGTCAGCGCTAATCCCTCATCCTCTGTTTGGCCACAGAGCAGGTGGTGTAAACATGCAACGTGCCGCTCAGCCTGCCTGGCACCACAGGGCGCTGGAGCGCTGCCCCACAGCAGGTGTGCGTATATGAGTGTGTGTGTGTAGGCGAAACACAAGCCGTGTGTCAGTGACTTTTGGGTCTCTGTGAGCTTTGTGTGTGTGTCTCCATAGCTGGTGGGGCTGAATCCCCTCCACCTGTCACAGAGGGTGGGGTGCAAAGGGAGGATGACAGGGCGCAGAACAGATGCTGTCTACAAAAGCCAGCCGAACTGACTGAATTGCACTGTGTGTGTGTGCGCGTGTGTAGGCCATATTACTTCTATGATGTGGCTGTGCTTGTGTGTAGATCAGAGCTTTCAAGTCGTTTGCACTTTGATGCCGCGGCCCTGCATGCGCTTTCTTCAACACAGAACAAAAGAGTGACAGAGGGAGACAGCTAGACACCAGTGTGACACCGACCGGCTGCCGAGATAGTTGACACAGTGGCAGACTGAGATAGGAGGAAGTGTGTGTTTGTAGCTCTGCGCTTCATCATCTCTATCTCCCTCACGGTCCACCCCTATCTGTCAGTGTGTCTCTGTGGGAGGGGGGAGAAATCTCCAAAGAAATGCCGAGCTAGCCGAGGTGTCGGAAACTGACCAAGCGATGTCTGAACTCAACCAGCAGAGCAGCCTCCATTCACTCACCAAACCCAGCATCTACGACACGTCTCATCACCCACAGCCCCGACAGGCCTCTCTCCTTTGTGTTTACACTGCACTGTTGCTCTGTAGAGGACAGAGGGTGTTGCATCCTGTACAGATTGTTAAGCCCTTGAGACAAGTTTGTGATTTTGGGCTATGCAAATAAAACTGACTTAACTTACACTCAGAAATATGTTCAAGGTTTAGTGCATGCATGAGGAGATGGTTTAGATCCTCTTCAACTTGCTCCATTTGCAATGATTGGATGAGCTTACCTTGCACTCTTCGCTGAGTTTCATGTCATGCTGGATTTACTGTAAACACGAGCACTTGACTGGAAAATGTTCACTTCAAGTTCATGGCAGTGGCAAGCTGGAGAAATTACATTCTAGGATGATTCTCCAAATATGCTAAAATTGTGATAGAGTGCTATTACAAGATCACAAGATGTATTGACATATATATACAAAAAATTTACTTGATTACAGGGTTGTCAATTTTTTTTTTTAAATTGCGATTAATCGCATGGTTGTCCATGACTAATTGCACATTTTTTAATTGTTCAAATGTACCTTAAAGGGAGATTTTTCAAGTATTTAATACTCTTATCAACATAGGAGGGGGCGGTTATGTCCCTGGCTCCTCCTGTCCTCATGAGCAAGATACTTAACCCCAAATTGCTCCTGAGGCTGTGCCATCTGTGTTTGAGCGAGTATTTAGACTAGATCCTGATGGACAGCTTGGCACCTTGCATGGCAGCCTCTGCCATCAGTGTATGAGTCAGTGTGTGAATGGATAAATGCTGACATGAAGTCTGAAGTCCTTTGAGTGGTCGCTGTATAAATGCAGGTCCATTGACCATTTACCAAATATGCTTGCTTTGCAACTGTATGTATATATTTATTATTTGAAATCCATTAACAACAGAACGATGACAAATATTGTCCAGAAACCCTCAGACACTAAATTATTTAAAATAAATATGCTCAAATCAAACTCAAGCCCAAACGGGCAACAGCAGCTGTCATTGTGTCAGTGTATCATAAAGTGGGCATGTCTGTAAAGGGGAGATTGGTGGGGACTCAGAATCCGTTTTCATTTACATATCTTGAGGTCAGGGGTCAATGGACCCTTTTGAAAATAGCCGTAACAGTTTTTCCTCGCCAAAATTTAGGACAAGTTTAGAGTGTTATTTAACCTTCTTCCCAACAGGCTAGTGTCAGATAGTTGGCAGCGATGGATTATTTAGGTTTTTCATCTGATGCCAGTATCTTCATTCTAGTTTTAAAACCCGATACAAGCTAAAAGTCACAAGTTGCATTAATGCCTCAAAGAAATGAGTGGCGTTTAAGGAATTTGGGTTAAAATGTTATTATTGCGTTACCTTTGGTGCTCTTTTATACATGTACATTGAATAATCAAAACCAAAATGATCAGTTATAGCTCAAATTTCCAATTATGTTATTTTGTTCTTTTGCTTTTACAGATATGACAAATACACCAGTAATGACCCAGGTGAGCTGCATGTGTAGCCATGCTGTCATAGCTCTAGGGATGGAAATGCTGCTTGATGTACCATTTTATAAAATATCTGAACAACTGGCCCTCAAAGGATGAAACCTGCTGAGTCATCTGAAACACACCAGACTAACACTTTGTGAATTAGTGAGGCCTATGGTTTTGACAACTAGACCACTGTGTGTATAAATCCACAGTGGGGAACTCCCTTAACTGGCTGTTAGTAACCAAAAATGCTGACAGGTGACAGTAAAAACACAGAACCTGTATTTTCTCCCCGCACACTTTCCAGTGAAGACCCAACTTCTGCAGAAACACCAGCAAGAAATTGTCTAACAGATGCCCAAGATCCCAGACAAGTCTCCGGTTGTTACAAACTTGGCTCAGGCTTGCAACACGAGGAAGGTCGGGCAAAAGTTTCAAAATTCAAATGAATGAATTTAATTAAAAAACTAAGATGGGGTGGGTAGATATGGGAGAACTCGGTGAAATGCATGTATGGATGAAAGAGTCTCTGCGAGTGAACTTAATTAAATTACAAGGATGTGGAGGCTATGAGGAGATTTTTGTGTGTTTTTGTAAACAGGGTTTTTCCCTCCTTTGTTCTCAAAAATAAATCCTGTCCACACAAGCACTGTTTTCAAAAACATCCTGTCCAGATGAAAATGCAAAAACCTGATTAAGGCGCTGTGGACAAAAGGCCGAAACCCACAGAAAAAGATGTTTATAAAAACACCTGTGTACGTGTGGACGAGGCCTGAGCCTGGGAGAGCTACCACCTCTCAGGTATAGGTGTCACTCTGACGACCCAACCGCCACCCGCCGCCGGCATTTCCTCCAGTGCCACCCTGAGTTAGCCGTTGGGGGTTCAGAGTGAAATATCTCAACGCCTGTTGGAAGATTTACAACAGATATTCAAGGTCCCCTGAGGGGGTAACGACTTTGGTCTCAACATCTACTTTATGGATTGATGATGTGTCTTGAGGACTTTATTGATCTTCTGACTTTCCCTTAAGGACCACCGTGAAGTTGACTTAGATTCTTTATCGGAGTATCTTGACAATGATGATGATGGATAGCTGTGAAATACGGTACACACATTCATGGTCCCCAGAGGATGAATTGTAATAATTTTGACCTGAGTTTTCATCTCGCGCCATCGCACCATGATTTTGTCAGATACTTTGGTTTAGGGCTGCTTCCTCTTAGTCGATAAATCAACTAATTGGTCTCAGTTGTTTAAGATTTCTTTAGCCGATTCATATTTTTTTTCTCCTTTTTTTTTATGCTGAATGACTGATGTCCAAGAAACGTTTGAGCACATCTCAATTTTCAATATTTTAAATTGTGCTTTTGTGTGATTCATTGTGGAAAAACTCAGTTCTGTCAATTAAATCAGTTAATCGATAACTCGTCAAAATCAGATGAATGTTAGTCGACTAAGAATTTCGTTGGTAGAGGACAGCCTTACTTTGGTTTATGAACAAATAACTCATGACATTCCCACCTGTACTTTGTCTTTAGTGTTAATTAGCAGATGTTTCGCTAACATGCTACACATGGTAAGCATTATATCAGACCTGGGTTGGAACCGGCCCTCGTGAGGGTTCTGCCCGTCCCGGGAGGACTTAGACAAACCACACATTTTACTTAAGATGTTAATGAAAAACATCAACACAACAACAAGAAAACCAATTTTGTTGTGAAATGCTTGTGTATTGTTAGTGTGCTTCTTCCTGTCACACTTAGCATTGATGTAAATTGATGTGAGTGATGTTTGAAGCATCACCTGCTGAGGCGGCACATCTATAATAAGTCACGGTCTGCTGAGTATTTTTGCGTGGAGGTTGGCAGTAAAGCTGTGTGCTTAGTTTGCAACAAACATAGCTGTATTCAAAGAATACTACTGGATCTGTCACTTTGAGACAAAACATGCAGAAAAATCCAGAAACCTGTCTGGAGATGAGGACAGCCGAGGGGCTGCTGGCTAAGATACTAAAGCAGCAAGGACTTTTTACAAAGCTGCATGCAACGAAATTAAGTTACATGTTAATTATAAGTGTTAATGTTATGTTAAATGTAATTGTTAATGTTAAGTTAAATGTTAAATGTGTTAATGTTAAGTGTTGTTAATGGAAACATTACTATCTACAACAGTCAGTCCTGTAAGATTCAAAGACTCCCGTCATTTTCCTAATAATACGCTGTTTGAAGAGACTGTCAGTACTATAAATGCTGAAAAATTAGTTCCCAGTATGTTTCCTGTAGAGATTACATAGACGTTACATCTGACAGTATTTGTTTGACAGTATATTTATTTGGCCCCCAAGAAAAATATTACACTGCATTACACTGTACCTGCTAAACATCAATATGCCAGCCTTATGCATATTAGCATGCTGATGAAGCCCAGACTTGGAGAGGTGATATCATAGCTGCATTTTCCAGTTTTTGAATCTTAGAGGGAAACGTCAGTATTTATCAACCTGGACCCTATTTTCTCATGTTTTTGGGTCTGATTGCATGACGGGAATACCCACTGCTTTGATGGGCTCGTGGAGGACACACATTTTTTCTTCTTCTCTACTTTTCTCAATGTGCAGTTGGTTCTGGCTGTTACCATATTACCACAAATACTTCATCGTAAAGGCACAAAAAATAACAGCAGACAAGAGACACTTGGAGGATGATGGTGGCAGTTCAAGCACACGTATGTGGATTTTGTGAATTTCTATAAAGACACCTCTCCTTCGTCAAAAAGTATAGCCATACCCGAGATTTGTCTCCAGTATCCAAGGCAGCTAAAAATAGAGAAATAATGTTTCACCACCCCTATCATGACATCATTAGCATCAGAGGATGCCCCCCCCCCACACACACACACACACACACACACACAGCTGCAGTCAGGCTGTCCTGCTGTTTTTGTGTCTAACTGACTTATAGGGACGACAATTTCTGAAATTGATCCGTTATTGAGCCTGTAGTGTAATCACGCTGGCACCGACATCATTTACATCCTCTAAAAGTGCTTGTTTTTGCCACCGACTAGCTCTGATCCATCAGTTTGTTGTGTTGGAGAACAGAGAGCGTAGCTTAGTGTTAGCTAAAAGATTGTCATGGCTGAATATTTAGATGATTTTGATAATGTGGAGGAGCTTTGAATTCGATGGCCGGATGTATTTATTTCAGCATATAAGCCCTTGAATGAAGAGCTCCTACAAACTTAAGAGTGGGTGAGGAAAGAGAGGACGAGGAGTTAAACAAAAACATGGGAAGTTACCCTTTAAGAGAAGCTTCTTAAACCAGGAAACTTGTTCTGACTCCTCACCCTCATTTCTTCCTCTGTTTCCATGACCCTTTCTCTCCCTCCTCCCTCCTCCAATCGAAACAATCCCTCAGACTCTCACTTCATCGCTCTAATGATCTTCCTCTTTCAACCTTCCTATTGTCTGCCTGTGTTGCCCTTCTTCCTGTTATCTCCTTTCCCCTGTTCCCCTTTATCCTTTATCCTGTAGCACCATTACTAGCCTCTGACCCTCCCCCAGCCTCACCATTCGCTATCAGGGCTGAAACCCCTGAGCTTTGTGTCATGCTTTGCCTCAACCAAAAAGGCCTCGTGCTTTCTACAAATCCCTACACCTCTTTAAATCACATTAAACGTGGAATCTAATGAACATGAAGATTTTCAGGATGCAGACAAATCATGAATGCATTAACTGCAGTGCATGGAGAGCTGAACAGATTAGCCAGTGTCATTTGGTGAAATGTGATTAAGACGAGTCTCAGAGGGGTATTTTTCTGAACTGTGTATTCAGAGTGGATCAGCGCAAGTTCACTGGACATATTTCTTTGTATGCTAAACGTGCAAATGTTGGTAATTTAAAACATGATCAGACAGGTTGTAAACAAGCCAATAATGCAAAGTAAATACACTTCCTGCAGTACTGTACTTACAATTTTGTGACACTTGTGTATTTTTATTTTATGCTTTACATTTCTCTATTACTCTGTTTTATTACATTTCAAGGCAAATATTTTACATATTTTTATATTGCATGACATGTATGACAGCTGAAGTTACTTTGTCCAATGTTTTACACAGGAAATATTTTCTGTGATCATTTTTTAAAATATAATTAGGGCTGTCAATTGACATTTAATTGTGATGAATACTTCTTTATTTATACTGTACAGTTTTAAATGTATAAATTGTACTAGTAAAGATGAATTTTACCTTAAAGTATTGCTACTTTTACAGGAGTAAATAATCTGACTGCTGCTTTTGCCGTTGCCAACGCTGTAGCCAGATGAAATAAATCACACTATGTGCAGGTGAAACCCCAAGCAAGTGCCAAATTTATCTAACACATGAAAACTGTGAGTAAATAGGAGTAAATATGAGGAAGTACAATAGGTCAGGTATATTAGAAAGTCAGTCTTTACACAGGTGATGTTTGGGTAGCGAGTTTTCCATTTGCTTCTTTTCTTTCTTTAAACTGTGGCTAACCTGGGAGCTGTCTGACTGCTTGTGTCTCGCGACCTCTTTTTGGTACCAATATTTTCACGATTTAGATAGCAAACCCACAGTGACTCTTCACATGCATATTGTGTGTGTGTGTGTGTGTGTAGCTTCAGTGTGATTATCTTGTGACTTTCTAACATGTTTCTCAATTGAATTTGAGGGAGTAACTCGATGAAGCTGCAGAGCTGCACAGAATCACAGATTGGCTGTTTTTACTCTTCATGTGCTATTTGCTGGACTTTCATTCATGATACCCGACCCAGGTGTGCTGTGTTGTGTATATGTGGACACGTGTGTGCAAATGTGTTTGTGGTGCAGAGGTGAGGGAACTCATTTCAGGCTGCTGTTGTGCGCTATACTCATCTCCTCCACACAGTGACCTCCACAGCTCTATCTAATGTCCTTCCTCTGGACAAATTCCAGCCTGGCCTTATTTTCTCTCCTCCTCCTCCTCACTGTCTCACTCCTTCTGTCTATCTTCTCATCTCTACCCTATTGTACCACTTCTATATTTATTTTCTCTACTTGCTATATTACTCATGGTTTTCTTTTCACTTACCTTATTTCTCCCTCACTGGCTGCATGTCTGTCTCCGCATTTTCTATTTTCCATCTTTTGCCACTCATTTCAAGCACACTTATTAAAATAAGTGCCCTTGGACTCAGGAATCCTTCAGTCTGTCAATGGGCTTTTGTTTTGGTATCTTACCTCCCTGAAGAGATAAACTTGCCAGTCTTTCACTGTTGTCAATGAGCTACTGTCTTCCTTCCACATACTGTGTGTGTGTGTGTGTGTGTGTGTGTGTGTGTGTGTGTGTGTGTGTGTGTGCGTGCATGCATGCATGCGTGCGTGTGTGTGAATCCTGGTCTCTGCTTGTGTAAATTTGTGCATGCGAAAACAGTGACGGAGAGGTGAGGCTATGTTAGCAGAAATCTTATTAACTGCTGAGCTGCTTTCAAAGCCTCCTCTTCTCCTTACCCACACTTCTCCAACAAAACATCTCCTGAGAAACTTCTGCTGCCAGCAGCAAATGGTGTTTTTCCAAAACCGGCGCAAATGCAGATTGTGCAGATTTTACGAAAAATAAACATTATTTTCCAATTTTGCATAATGACACCGCAGACAGTACTGAGCCGGTTTGTGAGCCGTGATTAGGGGCCGTTTGGGACTTGCTGGGTTCATGACTTTCAGGGTGAGAGAGAGAAGCTGAGACCAAACGCTGCATCGGACCGCCGACAACAGTCGTAGAAATCGTGCTGTTCCTCTGTGGAAAACCAAGGGACACCACAGGGACCCATCTACTGAGAGCATTTAATCTGACGACCGGGTCCTGCTGTGGCAGAGGTTTGGTACAACATTAAGCTAACATTATGCACTAGCCTCCGGGCCTGCTGAACAGGGGCAGGCAGCAAATCACAGGGTCATGCCTTTCTGGCTCCTGATAGAGAAATTGTTCTCCTGGTTTCTCTCCATCTCATTTTCTCTTCTCATTATTTCATTTTTTCATTTTCCATTACGCAGTTCCCCCCCCCCCCCCCCCTTCTCTCTCTCTCTCCCTCTTTTTCCCATCTGTCTGTTCCAGCTGAGGTCAATACCCACCACTCCGCCGTGGCACCAGGACACGGGAATCTCATGAATAGCAATGTAGAAAACTGGCGGCCCCCTGACATTTGGAAAGTGTGTGTAAAACTCAAATTTATTTCAGTATTTTGATTATAGTCTAAAAAGGATCCATCCTGTGATTCTTCATTTCAGTCAGTTTCAATAAAACTGAGCACTTTATTTAAAAATAATAACTTCTCATTTTGCCATCATGTCGTTTTATGATAATCTATTTTTAACTGCTCTTGCAATTTCTCAGCCAGCTTGGTCACATATGAAATACACGATAATGTTCAAGGCAAACGTGCAATAAGAACGACGTTCTTGTTTTAGGTGATTACAGTGTCAATGAATCTGCCTAAATATGCTCAAGGCGAGTGACGTAGCGTAAAAGTGAGAAAGGCCAGTTATGACTCAGGACTTTCAACCAGGTCTCTGAGACAGGTGTTTTGTAAGTTACCTTAGTGATGTGTTTTTAGTGAATGTAGGAGCATTCAGAGATTAACACACAGTGTATTAATTATTATACTTGGCCTACCTACATTATGTGTTGTATGACTATACTTTAGTTGTTTAGTTGGTGTTTTTGGTGACATTCTTTGTGTCTGAAGGAGAATACTTGATGTGTTTTAGACAGTTTTGGTCTAGTCCTTCCAGAGCAGCTTATTCCTCTTGGTCCATCTGTCTTCTGCTTTTGCCCAAAATGACTTTTAGGACTTTTCTCTTCTGCATTTCTCCCCACATTTACTGTTGCTCTCCTCACTTTGTTGCTGTCTAACTCTGCTTCCTACATTTCCCCTCGTAGCCCCTGTCATCCACCCACCCACCCACGTTCCTTTCTCTCTCTCTACTCAGCTGGTGGGCCAGCCAGGAGGCAGTGCATGCCGTTTGAGGAGCGTAATCTGCTCTTTCTCCCCTTCCCATTTCCATTTAAATCCTCTGTTCACAGCTGGAACCAGGACGCTCTGCATGCAGATGAGCAAGAGTTGACTTTTTCTAGAATGTACGTTCAGACAAGAGATGGGCAGAAGAAGAGGAGAGAGAGAGAAAGAGAGGTAGAAGAATAAAAGATTGTGATGAAGCAAAGCAACAGTTGGTGACGGAGGGAAATCATTCAATTCGACTTCATTGTCATTCAAGCTTACACAAGTGCACAGAGGGAGATGGATTGTTTTTGTGGGTCACAACACCCTCCAAACAAGAACAAAAACAAGACAAAATGACAAGGAAATGCAGTCCATCAATCCAGCGACAGGTCCTGGCACAAACACAGTGAAACACAGTATATGAGAAAACTGTGCCGCGCTGCAACAAAAGTAAGGCTGGATGTGTGTCAGATGTAATCACAGTTAGGATTGTGTCTTTTTATTGTAAGTGAAATATAGCAAACGGGGCTGTCAGTCGATTAAAATATTTAGCTGTGATTAACTGCCTGATCAACATAGGAGTTGGTAAATATGCTGCTTTTTGCAAATGCATATATTTATTATTGGAATTCAGTTAACAACACAAAACAATGACAGATATTGTCCAGCAACCCTCACAGGTACTGAATTTAGCATAAGAGATATGCTCCAATCATAACATGGCAAACTGCAGCCCAACAGTCAACAACAGCTGTCAGTGTGTCAGTGTGCTGACTTGACTATGACTTGATCCAGACTGACTGTGATTATCATAAAGTGGGCATGTCTGTAAAGGGGAGACTGGTGGGGACCCAGAGAATCCATTTACATTCACATATCTGGAGGTCAGAGGTCAAGGGACCCCGATCACCCTCTTTATTTTTCAACAAAATGTTCTGTGCGTTAATATGACATGGTTGGTACCAGTGGATTCCTTGTTTTCTAGTTTCATATGATACTAGTATCTTCATTAGCTTTAAGACTGAGCCTGCTACACCAACCCTCCCTGAATGGCTTAAAGAAATCAGTGCCATTCAAACAAATTTGCGTTATCGCCTTAACTTTGCATTTACTTCACAGCAGTTGGTTGCCAGTTCATAACACAACGTGCATACAGTATTTTACGGTTAATTAATATTTTATGGGGGCGGCAGTAGCTCAGTCTGTAGGGACTTGGTTTAGGAATCGGAGGGTCACCGGTTCAAGTCCCAACATGGACCAAGACCAACTGGTTGCTGGAGAGGTGCCAGTTTACCTCTTGGGCACTGCCGGGGTGCCCCTGAGCAAGGCACCAAACCCCCAACTGCTCGGGGCGCTTGTCAGGAGCAGCCCCCTCACTCTGACACCTCTCCATTAATGCAGGTATGTGTACTGTGTGAAATTAACAACAGAGTGGAAAAACTGAGTTTCCCTACGAGGATTAATAAAGGTTCATCTTATCTTAAGTGGAGTGAGACTCAGACAGTCATGTCAAGTGAATCTTTAGTGGTCCAGTAAATGTCGTTAGTAGCATGTAGCTATAGACTTATGCTTCTTGTTCAGTTAGCCACCCACTTCTCATAAAGTGGGAATGTCTATAAAGTGGAGACTCGTGGGTACCCAAAGAACCCATTTTCATTCACATATTTTGAGGTCAGAGGTCAAGAGACCCCTCTGAAAATGGCCATGACAGTTTTTCCTCTCAAAAATTTAGCCCAAGTTTGCAGTGTTTTTTAGCCTAAAAGTGAACCTGCTACAGCCTCTGAAAGATTAATTAGCAGCAGTTCCTCAGATTTTTAAGAGATTGATTAAAAATGGCAAGTTGCATTAACGCATCAAAGAAATTAGTGGTGTCAGAACGAATTTGTGTTAACTTTGACAGCCCTAATAGCAATATAAACTCACAGAATTTATCTACAGTTGTCTGAGGTACAAATATCACACACTGGCATTAAAGTACTTCTTAAAACATGTAGATGAAGGACATTTTTGATGCTGCTCTTAGTGATTCAAACGGTTTTCATGCCCAAGAAATAATTCAGTGTGACCTTGTCTGAAGTGAACATCTGCTTGTAATAATTTAGCTTAGATTGAAAACAAGAATAGAAAATGTTGTAAAAAGCATGGAGGGCATATTTAGCCCTGTGAAGGATTTAACCTTCAACATGATTTCGTTTGAATAATCAATGCTGTACAGAGTTACACAAAGCTGGCTCACTCCCTGAACAACCAAGTCAATAAAAAAACAAAAGATTCAGTTTCATATGCTTGCTGCTCATGCACCTTATGACACGTTATGATCAGAGGAGATCTCTGTTCATCTCTGCCGGCGGTCAAGCTTCGTCATCTTCCCTTGTATCCGGACAGTGATGACAAAAGACCAAGAGGTCATCGTTCCTGTCATGGGTTCTGTTTCGCGGTTCAAGCTGAGTCATACTGGACTGATGTTCTGTGAATATGGACGATTGTTTTGGACTTCAGTCACATGATCCTCCTGCAGCATCCATTATAAGGGGCACGGACACGAACGCACTCTAGAACATGCACGCTAATTGATGTTATTGTTGTGGGACGGGGCCCCTAATGCACTCCGCACAAGTGCTATGTGGCCTGCCACTCGCGTTTCAGTCGAATCCCATTTATGGGAAAAACCATCTGCTGCCAATTGATTACAAAAGCTGATATTGATTCAAACGGGCAAGCTGGGCAGCAGAAGCCAATCACTCATAAGGACGCAATGAGGTGCGACAGAATATGTTGACGACAATATGGCTCTTTAATCTTTAATGCCATCGTCCACTCCTTGAATTACAGTTACTACATTAATAAACAGGCATGCCCCCTATCTGTGTGGGTGAATCAGCTAGAAATTAATGTAATTGAAAGTCCTCCTCCTACACGTGGCTGACTCTTCCTGCTCTGCCACAGCGGTGTGATAAACAGCCTCTCTGCCCGACTAGCAGCCTACAAACGGAGCGGCATTAAATCTCGTCATGCCGAGCGGTCTGGCCGGCCCAGCAGGCCGAGCGAGATAAACTGCGCAGCCGGTTGGAGGGGTCCGCTGGTTTACGAGCGCTCACTTTTGCTTTTATTGACAGAAACTCTCTCTTTCAGCCGTTCTCCTTCCTCTTCAAAGTCTCTCCATCTCTTGCCCCGGGTCGATTCACTGCACTGGAACACATCAGTCTCTCCCTTCGCTCAGTCTTTTGATCCTCGCTGTACTCTCATTATCCTTTCTGTCTTTCATTCTCTCTCCACCCTTAAAACTTCAGAGCAGCAGCCCAAATCTCCTTTCCTGTTCCTCCTTTTACACTAATTGAGTCTCCACACCTCTGACAGCCACCTTCTGCTGTCTTTCTTCCCGGTCGCTCTCATTTTTTTGCCCCCTCCGTTCCTCATTTTCCCTTCGTCTTCTCTCCCCACTCTCCCTCTCAATGCCCTCCTGTGGAGTCTGTATTGATGGCAACACTTGACCATGGTGCCTGAGCGTGTGTCACGGTTCCTCTGCCCCCCAACTGCACATACATAGTGGCTGTAATGCCATAATTACCCCCCCATTATGGGGAAGAGAGGTAGTTTCAAAGGGAGAGAGACTGGGGGGTGTGAGGAGAGATGGATGAGAGGTGAAGAACAGTTAGACTGAAAGAGATGAGTGAGGGACAAGATGTTGGAGTTTGACAGAAAGAACGAAGGATGTTTATGGGCCAGTCGAGCAATCAGACTGGTGTTTGTGTGTATTACTATATATTGTGGGGACATGAATCTGGTTACACTGTCACATTGTGGGCCTTCCTTTTGGGGACAAATTGCACGTCCCCATAATGTAAAACACTGAGGACTTGGGTTAGGGTAAGGTTAGGTTGAGATAAAGGTTAAGGTAAGGGTTAGGATTGGGCAAGTAGGGTTAGGGTAAGTCTCCAGGAAATGAAAGTAAGTCAATGTAATGTCCTCAAAAGTCATGGAAAGTGTGTGTGTGTGTGTGTGTGTGTGTGTGTGTGTGTGTGTGTGTGTGTGGAGAGAGAGAGAGAGAGAGAGAGAGAGAGAGAGAAAGAGAGAGAGAAAGAGACCGTCTGGGACTGTTTGTCTCAGGGGACGGACTGCTCTCGGCTCCTGGCGTTGGGGGGCCACATCAGTAGAGATGTTAATAGTTCAGGCTTCATTGGACGCACACAGATGGGTCCCTCACTTTAGTCACAGCACACACACACGCGTGGAAAAAACAGATCAGGCATCACTTTTGAGTCACAGAGACAAACACAGTTGAAGCTCAGATACTCAGATAATGAGCTGTTGACTTGAATGTGATTTAAAGTCTTTGCAAACAACAGTTCTGGATTAAAAGCTTCAATGTTTCGCGGTTGAAAACTACAAGATGATAGAAATAATAGATGGTGTTATCTGTGGCTTGCTGACTGTATGAGCGAAGTGGACGTAGTCACCGTGACGTCATCCATTGGTTTGTGGACTGCAGTTTTGAAGCTTTGAGTTCGGCATTTAAGCCGTGGCCATCTTGATTTTTCCCATTGCCATCTTGTTTTTTGCACACATGAGTGACGTGAGCGAGTGGGGCTACAGTATGTTCAACTGAATGACTAATATGACATTTTTATGTGACCAAAAAGGTTATGGTAAACTTTCATGAACTGAAAACAAGCCGTGAAAGGGTTGTAAAGACAAAAACACAACAACACCCAGACCAGACAATGCCATGGTAGCAACCTGTCAATCACAAGGTAGCCCCGCCCTAAAGCATCCCCTGCTTTATGGTCTATTTGACTCTAAATGGGACCATAATTCACTAAATGAACATCATGCTGTATTGAAGAAGCCTTGAAACTAGAGATTGAGACCATAAACTCATGTTTATAATTTTTATTGAGGTAATAAATCAAGTGAGAAGTAGGCTCATTTTCTCATAGACTTCTATACAATCAGACTTCTTTTTGATGCCAGAGGAGTCGCCCCCTGCTGGCTGTTAGAAAGAAAGCAGGTTTAAGATCACTTCAGCATTGGCTTCACTTCTCAGACCAGGAGGTTGCCCACTGGCTGCCTTAATTAAGCATCTCTATTCACTGATTCAAAGTTTCTGCATCAATATTTTAAGAAAAAGAAAAGACAAATTTTTGTTAACTTCAACTGAAGACTTTTGCTGTGATTCACAATCTGTTTCTGTCAGAGCAGGTTTTCTCTAATCCTGAACATCTCATTTTGGATAGAGACTTCTTTGTGTTGTCATTAGACCGAATATGTTCAATGTTTGTCTGGCTAGTGGTTACAAGCATCTGTGTGCATATTTGAGAATGTACATAGCAAGTTAGAGGATAACATTCCTTTAGGTCACATCAGGAAACCGCCCGGATAGCGAATCGACATGTAAATAAGAATGTGCTCACACATAACTACAACCATTTAAGTTTGACAGAGGCGGTAACGCTTTCATATTCCTATTGTAACCCCTGGGGCAGACACAGAGAAAATGCAATTGCCTGCAATTCATTCAGTGGTTGAAGGATGATTAATATTCTATAAAATGATTTATGTATTCATATTCAAAGCCTGCAGCTTTGAGTGCAGAGACGACGCCAACGTTGAGTTGGTGTAGGCACGATAAAGTCCACATAGCCCAGCGGGCATGGAGGATAGTGTGTGTGTGTGTATGTGTGTGTGTGTGTGTGTGTTTGTAAGCAACAGAAAGTGCAGTGCAGAGACGTTGGAGACTTTGAAGGCAAAGAGCTGATTCCTAATTAATTTTCTTGAGAAAGCTACATTTACATGCATTACAGAAAAAGATGTCTGAAGAAAAGCCAACTGCGGTTCAAGAGCTAAAAAGAGTAAGCTGCATAAAAAGACTCACAATATAAAAATATTCATTTAGAGCTTTGCAGGAAAGTCATATTAATATGGTGTTGCTCTTGAAATTCATTAAACTCATTAAACTGTTCATCCTTTTACTTTTCGAAGCCTGATTTAATTTTATTCAAGTAGATAAGCTTCCATTTGTAATTTCAATGAGATTGTGCAAAATATACTGAGAACACTGAATGAAGTATTAAGTAATAAGATCAGGGTTAATTTCTACACCCAACATGGCATGAAATTAAAAGGTAATAAACTGAGGATTAAGATTTAATTTAAAATAGCCACTTATGTTAAGAATTATGCTTATAATGGTCTGCTTCATGATGATGGTTATTACAGATACTCAGGTTTCTCTTTCGAACGTCTTCTAAAATCTCCCCTAAAATTGTGTTCACGTTGTGATCGTATGGTGATATTTGATAGCATAAAGTTTGTGTTTACATTCACAGTTAACAGTTTCATTAGGTTGGGAATTGCAATTTATATTTATGGTGTCAGGAGACACAATTTAACGACTCATCATTTAACGGCGGGTGGATGAGTCAGATAAGCTGCTGTTTGTGTCCCGTGTGAAACCAAGAATAAAAGTTGCCTTTACACTTGTTACGTAACGTTGTGCAAGAAAGTCCACTAAGGGTGGTTATTTATTACGAAATTATTTCAGCGCAACCATGACCTTTTTTCTAACCTAAACCAAGTTTTGTTGCCTAAACCTAACCAAGTGTTTCACCACATGAACCATGGGACAGTGTGTGTTTCTGCTGAGGCTGAAATGAAACTTGTGAAACATGTTTTTTGGTTCAGAAATGTCAACATTCAACTAAAGCTGCAACTAATTGTTATTTTCATTTTTTTAAACAATACTTTTATTTTCCTTTTAAACAGAGAAACAAAACAAAGAACAAAAACAACAAACAACACACAATATAATACAATACAGTGGCCGCAAAAAAACCAAATAAGTAAACATCTAACTTAGATTCCTGAGTCATAACACACAGAACAAAATATATTAAAAAATAAAATAAAATTAAAAAATGATTGCACATCACACACCTACACGACATTATATTATTGACAGTGATGCAACAAGTAAAATGAGAGAAAGAGAAAAATAACAAAACATAAAAACAATTTAAATAAATAAATAAATAATAACCAGATCAGACAATGATCAAATAAAAATAAATCCAGAGTTTTGAGATCCAATAAACAAAGTGGAGATGAGTAATAGAAATGACACTTTTTTTTTTTTTTGAATTTTCATTGTTGATTAATTTGTTGATTATGTTTTTGATTGATGTTTTTTGTCCACAACTCAAATCTAGAAGAAGAAGAAGAAGAAGATCAACCTTTATTAGTCCCGCAAGGGGAAATTCAACTTTTACACTCTGTTTGTTAACTTATACACGGTATGTGCAGACCCGAAACACACACATGCACATGCATCAATGGAGAGATGTCAGAGTGAGGGGGCTGCTCCTGACAAGCGCCCCGAGCAGTTGGGGGTTTGGTGCCTTGCTCAGGGGCACCTCGGCAGTGCCCAAGAGGTAAACTGGCACCTCTCCAGCTACCAGTTCACACTCAGTTCTTGGTCCATATCGGGACTTGAACCGGTGACCCTCCGGTTCCCAAGCCAACTCCCTACAGACTGAGCTACTGCCGCCCCCATCTAAACTAAACTAAACCATCTAAACTGAATCTATTCAGTTTACTGTCACAGAGGAGGAAAGAAACCAGAAAATATTCACGTTTACAAAACTGCAATCAGAGAATTTAACTTCTTAAAAAGTCACTCAAACCGATTAAGTGATTTACAGATTAGCTGGCGATTATATTCATAGTTGACAACCAATCGATAAATGTTTTCAGTTCTATATTCGACATTTGCAGAAACGTACGATGCCAACATTTTTTTCTGGGGATGGGGTTGTTCCTGTTCAGGGTTACTTACCTGAAAAATATTATGGCAAATTGATTTTCACAGTGTATTAAAATGGATGGCAAACTTTAGACACAGATGCAAAAGAAAAAATAGTGATTTGTCAGAATAAAACATGCAAAACAAACAATGAGTTAGTCAGTGAAGAAAAGCAATAAAACATAGGGGATTTTCAGTGGATTATAGCGGTTTTCCTCACGGGCCTCTCAGTACAAATAAAACAGTACAAATCTGAATAGAACAGATAGAATTATGAGACGCATTATTTGAGATGTGCAGAAAATGATATTCTGCGACGCTTTGGGAGCAGATCTATGACAGTGAATTAGTGAGTGACTTGAGGGTATCAGGCAGTTTTTGTTTAAGATATCAGGCTGCATGAGTTTTATTGGAATGCAGGGCTTACAGCTGTGGATCAGAAAACGTCCCCATATCCCAGTGTAATCATTTCTTTTGTTCTAGAGGTGGAGATTACATTATCACTACGATAAGCCTCACTCTCCCTGTTAGTTTAAGAGGAGAGCTCAAACCCACAAATTAAAACTGAACTGTACTTACTATAGAAAGAGTGCATACATCACCAGAGGCCCCAATATAATACATAGGATATCATCACAATGCTTAAAGCTGCAGTAGGCAGAGTGTTTTTGGCATCATTGGGTAAAAATTTCATAATAACCTTTCAGTATATTGTAATTCAAGTTTTCTGAGAGAAATCTAGACGTCTGCACCTTCTCATGGCTGTTTTCAGGATTTAAAAAATCTAGTCTGTGACGGGAGACTTTGTCCAATCACAGGTCATTTCAGAAAGACAGTGTTCCTATTGGCTGTTCATTCAACAGAGGCAGTTAGCTGTTCCTTTATTGCCCACAGAGGGAAATCAGTTGTCACTCAGTTGTTCACACAGTCCAGATCAAACAGTACATATACATGTCAATGGAGAGATGTCAGAGTGATGGGGCTGCTCCTGACAAGCGCCCAGGGGGGGGGGGGGTTGGGTGTCTTGCCGGGGGGCCCTCGGGGGGGCCAAAGGGGAAAACTGGCACCTCCCCAAAAAACAGGGGGTTTGGGTCGAGGGGGGGATAAGAACCGGGGTCCCCCACCCCAAAACCAAAATCTAAAAAAAGACTGCCGCCCCGTTGTCAATCAGTCACAAATCCAATCAAACGGTCAAACTAGGCAGCGCTGATCAAATGTGAATCAATATTCTGTTACTGTAATGACTATTTCTGTCATGCACTACTGTCAGGATATAATGACTGTTTCATAAAAATAAATATTTTTTTAATGAATATTTGCTCCATTCTTGCCTACTGCTGCTTCAAATCAGGATAAGATGTATTGCGATTTATTACCTTTTTTCTTTCAATTGCAAATTATGCAGTTTGTCCACATCTGTTTTATCTTATAGGATGCACATTTCACTCGGTTCATCTCAGAGTTTTCAGTCACATATCTGGAGGTCAGAGGTCAAGGGACCTCTTAGCCATGAAAGGGTCTGCTTTCCTTAAACTTGTAATTTCAAGCATTATATAATAATCTTCCCAACAAGCTAACATAATTGGTACCAAATGATTCCTTAGGTTTTCGACTTTCATGATACCAGTATCTTCTCTTTAAAACTAAAAAGCTTTCAAAGCTTTAAAACTGAGCCTGCTACATCCTCTGAAAGACAGAATAACGGCCGGTTGGATTGTTTAGAGGATACTTTATATAATAAAAGATTGATACTTGAAGTCTGTGTATCAATACAGTATTGCCATGCAAAATATTATATTATTATTATATTCTCTCGGCTGGATTTTACCCTTTAAAACCATGAAAACTAAAGTGCATAAATGAGTTGTTTCCCGTTGACTATGACCCATTTCTTGTAAACTGTGCTGCCAGCAGTTGACCACGCAGATGACCTTTATGATGAAACG
The DNA here is from genome assembly GCA_947000775.1 of Pterois miles. Taxonomy (NCBI): domain Eukaryota; kingdom Metazoa; phylum Chordata; class Actinopteri; order Perciformes; family Scorpaenidae; genus Pterois; species Pterois miles. The sequence continues at coordinate 894,066 of CAMQGK010000327.1, forward strand.
GTGGCCCACTCCATATGCATAGAGGCGGGTATGTGACTCTCATATTGTTCAGCACCACTTCCTGTAGCTTGGCCCGGCCTATAGTGAGCATGACAGATTTCCCTCCCACAGAGTCACTAAGATAGTGGGTGGCATTGTGCCTGGCACCCCGTCAGGCAGAATCCGCTGTGATAGACACAAGCACACATTAAAAGATATGGTCCCAGTGAAACTCTTCAGGGGACGTAAACAAAGAGAAGCAGCTCATTTGATCCTGTTATAACCAACACAACAAATTCATACTGCCTGGAGAGCACAAGGCTTTGCACCCAACGGTTGTTGTTGTGCCCAGCGAGTGATCCAATCTGTTACATCTAAGGCAGGTAAAACCAATGGGAAAGAAAACAGACAGTGATGTTAGGATGAATCATAATGCCATTTTAGTGACTCTATTGATCATCAGAGCCAATTGGCAGCAAATGTAAGCTATCCACATTACACACAGCGGTGTGGACCCAGAGAATCGCTACGTCACTGCACAAATCCTGCACTGTGACTCACTCTCCGCTATGTATCAATGCCTGGAAAACAGCTGTGTGATCGTCTGTAGCTCGGCCAAGAGGAAAGAGGCCAAGAAAGAGACGGAGACCGAGTGAGAGCCTGGAGGGGAGTGGAAGGGGGGTAATAAAGATATACGGTGAGATTAGAGTGGGCAGAGATGGCCACATATAGAAAAACTAAAAGAGTGAAACAAAGGGATAGATCAAAGAATCACAGGGGAATGTGAAGGATGGAGCTTCGGCACATCTTTCATTCATTCCTCGCTGCAATGCCGGAGCCAGACATAAAAATTCATACAAGATTACAGCTTACCTTCACTTTCTATCTCTCCAAGTCTTTTTTCTTCCTGCCTATACTCTGCTATTATTCCCCGAGGCTATGTGTTACCCATCCCCTGACTTTGGAATTAAAGTTCTCCCCTCCTCCACTTCTAATCTGTTCTCTTCATTATTCTTTCATTACGCATCTCCGTTCCCTTTGTAGTGCCTCCGTGTCTGTTTCTCTTTATCCCCTTGCTTTAGGCTGACGTGTCAAATATTCTCCCTGTCAGGTAGCCTAATTTTTTTACACGGGGGGGTGGGGGGGTAAATCACATAAAACAAGGGACTATGAAGTGGGCTGTCTTATTTGCGTTTTGCTAGGCGTGACAATGTGCCTAAAAGGACCTTCAACGGGTGTCATATACCTGGATGATTTTATTTCTCTTGAAGTCTCAATATGCTGACAAGCCCTAGCGCGAGCAGATAGGTTTTTGCTTGCATGTTAATGACTTTTATATAACTTTAGCATTAAATCATTAAGTTATTTGAAATTCCAAAACACGACTGTTTGTGTACATTTGATGAATAAACCGATCTGAGCTACGAATTGCTATGAAATTTGGTACAGATAATAATTCCCCCTCTGGGGATGAGCTGTTTACGTTCTGCATGTGTTAAAAGCCTTGTTTAAAGCCTTTTGTAGCTCCAGAGAAAGTGAAATTGCATTGTGGGTAATGTAGGCCCCACTTTAAGACAATAGCTCTGTTTTTGCAGCATCAATTTTGATCCTTTTTTTCCCTCAAAACTGCCCATCACAAGTCTGACAATGTTACAAGAGTGCAATGCTGAAACAGTGGCGTGCACCTTTTAACTTTTCATTTAATGACATTATCAGTTCAAAAAATTGTATTTGTCCAAATGTCTGCAAAATTAACGACATTCCCATCTGCTTTAGATGTATTTTGTGCCAAAATAGCAAATGTTAGCACACAATCTATGATGTGGACACCTGGCGAAAAAGATTCTAGCTGAGATTACAGCTGCAGAGTGGGGAAGGTCCTCTTGGGTGTTCAGCCTTGCTTCTCTGGTATTTGCTGGTGATGCAGTTCTGATGGTTTATATTGGACAGTGACCTTTAAGCTTAGGACACACCAAGCCAGAATCAAAGAACTAGAAGCACCAAGGCCACCAGTTGCATCGCCTGGCTTTACCTTTGTTTTGGCCGACAAGTTGCACTCAAAAACATTGCAAGGACGCAGCCGACAACTGGTTAGCACGTACGTTCTGCACCTGCGTGAGATGAAATAACTTCTTACCAGCAGGTCCCAGTAGTTTGTATTCGTCATTAAAAAGGAAAAGAGGACGACTGAGGACTGCGGATATACAATCCATTGTTATACGTACATGAAACAACGCAGCGTTTGCCGACCAGTCTCACAACACTCCCTCACCACTTTGTTTCATTCCTGATGTCGTTGTGAAAATATCCATGGGATGATCAGATAAGATTAAAGTAAAGAATGAGAAGAGCCTTCTGTGTTTTTACTCTTGACTTTACTCGTTGGCTTGCTTTCCCCATGTCTGTTGGTCTCCTCTCACTGTTGCACCGTCAATAATTCAACATGCTGAATCGTCTGAAAAAGACAGTCCGACAGTGCAGGACGTACAAAAACTAGGCTGACGGACACTCACCAACAGCCCAAAACTGTCCAATGGCTGACTGTGTCAGGGCCTTAGGATGCAAACGTATTGTTTGCAGCCTTGTGTGAAGCAGATGTAATCTGAAGGCCATGGTACTGGAAAATGGTAGATTGTCCTCTTCAGGTTGGGAGCCAGCTGCTGTCCTAAGTGAACGAGCTGACTGATTCAAGGGGCTCAATCGTAGGACTGATGCTTTTTCATTTTTCGTGTTTGCTTGTTGCAGTGGTTCAGGCGTCGTGGGAGGATGCCCTCTGGATGTCTCCCTGTGGAAATATTCTGGGCACGTCTGTTCAGGACTGGGCTCAGAATATAGGCCTTGTGGGGAGCTGGAGGACATGACTGGGGAGATGGACATGTGGGCTACCTTGCTTTGCCTGCTCCAATTGTAACCTGGTCCCCAATGAACGGCATCAAGTGGGTTGATGGGTGAGTGAATTCAAACTCTTTCATCAGCTACTACTGACAATATTTAGAGGCAAACAGCTATTATGCTTATAAAAGACTGGAAATTCAGCAATGGCCTGTTTATGAATGAAGTGTGGCTTGCTGGTGTTATTTGGCAATATGTGCCATAGTATAACATATTATTACTTTTGTTTACACAAAGTAGCGTACAACTGAGTATGGGGGTAGTATGGGGCAGGATGTCCTAAAATAATAGCATCTGAACTGTCCTCTGCACTCGCTGGATTATATCAAAGAACTCAAAACACACTGTCTGAGGAGGACAACAGCCCTGTTATTTTAAAACTACTCTTGTCTGACACCATTTTTTTACAAGTCGGGCACAGGGCTACCTCTTCATGGTGTTCAAGCCTACTTTTGCTCCACCTTTGGCAACTAGATTGACTTTAGCAAATACTTTGCAGTTTAGGTCAAGAAATGGCTCCAACCATCCTCACTCCTCCGGCCTCTTTTCCCCAACTATACTAATCTTTCCATATATGAAGAGGCAAAGTCCCTCCCCTCCACCATGGGATCTTATTTTGGAAAAAAAAGATAGTAGTGAATGAGACAAATCATTTTCTGATTCTATGCCGTTTCATTTGTGCGTGGAACATAACCAAGTTAGCTTACTAGCTAGTGTTGATAATGCATAATGCGTGAGATGAATGATGTTGTTCACTGAGCGGTTTCACAAAAAAAAAAAACAAGTGTGACTTATCTTTTTAAATTGACAAACGTGTAATTCATGCCACAATTCAACCAGGATAAAAAATGATATACGCTGGAAGGGGAGGGATTTCGCCTCTCTATTCCCTTCAACTCTCCTTTCCTGTTACTTTTACTCCCCTCTGCTGTGTTCATCTTTGTCCTCTTCTATCCTCCTTCTCCTCTCCTCCCCCTGCAGCTCCATTAGGTAATGAGCATATACAGTAAATCACATCCACTGCTATTGTACTGTGTGCATGACTAAAAGACCTTACGTAAGAATGCCCCAACGCTCTGCTACATCAGCATCAGTCACAGCTATGCGGAATGATCCGGGTCTGATGTAAGGGAGTGGGGGGATCACGCAGCGCTAAGTCCTTCACCATAAGACAGGAGACTTGTAGTGGATCTCATGTCTCTACAGCGTGGAGAGATGATTATGAGTGGGTCGATATCAGAGATGAGTGGCTGTATTGATGCGAGATAGTCAGTGGAAAGGCTTTTTTCCCTCCTGCTGTCATTGCCGCGAATAGACGGAGAGATTCAGGGAAAGAAACAGCTTGAGGGTAAACTAGCTGCCTCAGCCCTGTCGAACCCTCAGTAGCCGATGCAAACTCCTGCCAGTGTCGTCCTCTTTGTGGAGAACAACTGTGTGTGCATTCCTGGCAGCTCGATTATCAGCGTTCAGTGTGTATGTTGCAGTGGAGCAAGTATCGCCTTCGAACGGGGAGCTGAGAAAATATTAACCAGCTGTTTTTGGACCAGCTATGTTTGGAATGTGTCTTTGAATGCAACTGCCCTGCGAGGGACTATTATTACCTGCAGGGTGTGCCGATTATTGAGTGCTGCTCCACAGTCAGTCAGTCTCCTGTAGAAGGAAACTACAAGGCGATAGATGTTTGTATTGTGCACTTTAGATGGGCAGTGGTTCCATTAAGCCGTCTTATAGGGGGATTGGCATCTATTTATGCTTTCCAACTGCTAGTTTATGGGATTTGGCCTAATTCAACTCCATAGATCACACAATAGCCACTCCAAGCACTCAGACTGGTATTATAGCATTGGGAATAAGCCACTTAGCCCCTCATGATAACTGTATATCTGAACTGGGCCATACCCCGTAAATACCCAAACAGATTCTGAAGGGATTACATGTCTAGGAATGAATGGTATGTCTGTCAACGCGAGACAGCTTAGCCCACTCCCAAGAAATTGCCTCCAGTTATTTTGAAAATTAAAACCATCATTTGAGACAAATGAAATGTTAAAAGCCCAACCAGAGCAGGAAATTTGTCTGTGGAGCAAAGTAGCTAAAGAAAGGTGATTGTTTTTCTAACCAATTATTTTTGGGGGTGAGATCCAAGACCTCTGAATGATGGTTAATAACCTGCTAGATTAATTTAGTAGCCTTAAGCTATAGTGGAAGGAAATAATTTCCCACTTCTGCGATTGCAAAATTGTGTCTTTTCCAGTTTCTCACTTAAGAGCCAATTGTTCTACAGCCTATTTTATTAAGGTTAATATGAGGGCGTTTTCAATACTGTGAAAAACATAGAAGAGCCACACTGTAGCTCCCTTAGAGTGAAATTTGAAGAAGAGCTTCGGTTCGAATCGTCACTTATGAAGATGTGCCAATAAATCGACTCTAAGGAAGCTACAGTGTGGATCTTCTGCATTTTTCATTGCTGTCTTCTATTAGTCCAGCACCAGCCTACTATGGTTTTGGATGTGCGTGACCAACTTACATTGATTATTTCAATGTCATGCCATTACCTTTATAATTTCCAAATAATGAAAGAAATTAAATTTAGCTGTGGAGTTTGCCATGTTTGATATAGTACTCTAAACCAAGGACACTTTTGTATCAACACTAAATAACTATTTTAACAGTAATGAAATTAATCTGATCCCTGAACAGATACAGATGTCTGCTAATAATTTCTCAAGTTGTTTAGAGACAAACCAAGTAGGCGTTAACCTCTGGGTCTGAAAAGTGAAGCCAGTGCTTGCACTCTTTCTAACAGCCAGCAGGGGGCGACTCCTCTGGTTGCAAAAAGTCTGATTGTATTGAAGTCTGAGAAAATGAGTCTACTTCTCACTTTATTTGATCAGTAAACAAGAGTTTATGGTCTCAATCGCTAGTTTCAAGTCTTCTTCAATACGTCATGATGGTCATTTAGTAAACTTTGGTCTGATTTAGAGTTAAATAAATCAAAAAGCAGGGGATGCTTTAGGGCGGGGCTACCTTGTGATTGGCAGGTTGTTATCACAGCGTTAGCCAGTCTGGGTGTTAGCCTTGTTTTCGTCTTACAGCTTCAGCCCTTTCACAGTGTGTTTTCCATTCATAAAAGTTAATTATGATCTTTTTGGTCTCCTAAAACGTCTTTTTCAGCCTTTGGTGGTGCTTATCTAGATCGTCTCATGCCACTTCTGGTAGCAAAAAAAAAAAAAAAAAAAAAAAAAAGATGGTGATAGCCAAAATGCCAATCTCAAGGCTTCAAAATGGCAGCCCACAAACCAATGGGTGACATCCATCACGGTGACTACGTCCACATTTTATATACGTACAGTCTATGGCCCAACCCAAATGTGAAAGACACAGTTTTGTTAAATGTACAAGGAGTGAGACTGTCCAGATATTCTGCCTCCCCGGGTCAGTTAGGTCATCTCGTCCTGGACAAAAACATTTCTTTAAGAAAAACAAAACATTTGTAAAATCATTATATCACAGTTCACAGTGGGTCTTATTCAACTAGGAAATGCCTTTGTCTTGTTTTTGTCAGCATTTAGATGATTTGTAACAGGGTTGTCACAATAACGGGAGAATTCAAAGAGTTCTCTAACGATATCACCAAATCTGCAGAAAATTGTGGGAAAAAATTAAACAATTTTATCAGTCTGTGCCACCTTTAACTTTGTTCGTTGTGCTTTTTGTTTTTTGGCAAAGTAATTACTCTTAAAATACAAGTATATGGGCCGTAGGTGGACAAAGTCTGTAACCATAAGTGTTGTAAAGCATGATTTTAGACGCAGTGGATTATTTACATGATATCATCATGTGTGTTTTATTAGCGCAATATCAATATTTGATTTAATTTAAATAACATGGTTATCGCCAGGGACACCCAAATTTGTAACAAGGACAATACTGTCCCAACCGGCCCCGCTCTCCCCTACTATAGTAAGCTTAATGTGAGCGAATACATTTCTGTTCTTCAGCTAATTTCCATCCTGTTAAAACATGCAGTTATTTTGTATGGACGGTGCGTTTTTGGTGTTGCAATGAGAGAGTCTCATGATAAAATCACTTTTAAGTTGCTTTAAAGAAATCCTGCAGGCCCCAGTGGACCCACGCGATTAGTCAAGCAGGTCTTTTCACTGCAGAGAGAGAGAGAGAGAGAGAGAGAGAGAGAGGAGGAGGAGGGGTTGTATTGGGAGGGGGGGGGGGTCACCTTTGTGCAAATATATCAACCAAGAGGAAGACTGCCACCAGCATCAGATTTCCGTGTGAGAGAGAGAGAGCGAGAGAGGGAGGGAGAGAGGCACTCCTTTAGCAGAGAGAGAGAGAGAGAGAGAGTCCAGAGAGCTTTGGAGCATTGAAAGAAGAAAGAAGACTCGCTGCTGCCAGATTTCCACACTCTCCAACCAAAAACAAAGTGAATACTTTCCCTTGAAAAAGTTAGAAACGCGGCCATGGTCGGGATAACGTTTGGACGCAGCTCGCTCCTCTTGTGCACCTTGCTGCTGTGGTCATTTCAAGGTAAATCTCTTTTCATACTTTGCGCTACATTTTTTAATTGAAACCCCGTCTTAGTAACTTTAAACCGCTTTGGACGTGGTGCCGGGTAGGTTTTCATGGCTCCAGGCTGTAGATCTCCACTTTTCCTCTTTGGCAGAGTTTGGAGAGGTCCGCTACTTTGCAGGACAAACCTGTCAGTACGCGCCACAGTGAAGCGGCTCATTAATAGTTCTGCTTTAACACTTTGTAGTTTATGTCTGCTGAGATGTTGTTGGCTGGCGCTGAGCAACCTGTTACCGGCTGCGCACATGCCGATAGCAGGTGGATTTATCCAGCAACGGACATGTACCGAACAAGTCCGTTTAATTCAACAGTGGCCAAACTGGTTAAAAAAACATCCTACTCTGCTGTAGCATGTGGTGGCGCAGCTCAGGCGAGTTGTCTAAACTGGTGGGTTGTTTTAAGGGTTAATGGTGGCTCTCTGTAGGTGGGCGCAAAGTCTCAGCTCCGCACTTGAGTGCACTTCTTTGCGCACAGGACTGCGGCACACCGCTTCCCTCTGAACCCCGCTGCCAAATTCAGTATAACCGCACAGTACCTCTAAGATACAGCCGCAGTAACACGTAGTGAAATATCAAAATAAAAGCAGATGGAAAAATCACATTTTTCATATGTAACGTGTATTTTGTGATACATTTACAAAGAAAAAAAACTTCCAAAATGTTTTTGGATATCACAAATATAACAGTGGGAGATGTTAATCTTTTATTTTGAAGACCATATCTGGGTCTCACCCACTGGTCGGTCTGTCTGTCTGTCTGCCTGCCTGCCTGCTGGCTGCAGTTTCCAGCGCTTTGATGTCTGATCTGCGGGATTTGCGTCTCTGCTGGCAGCGCGCCTCACCCTCAGCACCCTTGGGTGCTGCCAGAGAGGCTATAAGCCAATTTAAATTCAACTTGACTTTGGCCTTATATGATCTCATCAAAGAAAAGTTTTTACTGACCAAAACCAAGTAGACTATAGGTCCATTTAAGGAGTTTCTTTTGGCTACAAGTGTATTTTGACCTCGTTTTACATTTGCATGGAGATTATCTCCCATGCTCTCCCTCTAACTGTCCTGTAAGGATTTACATGAGCGCTATGCTTCTACTGGTACTTTATGGTGTTTTAATAACTCTTTCGGTGTCACTGTAATAGTTAAGATCTGTAATGTCCGTATTAGATGTGTAATGATTGCCAGTGCATACAGCCTGGGTGTTTGAAGCAGGGTGACTAAAGGGCGGGGCTGGCTGGCCAACTCCCCTCTCTCGAACTTCACCATCATCTTTGTATATTTCTCATCATTTCACCTCAATGTGTGGCAACTTCTTTTGATTTTCTACAAACACAGCGTTCTGCATATAACACAGCATCCACCTCCCAAGTTTACCTGGTTTAGCTTTTCTTCCACCTCTCCTCTCTGCACCACTTCATTCGCCAGATCTCCTTTTACTTCCCGTCTGGCCTCAGAGACAGTTGTTGTGCTTTGCTGTCTGTCTTGTCCTCCATGGAGCCTTTTAACAGTACTGTAGGCACCTGTAAAGGTGCCCTGTAATTGATGGACGCCATGTAGATCACACATCCTCCTGTACAGCTGTGCATTGATTTAAAGGCTCAGCTCCAGGTGCTGAGTTCCCCTCATGCTGCCCTGAAGTCTGAGGGAAGGAAAGTCATTATTTCTCTCCAGTGCTACAAATGTTGATTTGTCTACTAGAGAGTTTGCCAAATCCCTCTGTTACTGAAGTCTCTCTCTCTCTCTCTCTAGTTTTGTCTAATAATAGCAGCTTTTGTTGGGTCTCACTGTCACACAGACCCACATTCTCACAATTACTGTTCACACGCACTGGTAACTTCTAACTATCTGAGCACAGAAGTGCACTAAATGGGACCACGGGACACGTAACACCCATGCCATCTCCTGAGTGACGACACATATTTAAGCATGTGTGTCTGTATTTCTGTATGTAGTTGTGACACATGGATATATGCTGCAGCCTGGGGCGCCCCGAGGTGCTCGGCATGCCTGTTTGCCCAGGATCGCTGTGGCGCTGACCCTTTGACCCGCTCACCCAGACATGTTGGTAAATGTCTCCTCCTCTGTGCGCTCCCGAGATGACATTGCCTTTTCTGTCGCCGGGCAGCAGACATACTGAAATGTAACTTAATTTTAGTTTAATTAACTTTAAATTTTTAGTTGGTGAGAACACAGTCGCCCCCCAATTAGAAACACTATTTTTACTGTTGAAGTAAATGCATCGCCACCCTCATAAGGTAGTTTTGCATAAGGTAAGTGAAATACAACCAATAACTTCACATGAATGCTACTGCTTTTCTCTCTCCCTTAATTTGGATTTTTTGGGCTTATGGGGGATAAAAAGAACAAAGTGATGTTAAGGTAAAGAGACAAAAGGAGAGTCAAATGGTCAGATGAGTTTGAGCTAAACTGTAGCGACTCCAAAGTGGTCAGGAACCGGTGAAGAGAATCGCAGTGACAAGCATCAGCTGAGTTCAAGGTGTTAAAGTCTAACACGCAGCGTCAGCCTCTTTGTCTCTTGCCGCCTTAACTCCCACAGTCATTTCCTCACTTTTTAATTTCTGTCCCCCCCCCCCCCCCCCGCCAGCACCGCATCAAAAGTGCACCCCCTGGAGATGTGTAATTATTATGGTATTAGGCCAGAAAAAGAGCCATTTAGCCACGAGGAGATAAAAGCCAGAGGGACGTAGTTTACAACCGTCCTGGGGCACTTGTCCTCTGCAAGCACACGCGTGTGCATTCACACAACCATAAATTAACACACAAAATATGGTGGCGTACACACATGTAGAGCCCCTAACTGCAGGATTGTGGTGTTACGCAACAGTGGAAACCATAGCTTACATAGCAGTGAGTGACAGATTGATAGTGGCTGCTTTGGGAGAGCAAGTCCACGTTTGCCCCGTTGTCATTTAGGCCTCTGGGGGGAGTTGGCCTCGGAACGGTAGGGCCGTAATTATTGGGGTGATTCATTCCCATCTGTGTGCTCGTATAAGTGTGTGACAGTGATGGAGCAGAGCACCGAGATGGAATGAGCGGCATTCCTCCGGACGCGTTGGAGCTCGCTCTGTAATGTGTGTGTTTGTTTGTCATCACTTCGGATTTTATGGAAGAGGGCTTCCTTTCTCGCTTTAAAACCCCTCTTCTCACCACAAGTCGCAGGCAGTAATCCACGTACAAACAAGCGGCCACAATGCGGCATCCATCTCACCGTTGAGAGTCGTTCACAGCCAGGCTGCATTCTTGTGGTTTGACTGGGTTTCACTCAGCTGAACAATCGTAGGAGGGGGCACCAGTTAAACATTAGTCCGTTAAAATAAATGGCATTTTGTGGTTGGCTTGTGTTTAGAATTCACTGAGCCCTTAGAAGGGATGTTGAGCTCGCCAGCCCTTCACATACCCACTAGTGTTTAAATTTGCAGTGAATGACACATTAAAGTCAATTACATCAGTGTGATAGCACACTGATGTCTGGTGAGCTGGCAATCAGCAACCGGGCATCAGCAGATGGCAGGTTGTCGGAGTGGGACTCACCAGAGGCCCCACAATACCATGTTGTCACAACACGTAAGTCACTATATGACTCTTTACATTGCGCAATGTGCTGAATATTGCCATAAGCTATATTGTGATATACAGTTTACTTTTTCAACTGCAAATAGTGCAGTTTGTCAACATCTGTCTTATCTGATAGGGTACAGTTTTCACTCTGTTCATCTCAGAGTTTTCATTCACATATCCTGAGGTCAGAGGTCAAGGGACCCCTTTGAAAATGGCCATGTCAGTTTTTCCTCGCCAGAGTTTGGAGCGCTGTTTAGCATTCTTCCCGAAAAACTAACATGACATAGTTGACATCAGTTGATTCCTGAGGTTTTCTAGTTTCATGTGATTTTTACTCTCCTTTTAAAAGTGAGCCCAATACAACTTTGATAGACAGAGTAGCGACTGTGCCCACTGTCGGCGTTAAGAGGTTATTATTACATGGCTTTGTTGATTACTTGACTCTGATTGGTCAATCACAGCGTTCTATGGTCTGTTATTTCTTTATAGCAGACTGTTGCTATGTATAACAGACCGTTGCTATGGCCGCTGTTCTAATCTCTGACCATTTTTGTGTTAAATTATTGATTTTTTAAATAAGTAGCCGTGTAAAAAGAGGGATAATGTAGAGCAAGCGGGTCATTATTTTGAAATAAACCCACACAGGCAGCTAACTGTGCATTATCTCTTACATAGTTAATATAGTAAAAGGTTGATGCTTGCAGTAATAATAATGCAATACTATGCCGTATCGATTTTCCCCTGCCACTAGTAGGTTGCATGAACGTAGTTAATCCTGGTTTAAAGTCCGTCTGCAAGAATGATGGGGTTCACACGCAGCAGAGACGGAAAAGTTGATCTTTTCATCCTCGCATCCCCACAAGAGCTTCAACCAAAGCTATGATTACACACACATACACGCAAACACACACACTTCTTCAACAGGTACTCATACATAAACAAAAGGTGTATTTCCACAGATTAGCTTTGTCCGTGTTTCCGTCTTTGTCTACCTGCCTGTCGCTCTGCCTTCATCTCTCTTTTACTGCATCTTCTCTCTTTTTTGACCTTTACAATGACACTTCAGCATAGTGTTTTTTGTGTGTGTGTTTGCGTGCTGTGATTTACTATGTTGTCTTTGCCTGTGTAGGCTGTTGTGCTTTTGTGTGTGTGTGTGTGTGTGGTTTCCAGTTAATAACCTTGCATAACATCAGGAAGATTGCCTGCTGTGTTTTAGAGGGAGAGGGCTCAGTTTGCTTCCACGCCCATCCCTAGTGATGTTTCTTGGCAGATTTATGGCCACTATTGATAATTTTAAAATAAGAATGTCCGTCCATCCTCCCCCGCTTGGTATGTTCACTGTTTCTCACTTTCCAGAAAACACATTTGTGTATGCGTGGTGTCAGTTTCTGCTGCTGCTTGTGTTTAAGTCTCAACTGTGAGGCTCACTGTTGTGGAAAATAAACTGGCCAGAAGTTGTTTTGGTTTCATCTGTTGCTTTGAGGATGCTGTCTTCTTGTCATTAGTGGGAGTTGTAGGTAAGGAATAAAGGAAGCAGAGAGGACGGGACAGACAAAGAGAGATCAAGGGAAGAGTTGAGAGATGATTACAGCTGGCTGTTGGTGCAGTCTCGTTGTTGTCTCGAGGGAGGAAGATGATGGCGATGGGTAATTTCAAATGCAGCCTTGAAAAGAGGCTACATGTCTCCGTATGTTTGTCCTTGTCTCTGTGTATGTGATAGAGGTGGTGGGGTGGTGGTGATGCTGGGGGAGGCAATTCAGGGCTGTTGCAAAATTGAAAATTCACAAAGCTCTTTTCAGGTTAAGTGCTGCCAATCCACTTAGCAGCAGAGTGCTGTGGCAAGATGCGGATAAGAGCCTCTATTTCTCAACGTTTCTTGCAGGAATACACAAGGCAACAGGAGTTATTTTAGCAATGGGATGTACAGACCCCTGTCATAAAAAGAAAGGAAAAACAATATTTTTATGTCTGTCACAGTATCACGTATAGCATACAAGCGAGGGGGGGGGTATAAAATGAACAAAAGCGATGAGGCGGAGATAGCAGCAGTGAGGATCAGACAGGCGGAGTACGTCAGGATTGAGGGATACCAATTAGGAATGGGGAATGTCATGGAAAAGCCTGGATCTGTGGCCAAGGAGATCGTTTTCCTGGCAGCAGAGAAGAAATCCTAACCCCTGCACCCCTCCAACCCTAAACCCTCCATCTGACTGCTGGCTGGCAGAGCGTCCTCTGGGAGCCCCGCAAGCTGTTGCTTTTCAGACATCAACAGTTGCCTCAGCACCAGTTGTTGAATGCACCCCCCCAAAAGAAACCCTGCCGTACCCCCCTTTCCTTCACACACACACACACACACACACACACACACAAACTTGGGTTCCATTACCACCTCATGTCTTTCCACACCACTGGCTTGGCCTGCTGTGGGGCACGGAGAGAGTAAATCTGCATGTAATGTTAACTTGTTTGTCCCTTTGTTATTGGGGTATTTATTTGCCGAGCTTCTTCAATGCTTCCTGTGCTACCGAGGCTGTATTTCAACCCAGTGACTGCACCTCTGTCCCAGTAATTCTGGCTTCTTAAGGAGTGGTTTCAGAAATATGACGGTCAAGGGATTCCTTTCCTCCCTTATCTGCATCACATAATGATAACCAGAAGACGAGGGTGACTTAAAGTTCACTCTGCTGCTCTGTGTTTATATGTGTACATTACGTGTGTGAGCAAATTTACTCAGACCGCCGCCATAAAGGTTGGCCAAAACCACCAGGCATTACTCTTATTTCTTTTAAACCACTTTTCATGTCCAATCTCTCTTTTCCATCTGTCAGAGAGCATTCCTGCCTGACTTTAATCTAGTTAATGGTTAAGCAGCGGTGGTTAACCTCTCCAGTGAGGCTGGTCACTGTTTGACAATGAGATCTTATTGCTTTAACTGGGCCGGGGGGACCCGGGAGACAGACAGTGGTGGGAACATTAATCCTCCATGCTGGGGAAAGAAGAGGAGGAGGGGAAGGTGTTTGAGTGTGAGGTGATACTGAATCAATGCATCCTCATACAAACGTTTGTTTATCTTACGAAGAATGATTCCTCAGTTATGAATGTCCAGCAACACGTGACATATGAGTCAATTTCTACATGTGAACAGTCTTGTCAATGTAAACTTCTGTCTTCACAGGAAATAGCTTGGTTAGGTTGAAGCGACAAAACTACATTGCTTGGCTTAGAAAAAGATTGACTTGGTTAGGTTTAGGCAACACGTGAGTACGGAAGCTACATGACAAAAGCTACTTCGTTTGGCTTCGAAAAAGTCATGGTTTGGTTACAATAACTATGAGTGGTTACGTTTAGGCAACAAAACTAGTTTACTTAGGTTTAGGAAGAGATTGTGGTTTGGGTTAAAATAAGCACACTTGAAATACTTGATTCGGCCAAGGAAAAGATCAACTTTGTTATGTTTAGGCCACACTTAAGTACGGAAGATATGTGACAAAATAGTGGGTCTGGATTAAAATAACCATGCTTGAAATATCTGGTTACATTTAGCTAAGAAAATGATTTAGGTTTAGGAAAATGTCATGGTTTGGTTAAAATAGCTACACTTGGTTAGACTTAGGCAACAACACTAGTTTACTTAGGTTTAGGAAAAGATTGTGTTTTGGGTTAAAATAACTATACTTTAAATACTTGATTAGGCAGAGGAAAACATCAAATTAGTTAGGTTTAGGGCACAATTTAGACCCACCCATCCACCTTGACCTCCTCCCTAACCGTTTGTTGCTATTTATACTTCCTAATTCATGATTACGTGGATTACATAAAAATACGCTTTGTGGTTTAATTACAGTGCTTTAATTTTCAAAGGCTTAGCTACGAACAGTGTATGAGAGCAACCTGACTGATATACTATGACTTCATATCTGTTTGTGTGAGAAAACGGGGGCTGCCCACGATACCTGAGAGCCAGGCCAGAGTGTCATCACTGAACAGACCCAGTGTCAGGTTGCAGGGCTTCCAGCTCGCCTGAGGACATAACTCCACTTTGTTTTGTTGAGGTTTTTGCTTACCTGAGCGCCTCTGAAGCGACGACCGCAGCATGAAAGTTCCCTTTGCTCCTCTCTGCCTGTGTGAACTTGACTTTGAAAGAGTGGAGGAGTAAAGTTACCATGCTCTGACTGTTAATGTCCTCCTCAAGTCGCATGCCGTTTTTAACTTCAGTTTGAGTTTCTCATTTCTCCCTGGCATTCGCACATACCACGCCCTACTTAATGCCCAGCTCTGTAAATCATCACTTCTGTCTTTTTTTTTCCTCCACATCTGTCTCTCTCTCTCTTCCTCTCACACTCCATCCATCATCTGCATCTCATCCCACACACAATATACATGCATCTTCCTGACCATGTGTCGTCCAAGCATCACAATAGCCTGAACAGAAGAGCAAATCCCCGGTGATTCGGAGCAGTAGGGGAAGGTAATTCTTTCTTTTTTGACTGACAGTTGAGTTAATGACAATAATCAAGCCAGTAGACTCGTAGTTACTTCCCACTGGTGTAACAACATTCATCATGGTGCACTGCGGCGGCTGAAGGCGGGTTTCTTTTCCATTAAGCCAAGTAAATTTGTTTTTGCTGGGAAATCCAAAGCTGCATCTCCTGTGTTGTTTATCAGTCGTGTCCATATTCTAGTAATACGAGCAGAGTCAAGTTTCATTTAGATTCAGGCTGGCGGGAAAAAAGTACAAGCTTGCTCCTAGTCCATATGAATATTTAATCCAAAATCAATGCCTTTCAATTGGGTTATGACTTCCATCAGGCTAAATGATTCCCAATTACATGTCAGTGCAATCTGCAGAACAACAAACGTGATGGATAGTTATTGTTGGGATAATGTCGGACTTACAGAGTGCCTAACTGATTTAGCTTCTTGTTATTAAGGGATAAAGTCATTATAACCCCAGTGTTTTGCCTCGAGGGCATCTTGCATTCTGCCCAGGGCATGTTGCAGCAGCAAGACTAAATTTAGTTAACAATTATTCTTACTGAATGATTATCAAGCAGAAGTCCACTGAACATACTGTGCTTGGGTCCAAAGTAGAGACTGGGCCTCTCCTGGCTGCCTCACTGAGTGCTGAGAGAGGCTGAGAGGTCTTGGACCGGCAGCTCGGAGGATCCCCTTTGATCCTGTTCCCCACTCACATCACAGACACACTTCAGGATTTGTCTCCGTGGAGAATGATGAAAGATACACCGACTCCACGTCAATTAGCAGTTGGGGAGAGCGCGCTGCACTGTGTGTGTGTGTGTGTGTGTGTGTGTGCGTGTGTGTGTGTGCGTGTGCGTGCGTGTGTGTGTGTGTGCCTGTTCATTGAAAGCATCGTGTGAGGGTGGGGTTGGTTAATGGCAGGGGCAGAGAGGACACATGTTCAATAATAAGGCCTGACAAAGGGGGACAGGCCGAGGGAGGGCGGACAGGAGAATGATGGAGCACTCAGTATGTCACTGCTTTTCATTATGTCTCGCTTCTACTTACGGCTGGAAATCAATATCATTATATTATGAGGAATATTTAACCACATTAGAACAATATATCACAGTATGGCCAGTCACATATAAAATAATGAATTTTAGTTTGCTTGGCTTAATTATTTTGGACTGCAACCAATGATTACATTCAGTATTGATTCATCTTATTTTCTCCTTTTAAAGGGATAGTTTGGGTGTTTTGAATTGGGGTTATATGAAGTACTTATCCATAGTCAATGTATTACCTACAGTAGATGGTACCGCCAGTTTGGAGAGTTAATGCACAGAAGCAAAGCGATGTACTGCTGTGAACGGGACCGGTAGCAAAACTGGTTTTAGTCAACTAAAACAAAGACACCTAAAATAATGAATATTATCATATCATCCTCTTGCCAAAGCCACAGGACTATATTGAAAATACAATTTTAATAATAATTTTAATAGTAACTTTACCTTGCAGAACACAAGGATTTCTGCTCCACCGCTGCATCAGTGGGTTAGTTTGTTAGCGCTCTTGTGGGACTTCGGTGAATCCGAACTAACCAAAGTCACACGGTAACACAAACAAACTAACCGATTGAGGCAGCGCTTTAGTGGCAGCAACTCCCGTGTTCTGCAAAGTAAACCTACTGTTTTTTCAATGGAGTCTGGCTGCTTTGGCGAGAGCATAGATAACGGCTTCAGTTCCCTGTTGGAAACATAGATGGTATAGCTGTCTCACAGCAAGTTAAACCAGCAAAAATATAGGGTACACTTAAACTGATATTAATGTTTTTAGGTGGCTAAAATACGTTTTGCTGCCAGTCATGTCCACAGCAGTACACTGCTGGGGGCGTGCCAGCCGTCATCTACTGACTATAGAAAAGTACCTCATAAAACCTCACTTCAAAACACCAAAACAAACACTTTGACAAGTGTTTGGTCTAAAAAATGTTCAAATATTCTGAAAAATACCAATTTTTCAAATGTCTTTTGTTGTCTGACCAATAATCAAAAACCTCAAAATATCAATTTAACAGTGATGCAAAACATAATGGACCACAGCTGAGACACATGAAATTAATAGATTATAAAAGCTGACTGTAATCGTTGCATACCAGTGAAAATGAATGAACTTTAATAATGAAGTATCACTCACCGGTAAAGCAACATAGCTCAGCAGTATGGCGATTTATCCTGTGTGTCCTGGGCTTATAGACTGTATGAGCTCACAAGAGGTGTACTTGACTGATATACTCAATGTATGCATGAGTGTGGCTTTTCTTTATGGCGTGTCCTCAAGTGTTAGAGGCAGCATGAGAGCCAAGTGTATTCCACTCAGCTGTGTTCTTGTCAAATCATAAAGTGCCTCACTTCATACATGCTGTAGCCTGGTGAGCCCTCAGTGCAGCACCTTTTCTGCACCTGAACAAGGCCACATTGTTTAGACATTCCTGCAGGCTGTCGGAATGCAGGTATTAATACTGGGTTGATTACCCACAGAGCAGAGAGAGGAGGAAGGAAGGAGAGAGGAGGTGTAGAGTGAGGGGAGTGGAGGCACGTTGAGGCGTAGTGAAAGGGGGAGCCTGACGACGTTTACATGTGTGCATGAATACACGTATGTAAGGTGCTAAAGTATGTCAACGTGTGTGTCCATCTGCATATGTGTGAGAGTGGGGTGTCTGAATGTGTCTGGAATGTGTACCCTATTAACTGAACCAACGCTGCAGTGTGTGTGCATGTGACAAATCAGAGTGAGCCGCCGGTGTGGGACAGGACCCGGCTGTGTGTGTGGGCACCCGTCACTCGGAGCTGTTGGGAGCATGTGAACATTTACTCCAACCCCAACGTGAACTGGAATCCGGACTTAAGGGAGGTTATAAATAGGTGTGTGTGTGTGTGTGTGTGTGTGTGTGTGTGTGTGTGTGTGTGTGTGTGTGTGTGTGTCCAATCCCACATTGATGGCAGTACCAGCTGGTGATGGGGCAGTGGTGGAGTTGTCGGAGAGCCCACCACGACACGTGGGGGGGCCCCCACATTCACATACCTAGAGCCACCTCTCGTTAGAGGGGCTTTATGTTTCCTAGAAATTAATATTTTTGGCAAAGAAGTATGAGGTCAAGCTCTGTATTTTCACTATTTTCAACAGCGTCACTATTTCCATTATTTCTCTGATTGTTCTCAGCCCTCTTTGTCTCAGGCTTTGTCTTAAAGGGACAATGTGTAGGATTTAGTGGCATCTAATGGTGTGGTTGCAGATTACAACTAACTGAGAACCCCATCACTCACTCCTCTGTTTCTGAGACTGTGGTAACGTGAGCCGCAGAATGCAAAACCGTGGGTAAAAAACCATACTGGTGACAGGGTGCTACACCCTAAGTGTAAGAAGGAGGGGTACAGAAGGTCCTCCCTGCCTGGAGGTGAGACTCCACAACCAGCACTGCTCCCAGTAAACCACATACACATTCACAACAAACTCACCGGACAAAGTGCAAAAACCGTGACTTTATGTTACAATTAAACCATACTGAAGATGGACACATTTTTTTCTTACTTTTTTTTATTATATATAAAAATTTTTAGAAAGAAAATTAAAAAACCATACTGTTAAAAAACGCTTCTTTAAGAACGATGGAAATCAGATGTCAGCTTTGCACACGTTGGCTCATTTTACCACAGTTTTCCAAGCGTGCCGGAGACCTACGGTAGCCTTCAGGTAACGTAAAAATGTGAAAAGCTCTCTGGAGCCAGTGTTTGGTTTGTCTGTTCTGTGTTGCTGTAAAACATGGCGGCCTCGGCGAAGACCTGCTCTTTATGTAGATATGAAGGGCTCGTTCTAAGATGATGAAAACATGATTTAATTTCAGGTGATTATACACTAATGAAAACATATTTATTCTATTTAATTTCTGCTAATAGATCCCCCGAAATGTTCTACACTGACTTAAATTGGTAGTTTCTTTCCCTGTTTGCATTGTGTCATATTGTGGCTCCATGGATGTGGCCCCTGGTTCACCAGCTGGTGGTATTTGATCCAGGCTGTCAGATTTGGAGCCTGCTCTCCTTGGCAAGGAAGTTAGCTAGTTAAAGCTAGCCAAAAAAAATCTACCATCCACTGCCTACACCCTTGTCTGTAGCCCCTCACCACACACACTCCCTACCTCGCCCCATCTGTTTCTGTGTGTGTGCATTTGGCGCTGGTTTAGGGCCAGTTGGTGTAACGGTTCATGAGAGCGTCAAAGCCGGGCTCACCATCGGCACGACGGGGCTAACGAAGTCAAAGCTCGGTATGCAGCGGTGACCTCTCGCTAATGCTAACTTTACAGGTATATCAGTGAGAGATGCTACATGCTAGGTGCAGTTTGAGGAGACATGGGCGTCAACGGTTCCATCGGTACCAGCCAAACAATGGCATGCTTGTCTTCCTGTGGCTATCCACCTGTTCTCTCCTTCCTCGCTTCGGCCGTGTCCAAGTATCTGAACAGGACCTCCTTGTCCTTCATCCAACATTTTCTCCTCCCCCCCACCCACACTGTGCTGCTTTTTCTTTGCCTTCTCCCATTGGGGAGCGTTAGCATTTGTAGCAGGACAAATGAAATGGTGGCAGTGGCTGTGAAAGAGGAGCGACAGCTGGACGGTCATGGACTCGAGATCGTGTTGCATGTTCTGTGTCTGCACCTCTTTTCTCTCTGTGGCCTCATTTCTTCCTTTCTCTGTCTCCTCACCCTTCCCTGTCTTTTGACACTTTAACCATCTTCCAGTTCCTCTTGTGTTCTTGGTTTCACTACTGCTATCACTGCCACCACTCCCTCCGAATTCACTCAATTTCTCATGCAACATCCCTCCGTCTCTCTCTCTCTCTCTGCTGTTTCTTTTTTTTTCTTATTTGTGTCAGTCTGTTCCCACTCGACTATGTGGTCAGAGCCCCTGCAGTGGATTATCAGTCAGTTGACTCACAGAGGGCAGCCAAAGCCTCCAGTACAAACACGAGACAATATCCAAATGATTGGCTGGTTGGCTGTGGACCGTGGAAACAAGCCTCCATATCAGCTTGAGCCAGGCTCGGTCCACAGGTCTGCCCATAAACCATATTAGCCAGTAACACTGACACACCACAGTGCTTCTGTTTGTTTACAGCAGCTGCTTTGGGTATAGTAGTACAACCCAAAATGGAACAAATTATCAGATGCATTCAGAAGCTGCTCTCGGTTGTTTTCACATAAGGTTATTATGCGTGTGGGTGGGAAGGGGAGCTTGGATTGCAGAAATCAGATTTTAGTAGCTGGTGAGGGCATCAGTAAGTTCAGCATGTTTTGTTTTTGCAAGTTTTGAGTCCTCACTTCCTGCATCTGTACTTAACAGAAAAACAATCTTGGGACAAATAGTGCTTTACTTTCAGCAGATAAGGTGGTTGCCTTTTTATATATACATCTTGCTTATGCTGGGCGTACACTGTACAATTTTAACCTGTTTCTGGATTGAATTTTGAGCCCCACGACTCATTTTAGAGTCGGACCGAATTTCAGCTTGGTCTGGAGTTTGTTGCAGCGTACAGGGGGACAGGTGGATAGCAGACTACAATTTCTGGCATGTCAAAAATTCATCAACATCCACAGGCTCTCGCACAGTTGAAGCAGAGCCACAAGCCGATTCCCCAACGTCAGTGCCTTAGCTACCAAGATAACAATGCACAATAGATATAGCTAGTAAAACGTAGCTAGCTTACCTCCAATACTCTCTGCATTTTAGATGTTTCAGCAGACAGCAGCACATTTCTGCCTTGTTAGCACTGTGACAGACCTGATAGAAAACAAACTTTACCTGCCTCGGGGCTTTCAAATTAATCTTTACTGGCAACGATCAACAGCCACAACGACCGACGGGACCGTGGCAAGCAGAGGGTCATGTCTGACGATCAGACCGAAACAGTGTGAGCGCATACATCACAAGCTTAGTCTTTACATCAGGAGTAGGAATTACACACTACAACATTTCTAAAATGGTACGGTATATGCCCAGTTTTAGTGGAGATTTTCCATATCTTCCATATGTGGCCACTTATTTGCAAAAATGTTATGAATGAAGCAACCAGTTGGTGTGATTTATGACACAGAGGGTGGTGAGCATCTGGGTTCTCGTATACTAAATGTATGTAATGCCTATTCAATCTGGGGAACACATTTTCCCTCCGATCCACCGGGTCTTCCAATCCCATCTGCCTTCACTTGTTCACAGCTGCAACTTAAGCTGGAGTGTTACCTCCGAGTGTCTCCCAGCCACCTCAGCCTGCGGTTCGCAGCTCATTATAGAGATGCGGGGTTTTTTCTGCCCCCCAGCCACCTTTCTGCTCGGAGATGGAGAGCTGAAGTCATGGAAAATTCTGGTGCTCTGCTGCCGATGATAGACGGCTTCCACGTCTCCTGTCCGTCATCTTGGCTTACTTCTCTTCCACATTCCTCAGCTCACAGTTCTTTAGTTTTTCTCACCTCCTCCTGGATTTGACAGACCACCCGCCCCACCCCTCCTCCTCCTGTCCTTTCCCTTCTTCCCTCACGCTACCATATACCTGTAAGGACACGCTTCTGCCTGCCTCTGCAAACCCCTCTCAAACACCCTCCCCACCATAAATGTCAAAATTCGCCCAAGGGCCCCAAACCAGCCCGACTGCAGAATGTGTGTAATTGTAACCCAGGCATTACAAAAAGCTTGCTGTTCTCAAATGACATTTAGGGACTAGAGAGTCAGCGGACCGTCTTTGAGGAAAAACGAAAATTGGTGACTCGCTTCATAACAACGAAAAAATTCTGGCAATGTTAATTGAATAGCTCACTCATGCTCTAAGTCATCTTTGGTTAAAAACATCTTTCATGAACAGGCCTGTCATTTTGGACACAGTGTTATGAATAATGAATGAATGATGCTGATGGGAGGTCCAGCTAGACGCTGCCGCTCCCGCCACTGCTTTTGAGTTCATCTAATTGAAACAAGTTCAATAGCATCATGGCTGCTTTTATCTCCATCTTGAGTCGTCTGTCTTTCCATCCCCCACTCTTATAATGAAAAGCACAAGCTGACAGCTCTGAATAGAGTCACACGATGATCACAGACCTAATATAAGGGATGCGTTTCATTTCAACTTCACCCTTTTCATTTTCTTTCTCTCTCTCTGGCCACTTTGGTTAAATTCAAGTGAAATATTAATGATTTCCTTTTTCTTGTGTCACTTTCAAAAATTGGCTAAAAATGTGAAGAACGCTGGCCGGCAGTTTTATCTTTTCCATCTTTATCTTCTCCTGCCCGCTACCCTTTATCTAACCCCACCCTTCTCTCTTCACCTCCATACCATTCCCCTCCTCCTCCTCCTGCTCCTCCCTTTTCTTCTCTAACCACCCATCCATGCGCTCTCCCTCCCTCCCTCCCTCCATCATTGTATGCGTTCAAACATCTCTACATTATTACCAGATGCTTGGAGATGGAGGAGGTGGATGAGTCGGTGCCAGGGTAGCGGAGGTGATGATAGCAAAGCTTCAACACCCCTACGAACTTCCAGAAGCCTCCTCCTTACACACATGCACAAGGATATATACACACAGTCATACTGCTTGGCTTCCCACCATCTGATTCTTTATTTCTTCCATTATCCCAAACAACCAGCACTTTCAACGCCTACCTGGACCATCTGCTTCTGTAAACACCTACGACAAGATTCATCTCCTTGGACAGAAACCAGAGTTTTCTTTCAGGCTATAGCTTGGGGAACAACTTTTTTTTAACTTCTTCTGAAAGCCAGGGCTAGGCTTACCCTAAACGTCTGCTTTAAAGTGATAGTTGGGGTGTTTTGAAGTGGGGTTGTGTGATGTCGGCGTACCATCACCAACACCGGAGTAATGTAATACAGTACTGTGGACGGGGATGCCCGGAAAAATGTATTTTAGCCACCTAAAATAAAGGCTCACCAGAAACAATTGATATACATTTAAATGTATGTTAATATTTAGATTATTTTTATTTCACGTTCAGTTCAGAAATATTCTAAATATAGTGTACAGTTAAATGGATTAACAGACCTTCAGGTGGCTGAAATGTATAGACACGTACAAAACGTCACTACTGAGGACACACTCTGCTCCACACTGTCTGCCTCTGTGGTATGCAGTAGCCATGATGATTAAAGTGATCCGAGAAGGAGCACCCTGACACACTCCTTTTCTATGCTTCATTCTCTCCCTTTGATCTCGGTATGCTGCCGATCAACATCGTGTCTTCATGCCAGTTTTGCCACATTGGCTTTTTTCTCCCCTCTCCTCCTATCAGCGTCTGTCATCCTTGTAATCTCTGCCTGTCAGACCTCATCTCCTTGTCATCACTGTTTTTTCTTGACATGGTGTCTTGGCTGGACACGTGGTTTGTGTGTAAAAGAATGGAGGCAGAGAGGTGGAGAACTTAATGACGGTGATCCTTTTCTGGATGTGTTTTGTTGTCAGCGGTAGCTGTAATGGACAAACTCATGGCTCAACGTATCCTCATACAATGGTTCGTACGCCAGGAGACCAGAAGTCAGTGTTGATTTATTTGTCACGTAACTTCAGTACTGAACTTCAGCTTTTCAGGATTATTATTTTAACCCAAACCATGATCTTTCCTAAACCTAACTAACAGTAACAGAAACCAACTTGTTTCCTTATTTTTTGAAAAGACTGGATCAGAAATTGACGCTGGACATTTGTAGGAAAACGCACAAAATATGAGGAATACCTTCTTGTAAGATATCATACAAACCATTGTATGAGAATACGTTGCTCTACGCCACATTTGTTGTGTGTTATACTTCCTGGTTCATGATTATGGATTACATAGGAATTGATTTTGTGGGATATATACGAGTTACAGTGCATTACTTCTTGTAGGTATAGCTATGAACGGTGTCTGAGAACAGCCTGCATGGCTGCAGTTGATCATTATTTCACTCTTGAGTCATCTGTAGCCTACTTTTAATTAATCGATTAGCAAAATTGTTGACAATTTTCTTTCAATAGACCAATCAATCCCATCAGCTGAACTATAAATGACTTTAGTCCACTTGAACCTTCTCTGAACTGCTTTCTTTCCTAACAGAGGAACTGTCACGTTCTTAATGCCACACCATTGCTTTGTTAACCAGGTTGGTTTTCAGCGGCCAGTGAAAGAGGAAGGCATCAGTAACCTAGAATGGAGGGGCCATAATATTGATGAAATGTCAGTGGGAAACATAGACCTTAAAGAAGTGTAAATTTGCTTTATTTAAATCAGGGTGAATGCCTGTATATGTGAGTGAAGCCTAACCCAAAGGGTCACGGGCCCATCTGGTGTGAGATCTCATGGGAGGCCAACAGCGTCGCACGCCAGCGAATGACCTTGGGTATGTACACTTCAAAGGCGAGGAGGAGTTGGCTGCATTTTTGTCCTGTGTGTTTTCCTGAAAAGCAGGATCATGGTCACTGTGTCAGAGAGAAAGAGAGAGATTGTTTGGTCAGGGAGTAGAATGTGGCTGAGGCATTTTTCAGTCTATTACTACGTCTAACCTTTACCCCTCTCTCCCCCCACCACCACTCGTCTTTGTCTCTTTCCCCACCCATGACGACGTCCCACTGTTTTTGTCTGTTTGTTTTTGACTTTGCTGTCACTTCCAGTAAACCCTCCAGCCCTTACCTGCCTCAGACCCCCCACCTCCTCCACCTCCTCCCCTCCTTCCACACATCTTCATCAGCCCACAGTGTCTCTATCTTCCATCTCCTGTTGTTGCAGGTCTGTGCAGGTTGAGACGCATTTTGTTTTGTCTCTCAGGTTTCACACATTCCAGATATTATCACCTGGCTCCGGTTAGCTTAGCTGATAGCCATCTAGGCGGGAGGAAGTCAATCACTTAGCAGACAATGATGGACGGTGGCCTCTGTGTCAGGCCTGGTGCCCACAGAGGAAAGGCCTGCGCCAGGCGTGGACTTAACAGGATGACACGTATGTCACGTTGGCCGACACTGTTCTCCTGTCAGTTACATTTTCTGTTTTGCTCTGCGGAGACACCAGACGAGTTTTGCCAGAGTCAGTCAAAATGAATGCAGAATATTTAAAACTTAGCTTCATTTCACAAATTATTTCTTCTGTTGTCTCCCATTTATTTTCTAATCACATCACCATCCAAGCAATGAATACTAAATTAATGAAGTATTAATGAATGTGCAAAATGTACTGGGTAGCAGATTGGAATTTTATGAGGACTGGAATAATGCACCTCCTGAAAGTCTCTGGTGAGCATTGATGTGTAAATGAGTCAGACGTTTTTTGGTGTGTTATCCAGGAAAAAATGTGAAGTTGGCTTCATAAAGAAAAACCTTGGAATTGAGATTATTCATGGCTGACATTTCCTCTAGTTTCATTCTGTCGTTTTCAAGCTCTCCCTCTTTTCACAACCTTCATTTTATCAGGTAACTGGAGGACAGTGTTCTTATTGTGTGTTTATTTCTGCGTCTGTGCGTGCCCATGTGTATCTGTCCACCTCTAATCCAGCCTCGGGCTGCTCCTGTCCCCTGCAGGCTCAATGTCAGCAGCCTGACTTTGATGTCAAGCCACAATTTATTTGTCTGTCTCTGCGGACCCCCCTGCTGTCCACATAATGTCAGGCAATCAATAATAATGTGACCTACCTATCTGCCCCGCCTGCCCACTGCTTTAGTTATTCACCCCCTGGCCTGCACTGTTACAATCTCTGACCTGCCCCTGACAAAAAAACCCTTCTCCTGCCCTTACTTCCCACTTTTACCAATAATGTCTGTCTAGCTATGACAATAACCTCTATGTCTGTTACTGTGGTAACACACAGCCCCCCTAAAGCATAGACAAACCACGACTGCTTTTGTTAAAGAAAAGAAATAGCCTGCTCCCTGTGGAAACAGATCAAGAGAGGGAGGGTAGAAGATAGATAGAGGGATGCATAAAGAAAGAGAACTAAAAAAAACAAACAAGGTGGATCAGCTGTTTGTTCATGAATATGTTCAGTCCGCCCCCCTCCCCCTCAAACCGCCACTGTATTTCCGTGGAAGTAACAGAGAATGGGAGAAGACAGGTGTGCCATTATGGCACAGATTAGTGAGGAATGCTGGAAGGTTAACACAGACGGGAGTTGGCGAACTCCAATGCATATTTGCGTGTGCTTCGCAAGCTCATATTCCCTCGGCTTTAAGTCAAAATATGCGTGCATAATACGTGATCTGCATGCCACTTATGATATGTGTGCTTGCTCTGTCCATATGCTGAATGATATTTGAAATATGCTAACCGGGTGTGTGTGTGTGCATAGCTTTCTTCCTTGCCCTACCCTTGTACGGTCGAGTCGGCCCCTCGATATCTTCTCGTCTCCAGCTTATCTGCCGGGCCTGTCTTGAAGTGTTGATGCAGAAAATAGAAACTGCTTTATGAGAATGCCCTCTCTTTTCCTTTGTAAAATATGCACCTCACATGCATGAGACACAAAAGATAATGCAGCATGATATGGGAAAATGATGTAGGATGTTTTTAACGGTATACCACAAGGGCGTTTTATCTCTCTATAATGAGCTATGTGCATGAGAAAACTGTTGCAGTCAGTTTGAGACATTTGGGGAAGTCGTCTGCATACAAATGAGTGTGTAGCTACTGTATCTATAGCTATAAATGTATTAGCAGTGTGTGCACACACTGGTTTGTGTATATTTTTCTCCTCACAGCTACAGTTCGGTTGTTAGTGGGTCTCTCCAGTACCCAGCCTCTCAGCCAGCCATGTGGTCCCTCTCCACTCTAATTAAACTCACTGTGGTTCCAAACTCCAACCAGAAAGACACAACCTCAGCGCCAGACTCTGTCAGCTGCTGCCAAGACCTGTACATTGGTGTGTGTGTGTCTGGCAGAGAGAGAAAACTGAGAGGGCTCATAACCATATTTACCTCTCATTTCACTCTGTCAAGTAATAGCGTAGAGGAGTCTGCCAAGGCACAAGAGGAGAAGCGAGGGGAAAAACAAATAAAACTGTGGAAGGAGAGGAGACAAAGACGGATCTACAGTAGACAGTATATACAAACGGATTGAGGGAAAATAGGGAGTTTAGTGGATTTAGAAATCACGAAGAAGAAAGGGCGAATGCAGGAGAATAGTAATTAACTCTGAATTATTCTATCTCTGAGGGATCAGGGGGATTAATGGGGGCTTTGGTTTGGATTCTGCACCTTTCACTCTGTTTCAGCATGGGAGTCTGGTTCGTCCATGCAAACGTGTGTGTGTGTGTGTGTGTGCTGCATGTGTCTTGCTGTGCTCCAGAAGGCTTCGTGCGTCTGTGCCAGTAGGCTTGTGACCGTATCTGCCAGCCAGCCAGCGATTTCGGTGTGTATTGATGTGTGACTTTGTACCCCCCTCTTACTGAAGTTCACCCAAGCATTATAAGTTAATCCGCCATAATAGGCAAAAAGACAGAAAGTGTGTGTGTGTGTGTGTGTGTGTGTGTGTGTGGGGGGGGGGGGGGGGGGGCATCAAAAGGTAGTGGGAGTGTGTTTCCGGTGTGTGTGTGTGTGTGTGTGTGTGTGTGTGTGTATGTGTGTATGTGTGTGTGAGTCTGCTGTGTGTGAGGTATGCCAGGCAGGAGACTGGAGATTTAGGGCCAGACAGAGCGTTCTAAATCTCTGGCTTATACGCTGTTTTGGGACAGCGAGTGTTGATTGTCCAGGCAGGCAGACGGCTCGCGTCGTTCAGATGAAATCATGGCTTTGACCGCCATCACCGTCGCAACCATAAATCTACCCAAATGTGATAAGAAAACACAGATTTAAGAGGCACAAACTTTTTTAGGGATGAATCATAGGAGAAGATAAGTTGGAATCTAGTGGTTTGGCTGACACACGAAGGTCAGTGGTGACGATGAGTTAGCACAAAGGGGCATAAAAGTGGGATAAAAGTCATATCTTCCCAGCACACAATGAATGAGTTCACCTTTTAGCTGGGGTTTCCCGTATCTCACAACCTCCCACTGAGTGTTGCCACTGTCAACACGGGCTGTTTGTCCAAGACAGGAGGGAAAGAGGGGGGAGGAGTAGGGCCGGAGGGCAGGTGCAGGAGTAATTTTGTGATGGCGGAGGAGTGGAGGTAGGTTTTATCCATCCTGTCTGGAGGCAGTGACCCGTACTGTATATACACAGTCTCTCTGTATCTCTTGATTTCTCTCTGTCCTCCGTCTCTTAACCATTTCTTTTGTTTTCCACCGCGGCCTCGCTTGAATCCAAGATTTCCAAGCTCCTGTTAACATGCACTTGAATATGTTTTCAAAGAGACACGCTTTCATTTCTACACTCTTGTGGCCTTTCCTTTCTCCTTTGCCCTATCTCTCTGCCAGTGTGTTTACCCCTTCCTCTCTATCCCTCTATCTGTCCCTCACACACAGGCTTTACCAGCCTGCTGAGCTCGATGGCCTGCTTTTTTAAAAAACGGAGCAATGGATGGATAAGAAAACGTCAAAAGGGATAAGGGATGTAGAGAGAGGAAAGAATGGAGGAACAAATCAACGTGTACTCCAGTGGCCTGTTATCTCATTACAGCCATACCGGCTTGTCACGCCCGGCTGACTGGCCCCCTTAGGAGCGCCCTCACCCCTTATAAGACCCCCTTTATTCAGCGAGCGCTCTCATATTTCAGCTTGGGCACAAAGAAGAGCAATTCTCTCTGGTTCCTGAGCTGTCCACACCAGATTTGTGTATCCTGGCTCAGCCAAGAAGGCACACAGTCATACATACAACAGGGGCACGGCCACATACACAGAAGCCTTGTTAGTCGCTAGTTATGAAATGATGCTGGCGGATAATGGAGGCTAATAGCGAGAGTGGATATCCATTTGTTACACCATTTTCTGCTTATTCCAGCCCTCTTGTGCCGTCCCATGTGGGTATTAGAGGAGGGCTTCAAGAGGCAACTGCTGTCAGCTGAAGTAGTGGAAATGGTGTTCCTCTCTCTGGCTTTTCTCCCTCTTCTACCAAAATGAATCCTCATTAGAAGTGAAGGGAGGGCTGTTTCTAAATGAGATGGGCAGAGTGCTACTCAGCACTCCTACATAGAGATGAGAGAGAGAGCAGGAGAAAGACAGTGAAAGAGGACACATCAGTGAGAGAGAATGCAGACTGTGATTTAGCTCAAGTGGAACAAAAAAAAGGGATGAAACCGCATACAAGCAAAGACAGTTTCGCCATTTTGATCAGATAAAAGGAAAGGTGGAAAAGTCAGACCAAGTCCACACGCAGGTTAAAGGCCTTTGCACAGCAATCTTTTTGTGTATTTGTGAAATCCACCATCCTATATAGATTGCATAAAAAACTTGCACTGAGCCGGATGCATTTTATTATTCTTATTATAAAAGACAAAACTGATATAATGACGTTGATGCAAGGGATAGTGCTAGTCCCAGACGGGATAATGAATGAATGACATTAGCAAGAAGCTATCAGCTGCCACTGCTGTCTAATCTTTCCTACCACCTTTGTTTTGCAGCCATCCCTGATTCCAAGCTGTTTTGCAATCACCTGCCACAATCTCATCTTTATCTTCCACATCTCTGTATTATTTTATGTCTTATCGTAAAGTGCTTTGTGATGGGAGACGTCAATCAGTGTCTCAGATGCCATTTTGAATGATGAATGAATGATGATGGTGGCTTAGACGATGCAAAAAAAAAAAAAAACCCAGAGAAAATCAACCATGTTCGGAAAACTTTAAATGTGATTGACACATAAGGTCGTATTTATTTTTACAGGTGCAACAGTTTGGCTTGCAAAGGCCTTAAATGTGGAGATGCCTTTTTTGTTTTTGTGAAAATGACCATCCTTCTTATCAGTTTCTGGTCTTTCTCCTCATTCAGTTAGCAAACGGAGTCTCAGCTGGTTAAACCTCCTCTTGTTGCTTGGTAATTTCTATAACCACTTATTTTGCATTTTAATACAGCATAATTTGCAGTTCATCAATACAATGTGGACCATGAAAACAGTAATTCTTGCGTGGCTGTACTGATGTATTGATCAAATCATCATTTTATGATTATAAATTCATTTGACAAATTAAAAATAAATAAAGCTTTACCTTAATGAACATCATTAGCTGCATTCAGTAATGTGGTGCAGGGCGTACAGGGTATTCCCACCTCTTTTTCTGGTGGTTAACAGTATACCCACACATTACCCAAAAGCCACAGAGTAAGAGAGTATACTCATTTCCTCCTCAGTAACCTACCCATCTATCTAGCACCCACCTCATCAACAACCATTACATGGCTGGCTGTACTGACATGAAATGAGTAGAAAGCATTTTTGGAGAGCTCTGCTTCCTGTGGACAGAAATCTATAACAGACCGAGATGTGTTTTCATATTTAGGTAGCTATAAACGTGGGTCTGCTCTCCATTTGTTCTTAATGTAATTCTATCAATTCAAGTAGGCTATCTAAGTAATCACCAAAAAGAGCAAGATCAGGTAGCAAGCTAGAGTAGCATCTTGGTGTCGTTTACCCACAGCGCCACAGTTGCCTCTCTTTGTTTACCTCAGTGTTTGCAGTGTGTGTATAACCCGTCCACCCAGGAACGGCCCTTTGTGAGGCCAACAAAACACCTGGGTGCTACAATTCAGCCTGAGATGCCTGCTGGAGGAAAAAGGGCGACAGTGGGAGGCTGTGCGTTTGAGGAATGGAGCTGTTGAGATGTGAAGGGCAGGCAGGTGTGTTTGTGCGTGTTTCTCTCTGTTTGTGAATGTAACAGTAATCATACTGTAAACAGGATGCCTACTGTAAATAGAACCTGAGACATTAACCCCTGGACTCATCAGTATTAAAATACACACGGGTTGGCAGGACAGCTTGTTTCAGCCTTTACTATATGTGTGTGTGTGTGTGTTTGGTAGAAGGCCTCGACAGCAGAAATCTGAGACCAGCGGAGAGACACGTTGGCCTGCTTTCACCTTTTCCTCACCTTACAACTTATCTTAAATCTTATTTCCCCTCTGGAACAACAGTGTCTGGGTCTGTGTATTAATCTTAAGCAAACACACTGTGAGCTATTGTATCCTTAAAGACACACACATATTCAGTACAAACACTGTAATGGACACACTCCAGTGTGTTGTTTATTACAGTAAATTGGGCATAAGAGCTACCTTACGCTGAGTATTTATCTGCATAGTATGCAAGGAAATGACTTGCAGAATGAATTGATTTAAGGATAGAGGGAGAGGGGAAGCGAGAGAGATGGCAGAGACGGCAGCACTTTGTCCTAACCCTTTTAGCGAGATTAGCTGTAGTCTTAATGTCTCTCCCCTTATTTATACTCTGAGTCAGCCTTTCTCGTCGTCCGCTCTCTGACAGTCTGTCCAGACTGTAAAAAACAGAGGCGTCAATAAGTTTTCACTTTGAAGATTTATACCCATTAAAGCAACCAACGGCAAAAAAAAGGTTTATGGACTCTCCTGCAACAGCAGTGACCCTGTTGTGCGCCACTTTATTGCCACTAATCCAAAGCAACCTGGAGCCTCATGAGTTTGATTAAATCAGAGGGGAAGGACAGTGAATCCTGAGGCTAAACATGCTTATTTTTTCTTTCTATCTGCAGTATCTTAATGCCAATTAGTGCTGACAGATAAATCGTATTTTCATCGTCACTGCGATGTGAGCATGCATGATGAACACATCGCAAAAGTCAAGTCGAACGGCAATAATGGGAGGAGGTCGGGGTGGACGGCCGGGTCAAAAAACACTGTGAAAGCAGACATTGATTTATTTGTAGTTATTTTAACCCAAACCACAATCTTTTCCTAAACCTAACGAAGTAGTTTAGTTTCCTAAACCTAACCAAGTATTTTCCTGTGAAGGTGGAAGTTTATTTTGGAAAGACTGTAGCAAATAGAAATTGACATGCTGCTGGACATTTGTAGGAAAACACATGAAAAATGAGAAATAACTCTTTGTAAGATATCATACCAGCCGTTGCATTCGGCTATATTGATCGTGTAGTTAGATTATGACTTTAAAGTTCAGACCAAGGTCTACATCCGGACCAAATGGCGAGTCAGTCCAGATAGCTTGTGTTTAGGGATGGGTGTGAAAACCTGGTTTTAAGGGGCACTGGTGCTAACGTTTAAGTTGACATTTTAGATTTGTTTTCGGTGAGATATTATTTGTTTTCCGGATGTCTGACCTTGAATACAGTTCAGATGTGGACCTTTGAGGAATAAGTCTGAGAACCCCTGTGATACACTGATATCCAGTGCAAATGTTATTGCAGTGATTACACCACATCTTAAACAAGATGCCACCATACCAGTGAAATCGGTTTTCTGCGTCACTGAGAAAATGCCTCTAATGACGTCTGAGAGTCTAAGAAAAGATGCGATGCTTTGCATTATAGAAAATGTGTTTTTGGAGCTCTTGAGATTCATCCAATTTTAATTAAATCATCAGAAGTGTCCCTAATAAAAAATAAAATGTTGGAATGCATCACGGCCCAACACTCCCAGTTTGCTCCACCTCTGTTGTCAGTCCCTTGTCATCCATCCATCATCGTTTCAGGGCTGCCCCTACCCTTATGGGGGTCCTGAGAGGAATTTATAATCTTTCCTGCCTCTCTCATCACTGAAGGCGCCTCATTAGCATACCCCATTATATGGACGCCAGCGACATTAACGGCAACATACGCAAGCAGATTGCCTCCGCCAAACATTGCATATCATTCTGGCCCATTAAAGTGAGTCATTTACCTCGATAAATAGGTAGAGGCCAAGGGGAATTGAAAAGAGGAGACGCAGGGGAACCTCTCCTCCTTCCCTCACTTCATCTTTCTCCTTGCTCCAGTTTCAACTCCTGCATCTACAAGAGCTTAATCTGTGCATAAGTTTGCCTTCTCTGGTTGGACACTCATGCCTGCATTTTCATCAGTATCCTCTTGTGTCTGCTTCTTCTTCTTCTTCTTCTTCTTCTTCTTCTTCTTCTTCTTCTTCTTCTTCTTCTTCTGCTTCTGTGAGACCCTCTAGCCTCCTCAAACTTTGCAACGCACTGCTCAACACCATCCAACTCTCCCTCTCATTTCTTTTCACTCTGCTTCTACATTTTATTTTTCGCCAGGGGCTGTGTTTCAAGGAAGGAGGGAATAGCTGGAAAGACTGGGAGAGAGAGAGAGGGGGGAGAAAAGGACAGGGTATGTTAATTGGAGTGCCTGAGGCGAGAGGGGTGGAAGGGAGAGGAGAGAAGAGGGAGAGGAGGCCCAGATTCAGGGGCCCTGAAACATTAAATATTAACACCTTTTCTCATCTCTGCCCCTTAAGTGACATCTACTGATTGGGTTCTCTCTCTCTCTCTCTCTCTCTCTCTCTCTCTCTCTCTCTCTCTCTCTCCTGTCTTTCTTTCTTTCACCAAATTGAGTTCCCTCTGAAAATGAAAGGCAGCCAGGAGGAGACACAGCGCAGTAATTGGCAGACCCTCTCTGTTTTGTGCCCTTTGATTTGAAAAGTAATGAAATTCCTCTTGATATTTTTATCCCAACTTGCATGTCGTTCACCGCTGTGGCCTTGGATTTTTTTTTTTTTTTTTTGTCCTCTTTGTTACCTCCACTGTAGTGAGCTCTAATAGGAGCAAGACACTGGATATTGTCGTGCTAACTCGCTGTTAATGGAGTCACATATAATGGCACCAGATTGTGTCAGCTTAAAGATATTAGCTTTTATAAATGACCCAGATATTCTATGTGAAGGATGATTTCAATTTGACTCAGCTAACTCTAATGGGGAAGGACACTCAGAGAATACTTTGGTTTATCAGCGAGACCATATATCAAAGCTACTTTTGCAGAAGCTCTTACGCAGCAGTAAAACAGAAGACTCATGTATTCATAGGACTATTTATAATCTGCTTATAACACGTCTCGGCTTTGTTTTATTTATTTTTTTCCAACCGTCGCTTTCTGCAAAACGAACTGCAATGTCAGCTCCACAAATTCATATTCTACTCATGCACCGTCTCCGCTTTTTTTTTTTTTTGTTTTCCTCCTCCTCCTCGTTCCTACCATCCATCCTTGTCCTCATTTTCTTCTCCTTGGTCGCTGGCTCATGTTCGAAGAGGACAAACACACCCACCCCAACAAACACACACACAAACTCATTGACCACACAGCTCTAAACTCTCCTGTTTGAGCGGGGTTGATTTCTCACCCCGTTGCCAGGACGACGGGACCTGCGAGGAGGAATCTACTGTTGGACAAAAGAGTGCGTGAGGGGCCGACCTTGTAGCCCACTTCACACTGTTTGTCTTGAGCCCCTAAACTGCCAGGGGATGACACAACACACACACCAGTAAAGCTGTGATTTATCTGTCGCTACGGCGCCCACTGTGATGTCACCTCTCTGCCCTCCGCTCCAACACAACAGACACTTTTCATGCACAAAGACATCCAGACACCCGCTGCTCGGCTGGCAAGGCGGCATTTGCCGAGTCATTGAACTTTGCGATGACTTGTGGCTCTGCATTTTATTACGCTGAGTAGGATGCAGATGCTGATATTGTGGAGGAGACTGATGTGTGCCCAGGCTAATTGCTGACCGCCTTAATGTTTGACTCAGCTGCATTACGTCAATGTCAAATCCCCGGGAACATCAGACCTCTTTTAAACTCGTGTCCTTGTTCTTCTGACGTCGTCCTCTGTCTCTCTCCCTACTCATTTTAAATGAGGCTCAACTCGTGAATCCGAATGAAGTTTAAACATGTTTTAAATGCTAATCACATCTCTCAAAACTTTAAACGTCAGGCACAGAAGAGGAAACGGATCTCAAGCAAGGAGCTTGATATAAGAGCCTGACAGAAGAGACAAATGGAGCTGATATAAAAACTGTAGAGACTGGAAACGGAGCAATAAAAGGTTACAGGATTCTTATCAAACAAATGATAAAATCTATTTTCTCCTCACAGACTCTACTTTGCTCCATCTCATCTCATCTCTTCCATCTAGAGCAGACACACAGCTTCTGGTTTTAGTGCCAATGAATAAAGTGGTAAAACACAGTCTCCTCTCCTAACTCACATGACCTCCACCAGGTGGGGGGGGGGGGGGGGGGGGTGTGTGTGTGTGTGTGTGTGTGTGTGTGTGTGTTTTGCTGCAGGGTCCCAGGTGTGAATTTTACTTCTACTCAGGTGGTTCATCAGTACAAGCCCTGACAGGAAGACCGACAGCCCCCTGCACATCCTGTGTTTGTGGCACGAGGGCTTAGCATCTGAACATCCGGCATCGGTCTATCTCACCTTTTAATCAAGACACCCTCTGCCCTTCCCCAACGCATACAGATGTCACACAAAACCCTCATAAAAAAAACACACACACAGCGCCCTGTTTGACTGAGCAATAAAGATATCATTGCGTTTGACTCCAATTAGAAGCCCAGATAGCATCGTTGAAGCAGAATAGAGCTCCGCTGCCATGAACTCAGAAGCTTTTGACTGGCTGGTGAACGGTCAGATGCGATTCATGAGACTGAGGATGATTCTCTGATTGCTGTAATTGGTTCTTCAGAGTTCTTCAATCCAAAGAAAAAACCTTAAAAGTTTTTCAGGGAATTCTTGTGAAGTTCATGACAGCAGGAGTTGTTGGAAACTTCTAAGTTTCTTTTAACTTCTCTTCGGTGAAGACGCAATAACAGACTGATCCCCCTGAAGTGTTTCCATCAAGAAGTTCCTGGTATTTTAGTCCCAGGACTACATTTCAAGGAACTAAACGTTTTCTTCAGCCTATTATTGTTTGCATTTCCATAGCGGTCTGAAGACCGGCAAAGATTAGGCAAATTAGTCCGCTTAAGTATGAAAAAGCAACGACATGTGACGAGGGCTGCTGGTTCCTGCAATCGAAACTTCTCAAAAGATTCCTTGTTCCAGGGGAAAGTTCCTGCGGTCAAAACAGGTCTTTACAGTCACTTTATCAGGCAAACACAAATATACGGTACTTTGGAACCGTTCGTCATGGACTCTAGTATGAAGGACTTTCTTTCCTTTCTCATGGAACATCATAAGCAAATAAATTCACAGTTGCGAACACAAAAGATTCGTACAAAGAGCAAGCAGCAGTCGCCGTGCATGCACAAGTACCCACGTCTGTAAAAAGGTCAGCCACAAATCTATTCTGATTATATGTGCTGGTTTCTGGAGAATAAACTCAATCATTTCTCGGTGCTGAATGTTGATTTGCATTGTTCAGGGCAATTTTGACATTTTAATAGCTGATCTATTTATATCTGTGTACACATGCACCACAGGTACTATACAGGATCAGACTTTTGGTGCAACAGGATATTACATGCTTTGTCAGACTGCAAGCAATGTTTGCCGTGGCAGATAATGTGGTGGGAACAGGGTTGAGGTGTTGTGGGTTTTCAAGGCTTTTGCAGTATTTATAGCTCTTCTTGGCTCATAATTTCCTTCTTGCGTTATCTTTCTATCTACCCTTTTCCATCCTCTCTTTATTTTGTGTTTCTTCTCTCCTCTTTCTGGAAATGAAAATGAAAATGAAATTAGGATTCCAAGTAGCATTAGATACATATCAGTGCTTCCCTCTCAAAGGTCAACACTTAAGCCTCGGTTATATTCCTAAGTTGTCGTGTACACGGACAGCTGCGGAGACCACGGACGCGTAGTGGTTCTGTTTGTCCTGTCCGCTTGGAGGACACGTTCCTCACATGTGCAGTAGATCACTACGCCACCTCTTGTCCAGGCAGGTCCACGCTGTCACAACAAGTGCTTCCCTCTCAAAGGTCAACACTTAAGCCTCGGTTATATTCCTAAGTTGTCGTGTACACGGACAGCTGCGGAGACCACGGACGCGTAGTGGTTCTGTTTGTCCTGTCCGCTTGGAGGACACGTTCCTCACATGTGCAGTAGATCACTACGCCACCTCTTGTCCAGGCAGGTCCACGCTGTCACAACAAATTGCCAGTACACAGACGTCCGGACAGAGACCTAGCGCAGACTCTTGCGTACTTGCAGATGCGCAAAGTATAACTTCAGCTTTTGCAGGACACGAACAGGACATCGCAGCACTTAAGCTTTGGTTATACTTTCCTCACGGACATGAGCTGATGTGGGATGGTGACGAGGAAACGTGGATCTCTTATACTGAATGCGGGTTTCTCCTCACAGCCAACAGACATCCTCAAAGTTCTCCATTTTCTTCGCCCATCCTGATATAGTTAAATTAACTTGGATGTGCACGGAGAGGCGAAAAACCTGCCGCACATGAACCCCTGCAAAGGGATTTGTCTGATGATGTGACGGCACTCTGGCCATGCAAACACTCGTGACCCTTGTGGCAAGCATAAATCAAGCGTATAGTCTGCTATGCATAGCCCTTGTATTGATACTTGTCATCAGAGTATCCGAGGAGGCAGACAGAATAGCTATTTCTGTTCTGTCTGGTTTTCACTGTATGTGTACATTTGTTTAGTTTTTGTCTCCTTGGTTCCTAAAAGTTTTACTTCTACAAACTGAATGTGAGTCTGGGTATTCGTGCCAGTTGGGAAACTTCCTCTTCCTCTCGCTGTCCATCATCTCTGTGGTCCTCTTGTCTCACTGAGTCTGTCTCAGCCACTCTCTCCCTTGCCCTCTACATGTGGCATTCATTGTTGGTGAGTGTGAGTGTTTGGGGGGAGCTGGGGGGTTGTAGCAGCTGCTCCTTCCTGCGCTGCACCTGTTCTTGTCTCATCAGTCAGGCGTTGATGGACTCCAGGCCTTACATGGACCCACCCCGACACTGGAAGTCTGACCCAGCCTGCCCCTTACCACATACACATACACTACATAATACAGTATATATACACTCAGGCCACTACTCATCTCAAAATGTCAGCTATTCAAACTATGAGAGGGAACATAGTTTTCCTTTTGCTTCAACAGAAGTGCACCAACTTAACTTGCACCACTGCAGCTGCATTATTTGCAAATGGCAATAACATGCAGTAGTTTTAACGACATTAGCAAACACCACCTTCTTTCACACGCTGAAAAGCCACTTTCTGTTTATTTTTCCAGCTGGCCCTCTTGGGTATGTTTTTGAGATGGATCGCGTTTGTCTCATGAAATGAAATGAATGACCTGAGGAGTGTTCCCATCTAGCAGGGCAGGCAGACTGATGTGAGAAAGGCCCCTAAACAGGAGATTTGAGTCGGCTCCATATGCCATATTAACAGGCCATTATCAGTGTGGGAGAGCTGAGGGCACCCTGCCACGCCCCGCTGCCACAACTATACTGACATACACAGAGCCTTTGGCTCCTGTGAGTCGGTCACATTGTGTCTGTGGCGATAGGAACCATCACAACTTGTGGCGGGAGTGAAGCCACATTTATACTTGTGGGTATGCTTTTATAGCTCAGCAATTCATTTCACTCTTTAGCTCTTTAGTAACGCTGCTGCTATGCAGCAAAGTAACTGTGTTTACATGCTTTCATTTGTGCAGTGCATCACTTCATGAGATCACAATATGTCTACTGTTGATGAAAATGTGAAGGTTACTTCCTTGGTAGTGTCTTCTTCACGCTCAGCAGTCTGCACTGGCATCTGAAACTTGCAATAGAAAACATAAGTAAAGCTGAAATGATTTGTTGATCTAAAGAAACTATTTTTGTATTGGTCCAGTTTTTCAAATGTGAGGTTTTGCTGCTTTTTCCCTGTCTTATATGATAATATAAAATAATAATATATAACCATAGACTGTAAGTAAGAAGTGGATGTAGTCACCATGAGGTCAATTATTTGTAGATTGCTGTTTTGAAGCCTCCAGTTTGGCATTTTGGCCCTTGCCATCTTGGCTTTTTGCCATTGCCATGTTGGTTATTTGCCACCAGAGCTGACATGAGAGGGTGGTGCTAAGTACAACCGAACGCTGAATAAAACATTTTAGGTGACGGAAAAGTTACAGTCAACTTTCATTAACTGAAAATACACAGAGAGCTTTAAGACGAAAACACAGACAACTCGCAGACTGGACAACGCTGTGGCAGCGACCTGTCAATCACAAGGTGGCCACGTCATAAAGCATCCCCTGCTTTATGGTCTATTTGACTCTAAATAGACCCATAATTTACTAAATGAACATCATGCTGTATTGAAGAAGACTTGAAACTAGTGATTGAGACCATAAACTCATGTTATTATTGGCCCAAAGCTAATGTGGGCGGGTGTAATGGACACAATATGCTTATTTTATTGGTGTAAACGGTCTCCATCTGGAGATATGCACTTTTTAATGATACACCATTTTATAATTTATAGCTAATTATTTTGCAGACCCCCTTACAGAGTCCCACGGACCTCTGGTGGTCCCTAGATCCTACTTTGAGAATCACTGCCCTAAAGCATCCCCTGCTTTATGGTCTATTTGACTCTAAATGGGACCATAATTTACTAAATGAACATCATGCTGTTTGAATAAGACTTGAAATTAGTGATTGAGACCATAAACTCATGTTTACAATGTTTACTGAGGTAATAAATCTAGTGAGAAGTAGGCTCATTTTCTCATAGACTTTTATACAATCAGACTTCTTTTTGCAACCAGAGGAGTCGCCCCCTGCTGGTGATTAGAAAGAACACAAGTGCAAGAAATGCTCCTCAGCATTGGCTTCACTTTTCAGACCTGGAGGTTGCCCCCTAGATAACATCTTTTGGTTCTGGAGTTGTGGTCAGATAAAACAAACAATTTGAAGACAATTTTGACTATTTTCTTACGCTAGACTAAATTAATTTATTAACAGAGAAAATAATCAAATGTAATGAAAAAAGCCACAAGTTGCCACCCAAGATGTCATAGATGTAGTGACGTTTTTTAAGGAGGTGCACATTAGCTCTGGTCTAGCAGCAGAGCCTGTGTACTGCATATAGCCCTCTGCAGCTACATCATAAGTCCTCATATTAAGTATAAATATAGCTAGAGATGTCAGCTGTGTTGAAAGAGGTTGAGAAACACACTGGAAGAGGTGCTGATCAGTGGAAAGTAATGGATAAAAATGAGGAAGTTACTGTTACATGTGTTTTTATTATTATAAGTAGTATTTTTTTTTGACGTCCGCATACTGAAGGTGACTCACATCTCTTGACATTGAGGTTGTCTCCTGCAGCAGGACGCTGTTTGCTTTGCCAACATTCAAACACACTAATCCTGTTAGAGGCCAAGGATGTTTTGGACCACAAACAAACACACACACACACACACACATACATACACACACACACACACACACACACACACACACACACACACACACACACACACACACACACACACACACACACACACACACACACACACACTCTTATTCTTTTCAGCTTTGCACTCGCCTCATAGATTAAACCTTCCATACACTCCTGCGACAGTGTTGGCACTGGTGCAGATCTGTAGGCTCTATCTCTGTGATGCACGCTGACTGTAATCTAACACAATGTCCTCGCACCCCTAGCACCATCATCTAGGTGTATACAGTCGACTTAAATAAAGCTGAGAACATCCATTACTCTTCAGCGGAGAGGTGTTTGGGTTAGCAGGGAGACAAGCAGTGAAAGGAAATTCATGGTGGCTTTGTAAATAGTGGGGTGACACTCGTGTAGATTTCCACACACTGTCTCCATTCTCCCACTCTCCCTTTCCCCCCTTTTCTTACTTCCTCTATGCTCTTCTTCTGCTATCTTGCATTCTCTTTCTGTCCTTCAATCGCATACATGCGCAGACGAGAAACACCAGCGAGTTTGTGCACTGGGTATTAAAGAATGCTCTTTGAGAATGAGGGATGAAAAGAGGAGAGTCGGAGAGAGATAGAGGCTCCGGATTTGATGTCCAGAATACGGCAGTAGGTGAGGGGAGAGCAAGAGAGGGAGAGACAGGAGAGAGGATCCAGCTGCTTCTTTTCATAATGAGGGTCGCTCGCATTGTGTGTTGGTGCGTGTATGAAAGAGAGAGAACGAGAGTTAGAGAGAGTGATGGCAGACACAGAGAGAGTATTAAAGATGGTTTCACATTAACTTTTCAGTAGATTTGGGACTGACACGACTCTCTGGGTCTCCTCCACTCTGCCACGCTGCTTTGACTGCAGACTTTTTTCTACACACTGTACTTAACCGCAGCTTTTTGCAGGCGGTTCGGTCGCTCATAAATATCACATGCATTATAGATATACTGTACGAGTGTGTGCGTGTGTGTGTTTGTGTGCGTACAGGTCACAGTCTGACTGTCTCATTCCCATCTGTCTTTCTACTCCATCACGCACCACCTCACACACACTTTCCCTCTCTTTGGCTAAATCCGATTATCTGGCCTGCGTCAGCTAACGAGACCCCCATGAAGCTGGTCCCCCCACCCCAACAGCCCCCATCACCCCACACTCTTTCTTTCTTTCTTTCTTTCCCTAACACACACACACACACACACACACACTCACACACACACAGTGACAGCCAACAGCATGTGTCTCTAAATACACAAACACTCACACAGCGCTCCAGGCTCTGATTGGACAGGAGGACTCCCCCTAACGATGCTTTAATTGTCCGTCTCTTTCTGTCCAGCTGCCTCGTGTGTAAAACACAGAGCGGCGGCCTGACTGATCACTCTGGACCAAAACATATTGTGAATGACACCCAAAGGGTGAGAGCTAGACAGATAATAAAATCAAATGAGAGATGGGGAAGAGGAAGAGGTTGGCAGAGAAAGAAAGATGTGACACAGATGGACTCTGCTGATCTGCATTTTCAGCACATAGCGTTGCTTGAACTGCCTCTCAGTAGCTCCGTTTTTATGCATGTAACGTAGCAACTGAGCCCAGTTAAAAGAAAAAAAACAAGTATATGTCAGATACTAAATGATAAGAACGTAGACATCAAAACCATCCAAACATCCTCAGTAGGTTGTATAGTGTGCTTTGTGCTAAAGCTAGTAGTAGACTATTATTATCCCATAAAAGATGCAACTGATG
This sequence comes from Pterois miles, assembly GCA_947000775.1. Taxonomy (NCBI): domain Eukaryota; kingdom Metazoa; phylum Chordata; class Actinopteri; order Perciformes; family Scorpaenidae; genus Pterois; species Pterois miles. Next base: position 936,606 of record CAMQGK010000327.1, read on the forward strand.
TAAAAGTAAGTCTTGATGCTATTTTAATCATATTCCATTATGTCTGGCAAATTTGTGTCAGAGACTGAAAAATGTGCATGAAATACAACCCAAGAATAAAACACAGCTGTTGCTGTGTTTTCACAGGGAGTGAATGTGATCAGCATTGTGACTTGCACAGCTAAGAAATGTGTCCTCGGCAGATGAATACATGGTTGCTCTTACGACGGCTTCACGTTGGGTTAATGAGATTTCATTTTGTCTTCTAATAGAAAGCTAGATTTCTCACAGACACATTAACAACCTTATAAAAGGACCCATTGTGCTCATTTTCAGGTGCATACTTGTATTTTGGGTTTCTACTACAACACACTGGGCTGTCAATCACGATGAATCCCATGATTGTTCATGATTAATCACAAATCAATTACACATTTTTATCTGTTCACAGTTTAGGTTAAAGGGAGATTTGTCAAGTATTTAATACTAATAATTATCAACATGGGAGTGGACAAATATGTTGCTTTATGCAAATGTATGTATACATTTACTATTGAAATCAATTAACAAAACAAGTCAGACAACAGACTTGACTATGACTTGTGCCAGACTGTATGTGATTGTCATAAAGTGGGCAAGTCTGTAAAGGGGAAACTGGTTGATACCCATCGGACTATTTACATTCACATATCTGGACGTCAGAGGTCACGGGACTCCTTTGAAATTAACTATGACAGTTTTTAACAGTTTGCAGTGTTATATATCCTCTTCTGCAACAAGCTAGTATGAATGGTTGGTCCCAGTGGATTCCTTAGGTTTAGGTAGTTTCATGTGATGCCAGTATCTTCACTCTAGCTTTAAAACTGAGCCGGCTACAACCGCCGAAAGATCGATTGCGTGAAAGAAATTAGTGGTGTTCAAACGAATTTGTGTTAACACGATACTATCATATTAACTTTGCCCAAGTTTACATGCTTTAAAGTAAAAAGATATGCTTTATTTTAAAAAGCCCAGTCTGCTCTGATTGGTCAGCTGGCCCACTCTGTTGTGATTGGTCAGCCGAACCAAACCCTTCGGACTCTGCACCAGCTCCGCTCTAACTACCTTTGTTTGTGCCAAACTAGCTGCTAGGCAGGTATTGCGCAAATGTGTAACTTTGTGACATCACCATGTTACGGATTAAAAGGCAGGCCTTAAAGAGAGGCGTTTCAGGCACTTCAGGATCAGTGTTCCTCTGGTGGAGAGTAACTCCCTTTGGAGTGGACTTTAGGGTTTGCAACTTTGCAGACATGCACATACGTACAGGTACATACATGAAATTTGACCTCCCATCTTAAGTGTTTTAGGAGCAAAGGGCTGCTGTAAGCGCCCGCTGAGTAACTTGGGGGTTCAGTGTCCACCTCAAGGACACTTTGACATGTAGACTGTTGGAGCTAACTGCCAACCCTGTGGTTAAAGGACAACCGGTTCCACCGCTGAGCTACAGCCGCCCCTAAAACTATATAACACACTAAAGGAAAGAGAAAATGCACAAAAGCGTAACAGGTCTTCTTGAAACTGGAGATTCTTGTTTCATGTGTTTTCCAAAAAAAAAAAAAAAAAAAAGAAAGTTCAGATCTGGGCTCTCTGTGCTTGTGCCAACAAGTCACTTGATTTAATGTGGTATGTGTGCAAGTGTGTATTTTTCCCATGCACCACTTAACGGGGACTCTTAAATCCTGAGTCCCTGCCTAAAAGCGCAGCTCTTGGTTTACTCACACATTCTTGTACGTTTGCTCGTCTGGCTCGCTGTTTGTGTTGGCGCAGAAACAGAGGAGGATTTTCTTCTGGGCTACATCCCTCATACACACTCGCAACATGAGACTCAGTTTGTAAAACTAATGTTGTTTCACTTGAGAGCTACTGAGCTAATAGAAGAAAATATTTAGAGAGAGAGAGATACTGGATAGAGATGAAGAAAATGAGAGGCAGGATAAAAATAGAGACAAGGGAAGTGAAATGAGGAACAGTGGAGAGGACATGAGATCTTTTCATTAATGTCAACGCTTCACTGACCCTTGACCTCCATGTGGTTCGTGGGTCATGGTGAATCACAGCATCTGACCCTGGTGGAATGTGTCTCACTAACACTCAGCTCTCATTATTTCCTTCCTTCTTTCCCTTCCATCCATCCTTCGCTCTCTTTCTTCCTTACGGTGGAGTGATAACAAGGTGGCCGTCCCTCACCTCCTCTCGTCTGTCTTTCGGCGTTTCTTTCAGCAAACGCTCTATCATCTTCTGCCTGTCTGTGTTTCTCTGCCCTGTTATTAAAACTAGCCCCATCAAGCAGCTCTGATTCCCAGAAGTTCAGCATCCTCCCCTCTCCCGGCAAGTTTCTCACAACAAATCAATTATTTAAGTGTAGATTTTGTAGTCCAGAAATTGATGACATGATTAATTTATGCTATCATACAGAGTGGGGATGGGTTGTTCATAAGCAACACATATGTCCACAATATGAATATTAGTGTGGATGTCTGGCTTTTTAATGGTACTTAAGTTAATGTTTGGATGTTTACAGAGTGGTTGTTTACTGCTGCATCCCTGATGCATCCGTTATTTACTTTATAAACCCATTTTGCAAGATGTAGTTTATTTTTGTGAATCTTTTCATGCAAGCCTGCCGAAGTGTACGTGCACAGCAAACTGCATAGACTATGAGATAAGCCACCATATTATGATAACTTTCTTTATTGATTTGATAGTCAATGATTCAACATAGCCTCACACAACAGTTGTATGACATCTTATGAAAAGGTATTCCTCTCTTTTCATGCGCTTTCTTATGAATGTCCAGCAACACATGACGCATGTGTCAGTTTCCACTTTTGCAAACAGTATTTTCAAAATAAACTTCCATCTTCACAGGAGGATACTGCAATATTGAAAAGATATCTAATAGCAGTTGTTTTGACTGATATTACAATTGCGATATGATTAGTGATATTAGAGGGTATGATCATTTTAACATCATTGTATTCATTTTCATTGAAAAACATATATACATATTGCATATTGTGTTTTTGCAGGGATCTGTACCAAACAATGGTGTTTTCTTGAATCTGTAGAATATGATATGAAGGCCAGATGTCTCTGCAGAACGACAATAATTCATTTAAAATGGTATTTTGACACCCATTTTGCTTTTAACAAGTATTGCACCTTCTGCGATTTGAAAATTTCACTTGGCAATATTGTGATTTTGATATAATTTCTATATTTTTAATTTGTGCAGCCCTACTTCACAGGAAACAATTTGGTTATGTTAAGGCTACAAAACTACTAAGTTAGGTTTAGGAAAAGATTGTGGTTAGGGTTAAAATTTCTTAGAAAGTGGCGTAAATTAAGTACGGAAGTTGCGTCACAAATCAACACTGACCTCTGGTTTCACATGGGATGCGAACACCGGTCTCCAGACCCACCCATCCACCCCGACCTCCTGCCTGCACAGCATCTGTCGCTCTTCATACTTCCTGGTTCACTGTTTTGTGGATTACATCCAAACTGTGGGAGCAAAACAAAAATAAACAAAATCACAGTGTCTTATAGGTGTGAACGGAGAACTGCCTGAAAGATTGCAAAATTGGCAGTTTTTCACCCCAGTCTCTTAAACAACATTGTCCTGTCTTCCCACACATTGGAGCCTCCCACTCACAACACAGCGGACTCCACCACCTTCATGTGTTACTGTACGATATAGATTTATGGCACTATATGTTCTGCAGTGACTTCATTAGCAGAAATGGAGCTCCTTCCCTTCCTCCAGCTCTCCCTCTTTTCCCCACCTCCCCTCTCTGTAATGCAATGTCACGTCGTTTCTCCATAGCTAGGTAGTACAGAGCGTTATAGTGTTCCCTCCCTATCCCCACTGGAACCAGTTTGGGTCCATCTTGTGCCCTAGCTGCTACTCTCTCTCACTGATATATGGGACACTTTGTGCATCCTAATGTCTCTATTGAATGGAGGACTCTGACAGTGACGAGGGCCCTCTAGCTTCCCTCTGGGTCCCTCAACAGTTTTTACTGCTGTTGAGGGAATACTGATACTTGTCACAGCAAAAATATCTATAAAACTTCTCAAGACTCTGCTGCTACACAGTCCACTTCTTAGCCATTGATCCATGTGTTAGATATGTTGCAAACACACCTAGTTTTGCGAATGTATCATAGTGTTTTTATTATTTCCTCCTGTCCCTCTTCCAGATGCAATATACAGTACTGAACCTGTACTGTGTTTGTCTGTTTGAACAATACCAATGCTTTCATGCCATACTTTTCATATACCAGCCTGTCATGTTTGGTATTGATGCAACATGTCAACACGTCACTACCAGCTCTTCTTGCTTCCTATGCTTGACTCATTAATTATATTCTTTGTGTGTTTCTCTCTGCAGCTTGTTGCTGGGCTGTGACCGTGAACGTGGCTCCTAAAGTGGAGGTGTTGAAAGGAGAGACTGCCAAACTGCCCTGCACACACACTGACTTACCGCCATCAAGCAAAACTGTTGTTGAGTGGTACATTGTAAGTAATTTCCAGATATCAGTGTTCTTTATCTGAATAATTTTAAACAGGAAAAAGCATTTTTTGGCAGTGAACGTTGTACTTATTGCTGTTTCTTGGTCTTATTTCTCCTTCTTCCACCCTCTTTCTAAACCTCCTGTCCCATCCATACATCCAGGAGGAGCATGGAACCAGGAAACGCGTTGCTTTCTCCCAGGGCGGCGAGGGGAAAAGCGATGACGGCACCCCTCTGACTGGGCGGGTCTCTATCGGAGACGACTTCACCTTGACCATCACCTCGGTTCAACCCTCCGACGAGCTCGTCTTCTTCTGCCAGGTCACCGCTGGCCCCGCCGGGGTTGGAGATGCCTCCACTATGCTCAAAGTCTTCTGTGAGTCGTCCGGCGCCCTTTGGCCTTTTTATATGACCTCAATGTGACCTTACCACCTCCCACTCCCCTCACTTTCCCATCAGTTGTTGATGTGTGGAATTTATGACTTGTTACTGTCACTCCCACTGAAGGTTTATTGCTTTAATCAGATCTGTGTGTGTGTTCATGCATACTTTCATTTAGAGGCGGCTTAATTGTACCTAATGCATTTTGCGGATTGCATTTCGCACATACCGTACTCTTTAGTAACTCCATGCAACCTCTTTATGTAATCTCTATATAGTTTCATGAAGCGTGATTTGTCACAATCGTCTACATGTGTCAAGAATAGAGCAAACTAATATTTTATCATCATGTGGAAGACCTTAGAAGCTTTTTCACTGCCTGCGGTTACCAATTCCCTTTGATAAGTTCTCCAGAGGTCAATTAACCACAATCTAATCACTCTTGACACAATTGATGAATAGTTCAATCACACCTGTCATGTCTCATATATCTCACCTCAATAACGGTCCAGATTTATCACCAGGGCGCTGAGGGCTAACCCCTGCTGTGGGCCGCCGTGTCCTTTCCCCTCCCACGGCAACCCCCGAGCAGACATCAATCATACTTTTAGCATTTAGTGGCCTGAACAAACTGAATACCATTCATTTGCATTTTGGATTGGACTGATCAATCACTCAACATAGGGAGGATTTGTGTGGGCAGAAGAGCAAAACAACCCTTTCTTTAGTCTTCCACTTGAGAAAAAAAGAGCTTACAAGTTAACCATTAACATTTATGCACTCTCTCTCTCTCTCTCTCTCTTTCTCTCTCGCTGAGGTTTAAAGCAATCTCATAAAATAAGCTATTAATTGTAGATGGGCCGGTCAGTGGTAGACAATACCTCAATGCTTTGCTATTTGACAAAGGCTTTTAGATGTGCTTAATGCCCACAGTTGTAAGAAGATAAGATAAGATAAGATAAGATAAGATATTCTTTTATTATTCCCACAGGGGGGGAAAACACTGTGGGACTAAAAAATGTAAGAACCAGCCTGCCTCACAAACCAGCAGTTATTCTTTGTCCACATCTGACCACTTGACTCACTGGGAGGATGAATTATAGTGTCTGTCCTGCCTTAACTTAATAGGACTGAGTTATGAGGTCTCCTGAGAGTTAGCAGTGATAGCCTGGTTTCTCGCTCACTCTCTCTCTCTCTCTCTCTCTGTCTCTCTCGGGAGGCCTACAGTAGAGAGTAAACAGCAAAAACACTATAACAGAATAAAAACAACCCTGCCTGTATGTCTCTTCTGCTCTTTTAACTCTCTTAACATTTAAATGACCTATTGTACGCTAAAAAGCTTTATTCGGCTGAATGTAAGAGACTGCAAATGAGAGTTTTAGTCCTCATTGTGCTAAATGTAAATCTAAATTACAGTGCGCGCATACGGCTGCACAGTATGTGGAAAGGGAATGGCTATAGAAATGCTTCAGTAGTTTTGGCAACAAAACGGACTGAACACAAAGACTCGAGTGAGTGAGACAGAGAGGAATACCCATCTACTGTTTATTTTTATAAGCAGTCAACAGCTGCAGGCGGTGATAAGATGACCTTGCATGTGAACAAGTGAGCTAGGGAATAAAGCAAGAGGGAATACTCACACCTGTGGTTGTGAGCCAGAGAGGGGGGAGTGCTTTTTTTGTTATTTGACCCTTATCAGCTCATGTGAACCAGGTCACACTGGCATAATGTGAAGCAAGATATTTACTGCTTGACTTAATTAACAAGGTCAGCAGGCATGCGGAAGTGGTGTGAGTGTGTGTCTATGCGAAAGGTTTCCCTTCCAGTAAATCATAATGATATAATAATAATGATTCCTTTTTTCTGTCTCAGTTGCTCCTGAGAAGCCAGAACTCACAAAGCCGTCAAGTCAGGCTATTTCTGTGGGGGAGACTACCAGCTCTGAGGTGTGTATGTAGTTTCTATAGTTATGTGTGCATCCTGTGTGTGAGTTTCTGATTTAATATAAACACAAACGCACATATTCCTTTGTCTCACCTGCATTTGTCCATCAGATTGGTACCTGTATATCGATGAACGGACATCCTCAACCAAGAATTATCTGGTTCAAAGATGACCAGCCCCTAGCTGAGGTCAAGGACAGGACAGAGAGTATGTGTCATCATTTCATCAACAAATACTTAGTCTGAGGCCCTGTTCAGACCTGGCATTTGAATGCATCTCCACATGCATCTTGAGTGGCCACTTGTGATCCGATCTCACTTCCCTGTAATACACACATAATACAGCAGACATAATATTTGAGAAATGGCAGTCGTAATATCATACATATTCATGAATGTGGGTACATTTTATTAACATTTTAACATAAAAATAAAAGGTTATTGTACTGGCGGTCCCCTGGACGGGTGTCAGCTCCGTGCAAAGCAGCAGAACAAAAACACAGACACATCTCCGACAATGATAATAATGCACTTTGCATGCCTAGTCTGATAGTCTGTAGTTTATGTATCCTATAGATCAGATATATTTACAGGTGTACCAACAGAATACAGTAGAGGACAGAGGCTGTTTTCATGCTGCGAGGCTCGCGCCCACGGGTCTATTCAGCTGATGATCCCAGTTGAGTAGGTGGTTCTTAATGTGGCCCAGGACACCTCTGAATGTGGTCTCAGAGATCCGATCTCAACGCGTCTTCAACACGTCTTGAGTGCATTCACACCTGTACTTAGAGCTGTCCACTTGTGCTCCAGTCACTGAGGATGCATGTTTATACCAGGTCTGAAGAGGGCTTTATATCACATGCTGTGCAAACCAGGAGATAATCTGTAATCCTTCCCTACTATCTGTCAGAGACCAATATGAAATCCTCGGTGGTGAAGGAGGCCTCCGGTCTCTACACCATCAAGAGCACCCTGTTCATGCAGCCCAAAAAGGCCGATAAGGACTCTGTGTTCCAGTGCACCGTGGAGTACAGCATGCCAGGAGACCAGATCAAACAGAAGAAGTCCGACACCATCACCATCAACCTCAACTGTGAGTGGAGGGTCGAGAGTTTTTATGAGTGAGCTTTAGGTGGATTTTGTCACTTTTGGTCAGAGCCAGGCTGGCTATTTCCCCCTTTTCCAGTCTAAGCTGCCCAGCTGCTGGCTGTAGCCTTATATATGCTGGATAGACATGAGTGGTAACGATTTTCTCTCCGCAATAAACTGAAAAGGCACACACAAGTGCAGAATTAAGTAAAGGCACATAAAGAACAATTTGCCTCCTTGTTTGTGCAGTTTCAGCTTTGCAGTAAGCTCGTCTTTTCAACAGTAAATCATAGAATTAAAAGAGTTAGAGCTTTAATGGAGTCCATTCAGGAGGCTCATATCCAATTCAGTTCTTCACAGTTCATCCGTTACTTCAATGTTATCCCTACTACTCTCCCTAATTTGATCTTATCACACACACTAACCTAGAAATAACATGGAACAGGTTTAACAGGCTACAAAATGGGCTTAACTGAGTAAGTGCATTAGTAGTGTTTTGTACTTCTAAAAATCCCTAAAATTATCCATTCTACTGAGTATGGTCGTTTTAGCAGCCTTAACTGCTTACAATGTTTCACAGTTTACCATGTCCACCAACTTAGTTCTGTTTGTATGCTAATATTTGCTGCAGGAATGAGTCTGAAAATGCAGAAATGTGTTTGCATTTTAGGACTTCTGGTTCCTTCGTCTCAAAGTCAATGGTGTTTTAGTTAGATGCCTGAAATAAGGTCTCTGGTTAGCACAAGCTCAAGAGATTTTATATATACTATGTATATTATGAATTTTGAAGTGTGTCTTTATAGCAAGCGATTAAATGATGCTACTAAATGCATCAGCATCTGTATGTATATATACGCACACATACACACACACATTAGTGGTGATGTCGTGAACTCATGCGACTGTGCTGTATTTTGTTTATAGCCTAACGTCAGTTTTTTTACTTCTGCCGATTGCATTTTTGCTTCAAAAATCATAAAAGTGGTTTGCATTTGCGAAGATTATGTTGTTGAACAGAGATTATTTTCTGCATTAATCCAAAATCCAAAGGAAATATGTCATATTTCCTTTACAGAAATATGTCATCCCTGCAATAATTACAAACTGCAACTGAGCCTGATAGGAATGCCGCTAGTTTTGCAGGTATTTAGTCATAAACCAAAGTACTGGACACATTGAAATTTGAAATAAAAAGTCAGTGATCCTGAGGGGAGCATGAACATCTATATAGAATTTCATGGCAACACCTCCAATAGTTATAAAGCCATTTCACTAAAAGACAGAAACATGCTGGTGGCGAGTTAGGTGATCATGAAAGTTATCAGGATTTATCCTCTGGGGACCATACATGTTTGTATACAATTTCATGCCAATCCATCCTACAGTTGCTGAGATATTGTAGTCTGGACCAAAGTGGTGGACCGATACACTGAAAAACAGCCTAAAAAGGCTGAAGAAAGTGGATCTATTTATTTATGCATTCTATGTAAGCCTCTCCCTGTCTCCCATCCTCATGTTATTTTTCATTTTTAAGAGAAGCATGCCGCTGAAATTCAACATTGTCAACAAATAGCTATTAGTGTTATCTTGATTGTTTGCATAGCTTTCCTCCTGCTTAACACTGTCGTGGAAATTTAATATTTAACTGAAGAAGAAAGATGAGGTACTGGGAGAGAGGAGGTACGGGGAAAGTAAAACATCCCCTCTGGAATGCCTTTTGCATCTGTGATTGATGATGTACTGTATAACCGTGAATTTTCACCTGTTCCATGTCTGTTATTGTCTATCTAGATCCATCTGAGATAGCAACCTTTGCCCTAGTCAACACTGATCCAGTCAAAGAAGGCGACACTGTTACCATGAAGTGTGAGACTGACGGAAACCCTCAGCCTGAGTTTGACTTCACTAAGGATGTATGAGAGTATTTTTTGTGTTGTTTTCTGCTTTCCTTCATGTATCCAAAGTTTTTATAAAAACTAGAGCTGTCAAAGGTAACACGATAACAACAAATACGTTTTAACCCTGCTTATTTTGTTAATGCGTCAACGCAACTTGTGCTTTCTAGGTTGTAGCGGGCTCAGTTTTTAAAGCTAGAGTGAAGATTCATTGGTACCGTGTCATGTTGTGGAGGAGGCTAAATAACGCTCCAAAATTGCACTAAAGTTTGGTGAGGAAAAACTGTCAGGGCCATTTTCAGGGCTCCCTTGACCTCTGACCTCCAGATAGAGGAATGTAAATGGGTTCTATTGGTATCCACCAGTCTCCTCTTTACAGACATGCCCACTTTATGATAATCACATGCAGTTTGGATCAAGTCATAGTCAAGTCAGCACTCTGACACACTGACAGCTGTTGTTGCCTGTTGGGCTGCAGTTTACCATGTTATGATTTGGACAATTTGGACAATATTTAGCATTGTTTTGTGTTGTTAATTGAATTCTGATAGTAAATATACATACACTTGATAAGATCTCACTCAGTCTTAACTCACACCTCTCTCTGTCTCTCCACCTTCAGGGTAAAGCCATCACCGGTCAGGGTGGTCTGCTGCTGCTGAAATCTGTCAAGCGCACAGACAGTGGTGAATACACATGCACAGCCACAGATTTCGATAACCTGGACGCTGACCTGAGAGGCACAGTCAACCTCGCTGTCAACTGTGAGTGAGCCACAGACGCACACAGCTACAGAATTAAGTAAACATACGAGGAACAATTTACCTCCTTTTTTTGCAGTAAGCTCCTCTTTTTTATCAGTGAATCATAGAATTAAAGGGGCTAGAATGGAAAGAGCTTTAGTGGAATCCTTTCAGGAGGCCGATATCAGTTCAATTTTTCACAGTTCATCTGTTACTTTAATGTTATCCCAAGTACACTCCCTAATTTGATCATATCACACACATTAAGAGGAGATAACCTAGAAATAGCATGGAACAGGCTTAACTTTGGCTTTGAAATTGGCTTAACTTCAGACTAAGTGTATTAGCTTTGTACTTACAAAAAAATTATAGATTCTGCTGAGGACGGCCGTTTTAACAGCCTTATTACATGGTTGTTTAAGCGATTTGATTTCAAGTGGGACTTTAACTCCTTACAATGTATAGAAGGCCTCAGGCTTCATGTGCCTTCCTCCCTCTCTTTCCATTTTCTCTCCGCCAGACATCGACCCAGTGAGCGTGACCCCCTCCCAGCCTCAGGTCGTCATGCTTGGAGACAAGGTGGAGTGGCAGTGTAAGACCAAGGCCTCTGCTACGCACACTGTTCAATGGATAAAGGTGCGCTCCACTTCTTCCTCGACCCACCTTTCTCCTTTCACTCCCATGGAAAAGTGGTGTATTTCTAGGAATACAGAGGTTTCCTGATGTCCTCATCTGCCCACAGGATTCTTTCTGAGCACGTCTAGATAACAGCTTTTAAAATACAAACCTATTCCATTATTACATATTAAAGACAACCTATTGTGCTCTTCTGCCTTTTTTCCTTTCCTTTAGCGTGTTAGATAGCTTTTTTGTGCATGTAAAAGATCTGCGAAGTTACAAAGTCCACACCAAAGGGAGTTACCTTCCCCCCAGAAACACTGATCCTGAACTGCCTGAAACGCCTCGCTTGAAGCCCCGCCTTTTGTTCTGTAACGTGGTGATGTCATCAAGTAACACATTTGTATAAGACCTTTGTATAAGACCTGCCTAGTGGCTAGTTTGGCACGCCCTCAAACAAAGCTAGTTAGAGCGGAGCTGCAGCAGAGTCTGAAGAGTTTGGTTCAGTTGACCAACCAGAGCAGAGTGAGCCAGCTGTCCAATCAGAGCAGACTGTTTCAGGTGCTGCAGCACAGCCGGTAACAGAAAACTGAACCGTTTTTTTTTTTTAATATTAAAGCATGTTACAGCAGAAACTCAAAACACAAAGATGAACCTGAAAATAAGCATGATAGGTCCTCTTTAACAGCGCTGGCTGGATGTTGAAGATGTCCTTTCTGGGGCTCCATACTTGTATATGTTGTGATGCTGGTTTCAGCAACAGCCTTTATTCACTAGATATGACAACATTTCATAATGTGACACATACATGACCTTAGTGGTGAGTAGACTAAACAAAACCCGTGCTCAAAGTAAGGTCAAATTATTGTTAATTTATAATTATTCTGACAAAAGCTAAAGATTAAATAAATTAAATTAAGATAAATCAAGTAAAAGTACTAAATATAACTACTCGAGTAAGAGTAAACAAGTATGTGAGTAGCGAGTTACTTCATTAGATGCAATGTGTTACATCAATGTATAACATCAAACTGGTTTCTCTGTTTCCTGTTTTCTCCGGTTCAATGTAGAACTGAAGTTCTAGATGTCTACTGGTTTGGGCTGACTAAATAGGCAGCTCATAATATGACTTGTCATTTGAAAGGCAAACACAGCCTGGATGGTAGTCCAGGGATTTGCATGATTGGCTAGTCGCTTAATAGCTGTCGTGTGTGTGAGCTCAGCTGAACATAAAAATGATCTACAGCGAAATGTATCAGTAAAAAAAACAAGCAGTCTGTAGCGCAATGTAACAGAGTAGAAGTACATATATTTTATTGTAAATGTACTTGAGTAAGAGTAAAAAGTACTCTGCAAAACAACTACTCTTTTTTTTTTTTTAATCACGTATAACAGAGTAAATGTAATGCGTCACTACCCACCACTGTAACGTACTGAGGGTGCAGCTGGTACACAACACTGGAGCGTCTGGATCAGACACAGTGCTCCCTGTAAAGACAGTTGTGGCCTCGCTAAACAAGCTGCATAGTGTTGAGTCCAGTCGCAGCAACTGGAGAGCAGACGCTGGTGTTTGTTCCATTTGGTGTGAACACCAATACATATTGTACACGATTAAATATAGTATTGTATCATATACTAATCTATATTGACTAATAGTCGACTAACGCTCACATGAATCTGTCGACTGGTCGATGAGTTGATTTAATCAACAGATCTGTTTCTCCACAAAGAATCACACAAAAGCACCACTTTAAATTGTGTTAACCAGAGATGTGTTCATAAGTTTCTTAGAAAAAAAAACATAAAAAAAGGATTTATATAATGAAGAAATCTTACTAAATTTAGACCAAAACAAGCGAGAAATCGACTAAGAGGGGGCAGCCCTAGTGATGGCATCTTATATAGCTCATAATGAATCCTAAAATTGCGTGGTTAGCCTAAAATATAATCCTCCTGTGTAGGAAACATGCATGCTCAGTCCATGTTATATATGATTTCTGTTTTACCGTAGTAGCCAGATAACTTTACTGAGTTAAAATATAAACATGCTAGAAAGGCAACAGCTGATAGATAATAAAACAAGGCTGGCAGGATAAAGGTAATAGTTAATCGCAACAAAAAGCACTTCCTCTGGTGTCTGTATTCTATGGCAAACAAAGTACATGCTCAAACTGTATTTCCTGCAGTAAACATACCAAAGAGGAGAGGATTTGTCAGAATCAGTGTTGTGGTGTTTTTGGTGTTTTGGTATTCATGTCTTCTCCTCCACTTGTTATGTGCAGAATGTTCCTCCTGTTTCAAACCTGTTGTTGTAGCCTGTGTATCTATTGTTGTGTCTCCTGGGTGTGATAGAAACTGCTGGTTTTCTTGGTAGAGAACGTGTTTGTTCTCCGTAAGAAGGATTCCTACGAGGAGACGTTGAGAGGAATTGCTAGAGACAGGTTCATCATGGAGGACGGACTTTGATCTGTTTGTGTGAAGGTTCTCCTTCTGCTTTCCCAGCATAGCTGCACGCCGTCAAACTAGACATTCGCAGTGCTGCTCGACTCTCGTATTTCACGCACAGAGAATAAAAAGAGCGAATTTAAGTCTGATGCTGTGTGCGTGTTCCTCCAGGGCTCTGAGGTGCTCTCACAGGACGGCATGCTGTCGATACAAGACGTCTCCTACCACAACGCTGGAGAGTACATGTGTGTTGGAGCTGTGCCATCTGTCCCAGGACTGACGGTCCAGGCTAGCGTCAACCTCACTGTCAAAGGTAACACACACATGCACAGACCTACGTCAGGAAAACTAACAAAACTGTGGACAAGACTTAAGATTTCAATATACAGCTGTGTGTTTCCACTTCCCCTGGCAGTAACTTGTAGAAGTATGAGGCCTCCTGCTTAGGAGTTGCAAAATAACTGTTGCTTTATACCCGATTGTAAATAGACTAATCATTCATTTCCTAAATTATCCAACCTGTGCCACAACTACACACTGGCGTACACACACACACACACACACACACACACACACACACACACACACACACACACACACACACAGGATAATAACAATGTGCTGGGTTTTGTTTCAGTCAGAGGAAGGAAGTCGTATTGTTCATAGATGCAGAGAGAAGGTGTGGCTTCCTACTGCAGTAGTGAAACCATTAGTCCACTGTAAACCACCATACAGGAGTTTAGTGACATCAGCTAATATTCTGCCTTAACATCAGAGTAAACATTTCATTCATTTCAACTTCCCAGCATGCAAGGCACAGTGTGTCACATTTGGGAGGTCAATCAGCAGTCACATGACGCCATTGGGCCTGAAAAGACTTTTTCTCACAACTTACGTTGAGAAAGAGACGTCTGTAACTCAGCGGATAATTTTTTTTAGGTGAATCAACTCCCCAGTTCAGACATTCTAATAGTCCTTATTTAAATCATTACGTCCTTAAAGTTGTAAAATGCACTAATAGTCAGATCCAGAGTTATTTCCTTTATATCTACGGAGACCCAGACTGTGACAGCAGCACAAGCTTGGAACCCATGACCGGGTCATGTGACCGAGTGGACGCTACTGCAGATGTTGGACATGTGCACTTGGGCCCAGTAAGACCGAGAAGATCCGGGTACTTTTCCAGACCCAAAAGTCTATGCATTGACTTCATGCTCCACTGAGCAGATTTCATAGGAAGGAACAGGGCCCTCTGTGTCCAGTTCTCTTTATACATCCATGATCTATATAGAGAGCAGGTCCTCTTGAACGAGTCCACCATGTTGCTCCGCCATGTTTCTACAGTAGCCCAGAATGGACAAACCAAACAGTGGCTCTAGAGAGAGTATTTTGTGTTTTAAGTTACCTGAAGGCCGCTGTAGTTTTCCGATGTGCTTGTGAAAATACATATGAGCCGCTGAGTATGAAGCCGTGATATCAGCAGCTGCCGTCTGACTTCCGTCGCTCTTAAAGTAGTGTTACTATGGTAAGAATGACCTCTGAGCAAGGCGTTACCACAGTTTGTGACTCTGTAGCTCATGTTACTGCAGTCTTGAAAAGGGAGGACTGAGTGGATGGGTACTCATTTGGTTGCAATCTGCAACCACACCATTAGATGCTGCTAAATCCTACACACTGTCCCTTTAAACTCTCCAGAGGCACTTTTTGTAGTTTAAAGAGTTGTTTCCTTTCATAGTAAAGGTTAGTGTTGAATTCATTCCCAGCCTGTTTTATGTTTTTATAACACAAGACGACTTTGATGACTAATTATTCAACTTAAGTTCAGTTAACTCACATTTTTAATACAGCAGGGGAACTTATGTTATTATTATTTTAACCAGCGCTAAATGATTTACAGTGTGTGTACATGTGTTTGCTGTGTTGTTTATACCAAAAGTTACTCCACCTCACTGGCTTCCTCACAATCTTTCCAGGAAAGCCAATGATCGAGGATCCCGCTATTGGAGAGGTGGGGAAGGAAGGAGACATGGTGACTCTGAAGTGTTCGGCCTACGGTTCTCCTTCCCCTCAGTTCATCTGGAAGCCTGCAGGAAAAGAGGTACGAATGTAAAAACACCGTCAAGACAAGCAGAGATAAAAATACAACACAGCATTACCTGCTGTAGTGTGCAATTTACACAAATCACTCCGTAAGCAGATGTAATTGCTAGTTTCCTGGAGGGGAAAAGTAAAACAATAAAAGCAGAGTTAAAGATGTATTTTACACAAACACAAGTATCACTATAAGCATTTTCATTTGGGTCAATGTGTGAAGTTTGAAGCATGACTTTTCATAACATCTGAAGATCTTGTTAGGCTGGTTGTTAAACTTCAAAAGAAATAGAAAAAGGAGGGAAAGAAACAGCTCGCGGGACTATGGAAAGTAATATCTTATTCTAATATTGATGTGATACACTTGAAAAGAAAATCCCATATGAAGCAGCTTTAAAGAAACTTACAACCTCATGAGTGAAATATTACATCAAATAAAGTGATAAAATGAGGTCATGATCCTTCTGAAAGATTTGATCATTTTAGAAGCAAATGATGATATATGTAAGATCAAAGAGGAGAGATATTTAAGCTGCACAACTGACGGAGAGATCTTAATGAATAAATGAGAATCCTGGTTCATCGCTGTGTGTGCACGATGGGAACCAAACTTTAATAAGTGCAGCAAATAACAGGAAAATATGGCACAAAATGTAAAATATGGGACATAAGTGATTAGGGAATATCACGTCTTCTCTTTGTTGTCTTTCCTCCATCTCTCTTCCCTCCGTCCGTCGCCCCCGCCAGTCAGTATCAGTGGACGGTGACAAGGTGGTGAGCACCGTGACCCTGCCAGCCACCGCCGAGGTCATGAAGGACGGGGTGACCTGCGAGGTCTCCAACGAGCACGGAACAGATAGCAAGACCATCCTGGTATCTCTCAAAAGAGGTCAGTGTCAGGAGATGATGGCAGCGATGATGCAGCGTTATCTCCCTCCTTCCTTCCCCCTCATGTTCTCTTCACTGCAGGCTTTTGATGTTCAGTTGTGATACAGAAATGTGTTGTCTGTAGTGACACAAAAAACTCTGGTAACACTTTCCATGACGCACGTCTATAATGCATTAAAAACATGCTTATCGTGTGTTATAATGTTCTTATAGCACTGTATAATCATAGTTGTAGTACATAATGCCTTATAACAATAATCATGACACATTATAAAATGCTAAAATAAATAAAGCATAATGGTCAAGTATTATAATCCTTCATAACTGTCACTCCCTAACAGTTTTTTGCAAGGATCATAGTGTATTATAATTCCCATTGTTGTAATATATTATAGCTTTTTATAGCTATTTTAATGTGATTACTCAAAGTTGTCATTGTTTTGCTGCTAGTACAGGCTGGTTGTGTCTACAAGGTAACCCACAAATTGCAAAAACATGCAACAGCTTTCAAAATTTCTTGTGAGACTCGCTGTCCGACGACTTATCCTAACCTTCCGACTAAAGCCTGGACCAGACCAGCTGCGTGAGGACCGCATGGCGGCTGCATTACCTGTTGTTTTTTATTTCGGCAACCATGTTAACAGTTTACAGCAGCCAGCATGAGACGTGCGGCTCACGGGATTCAAGGTCTCGCCTATTTTTGACGCGAGCCGTGTTCGGTTCACAGCAGCAACAGACAGTGGAAGTGATTGACTGTATATTGATATCATACCAGCAACATTAAGTGTTGAAGTATTTTGAAATCAACGCTTCCTGCTTTCATTTCAAAATAATAAAAGCTTTTTTTCTATGGACAGAACCCCTGCATTTGTTAACACAAGGCTTTTATTCTGAAATATGCGCAGGACAATGTTGTAGAACATGCAGTGACTTGCAGGGCTCCATGAATGAATATAGTAGGGGATTTTGCATGTGGATTATTAATATTATTTACAAATTAACACGTTTGACCTTTTTCTGTCCAAAATATATATAAATGACATTTATAATGAAATGAAATGACCATTATAAAAGTCAAACTCTACAAAGTCAAACAAAAGAAAGAGCATCAGCAGCAGAAACACAGCTGACATGCAGCTGATGTGAACATGGGAAGCGTGAATCACACAGCAGTGAGGTAATGCAGCCGCCACGTGCTGTTCACACGGCTGGTCGGGCCCAGGCTTTCGGGTTAAATCAGCAGCAGCTGGACTTGGTTTAGATTCTTGAAGACGTTTCACTTCTCATCTCTTTCTGAGCATGTTTATCTGCTGTTGGCAATCCTCCCGTTTCCCTTTTTGAGTGCCGAATGCACTCCGAATGCTACGGTGACCTGCTGCTGTGGAGAGTTATTTCATCTCATGCAGGCGCTGAGCGTACGCTCTAACAGGCCTTTGGCTGTAGTCTTTGCGGTGTGTTCGAGTGCAACTTTTTGGCCGCGACATGAGGCGACTCAATGGCGACTCTTTGTCGCCGCTAGTTGATGTCTGCTTGGTGTGTCCCCAGCTTTAAGTACAGTATATAATTTGCCTCCTAAAACTGTTATTTTGAGCTATGCTATGGTGTGCAAAAATACAGTGACTTCCTGTTTCCGTCGTTGCTTTTCACCGGATGGTGTTCCTGGTGTTTCCTAGCAACCAATAAGTTGTAGCACTAAGAACTTAGTACATAGCCTTGGTAACGGATTTACGAAAAGCTGGTGAAACCAAAATGCTCTTTTACCTGCAAACTAAACCTTTCCTTCTTTTTTCTCCTCTTCTTTTGCAGCAATTGACAACTCGGCCGACAGAGGTAGAGCCTTCTCCCTTCTCCTCCTCCTCTCCTCCCTCCTTCTCTCAGGACTCTTTGTTGTACAGACCCTGTAATTTAGAAATCCCCCCTCCACCCATCTCCTCTTGCCCTGGCCCCTGCATCCACACACACACACACACACACACACACACACACACACACACATCCCTCCGCTGTACTGTAATCTTGTATATTTGCCCTCTTGCTACCGAACACTGTGCATATTGTATATTGTTATTCTTCTTCTCTTGTCACCTTTGTATGATGTCTGTCCTATATTTTGTGGATGCCACTACGACTTTTTGTGGCCCCTCGGGGACAATAAAGGAATCTATTCTATTCCTTCCTTTCCTCTCTTTGTTTCCTCTCTGTGTCTCCTTTTTGGTCACCTCTTCTTTTCCGACTGCCTTCTTATTTCTCGCTTATCCTTTTTCGCCGTTTTCCACTCGCCGGGGTGCTGTGTGTGCGTAGGATTTAGTAACCTTAGCTTTTGTGTGCATATGCTCTTCGTGGTGTGTGTTGTGGTTGTTGCTTTGCTTTGCTATGGGACTGAGAAACTTTCTTTCTCTCAAAGTGCTGCTCTCTGGAAACCCTGTGCTTAAGTCAGGTCTGTATCGCTAATCCTACTGACGTGTGTCTGGCGTTCGTCTACAACTGTAAGTCACTGCGTGTGTATTTATGTATGTGTGCACACACAGTATTATGTATTTGTGTTTACAAGAGCTAATGTGTTTGTGTATCCGTACTTGTATTACAGTAGTTGAGAGGACAGACTTTAAATTAGGACTTATTTGGGGGGTGAAATGATGAATTTCTCCATCACAACTTGAAGTTTGAAAGTTATTTCCCTTTTTTATTAATCAGCTTATTTTCTCATTTAATTGTTGATTCATTTAGTCCTGTAAATGAGACAAAACAGTGAAAATGCCTGTTACAATCTTCGTAAGCATAAGTGGACGTCAGCAGATGTCTTCTTTTGTCCCAAATCGCCCCAACGATCAATTTACTATTACATAGGTGTTCAGACATAGGAAAATAATGGACCTGTCCTGCACTTTGCCTTTTATTTTCTATTTCAGGACACCACAGAACAGAACAGCACAGTTTATACCACAGCCACTTATCACAGTCAAAAAAGGAGAGAGGTTATGTTTAAATTTGCATCCAGAGGTCAGTTTAGCCACAGAGGAAAGCAGCAGCTGTCACTGTTATTTTGCATGGTTAACTGTTCACCAGAACTGTGCCTGAGGGACAGTTTTACAGAAATAGTTTGACATTTCCTGAAGTGTTGTCATCGCCGTGAAGTTGCCGAGGCAACAAGTGGAGACTCCAGGAAGTCGCCGCTCCATATCAAGAAAAAGTCCATTAAATTACCATCTATAAAACCAACAAATGAGATATAACATGTTAAATAGTAAGCTTTAGAGGCGCTGGTAGGAGGATTTTTTTTTAACCTTTTGACAGAGCCAGGCTAGCCGTTTCCCACTGTTTCCAGTCTTTATGCTAAGCTAAGCTAACCATCTCCTGGCTCCAGCAAGAAAGCAAACAACCATATCTCCCAAAATGTTGACCTATTCCTTTAAGGCATGCGAGCCAGCCAATCAAAAAAACAAATGTATTATAATGTTGTGGTTTATGTAGATAAAAGCTGATAGCATAATTATAGTGTCGTGTCCTCACAAGTGTAGTAATACAAGTGTAGGTGGATGGGTGAGTATGCTCAGTGTTGTTGTCTGGCTCTGGTCAGCTGTCCAGTTGTTATCTGTGAGTATACAGGCCCCGTTATTTTGGGTCCCATCACTTTTCAGTCATTGCATTCAAAAGTTAGACTAAACCCACTCCCACTCCCTCTCTCCACCCGTCCATCCATCCGTTGTCTTCATCTGGACACCCATCCTCTCCCTCTCTCCATCCTCCCCTCCCCTCCGCATCCCGTCACCTCTTCTCCAAATGAAATTACTTTCCTCCCCGTGTCCCCCTCTCTTCTACCGCACGAATCAAACACCACCACCCCCCTATACCCTTTCATGATTCCCCTCTCCCTTCCACTGCCCCTTCAAAATCAAAAACTCCCCCATCCTCCTCCCACCGCCTCCACTGTGATCAATCCTACACTTCCCCACCCCACGCCTTCCTCCCACCTCTGTCCTCCCCCACCATCCGTCCCTTCGTCCCTCCCACCCCCCTCCGTGTGTCCCTCCATTGCGGCGCTGTAGCCGACAAGCAGCAGGGAGGCTCCAGCGGGGTGGTGATAGCCGTGGTGGTGTGTGTCCTGCTGCTCCTGCTGATGGTGGCTCTCATCTACTTCCTGAACAAGAAGAGCAAGCTGCCCTGCAGCAAGAAGGACAAGAAGGAAGTGTGAGTAGACAAGAGGGAAGAGAGAGACGGAGTAGGGAGACAGGAGGGATTAATGTTAGCAGTGATTACCGAATGTGACTCAGTAACCACTAAAGGTCAACGACACCATGATGCTCGTTATAAGGATGTTCTGTGTGAAAAAGGTTTGAAACAAACTCCTCTGACGTAGATTTAATAGAAGCTCTACAAAGAAAAGATAATAATAAAAGAAGCACGTTCCAGCTTGTATACACTTTTTTACAAAACAAAATAAAGAAAAGGAGACAAATGTTACATATAAAATAAAAGCATGAATGAATCTATAAATACATGGATGAATAAATCCAATGTAAATAAAAGTTAGAGGTGTGTGCTTTCTGAGAAATTAAGAGACTCTTTGATGAGGAAAAAAAAAATGCCAATATTTCTACCAGTAAAACAATGTATAACAGAGCTGCTACCAGTCTTTATATTTCCATCTGTCAAAGAGGCCGTATTTTGATGGAACAAAGACATTTCATATCTTCATGTGACTCAGGACCATGATTACATGGTACGGAGCTCTAACAGAACATACAATAATAAAACAATGGCACTCAACGTGGCTAATGTACAACAAATGTTACGTAAACAAAGGAAGGATATTCTTCAAAAAGGCACCTAAATTAAACATAACTTTTGGCTGATCGAATTATAATAGGAAAATCAATTTAAACACTGATGGGCAGTTTAAAGTAAAGTTGTAAATTTCTCCACTGTGGGACTAATAAAGGGATATCTTATCTTATCTTTAAAGGTTCTCTGTACGATATCCAGCAGCAAACAACTGTTTGCTCTGTAAAGATATAGTGATGTGATGTCTACCTGAGCAGACAATGAAGTCACTCTCCCTCTGTGCGTGGTGTAATCATGTAGCTGGGCTGGTCGTGTGTCATTCAGTGCACGTTTGTGCATGTGAGCGTGCCCTACTGGCTAGCTCACGGCCGCCACTCTGCACTTCTCTCATACGGCGGTTACAGCTTTTAGCGTCCTGTTGACCGACGGCGCCACTGCAGAGGCGTAGCAACCTCCGTCAGGTTAACACTGTTATCTCTGTCAGCGCTGCTGTCGTAGTTTTCACTGTTAGCACTGTTAGCTATGAGCCGCTGTTACCATGTTGAGAGCTGTGCGGAGGCAACAGAAATGCTCCCAGTCTCACATTTAGCACCTTTAAGCGATACTTTGGCAAACACCTTTCTCTGTAATTCATTATTAAATTAATTCATTATGATTAATTCCATCTAGCCATTTAAGTATTCCGGTGTAGTTCAATCTAAAGTTATACATTTTAATAATAATAATTTTTATTTGTATTGCACTTTTTTAAACAGAGTTACAAAGTGTTTGCACAGATGAAATACAATACAGACAAAATGAAAACAATAAAAGAACAAAACATTGTGACAAAATAATGATAATACTTGTAACCAGTGGTCTCACACAATATGTCACAGAGACCACACACTAGCCAAAAGAGGACAATATAGGGTGTAGAAAAGGTGCACTCAGCTGTTGCCTCATGGGGTTAAAAATGCCTTTTTATAAAACTGTTTTTTTTAAATATATGTAAAATTTAGTACACAGGCTGTACTGCTCAGAGTCAACATTTAGGTGAATGTGATCCATTTATGATAAGCAACTCAAAATCTGATTTTGTCTGTTTCCTTTTTCTATCTTTTGTACCTGATTTGAGTGTTTTCATATTAGTATGCAGATTACAGTCTGAAAATATAGAAATAATAAAAGATTGACATTGAAGGTTATCTTTTTGTGATATCGATTAGCCTGAAGAGCAGTTTTATCTTATCTTAAATTTGTAAATTGTAAAAAGTTCAATCATTGCAGACACATTGGGAGAACTGTAAACAAAATGTTAGAAGTAAATGGTCTTTAAAGCAGTCCAGTATACTTTATGTCAAAAAAATGGTGTAGAAAACGGAAGTCACACACAGTCTACAACACAGTCTACATGGCAAATACTGGAGGCAAGGTAAATAAACTTTTCTCTCACCTTTCTTTCTCCGTTTCTCTCCACAGGGCCACTGGAGAGGTGAACAACGACATTGTGGTGGAGATGAAGACAGACAAGGCCAACGAAGAGGCCGGTCTCCTCAACAAGAGACCGTCCACAGAACAGGTCAGGCCAGTGGACACAGGCGTCAAGGGGTTAAGGGTGGTGGACCTGCAGGGTTACGGCCAACAGTGAACTTCTGCATTCATGAATGTGACTCATGATGATGCAGACTGATGGTATGCAGGGACAAGTCGAGGACTCTTCAGCTAGTAAGGATAAAAACAAAGCCATTCCTGACCTGAATGGGCTTCTCACATTAAAATAGCTTTCATTTAGTCACTTTTTTTTCTCATTTAGTCACTGTTTGTGGTGAGGCCTGTGAGACGTAGACCTGAAGACAATGAAGACAAAAAGAAACATTAAATGAATTAGTTCAACTTGGCTTGGAAATGTAGTTAAACTAAGTACATTCAGATTATTTGGTGGTCTAGAAGCAAGTAATAGCAGCTGTATAAAAGTCAGATATATCTGTATATATTGCAGTGATCATATAGACATAAACATGCCTACAAAGATCCCTCATAGCAAATGTGATCTGTTTGACATAAACATGAGCTTTACAGTCAGCAGAAATATCTTCAGACACATCAGTCACACTGATTGAGAGTCTAGAGTCAGTTTTAGTTCAAAGAGTGCAGGTTTGAGAAAGCTGTCCCTGCAGCTGAAATGATGGAGTGTGACAGCTGTACAGCGTCGTCTGAAAATGTCATCATGAATGCAAAACATTTCATCATGAAATTTATGGTAGTGGCACATTTGACGGGAACGTAAAAGCCGGTTTTAGTGAGTCTTGTTTTATGTGATTTTTGAACCCGCTGACAGCAAAATGTGTGACATTTCAGAAGTGCAGGGACACTGCAGACACATTTTCTTTTGCGTTTGAAATGGATATAACGAGAAGATGTAAAAGGCGGTCTCTCCGTACGCTATCAAGTGATGTTTCGTTCCTGAGATGTCGTTAAAAAATGATCACCCCGTAAGCTGCTCTTCTAAAAGGCTGCAGCCACTCACAGAGTGGGAGAATGTGTCAGTATACCAAGTCCACAAATGGCTTATAATGCCAGCTGCAGAGCACATGGCAGTGATATAGTGTTCTGAAATATAATACTCTGTTATTAAATGTCCTATAATTTATACACCTCCCCTTGTTCACTCTAACAGAGGCATGAAATACCCCAAAAATACCTTCAGAAGTTTTATATATTAGATATGAAATACAATTGAAAAGACTGTATGATAAAAAAATTTATCAAGATGTTTTGAAGCATTGGGTCAGTTAACTAATTTAGATTTAACATATCAGCCAAGACTGTGAATACTCATTGTCCTGCATGTGTTAAAAGAGGAAAATACGTTGTATTCAGACAGCAACCAAGATACCCTGACCACTTCATATGCAGCATGTGAAAGTTATTTATGATTTTAATATAATAGAGTGGTGCAGGAATGAGCCCTAAAACCTGGAATGAGTTAGCATTTTAGCACTTTGGGTTCTCATCTGGAAGTCAGTAGGTTTTTTTGAGTTAGATGCCTGAAATAAGGTCTGTGGTTAACACAAGCAAGAGGCTAAAGGAGACTACAAAACGTCGTCATCCCGAGCACTAGTCCGCCTTTAGCTTAGTGGTGGTGACATGAAGTCATGCAACCATGGAGTATTTCATTTATAGCCTAATGTTACTTTTTACAACTGCTATTTTCATTTTACTTCAAAAATCATAAAAGTGCTCATTTGTGGAGATTATTTTAAGGAGCAAAGTAGTAGTAGTAAGTATCATCAATGATAATCCAAAGTAATATATAAATATTACTATAAAAATATTCAATTCATTTTTTTCATTCTGTTCTTTTTAACCCAGTACACACAGGCCTGAAAAACATACATGCACAAACAGGACCTGCATTAATGAAGAGATATCAGAGCGAGGGGGCTGTTCCTGACTAGTACCCCAAGCAGTCGGGGGTTTGGTGCCTTGCCCAAGAAGCAAGCTGGCACCTCTCCAGCTACCAGTTCACACTCAGTGCTTGGTCCGTATGGGGACTTGAACCGGCGACCCTCTGGTGTCTGAGCTACTGCCGCCCTGAATACATCATCCCTGCACACTCTATTGTTTTAATGCTGCTCTAAAAAGCTACCTACACTTCATTAGCACCCAGACTCGCAACCTGTCAGCTATTGGTCTGATGACGATAAGCCTCTGGTGGCAAGGGGCCATATTTCTGGGGTACCCGTACAGCCAGTGGATATCCAGACCAAGACTTCCTTTCCGTGTGTTGCTCATTGTTTACAATCCGATTAGCAACTTGAGATGCAAGACAGGAGTTGGAGTTTAGAGAAGACGTGTACGACTGGACTGTGTCACAAGTAGCCAGTTTACAAGCAAATTTTAAACAAGTAAAAAGCTAAATCATCGTCAGACGGTAGCCGTCGGGCTCCCAGTGTGCATTCATATGCAGAATCTGTTTATAGAAATTAATTAGCACCTGATAAGTTGTGAATGAATATGTAGAGGGAATATATATTCATAAAGGTAAAGCATTTTCTTTTTGTTTGCTTTGGGTCATGTTTGAACAATAAATAGATAATTCATTTATTTAAATCCAAGCAAAAGTACTGGAAAGTCATAAATATAG
The DNA here is from genome assembly GCA_947000775.1 of Pterois miles. Lineage (NCBI taxonomy): Eukaryota > Metazoa > Chordata > Actinopteri > Perciformes > Scorpaenidae > Pterois > Pterois miles. Next base: position 962,144 of record CAMQGK010000327.1, read on the forward strand.
CACATATCCATTTATAAGGATGGCACATTGATTTGTATTTATATTGTTCTTTGTGTGTTTTTCTCTCTGTCTCTTTGACAGTGATGAAACGAGACAATGAAAGTGGCCGACGGAGGGATGAAGGGAAGGAGGAGAACAGTCATGAAGACAACAGGGCTCATTTTTATTCACTACACAAGACTGTGGGGAACAACAAGAGGTGGAACATGGACGTGGGTTTGTTTTGGGGACCTCGGGAGGCACACCGATGGTTATGCTTGTTTCATAACCTGGAGTAGACCTTTGGATGGAGTTTCTTCTTTTTTTAAATCTCTTTAGAGGCTCCACCCATATATGCTACCACAGGTTTAAAATGTGACATCACTGGATGACATTATTACCATGACTACTTTTGATTCTTCCTCACCAATCACACCTTTAGTCGACTCCTCTGCAGAATAGCGCTGAACAGCGAGGCGTGGCCGACACAGTCCAAACACAGTGGCACAATCTTTCTTATCTACCCCAAATGAAACACAAAATGCCATTAAGCCACTGTGATTGTTTCTGGAGAGCGTGTCTGCATGCGAATGTAACGCTGAACGCCTATTCTGCGTCGGAGTTTGCACTTAAATTCTGCTCTCTCTCTGCTGGGTATATTGGGAAAAGTTATCACGCTCTGCCATTTGGATTTTATTCACCTCAGTAACAAGTGATGATTTATGCTCACAACATTTAATCCCTCAGCCCACACATGGCTGTAACATTTCCGCTCAAAGAAGCTCTGTGTTTGCTTTAGTGCTGTTTGTTTAATTGCATTTTTGCCACCTGTGAATGTGTTTGTTTTTTTCCAATATCCCTAATTAGCTTTCCCAATGCATTCTCCTAAATTGCTCTCCTTTTTAAAAAAAATCCAGCTACAAAGCCACCAAACAAGCAAGCTATTAGGTTGTACAAATTTGTTCTTGCCATTGCCTGCATACATGTATATTATGTTAGTGCATCAATTGTTCACTTAGCTCTTCTGTTTTCTCTGTAAATTCAAATACTACTATTACGCTGTCTATGAAGCAGGAGGTGCACTGTCCATGATTTGGAGATTCAGAGTATCTGTGGTGACAAAGCCGCTGGCCCGGGACCATAATTGCTCCCATTTCTGCTCAATTATCGACAGCTTTCACTGTAAAATTGGTGGAATTTGTTGAAATGGTCGACAGTCACAAACTGTGGCCTGCTGTGTTGTCGTTTTTCTCCGTAACAGCAAAATGGGACTGTCGGTGGGCTGCGGCGCTGTAGTCACAGAGTCACCTGTTAGGAGAAATCAGTGGCACAGGTTCACTCCAGTTTGATACAAGCAGGGGAGGGAAGGGAGGGTTGTTACTGGAGCGTGTGATGTACTTTTTATTTTCACCAAATGGAGGAGTTTTTGAGTGTCACAGCAGGAGTGTTTCTATGTTTCGGTACTGGCATTTCGGTTCATCCCCTACACTGTCAGCAGGCCAGAGAGGTTTGATAGCGGGTTGATGTGCCCTTTTCACTTTGTTGTACACTGGAACCAATGGCCTTGATCTTTAAAAGAATGTCACCTCAAACCACTATTGTTTTTATTTTGTAATGTCTGTCTACTGATCTTGCCATATTGACTGTTAGCAAACCTGTGATGGCAGGCGAAGATAGATATCCTTTTTTGGATTTTTTTAATGTTTTATATAGAAATATTGTGGTATAAAAGGGTTTTTTTTGTTCTTTAGAAAGGGGGATTTTTCATTTCGAAACTACTGAGTTTTATTTTTTCCCATGCTTTTCCACTCGCTCTGAGAGAAGAGAGAAATGTGTTTTTTTATTTAGGAGATATTCTCAGTGCTTTACTTCTCTCTCTCTGTACTGTATACTGTATATTTGTGGTACGCTGTTGTGACCTCTGTGGTGTGTTGATGTATCTTTTTTATTTTGTTCCAGCTGTGTAGAATTTATAATGAAACAAAACCCAAGAAAACAAATCACAACATTGCATTCTTTGTGTTTTTATTCCCATCTCTGCAACAAGCAATTTGCGAAAGCTGTTTTTTTTACTTTATCACAAATGGGACTAACTTTGTTTTGAACTTCACTGTGTGTACTTTTTTAGAAACACACAGCTGCATGGGAGCAAGAAAGAGCATCTGGCCAGATGATAACCCTTAACACACCATTGAACGTCATCTCTAAAATGCTGATAACACCAAACCAAAATCAAAAATCAAATAGTTTTTGATGTAACTCATCTGTGTATGTTGTTTTTTTTCTTACACTACCCAGAAGGTGATATCTAAATTGAATCCTAGACTGCACCAAAGTTTAATCTCTTTGATATAACCAGCATTATGTAAATCCCCCCCCCCCCACACACACACACACACACACACATTGATTGATAAAATGATTTGTTGTGACAGAACAGAAAAATTGGGGAAGCTCATGTTTTTGCATCGACTTCATGATGCAGCGTCCCCTCTACTCGCTTTCATGTTTAGAAATTACTTGAAATGAAGCCATCAATCATCAGCAAATTGCAGTGCGGCTTTGTACATCGATCAGTAACAGTTAGTGGGATGGCTCTTATCAATGGCAGTAATCGTAATTGACTGTTTGAAAATTCATATATCAAAAACAAACACTAATGAAGAGGTGTGATGAAAGGATTCACCTAAAAATCTGTTTTATTCTCCCTCCCTCTAACAGTAAGCTCACATAACAGCGTACTCTAACCTTGTACCACTTTGTGACAGTTTTGCCCTACACCATGCTTATACACAGGCTCTCTGGTTACGGGCCTCTCAGTGCTATTGTCCTGACAAACACCCCCTGATCTGCTGGCCCCTCCATTAGGAAATTAAAAGTCTCCCATTAATGTGACCTGGAGAAATCGATCTGTGCTTTGAATACAAAGCAGCAAAGGCAGAAGCAAGCTGTCAGAGCAATAACAGTGTCAGTGTCATCCATTGCTGATGTGATGGACGTGAGGATACATATCAGCATCCAGAGGTTTCAGACTATAAAACCTGCTGCTCCAGATGCTTTTCCACAGAGCAAATAAACCTCTATGCACTGAATTCCTATATATCCTATGGCATGCACCATGTTTCTAGCATCAATATGATGAAAAAAAATGATGATATAAAAAGCTGGATCTCAGCACAAAATATTGTATCAGCACCGTTGACACACAACAATCTACCAGTCAATCTACTAGTGTATTAACACTTTTGAAAGGTTTATAATCCCAGTATCAAAAGCAACATATCACAAACAGTTTAGATTAAGGATACATTATTTAAAAAGAGAGATTATGGCAGTCTCAACAGCAGCCACTGTGGCCAGAAAGGTAAGGATGAGGCACATGAAAAGGCCATGCCTAGAAGGTAACCGTCAAGTTGTGAAAACGTGCGAAAACTCGCGAAACTCACTGCCCCGCGATCTCGCGAGACTTGCACAACTCCCCGTTAGACTACCTGACGACCTGCTACAAATTAGACGGCAGCAAACAAGGTAAGGTGCGTTTACTTATGTGATATAAACGCAAAAATGTACTATAACCAGTGTCGTGCAAGTTACTTGAACAGTTCAGTAAATTAGGTTACCTTACTTGGAAAAGATAATTGCATTAGTCTACTTTACTAATCATTCAACAGCAAAAGAAATCAGTCACATTGGGCTTCTCGTTATTTGCATTACTGTTTTAAGCTGTTGACAGAAAATGGGACATTGTGGTTTGACAAGCAGGTATTTTGGAGGCAGGCTGCTGTATTTACTGACCAGTAGCTGCTAGCTTAGCACTTAGCACATCCTAACAGGGAAGCAACAGAGTAGTTCCGGTGTTTATTTGACAACAGGCTGCTGGTCTTACCAGGCTAAGTAAGGCTGTAGCAGGGTCGACTGAAGTGAGAATGAGTGTCTTTTATCGCTCTATCCTCCTTTCTTTCCATTTGAAAGTGAAATATTCTCGTATTTCCTCTTTTAATACTTGCTTTTAGTGCTCTCTCTTGCTGATGTTGGTAATAGTGATGAGTGGATGTAAGAAATGTAATTATGAGTACAGTATAGGCAGGCTTTAAGTGTGTGATGTGGATCAAGAGTATGTTGAGTAAAGTGTGTTTTTGTGTATCTTGTTTTGTGTGTGTGTGTGTGTGTGTGTGTGTGATCCTGGGTGGATCAGAGCTTTTCATTCTCACTAACAATGAAGGGGATTACTGTCAGTCCTCCCAGTGTCCTTCCCTTCCTTCATCCTCCCTCCCCCTCTACCCACTGTGAGTTTTCCTGCTGGGTTTAGTTACAGTAGCTTTAAACTGATTTAGCCATTTAGTGTCAGCCTATTGAGGGATGACAACCGCTGTCTGTCCCCTCGGCCTGCTCGACCCGGATCTGATGGCTGTACTCAGTGGCGCTTGGCTCGGATTCAGTCCAGTATACACAGACGCGCAGACACAAATACACACTTGTGCAGCGCTTGTTGAAACGGATGCAGGTTGAACAAGCTCTGGTGGCAGTTTCTCTGACGATATGTGCTCCATCACTCTACATAATCAGGACACACAGGCAGTTACCACACACGACCCAGAGAGCAATGAGGCAAGCAGTAATTCAGCCTAGATGTAGAGATTAATAGAGGGACATCTATGTCAAGGGGGGAGGGAAGGAAGAAGGTAATTGATAGACTTAAAAAGGCAGAGGAGAAAAGAGTCTAGATGGGAGTGAATATGGATGTAAAAGCAGGATGGGGAGGAGAGCAAAGTGAAGGAGGTAATGGTGTAGATGAACTATGGGATGGTGTAGTACCTATAGGAGGGGTCACTGTGAGGATGAGAGGAAACGAAAGTGATGATGAAGGCTGAAACAGAGGATGCCTTGTTAAGAGGTCGTAAATCTGCATCGGCTCAGAGCTTTAAACAAATATGGGCCCCGAAGAAATAAAACAGGAGGGAGGAAGAAGAGGAAGCAGGAGGAAGGGGGGGAGTGAAGGTGTAGTGGACAGAGATAAGAATGAAAGAGCGCTTGTGTGATAAATGTGTTTATCTCCCCCAAGTACCAAAGTTTAATATCCTGTGTGGCTTGAATGTGTTTAGTGTTTGGGTGTGATTATGAGAGACAGAACGGGGAGATGCTACCTAACTCTGTGTGTGTGTGTGTGTGTGTGTGTGTGTGTGTGTGTGTGTTACACCTGCCTGTGTGAGCCTGTATTTATTTGCTGTATTTCTGATATCTACCTCGCAGCAGCATGGAAGATTTGTTTCATTGATTGTATCTGCAAGCGTGCTATTAAACCGAGGGGCGGCCGATCCCCCACCGCCCGAGTTTCAGCGAGTGTGTGAGTGCGTGTCACTCAGGAGTGCCAGGCCACCTGTGGAGTGTGTGGATATTACTGCACAGCTGGGTGTGCTTTAATTTTAATTGGTTGGGCTACTTTGTGGCACGTCTGAGGGAATGAGAGGCGAATACAACAGAGGGGGATGGCAGTTCCAGCAGGGCTTATAAACTAAAGACTGTAAAAACAACTATAAGTACGTAGCATTGATGTGTGGAGCTGTTGTGTTTATGTGCATCACTTCCTTTGAGTTAATCTAAGTTACTGGCATCATGTGGTGTGTAAGTTAAGTCACAAAGGTCACAGGTCTGTAGATTGTTCATGTCAAGCTGAGGTCAACTCCAAGATTCAGTTAAGCTGTTAAATACACAAAGTCAGGGCTATTTTTTAACCAGAACTGAAACACTTCAGTTCAAAAATGCTGTCTGGGGATGTTTTCTTTTTTTTTGCCTTTTGTGGATCCATGTTATTATTTTGCACATTTTCATCCTTTTCGCACTCTAAAACAGTGGGAATATGTAGGTTTTTTCAGTAGTCTAGTCCATTAACTGCTGCCACCAACATTCATACAGGAGAAAAATTGTCAGAGAAGAGGAAACAATTTCAGTTTCTCCAAACACAATAGCAGCAACATACTGTAACAGAATACAATGCAGTTTACTGTAGTTGGAAAAAATGTTGAGTTTCTCAGACTAAATCATAGGCTGCAGGAAAAGTAGTGGAAGTTAAGGTAAACAAAGGAAAAAGTAACATCATAAATAACACTTAGATACCCACAAACATTCTCATATTGGTTAATTTTTTTTGCTTATTTACCATAGGGATGTCATAATACCAGAAATTTAGTAGTCAATACCAATTCCAGTGAATTTCCAAGATTATTAATACCCAATTTGATACTGTGGTAAAAAATCAAAACAATAAACGCTTTGAGCTTAGTGTTAGGAAGTTAAACAGGCCATGATTCCCTCTCTAATGTCTATTTTATATTGACGTGAAAACATTTCCTTCAAACCTTCACCCAGTGGTCATTTTTGCTGAGTAGACCGTGAACATCTCATAATAACAACACAATGGCACCTCTGGTAACGTTAGTAGCTCCGCTGTTTATCCAAGCAGGACTGAGCCGCCCACCTGCTGCTAACAGGTAACCTTACTAACTTAACTGATTTCAACACAGATTTGTTCTTCACAGTGTCATAATGCATGCGTAACTGTCAGTAAGCTTCAATAAGAGGACTCGATAGTCACAGAGGCATGAAATGCCAAGAAAGCGTACAACGACTGTTCTCTGTTCCCATCACTGGCATTTTCCCTGTCTGCCAAAGTGGCGGGAGTGATTTCACCCACCGCTGCCAACAGTTTACCTACATTTGGCGGCTGGTGGGTGTTAATTTCAGACCCTGATAATCAGGGAAAAAATAGGGTGCGTCCCATGGACAAGTCGATAGTGAGTCCTGTCACATTTTCAAAATTATAGCATCGGCTTTGTGCCGAAGTATCGGTTCTTGTGACATCCCTAATAAATAAATAAATAAACACTGTAGAAAGTGACACCTTCTTTTATAGCATTTAAGTAGCTGAAAACTTTCTCTTCAGTCGTCAAATCTTGCATATTTTTCCACACAAAAATAATGAAGAAAACAGACACACAGTATAACACAGTTAAATACAATCATTATTCATAATCATTATAGAGTAGAATAGCTGGTTAACATCAAAAATTGAGCTACAATCCTAACAACAGCATTATTTTGCATTTTGTCTTATATATTTTCGTCATTCAAGTTTTGTTAAAATGATCATTATAATATCGTATCGAGATTGTGAACCCAATATTGTGTATTGTATCGTGAGCTGGGTGAATCGTCACACCCCTTGGTAATACACTGACTATGAATAAGTACAATCTCAGTTCAAAATCTCAAAACTAGACTAGACTCATTGAACCAGCTGTCAAAGAACAAAACAGCATGATAAGCAGACCAGCGGTCATATCAACTTAACTGTAAAATCATCTAATGAACCGCAACAAGAGCTCATTCTTCGGCATGCTGGTCTGGATCACGATAGAATACAGTATGTTGTAGATGCATTTGCGTTCGCACGTAGTCACACACTATGAAACACTGGATTTACTGCTGTCAGGAAAAAAAAAAATCACCCAAAGCTTAGCAGAGAGAGAGAAGAAAGTCAGAGTTAAAAGAAGAGGAAAGAGGGAGAAAGGCCTGGAGGAGCAGCTGTTGAGAGCTGCTCCTTGGGGAACTTCTGTACATGCTACAGGCTCCTCCCCATTGGCTAACATTACGGCGCTGCAGCTGTCTGGAGAATAAAACACACACGATTCACAGTCTGAAACGCAGCATCCTCGCATCGACACACACAGAGGTAGTAAAGTTACACACTCACACAACGCCTATCTCAAATGTGTACTTGTGTGTTAAAGCGAGGCTCCTGAAATGGCATACATACCTAGAAGCATGTTGAGTTGCAGAGCGTAATGAAAGAGTTGCACATTCTTTGCACTTGACCTTGTTGCCCAACTCTCAGTACACCTTAAAACACACATACACACCTGCCCGAGGCCAAACATACACAGAGCCAAGAAAGACAGCGGCTGTATTTACATCATCCAGCCGGCTTACACAGCTCCTCCACCTCCTCTATCTCATTTTTTGATTTCCATCACATATGCACATACACACATGCTGTGAATAGTGTTTGTTTCCCTGGTGTGTTGTAACAGGAATAGCAGTAACAGTGAGAGCAACTTAAGGCATCCCAAGAGTACACCTGATAATTACTATCATATGCTCCACTGGCTTACTAATGGAGCTTTGCTATTGCTGTATATCCCACTGTGTCCTCTTTTTTTTTTTTTTTCTTTCTCTCACATTTTCGTCATCGTCTTGCTGTCGGAATAAACCAGATCCTGTGTGCGACGTTTGTGTTGTTGAACAAAGGTGAGAGTGTCTGATAGGTCTTCTTTTTTCCACTCATTTATACGCTCTTTTCCATTTTCAATCTCCCCTTCTGACCTCAGTTTCTATTTCATACCATTCATCCTCTCTTGCGACCTTACACGCTTCCTTCAACTTAATGGAAAAAAAAAACTACCAGCTATCTTGTGATGAGAGTCTGCTTATTGCAGAGCCAGAAGGGTCTTATCAAGCGGCTCTGTGCAGTAATAGAAAACACTGCGTTAGCGTTTAGTCGCTGGCAGCTGCTGTGCCGGTGTGTCTACCTGTGTCAAGGTTTTCCTTCTCTTTGTGAGTGTGTGAGGGAGGAACCCTGGTGTTTCTCTCAGCATGCGTCCTTATCAGCTTATCAGACCTGTCCACTTTATTTGATGCTGGATCAGAGGACATAGCTCTGCCTAACCTCACACACACACACACACACACACACACGGCAGAAAAAAGGTATGTTTGCTTAAGAGTGTGAGAGAGTTAGAGAGAGAGTACTGTCAGGGTGTTAGTGTAAATTATTTACTTCCAAAACCGCCAGACTCTCCTCCCTCATCCATGCACCGCCTGGCCGTGTCTGTCTCTTACCACCCTGTTGTGTCCATACTCACACTATAGAAATGTGCAGTATTGCAACAACAGTGCAGAACTGGAGCATATATACATAATAAAAAAAGTTTAACGGTCACTCTATCCTAACAGTAGTGTACGAGACAGGTAATCTGAAAAAAAAAATCATGTTCGTCTTTGTCCTCCAGTGCTTCTAATGCAGACCTGGGTATTATACGGCCCGCGAGCCCTTGTGATGGTTCTGCCCGGCCCAGGAGGTCTCAGACAAAACACACAATTTTATTTAAGAGGATAAAGAAACCGTAAAGAAAATAGCTTTTGTTTTGAAATGCTTGTGTATTGTTAGTGTTCTTCTTCCTGTCACACTTGATGTAAATGATGCTTGAAGTAGCGTCACTTTCTGAGGTGGCATGGAGGTTGGCGGTAAAGCTGTGTGCTCAGTTTGCAACAAACATGTGGATGTATTCTTTGAATACAAAGTTTGTGACCCGGCAGCCATGTTGAGATAAACTGAGGAAATACCAAACACCGCCCACCAGCTGGAGCAAGCTTTCTCATTTTAGAGCTAAACAGTAACTACGAGGTGTTTCTGAAAACATTTGAGGAGAAAAATAGCCATTACAGTAACAGAATATTGATCTATATTTGATCAGCGCTGCCTAGTTTGACCATTTTGAGTCTGCGAGTGATTGACAGCTGCCTCTGTTGAAACCAGCCAATAGGAACGCTCTCTCTCTGACCTGTGATTTGCCAAAGTCTCCCGTCACGAACTAGATGTTCTAAAGTCTTAAAACAGAGCCATGAGGAAGTGCACAAGTCTAGTTTTCAATCAAAACACTTGAATTACATTATGCTGAAAGGTTATTATGGGATTTTTGCCCAATGATGACAGAAACATTCTGCCTACTGTAGCTTTAACTTAAGCACTCTCAGGTCTCTGGTCACGACCTGTACTGCATGAAACGCTGTCTGAGGGCATGCTTCTGTTCTGAGCCACATGCTGCAGGGTAAGGGGCAGCACGGGTGGGGCAAGAGGGGCTGACATTCCTTACTAATTGTATGTGTTATGTGTTCTGTGTGTGTGTGTGTGTGTGTAATGTCTGTGTTTATGCTTCGCTGTGCAGAATAGTTTGGAAAACTGCCACCAAGACATGCGTTTGTGAAGTCGACCTCTGCCACACCGGGGCCAGGTTTTATGTTTCAAAGGTTAGCCGTTGCGCTACAGTAAGAACGAGGTCGGGGGTCATATAAGGGGACAATTGTCCAACTGTGATTCTGCTTGAGGGTGCTTTCTGTGTCTTCTAAGTATATATATTTCAAAATAACAATCTGCTCGTATGAATCTGTGTTAGTTTTGCTGCGTTTGCTCTATTGGCAAAAGACATAGTGCAGCACTGATTCAACCTGTGCCCGGCCTGTAAAAGATTTTACATTTGCCAGTTGTAGCCCTCAGGGGAACAGGTCTGTTTCCAAGTAGAAGTCCTTTGCTGAAGAGGAAATTATGTATTAATCCGTGAGGCAGCAGTTTGTTTAAAAAACACAGAAGAAGACGACATTGGCTGCAAAGGGTGATTGTGAGCGCAAATGGTTGTCTGTCTCTATGTGCCCTGTGATGGACTGGCGACCTGTCCAGGGTGAACCCCGCCTTCGCCCAATGCCAGCTGGGATCGGCTCCAGCCCCCCCCCCCACCCCCCCATGACCTCTAATGGGATAAGCAGTTGCAGATGGATGGAACTAGGGATCTCGAAGTGAATGTGATAATAACATGGTAATAAGGCGTTAGCGCAGCTGTTTAAGCGTCACTAATTTCTTTAATGCAACTTGTGATTTATCGGTTGTAGTGGGCTCAGCTCAGTTCAAAGTTAGTGAAGATACTGGTATCATATGAAACTAGAAAACCTAAAGAAATCATTGGTAATAAGCAGGGTTGGAAATTAGCACCAGCCACCAGCCAAATGCTGGTAAAATATGTAAGTGGCTGCTAGATTTGCTTCACTCACCAGCCATAAAAACAATGGTAATCTACGGAGTGGCTGCTAGATTTTGGAGGACAAAAATGTTAATCTCCAACACAACCATGTCATACTAGCTTGTCATGGAGGCTAAAAAAATGCTCCAAATGTGTGCTACATTTTGCCAAGGAAAAACGTGTCATTTCCATTGTCAAAGGTTCCTGAAAATGGATTCTCTGGGTACCTACAAGTCTCCCCTTTACAGACATGCCCACTTTATGATAATCACAGTCAGTTTGGATCAAGTCATAGTCAAGTCAGCACACTGACACACTGACAGCTGTTGTTGCCTGTTGGGCTGCAGTTTGCTGGTTCCCCTGTAGACCCTACCGTGATCCACTAGAATAAAGGTTTTAGTTGTTCATATGCCAACAATGCTCCGTTTCGTTTTTGCTCAAGATAACACTAACAAGCACTTTTTTCAGTATATTTTGAACAGAAGCAGCCAGTTCCACATCATCCTGTTTACTGCTCCTGCTCCACTATAATAGTATGTTACTGTAAATGATTTACTCCCCAAACCTCCAGACTCACTTCCACTGACAAGTTGCGTCTGTTCTTCAAATTTAATGAAATTTCTCAGGAATAAAAACTCTGTTCCAACAGTAAAACCAAAACAGTCTCTTACTTTTGAAGGTGGATATGTGTCATAGGCTTTTTGTTGAATTGCTCAGTGTACAGAGAGAATCTCGCCAAATCATATATTATTTATGTTTTATGTTTGTGAAGCAGGAAAAATTCGGCAGCAATACGACCACAGAGATTAAATAAACTATGATCAGCAGCCATTCAGCCAGCATCCCTTTTGTTAGCTCTCAGAAAAGCAACGCTGTCTGTGGCATTTTCAGTATTCTGTGGATGACATTTTCTGCAGGTGGGAAGTTAACTTCTCCCTCTCCTGTGTGACAGACCTATCAGTGAGCCCCGGCTTAGCTCGGGGGAGTTTGTCAGGCTTACCTGGTGTTAGCGATGGGACATCTTTGTCTGCTTGGGGTTATGTGTATGTGTGTATTAAGAAAACACACAATATACATTCCATATCGCCTGTTCACTGCAGTGAGCAGCTGTTAACAGCATTACGCACTGTGTATGGGGTGTTATTTCTCCTGAAGTAAAGTGTGCCCTCAGGTGATGCTTTCTTACTGCATTCCTCACACACTAACACTTTAAGGCATGTAGGAAACAACATGTTCTGGTATGTCACAGGAGTGTTAACCAACCTATTGAGATTGCAGGTCTTCTAGAGAAAGATTGGAAAAAAAAAGACAGAGTTAGAGGGAAGGATGAAGGGGTGTGTATCCATGGCAACGGAGCTGGTCCGTGGTGTTTTTAAGAGAAGTGTATGATGATTGCAAGGGAAGGCAAATGGATTCCCTGTGGGGTTTACTTCTTTGTAGCTGTGGCCCCTTTTTGTGAAAACCATTACTGAAAATGCATGTGTGTGATATAGTGTGTGTGTGTGTGGTGTGTGTGTGTGGTGTGTGTGTGTGAGACATTTTGAGTGTGCGCGTCCTCTCAGTCCTCTCTGTGAAGTGAGTTGTTGCGGCACATAATCACCTCCAAGGCTTGATTCCCAGTTGAATCGCAAAAAATCAAGGTCTGGGAAATGTGAACTGGAAAGAAATTCATTTATTTAACTTCTTTACTTTCATAGTGGTGGTACATGAATGCAACCTGATCCCATGCTGATCATTTTTGAGCATTTTGATACTAAAAACATAGTGTACTTTAAAGGCAGGGTTGTTTAAAGATTTTAGAAGCAGTTTTTTCCTAGCCATCACTCTGGTCTTCAAATCTCACCACAAGTTCTCAGTTGGACTGAGGTCAGGGCTCTGATTTGGCTATTCTAGGTCATTCATTGTCCTTGAACCATTTCTTCACTACCTGGGCAGTGTGTTTTAGATCACTGTCCGGCCAGTACGTCCAGTTGTGTCCAAGCTGGAGTTTCTCAGCAGATTCTTTTAAGTTTCCATCAAGGATCCTGATGTAATCCTCCTTTTTCATGGTTCGTTGGATCTTTACGAGGTTCCCTGTGCCACTGGAAGAGAAGCATCCCCACAGCATTATGCTTCCACCACCATACTTGACGGTTGGCAGTGTTCTTGGGCTTGATGCTTCTCCTTTCTTCTTCCAGACATACTGAACATCCATATGGCCAAATAACTCCAACTTTGTCTCATCAGACCAGAGGATGGTTGACCAAAAGCTGGGATCTTGCTTCAGGAGACCTTCTACATGCTTCTTTTTGAGCAGAGGTGTCTTCCGAGGCCTACGTCCATAGAGACCTCCTCTGTACAAGACTCGCTCGATGGTGGACCGTGACACCTTTGTCCCTGTCTGGTTGAGTGTTTCCATTAGGGCCTTGGTTGTGGTCCGGGGGGTTGTTGTTGACCTCCCGGGAGATTTTCCTGGCAAGTTTGGCAGACACCTTACGTTTCCTGCCACGCCCTCTGAGGTTTTTAACAGTATTGAACCTCTTGTGCTTGTTGATGATGCTCTGGACGGTCGACACAGGGACATCATACTGCTTTGAAATGGCCTTGTAAGCTTTTCCTTCATTGTGGGCACTCACAAGACACTGACGTAAGTCTCCACTGAGCTCTTTCTTCTTTACCATGAGGACCAGAAATTGGGAATGACCAGAACATTTTTCCTCAATTTATACTTTTCTGAAAAGATGCTATTTATTATTTTTTTGAAATCATTGTTTAAAACTTGGTCAATAACAAAGCTAATTTTCCATTGTAACATCTTGAAATGACTACAGGCCAAAGATTCATACATTTTGTTGGGATATTGTTAGCGGTATGAATAATTCTGAACATGAGCAAAATATCTCTTCTATCTCTTATATATATATATATATATATATATATATATATATAGCCAAAAGTATTGGCTCACCTCCCCACCTGTGATGTCCCATTCTTAATCTATAGGGTTTAATATGACGTTGGTCCACCAACCTGGGAAGGCTTTCTACAAGGTTTAGGAGTGTGTTTATGGGACCAAGCCCAGCTCCTGAAAACCAACCCCACACCATAATTCCCCCTCCACCAAACACTTGGCACAATGCTGTCAGACAAATACTGTTCCCCTGGCAACCGCCAAACCCAGACTTGTCCATCAGTTCGCCAGATGAACGCGTCTCCACTGCTCTAGAGTCCAGTGGCGGCGTGCTCTACACCACTGCATCCGATGCTTTGCGTTGCACTTGGTGATATATGGCTTGGATGCAGCTGCTCGGCCATGGGAACCCATTCCATGAAGTGCTCTACGTACTGTTCTTGAGCTAATCCGAAGGCTACATGAAGTTTGGAGGTCTGTAGCGATTGGCTCTGCAGAAAGTTGGCTACCTCTGCGCACTATGAGCCTCAGCATCCGCTGACCCCGCTCTGTCATTTGTTCCAGTGGTCTACCACTTTGTGGCTGAATTGCTGCCGTTCCCAGTCGCTTCCACTTTGTTATGATACCACTGACAGTTGACTGTGGAATGTTTAGGAGTGAGGAAATTTCACGACTAGACTTGTTTCCGAGGTGGCGTCCTATCACAGTACAACGCTGGAATTCACTGAGCTCCTGAGAGCGACCCGTTCTTTCACAAATGTTTGTAGAAACAGTCTGCATGCCTTGGTGCTTAACTTTATACACCTGTGGCCACAGAAGTGACGGGAACATCTGATTTCAATTATTTGGATGGGTGAGTGAGTTATTACATTTTTCCATATTTGTTACACTTAAATGTTTCAGATCATCAAACAAATTGTAACTTTAGACAAAGATAACTGCGTAAATGGAAAATGCAGTTTTTAAATGATGATTTTATTTATCAAGGGTAAAAAGCTCCAAACCTACCTGGCCCTATGTAAAAAAGTAATTGCCCCCTAAACTTAATAATTGGTTGTGCCATCTTTGGCAGCAACAACTGAACTCAAGCATTTGCGATAACTAGCGATGAGTTTTTTACATCGCCGTGGAGGAGTTTTGGCCCACTCTTTTTTACACAGTTGTCTTAATTCAGCCACACTGGAGGGTTTGAGCATGAACAGCCTGTTTAAGGTCATGTCACAGCATCTCAATCGGACTGAAGTCTGGACTTTGACTAGGCCTCTCCAAAACCTTCATTTAGTTATTTTTTTTTTTTAAAGCCATCAGAGGTGGACTTGCTGGTGTGTTTTGGATCATTGTCCTGCTGCATAACCCAAGTGTGCTTGAGCTTGAGGTCACGAACTGATGGTCCGACATTCTCCTTTAGGATTTTCTGGTAGAGAGCAGAATTCATGGTTCCTCCAGTTATAGCAAGTCATCCAGGTCCACTTTCGGGGAAGGTTCACCACTGTTCCAAGTTTCTCCATTTGTGGATAATGGCTCTCACAGCGGTTCGCTGGAGTCCCAAAGCCTTAGAAATGGCTTTGTAACCCTTTCCAGACTGATAGATGTCAGTGACTGACCTTGGATTTCTTTAGATCGCGTCATGATGTGTTGCTTTTTGAGATCTTTTAGCCTCCTTCACTTTGTCAGACAGGCTCTATTGAAGTGATTTCTTGATTCAGCAGGCTTGGTAGTAATCAGACCTGGATGTGGCGTGTGAAACTGAACTCAGCTTTCCAAAAGATTGTGGTTAATCAAAGACACCATACGTTCATGCTGAATATAATAAATAATATTATTAAATATTAAATATTATTCTTAATAAATCTCGATGTGGTTCTGTGGCCATTTTTTTTTGCAGCTGTAGATTGATGTAATGGTAGTGAAGCTATAATGTATAGCTTCAGATGTTCCCATTAATGTGTCCACCCCCCTAGCACTCATAGCACTGCAATGCACTTTGCAACTGCATTTACTAAACAGCTTGTGTCCACCAAAGTGCACAGGCTCATTTAAATTCACAGCAATTTCCAATATGAATGCATAATGCCTCCCCCACCCCTATCTGTAACTGTGGGTCTCTCTCACACACAGTCACTCAGTTTAACGCTGCTGTTCGCCCACTCTCTCCACCATAGTTAGTACTACAGTTGAGCAGGTTGTTTGTGTCAACCCTGACAGACACAACCTGTATGTATGTATGTATGCTCAACGCATTATTCATTGCAATATAAGTAGGTTGCCTGGCAACAGGAGTAAACACTGATGTACCACAAACATTGCAATTGTGTGCTGCATATATAACGGTAGCTTCCTCTTGGGTCAGCACTCTTTGCATGACACCCTTTTTTCTCGTTCTTTCACTGCCGGGGCTTTCCCCAGTGTGCTGCCTATTTCTTTCCAACATTTAATGTCATGTGACTGTCCCTGTGGTCTCTCAATGAACAGCTGTAGAGATGTTTGTACAGGCGAAGCTGCTTCGCCAATCTTCCCTCAAAGGCATCCACGTTGAAATAAAAGCCGCAGTGGGCGTGTTGTTACGAACATTCAGAGGTGCACATCCAAGCACTGCGACAACTTGCGGAGCCTTCGCCTCAGCTCACCTCACGCCGGCTTCACTACAGTGACCATAAACCAGGCTTAAGACTATGTGTTTGTGTGTTGGGGGAATTGGGGCTGATAGCCACAATACAGGTCATCTACTAACTAATCTGAAGATCAGAGGTTCGATCCACAGCTCCAGTCTGCCTGTTGAAGTGTCCTTGGGCCAGATACTGAACCTCAAATTGCTCCCGAAGGCTGTACCATGAGTGTGTGTGAGTGAGCATTAGTTTACATCCTGATGAGCAGATGGCACCTTGTATGATAGCAATCAGTGTATGAATGTGTGTGAATGGGGTAAATGTGGTGTAAAAGCGCATTGAGCGGTCAGAAAACTAGAAAGGCGTTATATAAATGCTAGTCCATTTACCATTACCAGCATTCATTATCCCATCATATTATCACCATCCACACACACAAACGTGTTAACAAAACATAATTTTAATCACTTATTCACTCGCTTACTGCCTCAGGAACACATCCCACACCTTTACACTCACTGCCTCCCACATGCACAGATACACACTGTACTGTACACACTGCTGCCTCACAGTGTGCTCTTGTAGCTATTAGGCTAGTATCATTAAAGCTCTTCAGTCTAATTATCTCCCCTGATGAGCCCCAGGTCTCAATGGGACGATGGGGAGAGATCCAGCATGATTGACTTGGCCTGTGCTTTTCTCAATGAGCCATTAGCCCAGTGAACAGAAACACATACAGTATATACCCCCGCACACATGCACAGACCTGGCGCTAATGTAAGTCACCTCCCCGTATTCATTTACATCTTTGTGAAAAGACCTGTCAGCTGTTTGGAAGAAGAAAAAAAAAGTGTGCGATGGAGGGACGAGTGTGTGCGCAGTTTGTGAAGGTGCGTTTGTGTTCGTCACTTTTCCTCCCTCATGAGCCAGGTGCCACAGGGGAATGCTGGGAATGTAAGCCGGTGATGAGTGATGGAGACAGTTCACCAGAGAAATGGAGCGATGGAGGGAGATGGGAAAAGGGAGGGGAGATGCCTCACGTTTACTCTACAGATATTGTACCAACCACTGATAAGCACTGTCACACCCCAGGAAAAAGATTTCCCCCTATGGATCATTGTTCATCTTAATTCCCTCATTAATCAGGTTATGCCAAAGTGTAGTGTTGCAATTGAGGATGGTATTTGTTTCAGTGTGGCCTGTGCATGCATGCCAGAGTTATGAAAGCTGGTAGAGAGAAAGAAGGTTGAAGGGAGGACATTTAGAAATTAGGAAATAATTTACAGTAAGTTGGAAGCAGGGAGGGAGGTAGAAAGGAGTGATGGTTAACCATTAATAAATGTAAGCATATTATGGCTAACTGGGCTAAGAGAGGGGATTTCACCATCAGTCTGTATCTGTGCATATTTGTCTGAAGGGTCGAAACAAAAATGCAGAAGAGAAGAGAGTTCAGTGAGGCTAGGATTTATTCCAGGGCATAAAAATCCCTCCGACCACAGAGGTCATCTTATCTTTACAACTTCTGATAATGCTGGTCCATTAAATTCTGAGGGGGAGTTTAGGGAGATCCATCTGGCCCCCACAGGCTAAGGCTGAATGTGTAATTTTGAATGCATCTGTCTTTCTAATGCGAAAACATATAACTGTGCTGCTTGTCAAGACTTTCTGTTTTAAAGTAAAGATTTTCTTTTTTCTCAAGCCACAAAGAGATTGAGACATCCTTTTGGGCCATTAGGCAGAGAAATGTTGAGCTAGGATGTAGTAGACAGTTAATCGATCCTTAGTAATTTGTGGAACTGAGTGTGTCTACTTTTTTACAAGCATTTATAACTCTGTAATGAATTGCGGGTTTTAGCCATGCTTGTGGCGTGGCTCTAGGGATGTCACTCAGACGGTCGGTCAGGTGTTCCAGCCTGAAATATCTCAACAGCAGCTATTGGATGGATTGCATTGAAATTAGAGACATTCATGACACATTCAAAGACTTGACTTTTCCTCTAGCACCACCATGAAGTTTACATGTGTGATTTTCAGTGAAATGTTTCACCAAATGGATGCAAGCAGACATATTCCTCTCCAGGCGTTTTCTCATTCCCAGGGCGTCAAATGCAGATGCTTTGTCACAGCTGTCAGCGTTGGATACCCACGCACAAGGCATCCTTTAGCACCAGTATGAGAGGCACTCTGCGGTCCATTAATTACAATGTAAACCCATCCGCTGCAACAGTTAAACGCTCAGAGAAAGTGCTGTGGTGATGTAGTCTAAGGACGGGTTCACACCTAAAGGTCCGGTTCCTGAACCAAACCAATGCGAGGATGAGGCATTGTTTCAGTTTTACAGCTGGTCAGGTTTGTGTTCAC
Organism: Pterois miles; assembly: GCA_947000775.1. Taxonomy (NCBI): domain Eukaryota; kingdom Metazoa; phylum Chordata; class Actinopteri; order Perciformes; family Scorpaenidae; genus Pterois; species Pterois miles. The sequence continues at coordinate 980,827 of CAMQGK010000327.1, forward strand.
AAAGGCAAAACTCAAACAGTCCAGAAATTGTGAAGAAAACTCACGTGGTGGAAATGTCATTTGATTATTGGTCAGACAGATGGCGGGTAAAAAGACAAGAAAGACAACAAGCCGCTACTAACTCCTAGCTGGATATCGTCAATCATGGAGCACCGCATCACCGTGCATTTGCTGCAGGTATTAAATAATGTATTAACGCAGCCATACGTCCGTGTTGTTATACACCTCTGGAGTAATTGATATATTTTATCTGCCCAGATATTCAGGAGGTATCTGACTGTGGTCAGGGTTCGATGCCTGCGTTCACACCAACCCAAACGAACTACAGCAAGGGGGTAAACACTCCGGGGTTCGGTTCAACCGCACTAAACAAGGATGGTGTGAACGCTCATTAAACAATTGTTGGTCACTGTTGAGAAATAAACCCTTCAGGGTGATGAGAGAGTGCAGCATCGCCCTGTTTGGGTTTCTGTCACAAAAATGATCTGCTAGCTGTCCATTATCCCACTTATTACTTGACTACTTACTTAAGAAATCAATAATTTTACACAAAACAGTCCGCCAGAGTCCAACATCAGAACTGCACCCATAGCAACGGTCTGCTATAAAGTAATAACAGGCCGCAGAACGCTGTGATTAAACTGTCCGAATCAAGTATTCAGCAACGCCGTTTAATAAGTAATTGTGTTGCCTCATCAAACGTTTTTGTGTGAACTCATAATGTTAATCACATGTTGACTGTGACCATAATGTGACACCAAGAGATCCTAACAAAGCGTCAGAACGTGTTGCAGATTTGGAGTGAAACAGCGGATGGATTCCTGCAAAATTTGGTGCAAGCAGTCATGTTCCTCTCAGGATGAATTAGTATTAGTAACTTCCTATTCTTGTGCTATTATCTGGTTAAAATTTTAATTTGCCCCATACTTGGTTCAATGATAAAATACAGGAAAAACTAATATTTCCAACTGCCTTTACTGTACTTTGTGCTAATTGGAAGAAGAAGAAGAAGAAGAGATCCTTTATTAGTCCACAATGGGGAAATTAATTTCACTCTGTTAAACTATACATGGTCATGCAGACCTGAAACACACATACATGCATTAATGGAGAGATGTCAGAGTGAGGGGGGTGCTCTGAAAGCGCCCCGAGCAGTTGGGGGTTTGGTGCCTTGCTCAGGGGCACCTCGGCAGTGCCCAAGAGGTAAACTGGCACCTCTCCAGCTACCAGTTCACACTCAGTTTTTGGTCCATGTCGGGACTTGAACCGGTGACCCTCCGGTTCCCAAGCCAACTCCCTACAGACTGAGCTACTGCCGCCCCCAAGTGTTATCATACTAACATGCTAAACTAAGATGGTGAACATGTGGTACCTTCAAATGGAAGTGAGATTGTTGAGAATATCAACATTTTTCTCAGACATATTATAAAATTACCAATAAAAACAATATGACTAAAATTACAATATACTGTACAATATTAACTTATTATGCACCGATAAATGAACTTCCATGGGCTCCTCCATGTCTCACAATGCCAACAAACACGTCACAAGTTGTGAACTCTGAGCTTTCAGAAACTTTCAACTTACGAGGTCGTGAATACGACATGAGGGGGGCGTTCATATGGACCCAACTCGTAAACATGGTAAACACAACCCCAGTGGTTACCATTATACCTGCTAAACATGAGCATGTTAGCATGCTGACTTACAGCACTGCAGTACCTAAGTACAGCTTCACAGAGCTGCTAGTACACTCTTAGTGCTACTATCTGTTATATCTCTGGCTCTACTTGACTGCATATCACTGTTTAATCTTATTGAATGGCTTTGACTGACTTTCTTTGCAGAGGAAATGAAAGGTTGAATTCCAGCTAGAAATTACAGGAAGGAAATGGGCTGTGGTGTGTGCAGAAGCACATGAGATAACCCATTTCAATTACCAGAGAGTTCAGGTGGAAATTATTAGGGAGATGCTTTAGATCTCCAAAGCAGACTGGTAAATCAGGAAACCACGCCCTCTCTGGAGGGAGGGAGACCGCATACTGCACGCCATAACAAACTGCAGATCGTTTGGGATTCAGTATACAAAGAGTCCGAGAAGGTATTTGGGGGGAATCCCACAGGAGTTTTGTTGTATTGGGTGTCCTGCCTGAGGGAATGAGTGAAGTATCTATTACAAAAGCTGGAAATTACCCACACAGTAGCTATTACATTTAATTGATCTGAGTCAAATCCATAAGAATTATAAACAGTGGCGATCAAAACTGAAAGAAACAGCTGCGATTAAGATCGCATTGCTCTCTAAAGTGACATCCCAGTTACTAAAGTCAGCCCCTCAGTGTGTCCTCTGTCTCCCACAGAGGTGGGAGAAGAGGGGGAACGGGAGGAGAGAAATGCTGGGAACAGATGGCCGAGTGGCCCCTATGTTCAGCTGCCTGGGTGATTATGGACACAGCTGTCAGTCACTTTGCATGTAAGTGTGTGTGTGCACATGTGTGTATTTGTTTTTGTGTATGCATGCAGTGTGTGTGTGTGCCTCTAACTCCCCCATGCGTTCTCCAGTTCCTTTGTGCTCAGAGCGTCGGCAAAGTTGCATTTAGATCCATGTGTTTATTGCTCCGGCAGATTTTTACAAACATAATGCAGAGCTCAGAGTAGAGTTCACACAAAAGCTCGGTAAGAATGTAAGATTCATGTCACCTGTCCACATGGTCATGATCAAAATCTCTCTCTCTCTTCTCTCTTTGGGGCTTTGGCGTCTCGTTTCTTTATCATTGGGCTTTACCTCCATCTAGTGGTGCTTCGCAATAATGCTGCTCACCCTTTGTGAAATGGGATGCAGATTTCCCAGGTACACCTCATTAACAGGTTCATTCTGTTTGACTTGATTTGATTGTTAGAAATTTAATGAGAAAAGTTTCATTCTAAAATAACATTTCTATTATTTGCAACAACAAAAAAAGCAAGCAAAAAAACTTAAAGGTCAGTTTGCTGATACTGACATTATTATCTATGCAGATCAAGTTATCTACCATCTTCATTCCAACTCTCACCTCTGGTCATGATGGCTGGGTCATGACCGAAGGACCTAGATCACGGGTACAAGCGGCCAAAATGGGTTTTCTCAGGAGGGTGGCTGGCGTCGATAGGATGAGAAGCTCAGCCATCTGTGAAGGACTCAGAGTAGAGCTGCTGCTCCTTTGCATTGAAAGCAGCCAGTTGAGGTGGTTTGGGCACCTGGTAAGAACGCCCCCTGGACACCAGGCACGACCAGCTGGGAGGAGGCCCCGGGGAAGACCCAGGACTAGGTGGAGAGATTATATCTCCACACTGGCCTGAGAACGCCTCGGGATCCCCCAATCAGAGCTGGTTAATGTGGCCTGGGAATGGGAAGTTTGAGGTTCCCTGCTGGAGCTGCTGCCCCCTCGACCCGACCCCAGATAAGAGGTTGGCAATGAGTGAGTGAGTTAACAAGTTACTGAAAACAAAGTTTAAAATGATAATACCTTTATCATTTAATCGTTCTGGCCACTTGGGAGCAGAAGAACAAGCGTTAATATGGTGAACTTAGCAAACAGTTGCCTATTTACAAATTCAGGAAAGGGAGTGATTCACATATCATGGCGACCTGATGAATGTGAGTCTGATATTCACTCTCCTTTTAGCTCTGAGGGAAATGCCTGTGTCCTTAGCTACTATATACTCCACTCTGTTCACCGGCTAGTGCATGGCTGCCCACAGTTGGCCCACTGCAGGGTTTGATTTGGTCCACCAGATGTTAAGGTTTTTTTTTTTTTTGTGCTGGCAATCCTGAGTGACTGTACTGTCTTTCGGAGGCTGTAGCAGGCTGTTTTAGAGAGTAATACCAGATACTGGTATCATATGAAACTAGAAAACCTAAGGAATCCATAGGTACCAACTATGTCATATTAACTTGTTGGGGAGGAGACGAAATAACGCTCCAGGATCAGAATCAGGCTAAATTTTGGTGAAGGCTGGCAAACTGATATAGCCATTTTTAAGACATTTACAGATATGCCCAATTTATGATAATCACGTTCAGTTTGTGGTAAGAACATGCATTTTTTTGAATGCAATATATTTAGCTGTTCTGTAAATGGTGTATTTGAATATTTCTGCAAACTGGGTCCGTAAACAATCTTGGAATTGCATAAATTAGATGACTGGAAATGAGCCTAATTGCATTCAACATGTGGGTTTTAAGGGGATATCTACGTAAAATCTATAATCTGTAGCATTCAATCAGGGGAACTTGGGATCCTAGTACCATTTTGCATCTTAACAGTACAATACAAAAGGTGAATGCTTTTGGCCTGTAGCCCACCATTAAGTTCCGGTTTTGGCCCTTTAGGGGAAAAAGTTTGGGCACCACTTAGCTAGTCGCTAACTTTGTGCGTCTGCTGCTTTGTGCTGGGCAGGTACTGTGTAGTTTGCAAATGAGAGAGTGAATCAAAACATTAAAGTTGCAGGCTGTAAAACCAAAACAATGAGCTAAAAAGCGCTAAAACACCCCATTTAGCTTCAGAATTGGGAAAGGGTTCCTCACTATGAGCGCCCTCAGTCTTCTGTCTCACATATTAGTTTAATTGTTGATATAAAAATACTGATTAGAGCAGCTTTAAATACCATTCTTGACACTGACCCCACTTGCTGTTTTTCAAAACAATTCATCTCACAAATTTAAAAAAAAAAAGGAAAAAAAAGCTGCCATCAGGAGGAGCCATCAGTCACAAGATGTGGTGGTTTTATTGTTCAACATGTGGAACAACGCAAACAACCGCTGTCGCGTCTAATTCACCGTCACTGTCACACACAGCAGCATGTGTGAAATTATGATAAAAACTCAGCTCATTAGCAGCAGCTATTAGCCAGCTGTGGAAACTTTTTTGCTGAAACAAATGAGGAAAGAGGAGGAATCACAGAGTGTGCATGAAAATTCATGAATAAAACATAAAGTGTCGGAACACTTGACATTTTATTTTTTGTTCTTGTTGTTTATATCTACAGTTTTGAATTTGCATACAGATTTTTTTTTGCAGCTAAGCATAGGATTTGCATGATTTGAGACTGCTGCATAATACTCATGAATACTTTTAGATATTTATGCTACTTAGAGTATCATTTTAACCAATCCAATGCAATAGTGCTGGTGTTTTGCTTAATTGGCTGAAAGGGCAACCCCTAAACCCTTTGTTTCATCCTAGTTTTCACTGAAGCTTCCCAGTAAAATTGGCAACTTGTAGTGTTTTACATTATATAGTGTTTACATTTAATCTGTGAATAAATGTCTCTCTGCTGCCTCATGTCGTCATCATTGGAGTGGTTTCAGTTGGCACGTAGCGGTCCATCACATCATTGATCCAGTCGTTGTACAAGCACAGCTTGGTGTAGACGGTGGGGTCAGCTGGGTTGCTGCAGCCGTGACCGAACCACTGCACGCCCTGCAGCTGGCCATCACACACCATCACGCTGCCGCGATCACGCTGGACAGAGAGAGAGAGAGAGGCTCTGTAGTGGTTGTTTATGGGAAATATTTGCAAGTTAGAAGGTGAATTAAGATAAATGTAAAATGCTGTGATACAGTGGGAAGCAGAGAAATACAGCAGTGTGATCTACCAGAGTTTGGGTTGCTCACCATGCAGTTATCTGTGTTTGCTTGTCCAGCGCAGACCATACCCGGGCTCCAGAAGAGGAAGTCGGGGAACGTTTTCACACAGGTCTGGTCATCCACAACAGGCACAGTTATACACTTCAGGCGTGGAGAAGGCTGATCTGTTTCCAGCATCAAGAAGGTGGGTTATTATTACTCTGATTCATTCAGATACAAGTCACAGTATGACCTGCTGCAATTAGCAAATCGCAAGATGAGGAGGAAATCGCAGTATTTGTTAAAGGTGAAATGTGTGTCAAATTACCTTTATTTTTTACCATTTCAATTTTATATGCATATGCAGATGTATTATAAGCACACACAAATCAAAAAAACAGAAAAAACCCAAAACAATCCATTTAGGGATCATAGATACTATTTTTAATGAAATGTTTAAAGAAAATATAAAGAGACGTCCTACACACCATAATCTACAGACTTAAGAAAACATCTTTGTTCAGTATAGATCCCAGCAAATATCACACTATAATCATTTAAATATGTTTTTAGGTAAAAATGAGATATACTGTATATACTGTATGATGCAAGTCATACTGCAATTGAACTAATAGCAAATTAGGTATTTTTTCAAAATCATGCAGCCCTAATTCAGACCATCATAGATATCTCATCTGAATCTGTAACATAAGTCCAATTTAATCATTGTGATATATTCTGTACCATCACTCAGTCAATCTGCCACTAAACCCCCCCCCCCCCCCCCCTTCCCCTCCTCAGGTCTGTGGATTACTTCCCATTTTTATGCATTACCACTTCTCACACAGGAACATTCGGGTTTAAACCTTGAGTAAATCCTATTTTCAAGGTCTCCCTCTTTTAATTAGTCCTGATCACTGACTGGACATTTTGAAAGGCAATTACAAACTGCTCTGATTAAAGAAAGCCATTTTTAGTCGTTATTAAAACACAACGTTCATGCCTTGTTAGGGTTGTGATGACCAGAATATAAATGAGCTTATTGCCGAGTAAATACACCTGCTGATCAGAATCCAACATGATGAAAATGGGAAAACTAATAGTTGTACATTTTTTAAATTTTTGTCTCTAAATTGAACTTGAATGAACTTACTGCACCGTAGCCGTATCCTGTTTATACCTGAAATAATGATAACAATTTCATTTAGTTTCCTTCATATTCTTCAAAGCTTTGGTGACCCCTATTGAGGGTTGTGAACCCCAGGTTGGGAACCAGTGCTCTAGTGGTATCTATCATTCAGATAGTTAGTGCTTTTGTTTTATTTTGTTTTTTTTGTCCAGGTTTGGAGCAGGGTTGGATATGAGTACCAGCCAAATGCTGGCAAAATATGCAAGTGGCTGCTAGATTTTCTTTCCTCATCAGCCAGAAAAACAATGGTAATCTATGGGGTGGCTGGTAGATCTTGGAGTCCTTCAGCCACTGTGGCAGGCAGACAAAACAGTTAATTTCCAACACTGACTTTGTAGACGACTGGATTTAGTTTGTTGCACACAGCATTTAAGAAAAAGCACTGATGTTCAACATCTTTCCAGATAGAACCAGTGCACCGGAGCTGAAAATATAATCCACAGAATTAACTGTCTGCAGCTCTCATGGGTATATTTTCTAACAAAGAAACTGAGGTCTGTTTAAATTTTCATCTCCATTGCATCTTAGATTCAAAGCAGGTTTCAAAATATTCCAGAAAGGTTGTACAAATGGATCTGACATGTTTTATCTGGCTTCAAAGATGCACATAATGCATTTTGATGAGAAACTCCAAATGTAAAGCAGCTTGGGGGCGGCAGTAGCTCAGTCTGTAGGGAGTTGGCTTGGGAACCGGAGGGTCACCGGTTCAAGTCCCGACATGGACCAAAAATTGAGTGTGAACTGGTAGCTGGAGAGGTGCCAATTTACCTCTTGGGCACTGCCGAGGTGCCCCTGAGCAAGGCATCAAACCCCCAACTGCTCGGGGCGCTTGTCAGGAGCAGCCCCCTCACTCTGACATCTCTCCATTAATGCATGTATGTGTGTTTCAGGTCTGCATGTACCATGTATGAGTTTAACAGAGTGTAAAATTGAATTTCCCCATTGTGGGACTAATAAAGGTAGATCTTCTTCTTCTTCTATTACAAGAACAGCTCAACATGAGGCCTTTATATGCATCAGACATTTTTAGCAAAGCTGGAGGAAAAATTTAGTTTTTAAGGGAAAACTCATGGACTGGATTAGGGAACACTGGCTTTGCTGCAATTATACTAAATTCTAATCGGGCGACGAGTTAATGTTGTGTAAAAGCCACAGTAGCTCCTTTTAAATCCACTTACATTGATTCGGGATGGTGGATCCCCAGCCACTGACATGGCAGGTCTGTCCAGGCTGTGGGCAGCGGCTGGGCAGAGGAATGGGCTGGACGTGCTGGGTTAGGCGGGCGGGTTCGGCCAGACGGACCATGGTGAGGCTGTGGAGCGGTGAGCGGTAGTAGGGACTGTGACGGATTACGTCAGCAACATAGATGTGCTGCTCGGTGCCCTCATCCACAGTCAGATCATGTTCCCCAAGAGATGCAATGGTGCTGTAGGCTCTGCAGGGACAGAGGAAGAGAGACACTAATTTATTAAGCTCAGGCCGACCTTTCAGGCCTCAGGCAGAAACAGATCCATGACTGAGGAGCAGTAATCAGACATGAGCAGCAGGTTAATGAGTGTGGTTTAATTAAGGAGGAACACCAGTGCAATTCAACAATATCAAGTCTTTTTAACTCTGAGTGCCTACGACATGCCTTGGTGAGTGACTTGTCAAGACAGATTATAGTGACGTCTGTAAACATAATGTATTAAGATGAAATAGCACAGCATGTGCGGTGCTACGAAATCATAAAACCAGCTGACAAAAATGCCCAACCCATTCATGACTTTCTGCTTCTTACTTCTTCAGGAAAATTGCGTTGGATGCTTGAAAAGCTGAAGACTGAAGGTCATGCTGAGAAGGTGACAGCATTTGAGTTACAGGTAACTTAAAGTGTTCAATTTTATGGCTGAATTCTAATAAAGCAGAATATATGAAGCACCTCAGCCAGGTTTTGTCAAGCCCAAATTTGATTTCACTGTTGATACTTCGGGGAAATTGGACACATTAAATTGCAGTGCAGCTATTAGGATGAAAACAGAGCATAACCAAAACATTTTTTTGCATTAAATGTTTTCTTTTGTCTCTTACAAGCATCACAGCCATAAGATAAGATATTCCTTTATTAGTCCCACAGTGGGGAAATTTGCGGTGTACAGCAGCAAAGTGGATAGCTAAATAAAAGTAGATAGACATAAAATATGTCAATTTAAATAGAAGGGAATATAAAAAAGTAGGAACAATATAAAGGTGAAATATTACAAATAGGAAAAATACCTGTATATACAGTATTGACAGTGAACACAATTGCACAAGTGGAAAAATAGCTATTGCACGGTTATTGTAATGAAGTTTCATCTGAGAGTGTTGCACAGTATGAGCGGAGGTTCACACCTGAGTAGTACTGATATAAAAACATCTCGCCAACGAGACACAAAAAAGTCCTGCCTTTTAAATGTGGGATTTAACGGCATCTAGTGGTGATGTTGCAGATTGCAACCAACTGAAACTTCTCCCGTGTGTCGTGCGTGTAGGAGCACTACAGTGGCAGATGTGAAAACGTGAGTGGCCCTCTCTGGAGCCGGTGTTTGGTGTGTCCGCTCTGGGCTACTGTAGAAACATGGTGGCCAGCTCCATGAAGAGGACCTGCTCCTTATGTAGATATAAATGGCTCATTCTAAGCTGACTCTATTTTCGGTGATTATACACTAAAGGAAACATACTTATTAACATTATATTCTATTTCTGCCTGTAGATCCCCCTGAATACTACACACAGTTCCTCTAACAGTCACTAGTACTTACGTGGGTGCACAGTCAAAGGAGGTTACTAGCCACAATTCATCAATGAGAGCTCCACTGCAGGCCACTCCTCCACCATGCAGATAGACCTGCCAGGGTCTGGAGTGAGGCTGGCACACCTTGAAGTCCTCCAGGGGAAACGCTCCTGTAACACAACATCAAACAGAAATTAAACGCCTATTTTAATATTGATTTTTTTATTTTTGAGATATGTACCTGCGAGCCCCAAAGCAACCACCAGAGGGAGAAGATTCATGTTGGACTTCTTGATTTTGTTGCGTCGTTCTGTAGCTCTAATAGTGTGATGTTTGATTAGTCTGGGGTCTTTATACCTGCGAGCTCTTTAGATGACAGTGGGAGGAACAGTCTGCCGTCCGCATCATTTCCAGTCCAGCCTTTGTGATAACCTTATCAGAGAGGTTTTCAACACCTCCGCTTAACAATACGTTCAGCTTAAGTGACACACCTTGTGTACAAGGAACAAGCTCATTTATGGTATATGAAAGATATTGTTCAGACATGATAGCTTCCAGTTACACTTTCTGTGAAGTTTATGTCTTTTTCATAGCAAAAATCTGCTGTGCACAGATTTTTTTGGCTTAGTGGGATATATTAAAGTCATTTGTTATGGCTAGTCGGTGCTAAGTGCACTCTAAAATGAAAAACTGCGTCATAGATAAATGATCAGAGCTGTTGTAGCGCCACATGAAGGAATAATAAAGGAGATAAGAGTGGAGATGTTATGCCCACTGCTGTTTATAAAGTTAATATTTCACCATGATGCAATTTTAAAAGGCTTGTCTCAAAATATCACAGATTGCACAACTTCTGCAGCCCCTTTGGGAAACCGAGATATCTACTAATAGTGTTCTCTTCCCCTTTGAGTTTAAAAAGATGTTTGGAAATCATTTTTGTCCATTGATAAATAATGACTTTTTAATGCACTCTTAAAGCTGGTTAACATTTCATTTGTTCGTTTTTTTTATTATTGATTGAAGTACAAAGTTTGGTACTCAAGCTGAGGAACAACTGGTAACATTTTTAGATGATGGTATGTTTTGTGGACAGTGAACATGTGACTTAATGATCAATTTGATCCCAAATGCCTCCCAGAGCGCCATGAATTATCAATGTTTTCGAATAATTTCCTTCTTCCGTGTGTTTTTATACAAAGAGCACAGTGGGTTTCTTTCTTTCGTTTATTTTATTGGTTACCCATTAGCTTCAGCCATAGCAGTTACTAATCTTCATTAGGTCCAAATGTCCAACTAAGACACTACAACCATGAAAACAAGGTCCTAAAACTATAAATACAATAAATGGATTGAATTAGCACATATGTATAATGTAAAGCTGATAATTACAACAATATGAAACAAATATCCATAATATTCATGAAAAATAAGATTACAAGAGGAAAAACATGTATTGTGTTCAGTCATATGACTCTTTAGGTACAAGTGACGGCAGTTTTGGATTTAAAAAAAAAAAAAAAGTCTTGGGTTTGGGTGATAACTAATTGTCATTCACATACAAGGTGGGATTGGCCAGACTACTCTAATATAGCCCAAAAAGGAAATATTTATTTCATCATGAAAACAAGCAGGCAGCACATCTACTCTGCAGAGCAGGGCACTAATAGATTATCTGTTTCTAATGATCATTGATTTAAATTTGGGCATGTATGAAATCATGTTGATTGAATTGACTCTGTCATACACCACTTTTAATTCAACTCCTAATACACTGGTTAAGTCATGACATTGATGTGCAGAGTAATGTACTGAGCAATCTGACATGATGGCAACCAACAATAAATATTGCTGCAATCATAAAAGTAGCCATTGTTGTACTTTTTTGCCGTCTTATCAGCGAGAGAGTCAAAGGTGTGAAGCCGTAATCTTTAAGTCCATTCTTGCTACTGTCAAGTTAAACAGTTATGTGTCATTTGAATAAGAGCAGCATTGGTGGAGCTGTCTGTCAGCATCGTACACTCGTAATCAATTCCCTCTGCTCAAAGATAATTATTTCTATGATATTGCTGAAAGAGAGGATTTTGGGCTATTTTGCTTCCATAACCTGTCTGTTTTTCAGACTAGTGGGAAGAAAATATCCAAAATATATATTTATACATGTTTGTTTTACCTCAATTTGTCTATTTGCATCTGTAGTTTTCTCCTAAATTCACCAAAACTTAGCATTAGATAATGCCTCATGTGCATATTATATTATAAACATAAAATTTCAGAAAACTTAAAAACAAAAAAGCATAGTCTTTATGTAAGTAATCAACTGGGGAAGTTTCATGGTGATATCTATTAGTAAGAATGTTTAACCTGTTCACATGTAGTGTTTCCACTGAAATGGACATACACCACTGAATAAACATATGTTTAATATATGACATATGGGAAGAGAGATATATCATTTCAAGTAGTCCATCCACAGGAAGTGATGAGAAACTTTCAACTTTTTTTTAATGATAACAAAACTGTGTGAACAGTATTTTTTTCTCATCTATAAGAAAACACGACAAAGTTGGTATATTATTAGTCAAACTAGAATTTCATTTCTCACTTTTAGCAATCTGATGTTGATTAAAGTAATTGTCAGTATCAGCTCACTCACACATGTATTTATACCCTTTTCTACACTCACAAGGTCCAGACGACTAACAGAGCAGATAGTGACTCCTACTTGTTCCTTCCCAGCACCACTGAGTGCTCAAGGGTTGTCAATTAATTAAAATTTTTAAATGTGATTTATTGCAAGATTGTTCATAGTTAATCACACATTTCTTAATCTGTTTTAAATGTACCTCAAAGGGAGATTTGTCAAGTAGTGGGCAAATATGCTGCTTTATGCAAATGTATGTATATATTTATTATTGGAAATCAATTAACAACACATTGACAGATATTGTCCAGAAACCCCCCCACAGGTTCTGCATTTAGCATAAAAAAATATGCTCAAATCCTCTGTCTCTATGTGTCAGCCCTGTGATAGTCTGGCGACCTGTCCAAGTTGTACTCTGCCTCTGTGTCAGCTGGGATCAACTCCAGCCCCCCACAACCCTGAGCAAGATAAGAGGTTACAGATTATGGATGGATTGAATACGCTCAAGTCATTACAACATGCAATCTCGAGCCTCAGTGTGTCAGTGTGCTGACTTGACTATGACTTGCCTCAAACTCTATGTGATTATCATAAAGTGGGCATGTCTGTAAAGGGGAGACTGGTGGGACCCAGAGAAGCCATTTACATTCACATATCTGGAGGTCAGAGGTCAAGGGACCCCTTTGAAAATGGCCATGTTAGTTTGTCTTCGCCAAAATTTACCATGTTTGGAGCGTTATTTGGTTACATACCAGTATCTTCCCTCTGAGCCCTCTACAGCCTAAAACTCACAAGTTATGTTAAAGAAATTAGTGGCATTAAAACAAATTAGCGTTACATGTTATCACCTTAACTTTGATGGCCTTGTTAGACTAAAAGTAGCATCTCTTTTAGGTGTGACAGCTCTTGAATGCTTTAAAACTATGAACTCGAAAGATGTAAATTCACCCAAATCAAAGCTGAGACTGGAATCCAAATAATCAAGCCATATTTTGGAAGGGGGCAAGTTTTAGGTTTTGTTGTCCTCTGTTGTGCAGCATATTAATCATATTAGTGTCAAAGCCAAATCTGATCACAGTTGGCAGATGAGAGGAAACATTAGACACAAATGTTCTGATATCAAACACAGTGCTTCTGAAATTGATCCATATTTGGATACAAGGCTTCAAAAACACAAGGATCTGCATGTGGCACAATACCTAAATCATTGCCGTGTGCATTTATAGTGGGAGCGTACTAGCAGAAGTGCTAGTAGTTCTTAAAATACACAGAAATGTGTAGTTTGTCCCCCGTCCGTTTGCTAGCGTATACATGTTTTGTAAAAACTAAACAAGATGAAGCTTGAAAGCAAATGTATCTCGTGTTTGCTTTGGTTGTAGCTTCAGAAGAGGCCACATGTTGTAGATTTATGCACTAATTAAAAATCACAACGTCCTTGCATCAGCGCTTGTCAGAATCCTCAAAGCAAACCTCAGTCTTTGTTGTTTATTTATCTCTGTCGGTTTCCTCTGCGTTCGCATATTACATGTTGTTTCTTTTCATCCATTATTAATTGCAACAGAAGCCTCTGTTCTGGTGCTGCCTGCACTGATAAAAGCGCTGCGCCTGGTTGCAGATTCATATGGACATAAACACGTGATCCTTTGCATCAGTGAGATAAAAGGAAGTGCAGGTCTTACGCAACGAGACAGGAGAAATATGCACAATTTATTATATCAAACAGTTAACTAAATCCACATTTATCCACCACAGACATTGGTTTTTCCGTATAAATATTTTATTTCGAGCTATGACACAAATATTTAGATTTATTCAGATGTGGGATGACTGAAAACACCAGTAGATGGCGATAGATTGTTACATTATTTTCATGGTGAGTTGTTTGTTAACTCTGAGGGAGGAATCTATTGATACATGATAAGATGCTGGGTGCTCTTTCGCCACGGCCCGCCAACTTGTCCTGTCTTGTTCCTCTGTGCAAGCTGTTAGTTGTTTTTTTTTTTTCAAAGGATGACAGTCCCTGTTGGGTGGTTATCATCATTTTCTGTCAGTGCAGTGGCTCAAGAGAGTGCCTCAACAAGAGCAGGGAATCCACCGTTTTATGAAGATGCAAGTTCAGAATGTCAAATGATGTTTGGGCCTTTCTTGTGAAGCTTGAAAGTTCTCACGTTGTCAGAAAAGGCAGCTGAGTTCTTTGGAAATCAGTTTTTGTTCACTTCTGGTAATAGTAGTAATACAGCTGGTCTTGCACAATGCCAATGTAGGTGCTCAAGATTGTGGTAGTGTCGGCGTAAAGGTTCCTGTGGGCAGAAAGAGAAGGCTTTAAATATGAATCCTCTCCTTTTCTATATTGCACCAACAATGAATGCGCATGTAAAATCTCTTACTTTGCCTTCTCCTCCAGCTTCAGGCCGTTGATGCTCTCCAGGTAATCACTGACAGTGTCGATGGCAGTGTCGTAGTAGGACCTGATGGTGCCTGTGATCTTGGTTAGGGTCCCCTGCTCCTCCACCTCCTCCACCTGCCTCGGCACACGGAAGCTTTCAGCGCCTGTACAAAACAGGTCAGAGGTGTCAAAGGGCGCGACGTCTTATCAGGAAAACAAGACACGTCATCCATCACCGATTTATCCGATTCTGAATTCAGTTTCACGGTGTGAGAGTGCACTTACTGAGAGCGAGGAGTGCAACCAGCACAGTAGTGACCAGCAGCTTGTTCATTGTGTCACTCGAATCTGTGAGGAGAGAGAATAGACATTTAAAGCTTACCTCTCTTTATCCACTAGGGTGAGACATTGTCATACTTTTCTCCACTGATGTGTAGCTGATAGATTTGTGTTGATATTAACTGGAGTCTTTTTTTTTATTCTACAAGAATAACAAACAAAAGTTGTTCTTGTTTGCAGTTCTGATTAACATACAGCTACGTCTCAAAATGTTCATTTTCATTCAAATTGTCTCATATTTAACATGCTTTCCTAAGACACTCTATCCCATTCAGTAATTGAGGTAAAAGTGTCCGTACTCACTGTATTCCTCTCCAGAAAACAGAGTAAGAGGCACTGCTGGCCCAGCCTGTTTATATAGGAGCATGAATGTGTTGACTTGTCGCTCCTAGAGCCAAAGTGCAGTCTGTAGTAGATAAACCTGCACTGTTACCCGGTGTGTGTTTATGGGAGCATGTGTGACATTGCACCTTGATAAAACCAACATCTATGCAAATAGAACGTAAAGTATCATCACAAGCATCTGATTGGATTTTATTAGCACAAAGGGCTGAAGGGGGGCGTTGTATTGGTACATTTCACACTGTGTGTGTGTGTAGGCAGGCGTGTATTACTATATGTTGTGGGGACATTAATCTGTTTTCACAGTCATATTGTGGGGACTTGCCTTCATTTTGGTGACAAAATGCATGTCTCCATAACGTAAAACATTATATTTTAGGGTAAGGTTAAGCTGAGGTTAGGATAAGGGTTAGGATTAGGCGAGTAACAGTTACACTTAGGGTTAGGTTAAGTCTTCAGAGAGGAATGTAAATCAGTGTAATGTCCTCAAAAGTTATGGAAACATGACGGGGGGGTGTGTGTGTGTGTGTGTGTGTGTGTGTGTGTGTGTGTGTGTGTGTGTGTGTGTGTGTGTGTGTGTGTGACACTGACTTTAAATACTCCCAGATCAATTATTTTCCATTGATTGGGTTAGTAGTTCACCTGTGCAGCCCGCTCTTACACCTTGCCCTGTCCACAACCTCCATGAGGTGGCACTTGTTACTTGCATAATGTTGGTGATGCGTTCATATCACACTGCAATAGTCCTAAGTCCTATTAAGATGGCCTTAAGTCTAGAGTGTGTTGAACACGTCATCCGCCTATTTCAGGTTATGAAATATTTAGAGCAGCTAGATGAGATGTATTTGGCAGCAGTTCGAAGGTTATTTGGGGTTATTTTTAAGATCCCCTCCACTCATCAATAGGTTAATCAAAAATGGAGAAACAACTGTTTTGTCACAGGATTTGTTGGCCTTAAAATGTCTGTTTATATGATTTGAAACTTGGAGTACAAAGTGCAGATCAATTGTGTATTTTCTGTTGTTTGCGGTGTGCTCATACAACCTTTATTTCTTCTTTTTAAATAGTAATAATACCATGGTATTTGATACTAAATTCTTTTAATAAAAAAATACATTTGAAATCATTTTTTGTTATTTTGAATGGATCCCTTTTTAATCTTTTTTTTTTATTTTGGGTTGTTTTGTCTTTTTGGCCTTGAGGTGGGTAAATATTTTGGCATTGGTTAATGAGTGCAAATACCTTTTTGTTTGCTGTTGCAGAACATTTGTACATAAGCGTAATGTATTCACTTCAGAAAAGTGTTTTCCTGTTTTTCTGAATTAACAAGATTGTTATCTCATAATTCTGAGAAAGGTTTTCATGGGAAAAAACTGAACCAAATACCTCAAAATCCTGCTACAAGTTCTCACCTGTGAAATGACATTTACGTCTGTTTTAAATATACAAATAAATACATAAAGATATATGCCTTTGAAATAAATAAATGTGGCTATTAAATAGATCTCGAAATACATAACTGAGGCAATACATTTATAATTAAATGTAAAATATATAAATCGTTCAACACAGTATATTTCAGTTTATTTAAAAGGGATGTTTTTCATTTTCTACTTTTATTTATTTCAGGGAACTTTAAATCTTAGTAGGGCTGCAGAATTAATAGAAATTTGTATGTAAATTGCAATATGGCTCACTGTAATTTTCAAATGGCATTTTCTGAAGGAGAAATATGTGTCAAAATACCATGACATTTAATATTGTCATGCTGCAGAGATGTGCTGGCCTACATAACATATTTTACAGACTGAACAAAACACCTTTGTTTGCGACAGATCCCTGCAAAAATCACACCATAATCATTTTAATGTGGTTTTCAATGAATATGAGAATAAAAAATAGCAAAAATTATCATTCTCTCTAATATCATAAATTATATCTCAGTTGCAATATCAGTTGATCTGTTCGCAGTAGGGTATTTTATCAAAACCATTCAGCCCTCTTTATTTCCATCTGTTATATTATGTATTATATATTTTGTTATATTCATGAATGGGGCGTGGTTATTGCACAGATTCAGACCAATGCAACAGCACGAGAATTAGCCAGCTAGCATCACTCAAGGGTTATCTGTGCTTTACTGTTGGCTTTTGCGATTTGTGTGAGTTTGATGGTAATTCTTGCGGTATTGCATAACTCATAGGACATATTATTCAGGATATAAAAATGTACCCACTGGTGATTATTCATTTTTATGTAAACAATGTCTGTGCACATTACATTTCCTCTAGATTCAGAGCTTTGTGAACCCCATCCTTAAAATTGACTTATGGACCCAGCACTGCTGCCGGCCACCGGCCCGCTGTGACCCCCAGGGGGGTCTGGGCTTCGCACTGAGTGAGCTGCTACAGCCACGAACTGGAAGTCCATCTCAAGAAGTAGTCTCCTAGGGGCCGAATAAGGCAGAAGGAAGCGTTAGCTGGCGAATTCGTATCTCATTAGTGGTCTGATAAACAGTAAATTCATCAAACTCAGTACCCTATGTTGCTAGTTTCTGCAAGCTGTCATATTTTGCAGAGTTGGACCTTCAGTTAGTGGAGGGACTGCAGGGTATGTTAGCTGGCTAACTCTCGTGCTGTTACATTGGTCTGAATCTGTGACATAACCACGCCCCATTCATTTGAATATAACAGATGAGAATGATGAATGATGAATGATGAAAATGAGCTGGGAAATGAATGTGGCATTAGGAAATAAGAAAAAAAAATATTTATTGAACTACATTGACTGATTTATGCTTATATTTACATTTATTTATATATTTATTGCTTTATTTATTGCCTTATTTATTTATTTATATTTCAGAGTTCATTTCATGGCCATATTTTCTTATTAATGTATGTTTTTGTTTATTTATTTATTTATTAAAAATGACTTAATTAACATGAGATAACCACGCCCCATTAATTTGATTCTAACGCATATGATATAAAAATAAAGAAAATAAATGTGGCATTAGGAAGTAAAAGTCCCCTGAAATAAATACATGTGGGATAATGAAATCAGAATTAATTTCCTGGAAAAAAAATATAAGAAAAAATATGTGTAAGTGTGTGTGTGTATAAGTTCATGTTTTTATTAAACACAACATGTAAACATTCACAATGTAGGGGCCAATGACAAGAGGTGTGAACCATGCCTCAGGGCCTGGACGGATTGCTGTCATCAACAGAAAAATGAATTCCCAATTTTATCAAGACATTTTGCAGGAAAATTTAAGACCATCTGTCCAACAGAGGATGGGTGATGCAACAGGACAACGACCCAAAGCATAGAAGTAAATCAACAACAGAACGGCTTCAACAGAAGAAAATAGGCCTTCTGGAGAGGCCCAGTCAGAGTCCTGACCTCAACCCGACTAAGATGCTGTGGCATGACCTCAAGAGAGCGATTCATACCAGACATCCCAAGAATATTGCTGAAACAGTTTAGTAAAGAGAAAAGGTCCAAAGTTCCTCCCGACCGTTGTGCAGGTCTGATCTGCAACTACAGGAAACGTTTGGTTGAGGTTATTGCTGCCAAAGGAGGGTCAACCAGTTATTAAATCTAAAGGTTCACATACTTTTTCCACCCTGCACTGTGAATGTTTACATGATGTGGTCAATAAAAACATGAAAACATATAATTTTTTGTGCGGTGTTAGTTTAAGCAGACTGTTTGTCTAATCTTGTGACTTAGATGAAGATCAGAAGACATTTTATGACCAATTTATACAGAAATCCAAGTAATCCCAAAGGGTTCACATACTGTTTCTTGCAACTGTGTGCATTTGTTAAATTATTCATTTATTTAAAATGACTTAAATGAATTGAGATAGCCATGCCCATTCATTTGATTATAACAGTTAAAATATAAAATAATCTGATATAAAATGAGCAGGGAAAAGTCCCCTGAAATAAATCCATGTTGGATAATGACATCAGAAAAGTAGTCCTTTGAAAAACATCCTGTTTTAAATAAAAAAAATATGTATTTATGTATTTATTCATTGAACTATATTGACTGATTTATATATTTACATATATATTTATTTACATTTATTTATTTATGTATTGCCTCATTTATTAACAAGATTTATTTCATTTTTTATTTATTTCATAGGGATATTTACTTCTACTTTTACTACTCCTACTTCTTGCAGGATTTTGAGGTGTTGTGTTAGTTCAAAAAATCTACCAAATTTTTAGTTCCCCCATGAAGTTTTCTCATAATTCTGGAGTAAATAATCCTGTTAATTCATGAAAACAGGGCAAATACTCATGTATATTCTCTCAACTGAATGCATCACATTGAACACTGGTTTTCAAACTGGTTTACAGGAGCGTCTTTTTCTATAAATTATCCCATTTTTTAAGCTTTTATCTTCGTCAGATTTGCTGAACTACCTGTGTTCTGATTACAAAGGTTGACAGTGAAGTTTTAATGTCATGCTTTGGGGTTTTCATTTTCTCTGTACATGATGACCGAGTCCTAAGTAAACGTGATCCAGCCTCACATGTCGTGTTGCTTGTGACCCGAGGACTCGGGTCGGTTTGAGCACAGCTGTGGGCAGCGGTGGGATTCAGACAGCTTGCGGTTTTGATTGAATCCAGCTGATTCAGTGCTGTGATGACTCGGCTCTGCTAGAGACGACATTAAGCTGCATCACAGAACTGCTGATGCTTACAGAAACACAGATATATCTGTCAGATGTGTTGTCTTGTCTTGAACTCTGTAATCACACAGTGAGGAGGTTTGTAATTGCCGCAATGTTTGAAATGAGGCAGAAATTAGGGATTAGCACACCCTGCTGCTCTCACGCAACATGCCGTCATTCAAGATGACTGCAGGCTTGGCCGACTGGTCACATCTATTAACTCAGTAAAAGAAAGTTGAGATTCATTGAGATCACCGTAACAAAGCTGAAAAGTTATATTGAACACTTTCATTTCAAGTCTGTAACACTAATCCATTTGGTTCGGTTTGACTGTGTGGGCCCAAGCTGTGCCTGAGCTCCAACAGCTCTGGTTAGAATAAAGATAACAAACTTTTGTTTTAAACACGAGACAACTTAGTGTCCTATCATTAGTGTCACTAGTGTAAAGCAAGTGGCAGCTGGTCTTATAAACCAAACGACTTCATCAAGTTTGATTAAAAGATATTCATGTTTGGGGAAACAAATGAAGATGTTTTTCTTTGCTTTTTTTGTAACTTAATTGAAGTATACAGCTCTGATTTGAGCTATTAGTGATTAGTGGAGTCTGGAACAACTTTTGTTGTACTCGTAAAATAATATGACAGGATGACTTGAGCTTGCAAAATGAAGCTTTATGATCGCGACTGTGGAAGTAAACCTTGAATCTCTTGATGAAGAAGCACATGTTCAAATAGTTTTCCATTCGTTTTAATGGACACACTCACACATATACATACACAATCACACAGAGACTTTGGTTAGTGTATCAAACACAAAATACTGTACATGCACAATTTGCATAGGTGGTGTTCACCCTGCTTTTAACTCTGCATGATTTGGCAAAGGTATTGATTGAAAAGAGTCAAAGAATTGTATTTGCATTGTGCATCGCTCTTCTCAGCCTAAACTTGTGTAGTTTCTATGAGCTATCATCTGTTACAGGCTACTGACAGGTGCCTTCACTCCAGTTGGTCTTGTCTACTCAGCGGGCATGAATATGTCCAGGAAGAATTTGATGTCGTTGATGGCGTTGTCCAGGTATGTGCCGATGGAGGGGCGCAAGTATGCTTCATACAAACCCAGCCCTGCTGAACGGGCCTTGTCTTGCAAGGGAACTGCCTGCTCGATTATGCCACTGCACAAATCAAGGAAGACAGATTATTTAAAGACCTCTCAGTAATAAAAAGATTCATCCACTGCCTGTAGAAACCTATGTGTGTGTTGTATTCTCATTAGAAATTGTGATTTCATAGCAAATTTGCAGTTAATGTGGACACATTTCTTAACATTAACAGTTTCAAGGCTCAATAATGCAGTGTCTTCATAGGAAGGATAGTTCTCTGTGAACACTCACGCGCCAATCTTGGCTGCAGCTTGGAATTGTGGATTGTCCACCAGACTCGCCAAAAAGTTTTTGGTAGCCTGTCCGTCAGTGGTCGACTCAATCATAGGAGAAGCGGCGGCATGCATCTTGCCGTAAGCATTCAGCAGCCTCTTGTAGAACTGTTCTTTCATGGCATTATACTTGTTGTTCAGTTCGTCCGATGGTGTAGGAATCTCACACAGGCTCATGGAGACTGGAATGAAATCAAAATGGTAATAAAAATAAATAAAATAATGATAATATATTTAAAAACAGATCAAAGGAGCATCAATAGATCAAGAGAGTCAATGTGAATTATTGCTTTGGAAGAACAATTAAAGAACCAACAAAAAGCTGCAGATCTTGATTTCTCATGGTAATTGTATCCAAACTCGGACCTGTATGCACCATGTTATACAAAAAATCAGCCGTTATCTTGCATGCCAGCCACAGATTAATCAGAGTAGTGGTCAGCCATGCAACATGACTGCACCCCGTGGTGATATACAAACATGTTTTATAACAAGGAATGCAGAAAATTTAAAAGCGTTTCAATTTTAAGAAAGTTGCTTTAAATGGCTCTCTGTTTTTTGAGTATTTTCTATTTTTCACATAGTCACAGATTAAGCTTTGGTCAAAAATGCAACCCATAAGCAGCAGTTGTTGAGGCTGCATTAGTATGTTGCCTTACCCTGCAGAATGAGGATCAGTGCCAAGGCATATTTTGCATTCATGTCTGAAACAAAAGAAAAGAAGAAAATTCAACTCTCCATTTGGTGAATCAGTAGTCTTTTCCACATTTGACATTTCAACCTCAGGACACGGAAAACAAGTTGATGAAACTGCAAACACTGAATGCAAAAAAAAAAAATCTAACACCTAAATGTTTTACAAAATGCATACTTGAGTGAAATCTATTTGAGCGCTGCTGCAGTAAAGAAGAGCCATTACCTGCTGTTGTGTTGGATGTACAGATCCAAGAAGTGACAGTCTTCTCTGACAGCGAGTTGTCTGTAACTCGGAGCTCACATCTGGACAGGATGATATAGGGGGGGACTGCAAACAAACGTCATCTGATGAGCATACACACACCTACACACATCCGTGCGTGCTCATGCACTCTCACACACACACGTTCGCCCTAAACAAAGTCCAGTGTACATGATATTCACTTTAAATATTGTATGTTGAAATATGACTTATGCAATGCTCCTCAAATGTAAGTTTATCTGTATTCATATGGCAATGCACTTGGAGCCCTCCTGATAATGCTGCACGATTAGTGGGTGTGCAAAATGTCATAGTGCACATATGTCAAAACCGTCACGTCTCACATGGCCAAAAAAAAAAAAAAAAAAAATCCTTGTGAAGCAACTCATGTTGTTGCCTGCTGCTGCAATAACAGATAGTTTTGAGTAGATTAACATTTCTTTGACAGCAAGTCAGAATAACTTTATGATGTCTGCTCAGAGATGGTTCACAGTCAAATGGTCAGCAGGTCAATCAACCAGGACATGTCTAGACACAATGTACTGTACTCGGAGCAATGCATGCTGGGATTTCACCTTTCACCCTCATACACTGAAAACGAACTCCATGCAGGGTTTTAAAAGACGTTTTATAATGATTTAAAGGTTAAATGCAAAAAAGTATTACAAAATATCTAACGTAGTATTAGACACAATCACAATGAAGTGAAGATACTTCTAGAGCATTGCAGGCATGTTATGACACACTACACTTCCTAATACTAGTGAAATATAGCGCAAAATGAGTTTTCTCAGCTAATTTCAAGATCTCTTTTTATCTAGAACGGCCTAAATATTACATCAAATTTCAAGAAATCTTACCAAGCGAATTTTCACTTGTTCTATAAGCAAAAACAAAAAATGTATTGTTTTTGTTCTTATTTTTCCCCCCATCTCTCCTGACTTCTAGATTTCAGCAAAAAGTGACAATGACAGCTGATAAAAATAGTCTGATTTATTTGTTCAGTGGCAGAACTGAATGTAACTGGGCCAGTGTCTCTTTGGGGAATTGTCACCTACAGAAAGGGCATGTTTATACAAGAAACTGCAGATTATGCAAATCATACCACGTATAGTATGTTGGTGAATTTACAATTAAACAGTTGTTTTCATTGCAGCCTTTAAATATTCCCTCTCATGATCTTTAACTTTCTCTCTTTCTTGCAGGACAAACTGAACCCATAGAGCAACATATACTGCAGAGCTTTATTACAGATTTTTTATTTGACACAAAGCCCAGTGAAACCTCAAGGCATGATCATTTCAGCACTGAGTGGTAATAATATCCATTTATTGTCAGCTTTTCTTTAGTTTTGAGGGGGTTGATCAGCTGAGTTAGTTGCTTTCAGCGGATTGTAGTTGTCGATGGTTGTCCGGATCTTCTCCCACCAAGAGCTTTTGATGTTAGCGGCCCATTCAGTGTAGCTGTCAGTCAATGGCTGGATGTGGTCCTCATAGTAAGCACCAATATAGCCCAGCATTGGTGCCCCAAAATCTTGGACTTTAGCTTTGACTTCCCTACGAGATGCACAAGTACACAAAAGAGTGATACATAAAACACACACATCAATATGGACACACAAAATATTTGAACATTTCGATAACTGGCAATAATTTACAGAGAGGTACACAGTGCTTGCATTAATGATGATGGTGCTGATAATGATACCTGGTTTTCTCCGCCAGCCTCTGGAGTATTCCTGGAGAGTCGGGTTGTACTGGGGCCACGGACTGAGCCAAAAGTGGGCCGCATGCTGCAGAGGAGGACGTTTGTCAGTCAGAAAGAGCAAAGATGTGACAAGCTCAAAAAATAAAGGGAAGTGAGGCCGAGGATACAGTATGGTTATTCTTTAAAGCCATGTACCTTGCATTAGCAAGATGAGAGCGAAAGCCACTGCATTCATATGCATCTGCCATGAGAAACACAACCGGCATGATATTATTTTTATATTGATAAAATAGCACATTATGTTAAAAATATTTTGTCCATTTTCAGTATTAAATCATGACAATATCAATTAAAATCCCTGATTTCAAAATAGAATTAGTTCATTAACATCACCTTTTCCTCTGGCTCTGGTCAACAGAAATTGAGTCAAACAACTGTTATCAAGCCATTTTATTTGTGTAAGGTGACCGCAACAGTGTGAACATTGGTCCAGATCGGATGATCATTCCTACGTGTTTTTTTTTTTTTTTTTTATCATTTTATTGACGAATATCCAAGAGACAGCAATGCAACAAGTCTGACTTCAGTGTTACAAACAAAGTAGGGGTCTACTTTCTCTCTCTGTGTGTCTCAAATAACAAAACACTAATCCTTAGACGTGTGCATACACAGAAAACACATTTTTTAGAGATTAGATTCAGGGTTTCTGTAAACTTTCATAAGATTTCAAAGACACAGAATATAGATTTTTGTTTGAGTCACTTGAAAGCTACTGGTCACAGTTATGTGATTAGATTTTCTTCCTGTTAAATGTTATCTGTATCACAATGTTAACGTTAGATCTGCAGATCCTGAACTCTTGATATCTTCAAGATCAACATTAGCTGAGTTCACAAACTGTCCAAGTGCCCTTTGGATACAGATACCTCAACCCACTTAGCGGGGGCTGATATGTATACAGGCCAGTCAAAGTCTCTCTTCTGGTAGGAGAGCTACGGGTTTTAGTGAAGACTGGAGGGGGTGAGGGGGGGTCAAATAGATAAACTATATCAGTCACGCAAAGCATTTCTGTGGGCAGAGTCCACCACAAAATCAATTAAATCATGACAGTACTTATGCTCTGTGCTTGCTGCATGTAACTCCAAACCAATGTTGAGACTGTGGAGTTCATAACTATGTCGCACTTACATCTCACAGCTGTCTCAACAGAAGGGGTCGAGATTTGTCCTTGTTTTTAAATTGTGTGTTGGGTTTTAAACATCTGTACTGTGCTATAGTAGTGTGTTAATGTGCATGTGTGTGTGTGTCCTTGACATGACTGCAGCCTCCCATTATGCATCAGAAGTTACATATGTTAAAAAATATATACATTAAACACTCTTTTTAGGGGGGTACAGGGGGTCTTTAGGGAGAGATAGCAGGTCAACAGTAGCTGTCACATAGAGATGGTGTACCTCATATGAAAGATGGGAACCTGAAGATTAATTTGAGATGCTGCTCAGCACTGTGTCCACTTCTAATTATAAATCACAAGTAAACATGAATTAATTAATTAATTAACGCATTGATTAAAATAAACTGGGAAATAATATGAGGGCTTAGAACATTACGGTAGAAGTATGTGACTGCCATTGCCATACTACATACTGTGTCTTATCATTTGTAGCAGCAGTTTTTGAGTTGATACCACTTGTTACACAGGTTTGGTGCTAGATTTTTTTTACCAGTCGAGAATTGATCAAAATTATCAGTAATCCCTCCAAATACCACATTAAGAAACCAAGAACTTGAGCAACACCATAGAAAAAGCCATGCTGTGATGTTGTTTAAAAAACGTTTGACATTTGGAGATTTCTACAAGAATTGCATTATTCAGTGATTGGGTGCTGCTCAGAAACCTCCTTATTTTAAGTTTAGCTAGGAAAGCCATCCATCCTCTGAAGGCTCCAGGTCTCTAGTTTGTGGCTGTAAAGTTTCACGAGGCTGTGATTATCCTAGAGGTCACCACAGGTCATTTTACACAGTGAGGTCAAGCTTTAAAAAATGGTCTCACTACAGTAAAAAAGCTCCTGTGGGGACTAACATCATTACACATGAATTCAATTAGTCTCACTGGATCCACAAGAGTCTCAGATCTAGACTGACTGTATAGGGACCCCAGTATGCAGAAATATTAAAACACAAGAGTAGGCAAAAATAACCCATTTGTACTGCATGTAAGAAAGTTGTGGGTACCCATAGAACCCATTTTCATTCACATAATTTGAGGTTCAGATTTAAATCAAAATTAAAAGTTCTTTTCAAGCCATATTTGAGTGTTTAGGTGTTATGTTTTTCCTAGTTTTTTTAAGTATGTTTGCATATACTGTATAAATCTTAAATGATAGTGGCCCCTCTTGGTTGTCATTTAGCAGCTTTGCGGTGGCTTTTAGCCAGAAGTGGTCACAGTTAAGACGAAACTTTACAATCTGATCGTTTAGCTACATCAGGAAGTACATTTTCTACCAAATCCAGCAGTTGAAGCACAAACTTTTCTAAAGGTACCGTTATAAGGAGAGTTTTTCCTTATCTGGAGCGAGGTTCTGAACAGACTGCAGGCTATATAAATATAATTGACTTGATTCTCTAATTAGTGGAATCACAGAAAAGGATGCGCTGAACGACTAAGCTGTTTACTTGACATCTTATACTACCAGAAGTGAAAGTGATTTAAGTTAATTTCAGCTGATGCAACATGATCATAACCTGTGACCTCTGCTCACCAGCTGCTGACCTCTGTCACTCTGTTCTCTTCCCGACACCAGATTTCACTGAACTGGGGCAGCCGGTGGATTATTAACCCGGCATTAAACAGTGACTTTAGCCCGGGAGTTGTGAAACGCCAGAAAAGCAGCCATGTTGGCAGTTGCCCTTTGGTACCAGCTATTGACACATATGAACTATTATCTGCCAGTTGCTGCTAGTTGTTCACTGGTTAAGTGATCAGCTTTAGTGCCCATTCATATCTTGTTCACCCTTGTATAAATTAATCATGTGGCCAGAGTACTTTAACTTCATCAAATCACATTGTGATCAATCAGTGGTTAGGTGTTTAATAAACTCATCAAGGCAAAATTGTTTTTCAGGAACGATAGTGTATTTTTTTTACTTATGTGTCTCTATATGCTACGAAGAAATACAGCATCAGCAGAACTTTAGTTTATATCCAGCGGCCCCTGAATCTTCCTCATCTCACGGCTCTGTTTAGTTTCTCAACAGTAATATCTCTTACAGGTCTGCTCTTAAGTACTTCTCATTAAAGTGGGAATTATCATGATTCGGTTATAAACTGGATTATTATATACTAACAGGGTGTGATGAAACACAGATGTGCCTGCTTAGTAAATGATAAACCACAAACCTGGAAAGTGTGTTTATGTACAAGTCGGGCAAAGGACTGAGTTTAATCTGTAATATTCCAACTCGATAACCTTAGATTAGATTTTTATTCCCCCCAAAGATATGTATCTTGTAAATAGGGATTTATTGATTCAGGTAAATGGGTATTTCATGTAATAACAATAATAATAATAATAATAATAAGAAGAAGAAGATATATAAATCTGTGAATTGGGTGTGTTCATCCCACTTCTTTCCCAGGGTCCCTTGTCCAAAGATTTTTAATTGTATCAGATAAGAAAACAGTATTTTTTAAGTGAAAAAAAATGTGATAAATTGCTAATGATCTTAACCCATCAATTTTTTTCACTTATTATGAATTGTAACAATATATATATTTTTTTAACTCTGTAAAGATTTAAAAACAATTGGGAATGAAATGAATTGCAGTGATTTATATAAAACAAGGAGGCCATACGATCATAGACCAGAACTGTTTATTTATTGAATTAATGCGGCTCACTCAGAACTGCTTATTCTCTTTCCACTGAGAAATGCTAACACAATGTATATATACTGTAAATAATAACTGTTTTATTTTCTCTGTCTGTATTACACTTTTTTATTATCGTTTCAAATTATGAAGAACATGTCTGTACAAAGAGGCTGTGGTGTGAGGGGGTCGGCGGCTTGTCTACTGGAACACTTCCCCAAGCGAGGTCTTCATTTTCTCAAGATATTCATCAAACCTTTTCCTGAGGAGAGGACAGAGACCGTGTGTTACACAGAGTGAAAATGTGCATGTGGTTATCTGTCTGTTGGTGTGTGCGCACGCTTACTTTGTGCTGACTGCGAAATCGCTTGTTTGGATATTTTCGAAAGCATCCTTGGTCTTCTGAAGCACGTTCTGCCCCATCTCTATCACCTGCTGGTTAAACTGATCAAACCTCTGCTGCACAGTCAGATCCTGGTCCTGAGCCTCTGTAGAGGAGAGGGATGGATGGACACAGAGAGAGTTACCCAACATGTTAGTAGAAGAGCAGAAACAGCTGTTTTAACTAACACAAGACGCACCTGTGTATGCGACAAAAGCCAGCATCAGCACGGCTACTGCAAGGTACAGTCTCATCTTGTCTGCGGCTTTCTGAGGAGGGAGGACAGAAGTTTATTTGAGTTTGAGGATTAAAAGAGAGAAGCAACCCCAGTGTAAAGTCTTTAAAACTAGCGCCCCCAAACTTCAGCACCACAGCGACTAGACAGCTCCCTCTGTGGCCGCTCCTTTCCCTTCAGATCGATAATTAACGACTAAAAGTTTCATATACAGCCATCTTAGTGGTTTCTCTAGTGTGTTTTCAACATATTTACTACTACTAAAACTAAAAAAATGAGTACTCAGTTTAGAGCTAAACTGTTGGATAAAGTTTCAGTGTTGAAGTCATAATTTTTACATTTCCAGTATTGATGCAAATGAAATGTCAGACCTACCTGCTATCCGTCTCAGAGGAGGAGGAAAAAGAAACTGAGTGTGTTTGAGTGCCGATGTGTGTTCCTCTTTATAAGCCTGCTCGGTTCTAGGAGGATGGTATGTAACGCCAGACTTCAGTCAACATGTACACGTGGACGCCCAGTGGTGTGTCTGCCCCCTTTATTGACCAGCACCGATGTAAATGCATTAAAAGATGCTAATTATGATCAAATCTGTAAGATATGTAGCGCACTGATGAGGTCAGTCATCCAGCACTGTGTGCAGTTTCTAATCATTTACAATGTGTCCCTGTTGGACATTTAGTGTAAAATAAAATGATGTGATCAGAGTTTATCCCTCAGCTAGTGTCACATAAGGTGAGATGCAGTAGGAACAGAGTTCAGCACTGATAGTGTTATTACCTATAAACCTGAGCTATTTGGACGCTCCTTTGGACCTGAAGTGTTGGCCAAGTATTCAGTGTCCAAACAACCTTATATTTATTGGTACTGGCTAAACAAGATGTCAAAATGTAAAATTAGATTTGTTTTTTCCCCATGTCCATATGCCCATTTGATACTGATGTTATTTAACCCTCTGAGACCTACGATTCTGACTGACTTTGCTGTCTTTCAGAGGCTCTAGCAGGTTCAGTGTCAGAGCTGAGTGAAGGTACAGATATCATATAAAACTAGAAAATCTAAGGAATCCATTAGTGCTAGCTCATCAGGAAGGAGGGTAAATAACGCTCCAAAGTTGGGCTAAATTTTGCCCATTTTCAAAGGGCTCCCTTGACCTCTGACCTTAAGATATGTAAATGTAAATGGGTTGTCTGGGTACCCACGAGTCTCCCCTTTACAGACAAGCCCACTTTATGATAATCACATGCAGCTTTGGAGAAATTATGCCAATTTTTCAATTTCGTTTTTTTCCATGCAGTATAAAAGTGTTAATTTTGCCTATTATAAAATTGTGTTTAAATATTTCTGCATACTCTAAACAGTCCTGAAATTGCCTAAGTTGGGTATCGCTGTAAAGATGAGACTCTTGTGGATCCAGTGAGCCCAACTGTATTCATATATGATGATGTTAGTCTCCATAGTAGCCATTTTATTGTAGTGAGACCATTTTCTGAAACTCGACCTCACTGTGTAAAATGACCTGTGGTGACCTCTAGGATAATCACAGCCACATGAAACTTTACAGCCACAAACTAGAGACCTAAAGCATTCAGAGGATGGATGACTTTCCTAGCTAGACTGAAAATAAGGAGGTTTATGAGCAGTTTACGCAACAGAAGTGTTCGCTATCCAATCACCAAAAAAATGCAATTATCACAGAAATCACAGCATGGCTTTTTTATGGTGTTCCTCAAGGACTTGGTGTCTTAATGTGGTATTTTGGAGGGATTATTGATAAAAATTTTGTCAAAGTTCATAAAAAATGGTTAAATTTAGCACCAAGTCTGCATCAACCCAGAAAATTGCTGCAATAATTTATGAGACATAATAGAGCATGAGGATGGTCATCATATACTTCAGTCATAATGTTATGAGCCCTGATACATTTTCAAAATTTATTTTAATTAGGTAATTAGTTAATGGTTATTTCTGAGTTATGACCAGAACAACTTGCCACACGGTGCTGAGCTGCATCTCAAATTAATCTTCATATATATTTGTTGTTAATGTGTATGAATTTCTTATTCATTTTGGCCAACTGTGCTAATTGAGTATTATCCTTGATACTCAAAGACCTACATTTCTACATGGCATTCAGTTTACTGGGCAGAAGTCACTGATTTCATCCTCAAGCAGACAACTTTTCTGCAAAGTCCTGTTCTGTTTTGGTTTATTTCTACATTTACTTCTCTACTGAGAGCTCCATTGCTTCATTTGACGTATCTTTTATCCAGACCTTCCCTTTCCTAAGAGGGAAGTGAGTCAGACAAAGCCTTATGTGGTCCATCTCGTAACAGTACAGTCGGTTGAACTGCAGTAACCCCTCATTACAACTGTGACTTGAGTTAGAGCCAGGAAGTCTGTCTGACGGTTTGAAGGCTTCATCCCTACTTAACATATCTGTTTTCACACCGAGCGGTCTGCTACAACGGGGCCAAATGCCCATTTGTTGCAGATGACTTGGCCTATGAGGTGCTATCGCTATGATGAATAGCCTAAAATTGAGTTAAATGAGCCTTCACATGCCTCAGCACCCACACATTACCTCTGAAAGACTAAATCTCCATCTCTTTTGTCATGAAGTGGCCAGTGGGTTTATGTATGAGCTTGAGCTTGCGTGCATATAAGCTCCGTTTGAATAATTGTAGGAGGCATAGGGTGTGAAAGTGCAACGTCTTGCGTGCTCCTAATTTGCAATAACAAGCTTACAAAGAGGCTGTTTTTGTGTTTGGCCGAGGGCTCCTGTGGTGACTGATTTGTGTGCCAGCTCTGGAAGGATGGAAAGAGGAGAGGGGGTTGTAATAGGAGGTAAAATCTCTGCATGGGGTGTTTTCGGAGGTTACTTGCAGTCATGGGCTAGCTAGCACCTGCTAGTTTGCTAAGACTTTTTTTTTTTTTTCGTTGCTGGGCAGTGTTCAGAGTGCAGACAGTCTATAGGAGCAGACGGAGTAGAAGTGCTGATCTGGCACTATCCTTGTGGTTTTCCTGTTTTTACCATCCATGACCAATCGTTGCAACAACAGACAGTTTAAGTAGGAGTTTCACTTGTCTGTCTTTTTCTAAATAAACACTGGTTCCTGACAGGAGTGCTGTCACAGGGAACAAACACCTACTCATGCTGTTAGTCATTCTTTCACTTTACATGCAGTGCTCTTTCGCACAGATAGGAAGGGTAAACATGTTTTCATGTAACGCAGTGAGGTTGTTTTGCAGAGAGAAGGAGCTTAAATTAACAAGTAACTGACTTTCAGAGACATGCCGATGCACAGTTACCTACAGTATATATTACTCTGCACATACGGCACATATGATTATTTATGGGGCATTAACCTTTATGTCTTTTTGTGTACAGTAGCAAGTTAAACAAGAAATGTGAGGACTGAAAGGGGGGGGGGGGTCTCCTGTCTGGTTCAAACCATCACTATTATGGCACATTGCAAGTATCAGTTATATTCTGTAGATATTTAAGTATGTGACCTTTTAGTTTTATCTTCCGGCGCATCTTTGCATGTCAGTCCCACATTGTTCAACTTTTCTATTAGAAGAGCATACACATCAAATTGTGTTTTCTGTGTACTGTACTTGCTGTACTGTACCGTTTCATGACGTAGAGCTATAAATTACCAGTAAGTGCCTGAAGTACAAAAACAAGGTGTCAGCACTACAGGGTGTACATGTTCAGACTTGGGGGGCATAACGAGGAACATCAAGCCCACTTTACAAAAGAAGAATGCAAAGAACCACATAACATAACTGCTTTATTATCTGTAAACTAGACACTGAACAAAAGAAGTCGAATAAAGTCAAACTTTATTTAGATAGCATGTTTAAAAACAGCTGCAGTTGACCAAAGTGCTGAACATGTGCATAATAAAAATGAATACAAAGCGAGCAACAATAAGAACACAGTAAAAACACCAAATGTTCAACATAACAGCAGTAAAAGAGTTGCAGCACAACAGAAAATAAACCTAAATGCCAGCGAGAAGAGGTGAGTCTTCAGCAGCGAATTAAATGAGAGACAACGAAAAGACAAAGGTTTTACACCGACACACAAAGAATTACAATAGTCTAACCGTGAGGTAATAAAATCCTGGGTAACTCTCAGGATCTTTGGGAGACAGACAGGCCTTTCCCTTGGCTAAGACTCGTAACTGGAAAAAGCTGTTTTTTACAACTAAACTTGTTTCTCAGATTTGAAGGCACTGTTGAAAATCACACCAAGATTTTTAACAAAACAAGTCAAAGGGCCAAGAATATCAGCCGAGTCATCTAATATGTCAGGTCATCAAACAAATGAATTATGCAGGACTCATAGAGGGAAGAGATGAGTAAACTCATATCTGTTTATGTGTTACAGTTTTGCACAGACATGCCAATGTACAAATATCTATATATTACTGTACATATACGTACAATAACAAGCCAAGATTATTTTTTGGGACATTTACCTTTTATTTTTATATATATATATATATATATATATATATATATATATATATGATAACGTACAGTAGTGAAAAAGCAGGAAAACTGTTTCAAACCATGGATGTTATGCGGTACAACTCAAAATCATTATAGCATATTGCAAGTGTCTGTTATATTCTGTAGTTGTTAATTTATGTGACCTTTTAGTTTTATTTTAATTTTACAAACCTGCCTCTAAGTGGTTCTTAAGCTTAATCTCAGGAAGATGTGTGTCCCGCTCTTGAAACTCTGTTTGTGTTTCTTTATGAAGCGAATATAGTTTACTTTATCTCTCAAAAAAAGAAAACACAGCTGCATCTTTGTGCAAGCGACGGGGTCAGAGGAGGGAGAGGAGATGAACGGGGACAAATGGTGTCCTCTACTGGCCTCTGCTCTGCACTTCAAAGGACAAATCCTGCTGAGTTTCATAAGCATAAGCTTTTTTTTATTATTGGAAATGTGAGTGATCTGAGTTTAGGACCATCTTTTCCCCTTAGGCGGGTCCAGATGTGTCTCATGCTGAAAATCTCACAATTTTGTGATCACTACGGTGTAGTAAGGACAGATATGTTCCTTAACCCTTTTTGTACATTTTTCCCAACTCTTTTTTTTTTTTTTTTGATGTGGTGATCATTTTGGCTGTGGTGTGAATTTTTCCAAGAACTTAGTAAAACTTTTCAGATCCAATGTGTTTTACTCTTTCATTCACTTAAACAACTGCTTGCTCAAAACTACCAAATATTTGATCATTTTCAGGATTTAAAAGGATAAAATCCTGAAAATTATTGAATTTTTGATCAAGGGTGAAGTTGTCTAAGGGATTCAGGCAAAAATAAAAACAAATATTGATGTACGAGGATTTTCCTGCAGATTTTGTGTGTGTACATTTTTGCTGCGAAGGTGTCCAGACGAGTATCTGACACTACATAAAAAATACTGTTGCAATCAAGTCAATTTTGTTTTTAATCTTTGACATATCCAAGACTCTAATGACCACCAATGCCCCATCCTCCTACTATTTATTATCTGGAAATTTTTTTTTTTTTTTGGGTAAAAAATTGTCAATATATCAAATACTTAAACTGGCATTTAAAGGGTTAAACCCTGAAATTTGAACTGATTGAATGTTTGATAGTTTTGAGCAAGTCTGAAGTTTTTTAAGTGATTTATGAAAAATAACTATTGACGTGTGACAGTTTTCCAGCTGTGTTTTGTACATGTACATTTTTGGCCATGAGGGTGTCCAGAGGGTAGTAAATTGAGGAGGACACAAATTGCTGAAAGATCAATCAGTAAATTTAGAAAAAACAATAATGAAAGTTTTCTATCAATCTTTTTTGTAGCATTTTTGCCTTCATTCAATAGCTGACAGTGTAGAGAAAGACAGGAAACCTGGGGAAACAGAGAGAGAGGTCAGACGTGCAACAAATGACCCCCGTCAGAAACAAAGATTGCAGTTCATTGATATGCATCTTAACCATAAGCTGCCAGGCTTTCAAACTTATATATACGTGTCAGCTCGTTGTCTACAAACAGCATGCATGTATGAATATCTTTTATTGGCATGCCCAAGAAAATATGTCTACAAATGGCCTTATGCATGGCCTGTATAGGAGCTGAGCCTAGAAGGTAGAAATGATGGTGTCACCTTGACGAGTGTTCTGTGACGGGCACAGCGTGTTCCCAAACACCTGCTTGGATCAAGAGAAAGGAATCTGGGAACAGATCTTTACAAGTCTGGACTAGCTAAACTGTAGGCCGAGGGTTGTGGGGGGGGTGGTGGCTGTATGAGGAGAACAAATGGAGAAAGGGGGAGGTGTGAGGTGGAGTTCAGAGAGAGCTGTTGTTCATCATCACAGTGTTGCACGATGCAGCTATCTGATTTTTGTACTATTGTATTTGTACTGGTGATTCAGCTTTTTATTTCTCTCTATTTTATTTCTAAAGTGCTGAAATAGGCCAATAGTTTCATATAAATGCTCTTCCCCACGTAGCCTTATGCAACAACTACTAATGTGTAATGATGGTTAAATTAATTAGAATGTGCTCAGGATGTTTGTAACAACCCTTTAAGACAGTCACTCTTCTAGAGATTATTTTAGGCATTTTCAACACTATATTCAAACTGCTACAGAGACTACATGTACAATAGAGGATCAGGTTTGTGAAGTCTCCACTTGTTAGCGTAACTGAACCTCGCCTTAAATAATAGATTACTCTTAAATGTTTGATCGGAGAAACAAAGCAGCGGAAACGGAGCTTCTTTTCTAGGTTTTTTATTCACTCAGCACTGTGGAGCAACACTGACAGTGCGCTTACAGTGAGCAGCATGGTGGGCATGTGACATACAAGGGACACTACAGGCAGACTGAAGGACAGAGGCAGCGTTACACTCACTGATTGTCAGAAATGCGTTGAGTCATTTTACACTCCACTGAAGCACAACAACGAGAAATGCAGACAATGCAGAAGGGCACTTTTAGTGGTTCACCTCTAGAAAAACAAGCACATTACTGTGGGTCTCTCCATCTTTTGATCGTCATTAAAATTCAGTGCATTTATTGTAAAGACAGACACTTGTGTTTGGTGCATTTAGGGATGATAACACACCCCTGCCTGTGAGGCTCAGCAGTTATATTTACAACCAAACAAATTTAGAAAATCCATACAAAACCTTGGGGTAGGGGGGAATAGACAGCTAGAATGGCTAATTAACAGTAGAAAAGGGAAGCATATTATAAATGTGTTTGTGTGTTAAAGGCTATTGATTAGGGTGCTTGTGTTCAGTGATCAAGGGAGCTGATAAGAGAAGAAAGGGACAACCAGACGAGGCGCACCTCTTCCTCCCTCCTTCATCTCATCAACCCCTTATCCTGAACAACAGAGCACTCAAATGAAGATATCAGTAACTCTCAACTCCCCCTCTCTTTGCCAGGGTATTAAGAAGTCTTTCTTTAATTGGTGGCCGTCTCCTTGACCTTCTCCATGATGGACTGAATCTGCTCATGGATCTGGGTGGTGTAGGGGGAGAGCATCTTGGTCAGCTCATCGATCTTTCCCTCCAGGGAGGTGCGCAGCTCCTGGGCGGTGGCCTCCAGCTGGGTCCTGATGCCCTCAGCCTGGGTCTCCAGCTGCTGGCCCAAACCTTCAGCCTGGGTCTTCAGCATGGTGGAGACGTCGCTCAGCTTCTTGGTGGCGGAGTCACTGGCCTGCTGGACGTAGGGCTCAACGTTCGCCCTCACAGTGTCCAGGTTCTGGGAGGCACGGGACTGGATCTCCTCCAGGTAGGTGGCCACAGCACTTGTGGGAGAAAAGGAGGAGACATTTAGGTTTCATAACAAAGAAAATTGGAGAAAGTGTGAAAGCCTCCACGCCCACTCACCTGCGGATCTCCTCTGTGTCCTTGTCCAGGCGCTTCTTCAGCTTGTGGGTGTAGGTGCCGATGCGGGTGTGGACGTCATCGGCATTGAGCTCCACCATGCTCCTGAGCTCGCCCACATACTCGGTGCTGCGCTCCTTGGCGTCCAGCATGTCCTTCTGGAGTTTGTTGGCCAGGAGCTGCAGGTCCTGGGACAGCTGTCCGGTGGTGCCATCGGTGTAGGGAACCAGCTTGGTCTGGATGTCAGCTTTGTACGCATTCAGCTCTGCCATGCTGTCAGTGATCAGAGTGCTGGAGGCAGAAGACGTGAGGACACATCAATATTCAAAGCATAGTGCAAGGATGAGTAATAAGTGAGACGTACGCTTCGGAAATGAGAGTGTATGAAGGGGAGACCATAGGAGCATGTGGAAGCACTGAAACTAAGGAAAGCAACCTATTGAAAAGGAGGAGGCAAGAAAATAACTTACTCTAGCTCCCTGGTGATCTGAGAGTCCTTGAGGTTCTGCAGGACGCCATCGGCTTTCTGGTTCAGGTCAGCGATGTACTGCCAGAAACGATCCACGGTGTCCTCCCATCTTTTTGGGGTGGTATCAGCCTGGTGCAGGACACGGGCATTGCTGCCTGTTATGGGCACAGGTGGAAAGGTCAAAGATAAATATACAAACATTAAATCATCTTTAAAGACATAATGTGGTAAACCTTAGTGCACTTACCGGTGATGACTGCCAGAGCAAGGATCAGAGCTACAGCCTGCATGGTTGTTGGATAGACAGATACACCTGTGAATTAAAAAGAGGGGAAAGGTTAAATATAATGCATACAGATGTGCCACGAGGAAATACAGATGTTTAAATTACTCTTTTAAAGACAAAGCTAGTAATGTTTTTAGAAATTAAAGCTCGCACAGTTTTAAATAAATATAGTCACAGTGTGTAACTGAGCATTCAGATTAAAAATGAAAATGAAATATGGCAAAGGACTAATCAGCAGGTCCTCTGTATTCGTGCGCTGTGCTGTCACCCACCTGAGAGGTCGAGCTTCCTCCGTGCTCCCTGGATGGCGACTGCGGGCTTTTATACAGTGGCACGAGACCGCTGCGCGTGTTGCGCCCCGGGCGTGGGTGGGGCCGGTTGCTGGCGCGCGTGCGCGTGCCTCCACGTGGTGCCGATGATGTGTCTGCACGGATTCCTGTTTCGCTCCACGCCACCGACACCGCGTCCGAAGTTCTCACAGGTTTGCTGTGTTTGATTGAGCAATCCGCCTGTTTCAGCAACAGCGGGGGAGATTACATTTAAACGCGGTTTCGCAGCTTCAATAATAAACTTTACACAGGTAGAGAGTAGTTCAGTACATTTTCTGCACAAGTTTTTGGGAGAAATCTACTTTTTAAATCTTTTCTGGTCTTTTAATCAAGTAGAAGCCTCACTGCAATATAAAATAGTCCATCACACATAAAAGATGATGAGATGAAGCTACTGTCAATTACTTTTTTATGCTTTTTATTGTTTTTTTTTTTCATTGTTAATTAGTGACTATGGCTGCGAGATAAAGCCAGTACATGTAGTGGAGTGTAAAGCGCAGTATTTCTGAATGTAGAAGTATACTGTAGGCTAAAACTACACTTACCCTGCTTTCAGTTTGTACTGAAGTACAACATTTGAGTAAGTGTATGCTTATTTTGGTACTTTCCACCACTGAAAACTAAAAAACAACATTTATTAGATGAGTGTGTCACTTAATGGTGATTAATGCATGATTAAGAATATTCTCCAACAATATAGAAGTAATAATGATAATAATAATACATTTTATTTCTATAGCACCTTTCCCATATAAAGGGCTGCTCAAAGTGCACCATAGAGGAAAAAACATAAAATACATATGTAAAGAATTACACATTTATCGACATCTCAACAGCAATAATTGTTAAAGTGAAATTTGTGCTTTTGTTCCTTCAGTATATTTTGCTGCTTTTTTTTTTTTACTGTATTGTCCCTTTATTTTTTATAGTGGTATTGCTAATTCCTCCACCACTGCTGGTTTGGTGTTAAGTGACCACAACCCTGCAGACTGTTCTTTGTTCATTATCACCAAGTGGTCTCTTCTGAATATAAATCCCCCCGGCACCAGGATGTAAATAAGGCTTTCACACTACCACTGCAGTCTGAATGGTCTGCCAGTGCTGCCCATTGACACCCCACCTAATCCACCCCCTGCAGACACATAACCCCCAACACATCAGGCTTCTTTGCATGTCAGCCCCACTCGCATATTTCAAGTGCTGGATGTAGTGGTGAATTTTCTTTGTACTGTACTTGCTGTGAATTACCAGTAAGGCGCCTGAAGTGTCAGCACTACAATACAGACGTGTTTGGACTTGGGGGACACTCGGGAACAGCAAGCCCACTTTACAAAAGAAGGATTACCGGTACTGGTAATAAAATCCAGAGAACAGAAACGATTTTATTACCTGTAAACGGGACACCGAAGAAAAGAAGTAGATCACACAGGAGGAAAAAGACTGGAATGATATCTGTTTATTTGTTGTAGGTTTCCACAGAGGACAAGAAATTTCCAGGATTTTGAAATTGTCAGAGGAAAGGGGATGTTCAGTAGAGAAAGAAAGTGTTTGCCTCAGCTTGTTGAGCAACTAGTTATTTGTTTAGTGGTAGAACATAACTGTCATGAGCCCCGGTGCATATTTTTGCTGCACAGATGCGTGATGATTGTTGTTGCATTAGCAGGGAATCAAACACAGACTTCCCTATTCACAGTAAAAGGTTATTATACTGTGTAAACCATATACAGATTTATAGGAGTGTGTCCTGTTGCAACATCAGGATTTTTGACAAGTGAACTTGGTGTCACGCTGATCAGAATCTGGTTTATAAGTACATTCATTGAATTTGACTCAGGTTTTATGCATCAGTCTCAGTGTACTTATTTAGTCCTCACTGCGCCAGTTGGCACATAGAGCAAGTACTAAGGATCTCCACTCTTCATTTCTCCTTCAGTGGTTCGCCTCCAGGTTGTTTAGGCCTCCCTCTTTTGTGTTTTCCCTCTGGTGCCTCT
Organism: Pterois miles; assembly: GCA_947000775.1. Classification (NCBI taxonomy): domain Eukaryota; kingdom Metazoa; phylum Chordata; class Actinopteri; order Perciformes; family Scorpaenidae; genus Pterois; species Pterois miles. Next base: position 1,020,330 of record CAMQGK010000327.1, read on the forward strand.
TCTGTCATGTCATCAGATGGTTTCCTTAATATATGCCCCAACAGGCATCCTGTTGTTTTATGTAGTTTCACAGTTTGTACTCCTCCTGGGCCAGAATATCCTCATGATATTTCTGAGGCAGGTGTTGTGAAAGCTGGAAAGCTTGCCTCTGTCTTTTTCAGTCATTCGCCAGCACTCAGCACCATATAGACGGAAAGCTAGTGCACAGCTGCTGTATCACTTCATCTTGGCAATGATAATAATATAATACAAATAATACAAAAATAGAAATAACAGTCAGGAGTAGAGGCTGAGGAATAGACAAGACTGTTATGTACACAAGTCTTGAAAGATATAGGTGAATGCATTATGCAATATTATATCAATATACTGTAGCTTATTGCACACCTATGGCTTTACATGGTGTTACATTCAGTCAGCCCTCTATGGATGAAACGTCGGAGAGCTTTGACCTCATACTTTACCAGTTTTTATTTTTCTAAGTGTCTTCTTTAAATAAAGCAGCGTACATTTACACATCACATATACAGTCAATAGGCCGTACATATCATATCAGCGTTTGTTTTGCTGCCATTAGTTATAATAAAACAACATATTATTTCACTCTGATTCCATCACTGCCCATGTGTAATGACCTTTGTCCTTTGGCCTCTTTGTTGTCAGCCAGAACACAGAAACCCAACTTTACACAGGAACAAAGTTTGAATGGGTTGGCTTGGTCAGGTAATTATTGTGAGAACATGATAACATTGGTGTGTGATAACCCCAAGGGGTCAACTATGTGATAAGAGATCGGAAGACTGTACCAACAGTACATGAATATTTCAGCTGTCTAGTGATGGATTGTTTCATTAATCAACAATCAGATGAAACACATTGATGATGTTTTCATACGTTTAGGTGACATTTCTAAAAGACCTTTGACCTTGATATTGCACGACAATAGTGTGTGTCACTGCAGGCGATGTGTTGCACACAGAAAGATACGGCTTATTCAGCTAGATAACAAGTCCAGTCTGGTTCAAACGCTCAAACAAATCAAGATCAGCACTATAATCCCTGCATTCTGCAGAAAACTTTGTCACGCAATGACTTTTTTGTTTTGATTTGTCAATCTTGTGTGAAACAATTACACTAGATACTAAGATGTATTTCCAGTGTGGAGATAACTGACTAGATGTTTTGTGTTTGTTTTATACAGATGTGATACACCACAGTAACCAGACTACACACATGTACCAGCAAAGGTCAGCACAAACCCACCATGGCGTGCCTGACTTTACTGAGACTCCAGGATAGCGAGGCAGAGGGCAGACGGGGAAGTGAAAGATTCAAGAAGAACCATGAGGTAATACAATACAATATCCGACACAGTCAACTGCTTCTCTTTTTGCTCCACGACAGCAGAGGCAACGTCCAGTGTCAATCAGGACTGACTGAGTGAGAGGGCGTCTTCGAGATGGTGTGAACCAAAGTTACCCTGTTGTTCTCTGGAAGCTGGTTGGAAGCTGGATTTGGTTTTTGGTTAACTCTGTGTGATCTCACCCCTCCAAACAGGCAAGCATCTGTTTAGACGAGTCAGCGAGGTTACTACAGTTAACGTCTGTGGGTTAAAAGTTGTTGAACTGGATGTACAAGTTCACAATTTAGTGTTTTTCTGGCAGTTTGTCCCCCATCATCCACTTCTGAGTCAGTGCTATCAGCTGATGGGCGACATGTGCCGACAGAGCCAAACGTCTGGGTTTATAGCTTCGTCTCACTGTAATGAAGGGGTCACAGCTTTGATGCATGCAGCTGCTCATGCTCCTCCATCAGTAAATAAATACACTTGTTATTATTTGGAGATCTTAGTCTTCAACAAACTATGCAGGCATCAGATTCAATTGTTTATCAGTTAAGTTACATTTAAACAAAAACAAATTCTGTTAAAAATGTACCTTTCTTTCTTTCTTTCTTTCTTTAAAGGGAGATTAGTCAAGTAATTAAATATGCTGCTTTATGCAAGTGTATGTACTGTATATATTTATTATTGAAAATCAATTGACAACACAAAACAATGGCACATATTGTCCACAGTTATTACATTTAGCGTAAAAATATGCTCAAATCATAACAACAACAACAGGCAGCAACAGCTGTCAGTGTGTCAGTGTGCTGACTTGACTATGACTTGATCCAAACTGCATGTGATTATCATAAAGTGGGCATGTCTGTAAAGGGGAGACTGGTGGGGACCCAGAGAACCCATTTACATTCACATATCTAGAGGTCAGAGGTCAAGGGACCCCTTTGAAAACGGCCATGACAGTTTTTCCTCTTCAGATGAAACTTCATTACAATAGCTGTGCGGTAGCTATTTTTCCACCTGTGCACTTGTGTTAATAGTCTGTTTGTTGTTCCTATTTTTCAATATTTCCTTCTATTTAAATTGTCATTTTTTATGTCTGTCTACTTTTGTTTAGCTTCATGTTTTTGCACTATCCCCTTTGCTGCTGTACACTGCAAATTTCCCCGGTGTGGATGAATAAGGAATATCTTATCTTATTTTAAATTTAGAGTAAGTTGGAACGTTATTTAGCCTCCTTCACGATAATCTACTATGACATGGTTGGCATCACTGGATTTCTTCACTTTAGCTTTAGAACTGAGCCTGCTACAACCCAAAAATCACAAGTTGTGTTAATGCATTACAGAAATGAGTGACGTTTAAATGAATTTGCGTTAATGCGTTACCGTGTTAACTTTGACAGTGCTAATTAAAATAAAGCCCATGTTGTAAGCCCATGTATGTAAACTAAACCCCAAGCTGTGGCTAAGAGCAGGTCGTCCACCAATCAGAAGTTCGGCGGTTCAATCCATGCACATCTGGTCACATGTCGATGTGTACTTGAGCAAGACACTTACCGGTAACCCAAAATTACTCCCGAAGGCATTGCCATCAGTGTGTGAATGAGATAAATGAGTATTTAGATTAGATCCTGATGGGCAAAGTGGCAGCTTAGCTCTGCCATCATTGTATGAATGTGTGTGTGAATGTGTGTGTACATGTAGTGTGGAGCGCTTTGAGTGGTCAGAAGACTAGAGAAGCGCTATATAAATGCAAGACCAAGTCCAAGTCCATTTACCATTTATAAGAAAATAGTAAAAAAAAAAAATCCTGTTTATAATTTCCAAGAGTCCATAGAGACATCTTCATATTGCTTGATTAATCCACATAACAGTCCAGAGCCCAAAGATGTTCAGTTTAGTATCCTATATGTCTATATTGATTTGATTGAGTATATTTACAATTAAATTACATTTAATTAAAGGATTAGCTTGACATTTTAAGGAGATATGGTAGTTTGCTTTCTTGCTGAGAGTTAGATGATAAGTTGATGCTCTTAGTTTCTTACTTACACTGAGAATGCACATTGCACAACTGCCATCACAAATAATTATAAGTGATCTAAAGTAAATACATGGATTTCAGCGTCACTCATGATGTTCTCATTTGTCTCCCTTCATGTTTTTCTGTCCATTATATCCTGTCTGATTGCACAATCGTTGAAAATAGCATCTTGTTTTTGCTTTCAGAATCTATTAGGGTATGTGTGTTTTTTGTCATTAATCTACTTAAATAATTATGTAATAACTTGGTTCTTGACCCCCAAATCATTTTTTTAAAGCTGTATGTTCAAACGTGCTAACTCATATCAAGAAAAAAATACTTGTAATAGTAAAACAAGACAAGTAAAGAAAGGGGGAAAAGGTGAGTCCTTAATCCAGTGAAACCCAGCTTTTATATAAATACATCAAGAATTACAACTTTTAACGTGCAGATTCCACTTCCCCCTAATCTGACATAATAAGGAGTCAGAGCTTTGTGTGCTTGGAGGGTTAATTATCAGGGTAGTCTGTGACGGCTGGGGGCAGAACAGAGGAATGTTGTTTGCCGCTGGGTAAGGCAGCGTGGGAGCGAGCTGGCAGCAGGGATGGAGGCACAAAAGGAAAACTAAAAAACGAGGTGGAAGCAGGATGTGTTTATCTGAACTTCTAGACTTGTAGAGACAAACCTGAACATGCCCTGTCCAAGACCCACAGCTGGATCTTACAGGGGCGTGGCCAAACTGAACAAACAAGAAAGCATTTATTCCACACTTTCATGTGGAGCTAAAATAGGAAGTTTCTTGCTTTCTTATAACTGTCAAAACTGAAACCCATCTATTGACAATGGCTGGCAGCTATGTCGGCCATATTTGCACATGAATGTTTTGTATAGTACAATGAAATGGCTCGTTCAAGGTTCGTTATTTGTCAAATGTCAGTTCCAGCGAAGCAGTTATTGGCAATGAAAGTCTTTGGTCTCAGGTTCCTTCAACAATGCTATAAAATATGCATATGTGAAGTAAGTTGTAAAAAAAGAAGAAAAATGATATCAGGACTTTCTGATGATCATCTAAGACATAAAATAGTGCAGTTAACATAAATGTAAACAGAGGTAAATGTAAAATAATAATGCAAATGTAATTTTGTTGACAACACTATTTCAGATGGGAAAAGTAAATGTAAACAAGATGTAGTATGTATATGCATGGTTCATCAGATGGTACTAAGATTCTTTTAACAATTCTTGTTTCATCCAGGCGGCTACCTCCAGGTCTGAAAAGTGAAGTCATTGCTGAATTGTATTAAACTTGAAGTCTGATTGTGTAGAAGTCTATGAGAAAGTTAACCTACTTCTCATTTGATTTGTTACCTCAGTAAAAACTGTAAACATGAGTTTACGGTCTCAATCTTTAGTTTCAAGTTTTCTTCAATACAGCATGATTTAATAAATGTATCATTTAATAAATGATGGTCCCATTTGGAGTCAAATAGACTATAAAGCAGGGGATGATTGTGGGTGTGGCTACCTTGTGATTGACAGGTTGGTACCACTTTGTTCATTTTTGAACTTCAACAGTGTGTTTTCAGATCATGAAAGCTAATTATAACCTTTTGGTCAGCTAAACATGTCTTATTAAGCATTCAGTTGTACTTAGCTCCACCCTCTTGTGTCACTTCTGGTTGCGAAAAACCAAGATGGTGACCGCCAAAATGCCAAACTCGAGGCTTCAAAACGACAGTCCACAAACCAGAGAGTGATGTCACGGTGGCTATGTCCACTTCTTATATATAGTCTATGATTTGATCCAGTCAGGCCCAAAACGTAACCAGTGTTTTATTATGGCTTCATGTATGGGACATTTTTGAATGTGTGAATTGAAGTTAAGTTAAAAAATAATAGCTGTCTAAAAAAGTGTTTATTTTGGCACGATGAACAAAAAACTACTTGTTTAAACATTGATTTGGATGATCAAATCATTTAACCATGGAGGTGTGAGTAACCACATTGGAGATAGTGTATTCTAATTTACATTACCACATTATCCACATTGTAATCGTTGTTTTTGTTAATTTCATTTAAAGGTCCAGGATGTAGTGACATCTAGTGGTGAAAACAGTGGCAGCAACCAGCTGAATTGCCCTCAGATCACCCCTCCCTTTCCAACAGTGGCCTTCAGGTAAAACAGTGAAAGGCTCTCTCTGGAGTCAGTGTCTGGTTTGTCCGTTCTGGGCTACTGTAGAAACATGGTGGACTCTGTGAAGAGGTCCTGCTCTCTATGTAGATATGAAGGACTCATTCTAAGCTAATGAAAACGATTATTAGTGTCAGGTGATTATACACTAATGAAAACATAGTTTTACTGTATATTCCATTTCTGACAATAAATACTCCTACACATCGGTCCTTTAGATATGAAACATTTGGCATCCTCAAACTGTACAAACACTTGTTTAATATATCATGAGAACGTTGTAAATAACACATAAGGCTCACAAGTTTGTTTCCTCTTTATTTTTAGAATATAAGAAGAGAGCACAGTGTGTGGTCACAGACACTTAAATGTGTTATTCCGCTATTGTTTTAATACTTTAAATATATCTTCAACTTTCAAAACTGGTGAACTTGTGTTTTCATGTTGCTGGATCAAAGAATCGTGTTTGTGTAGATGCAGTTTCTTTCTGTTTAACTGGAGGTGGTTTTGACAAAGGACTCATAGAGGGAGATGAGCTGGGCCTGGAGGTCATCGGCATAGGGGTCCAGCTTTTCCCTCAGCTGCTCAACATAGGGGGCGGCCATTTCTTTAACCTGCTGGGCTCTCTGAGTCAGCTCACCTTGGACATTGTCGACCACGGGTACCACGCTGTCCTTGAAGTCCTGCAGATGCTGGTCCACCTTCTGCTTCAGGTCTTCTGTGTAGGGCACCAGTTTAATTTGTAGATCCTTCACACTCTGCTCCAAGCTGGCCTTCAGCTCCTCGCTCTTCTGCAACAGGGTGGTCCTCAGGGCCTCGGGGTCAGTGGATTCTGCATAGGTGGCCAGCTCCTGTTTGAGTTGCTCCACTCTCTGCTGGATCTCGGCCTTAATGCTTTCTGTGTAGGGCATCAGTTGGTCCCTGACAGTGCTCAGCTCCTGGGTCACACGCTCTTGCAGCACGTCGGTCTCTGTACTGACTTTGGTGATCATGTCCTGGGCTGCAAGAGGAAGCTGCTCCTGCAAGCTGACTGCATACCTGTTGGCCACATCGGCGCCTTCTGTCAGACGGGCACTAGACAAGAGAGTGACCAAAGAGATGAAGTTAGCTTTACTTCACACACACCCAATTATTTACATCATTAGCATGTCAAACAGTGCTCACAATGGTCTGACGTACCTGACTTCCTGTCCAAACTGAGACTGCCTGATCATCTGGAGGGTGTCATCAGCTGTCTTGGTGGCTTTGGCAACATATTCCCAGAAGGATTCAGTCAGCACATCCAGCTGTGGCTTGGGTGCATCAGCATAGAGGATGTTGGCTTGGCAGCCTGTAAGATAGACAAGCACAGTTTGAAGAACAGAAACATTTCAGCCTGATTTGAGATTTCAAGGCATTCATACTAGTACGTATTTACTCCTAAAGCTTGCAGATCACACCAGCTCCAAAAATGATATTTTGCCATCATACTCACCGCTGAAAACAGCAAGGACGAGCACAGCGAGGATCTTCATGGCTATACAACAAGGAGACACAAAGCTGGTCAGCACAGCGTCTTCACCGAGAAGTATCTCTGAATTGGGAAGCTCAACTGTTTGCTACTCTGTGCCAATCCTCCATCACCTTACCTGAGTTTTGCGAGTGTATCTGTAAGTCCACTTGGCAGCGCTTGTGCTCAGCTGGTGAAGCTCTGCAGCTTATATAGCAAGCCAGACTGTAATGATGCCAAAGTCCAGGTGCTAGTGCCTTGCTGTCAACTTACCTCACCCTGCTATCCTCAGACACCTTGTGCCAGGGAACATGCACATACTGTTACACTAATGCACATGCATATTAAGTACACAAAACATATTTTATATTGCTTTGTGTATCAGTGATCATCTGCCAAATATATTTTTTATTTCCCTTACTATGACCTAAACGTATGTGAGGTTCATCAGTGTTAGAGTTTGACAAAATGATAAAATCCATAAGTTTAACCTTAAATGACCCATGTCCTCATAAGCCTGTCTGTCCTCACAGGTCTGTCTGTAATCACTTAGTTTTTTGCAGCCACAGATAACTCTCTGCCAAGATGGACAAAAAAATCCTCCCCTTAATTTCTTTGATGTTGGGCTTTGATTAGATATGCACTGGATGTTTTACCGTCTCTGTTAGCCTGACGCTTTGCCAGCTGACCTCACAGTAACTCATGGCTCTATGTGTCTAGTCTATGTGTCAGTTTGGCCAAAGGTTAGCAGACTCAAACACTGTCGGTTTCTGATGGACAAAGTAGCTGCTGTTTCACACCACACATACCCGAGTTCCCTTTGCTGAAACCACTTTTGAAGAGCAGCATTTTTTTGTTGTTGTTTTTATGCAGACAAGTAAAGATCCGACACAGTGTCTGAGACTTGTAACTAGGGGACTGAAAACATTTTGCCCTGAGAGTCCTTCAAGACTTTGTGCTGGACTTGATGTATTTATCTCCTGCTTGTTTTGGCTTTACAACAACAGCATGGCAAACCACAGACTGCCATAGGCTGCACTACCTATCTTGCACTATACTTTAACTGCTATATTAAATTAATATAACTGATATATTATACTTCTTATATTAACATTAACATCATCATATTATTATATATAATACTTTATTATACTTTCATACCATATTATACTGTTACACGCACTGCATATTATTTGCACTGCACCGTATTTGTCACTTTACCGTGCCACTTTAACTTGACTTGTACAGTATATTAGCTGTATTTGTATGTACTTCATTCTTATCTTTTTCTACTTTATTTTATTTTTTACCTATTCTTACTTTTTACAATGTGCTATTTGCTATTTTTTTATATCAGTGCTGGTGTAACACACAACGTTCCCCAACTTTCAAAGTACTATCTTATCTTTGAATTTTAAATTTTCTTTAAAAAAATTGCAATCTAAGAAGTAGCTTGATAAATTTATTTCCAATGACTTATTAAAATTATTTTTCACTAACTGTACATGATAACACTGAAAGATGAAGGTTAAAGCAAAAGGTAAAGCAAAAAAGATTACTATTTGATTGATACCATAAAACTCCTAAACAGTGAATGAATATTGATATTACCATATCTTCAAATATGTTTGGCTACTATTCTGCCCTCTCTATGCATTTCAGTGTACAGCTATGCAAATGAGCTAAACACACTTCCAGTACTAGTTAAGATTGGTTACCTACCATAAACAATAATTAGAACAAAGGTGTTGTGAAGTTGAATTTGTTCATTAACAAGAAATCTGCATTCACACAACTGAGTTACATTGTGCTTTGTGTCAGAAAGAAATAAAATGTCATCTGTTTAAGTCAACAGTCACTATAAAAAGTAAATTAGTAAGTTAGTCTATATGAGTTATAGGAAAATAGTAAAATGTATAACAACTACCTCAATAGTAAATGAGTTGCTGAGGTTTCTAATACTGTGTTCACGCCATGTTGTTGGAACAGAACGGGAAAATCACTCACATCAGCCTCCAGTTCAAAATGATATCAGGAGTTTATATGTGCCTCTTTTTGAAAAAAAAAAAGTCAATGATAACAAAAACTTCAATCCATTCAAATAATTTAAAAGGAGCAATACACAGTTTGTGTCTGGTTTCACTTGTCAACGAACTGCTCTAAATACGGAGGCTAAAGACGACTCGGACAGTAAGGTTAATATTGCCGTTGCTTAGCAGCGGTGTTCTTCATGACTTGACCGCTTGAACGCAACACGTTTCGTGTACACGACTTCCCATCTCATAAACACGGTAAACACAACCCCATTTTAAGGCAGAAAACAGAATAGAAATAATTTTGTTTTACTTTTGTACGGCACTTTTGGTGCCTTCAAATAGGGTCGTGTTTACCGTGTTTATGAGTTGGGCCCATATGAACGCCCTCCTCATGTCATATTCACGACCTCGTAAGTGGAAAGTTTCTGAAAGCTCAGCGTTCAGGACTTGTGACGTGTTTGTTGACGTTGTGAGAAATGGTGGAGCCCATTGAAGTTCATTTATCGGTGCATAATAAGTTAATATTGTACAGTATATTGTAATTTCTGGTATTGTATGTTGTATTTCCTGTGTTATGTTACCCACTTGCTAGCTTGCTGAACTGTTAGCCTTTGTGGCTTCGAGACTCGGACAGTAATGTTCATATTGCTGTTGCTTAGCAGCAGTGTTCTTCACGACTTAACCACTCGAACGCAACACATGTCGTGATCAAGACTTCCCATGTTGGGTTTCATTTGAGAGCAGACGTTTTACTGACATCAGACAGTCGCTTTCAGTACAAAATAGTGGAAGTGTAGGTCTGCAGCTGGGTGCTGCCATTGCAATGTATAGTCAGCAGTATACAGTACGTTCTTTGAATAAGATGTCTGATCTGATAAAATGGTGGATGTAACAGCGTCAGTTGAGCAGTAACGATTACAGAATCCTGCCAGAATAATTTTTCCCAAAGATGTCGCCCTGATTTCCACAGCTCTGTTAAGCATGAATGACATACAAAACAAACAGAGATTAGACTAAACATATGGTATGTTTTAGAGATTCTGGACACATTTTAACTGTTTCATTGCTATAAAATCACAGAAGACCCTGAATCAGTCAGGATGTACAGGTTGTTTATTTTGTCGCTTCTTGCACTTGTAGAAATTAAATTGAGCAGTATTTTTTTTCTTTTAAATCACCACATATACAGGTTTTCTACAGACTTCAGTATCGTACATGCTCTGAAGTAAAAGATAAATGTACTTGTGTGTGATGTGTTTAGTCAAAGTGAAGTGTTTGCTCCCATTTGTGGTAATGCATAAATATCCTCGGCATTATGAGCGAGATTTGTGTTACTTCAGTAGTGTTGAAGTTTAAAAAAAACTTCTGTGTGGTAACTTTTTCTTCTTACAGCCCTTATCTATTTATGCCACCTTCTCAGACAGAGTGACAACACTTTGTGCTCTCAAATAGTCGTCACCAGGGGTGTGGATTCAGCTCATGTCTTGGACTTGAATCACACTTGAGTCACAAATTTGATGACTTTAGACTTGACTTGACGAGGTCAAAAAGGACTAATTTGACTTGGACTTTAACACCAGTGACTTGTGACTTCACTTGAACTTGAGCCTTTTGTCTTGAAAATACCCCCCCCCCCCCTTTCTTTGAACCGATCCAGCATCATCCTTGTCAAGTTGCAGGAGATAACCACGAAGAACTAACATTAAAACAAGATGATTTTGTTTGCATACAAAACCTATGCTGTGTTACATTTGGTGAAGAGTGCACTTGGACTCAGAACTCAAAGGTTTGGACTTGACTAGAACAATTGCAGAACAATGACTTGGTTCCACCTCAGGTCCTACATCATCCTACATTTAGAAGAAGAAACCTTTCTTTGTCACATAAATACAGTTACATACATGATACTGGACCTCTGCATTTAACCCATCCTAAGCCTTTTAGGAGCAGTGGGCTGCTGTAGGGCCCGGGGAGCAACTTGGGGGTTCAGGGTCTCGCTCAAGGACACTTGGACATGCAGACTGTGTTTAAAGGACGACCCACTCTACCCACTGAACTACAGCCTCTGAAAGAAGGTCAGGCAAAAGTAACTACAAATTATACTTGCTGAGTACTGTGAAAAAGTTGACATTATGTGTGATTATGTTGAGCCTTTTTCACTACAACAACAAATATATGTTAGTGACTTGCTATTTTATTCACGTTGCTTAACCCTAATACAAAGTCCACTAATGTGATCATTAAGGTTATCTGGAGTTATCTGCCGGCTGTTAACACTGGACTACGTGGTAGTTAATTACTATTTCCTAAATGCTTTCCAGGGAGGGGTCAGAGGAAATATAGTGCAATGTTTCTTGTGGAGTAAGAAGGCTTTTATTGTCAAGCCACATAAGCTTTGTATCCTGTAAAGATTGTGTCAGTGTGTCTGCATTGTAGCCTCTGTGGTCATGTGATAGTGACATTAGCAGAGGAGCAGCAGAAACAGGAAGAGAGTCATTGTGACAACATGGAAGGGACTCCTGGACTTTGGGCTCTTGACTACAACTGTCATGTGGCTTCAGTATATATACATGGACGCGCCAGTCTGATGCATTCACAAACGCACTAAACTCTGAGAGACACACAAGCCAAAAGCAGGTGAGAATTGCACAACATTTCAAAGTTTTAAGCGGCAAATGTAAATGTTGCAGCACTTTTAATGCAGCTTGAAAGTTAACTCGATAAATAAATGTTTTTCAGCAAGACGCAGTCATGAAAGTGTTTGTTGTACTCGCAGTTGCAGTGCTGTCTGGTAAGTTGCAAACTTTTTGTTTTGTTTTTTTTTGTAACAGTCAAAATTAACAAAATGGCTGAAAATCTGCACTGTCCTCAATCTGTTCTTGTGTCCATCCAACAGGCTGTCATGCCAACCTCTTCTATGCTGATGCACCCAAACCACAACTGGAAGTGCTGACTGATGCTTTCTGGGATTACATTGCCAAGGCCACCCAGACAGCTGATGACACCCTCCAGATGATCAGGAAGTCTCAGTTTGGACAGGAAGTCAAGTAAGTTGTGTGACATGCAAGACCATGGTGGCTGGGCTGCTTAAGATCAATATGGTATTGCACAAACCTCTAAACGTTACCGTCTGTCTTCTAGTGCTCGCCTGGCAGACAGCACTGACATCGCCAGCAAGTATGCAGTCATCCTGCAGGAGCAGCTCCCCCCAGCAGCCCAGGACCTGATGACCAAGATCACCGCAGAGGCTGACGTGCTGAGAAATGTGCTGACCAATGAGCTGAATGCTGTCAGGGAAAACCTGGAGCCCTACACCGAGGATATGAAGGCCCAGATCCAGCTGAGAGTGGAGCAGCTCAAACAGGAGCTGGCCCCCTATGCAGAATCTCTGGACTCCGAGGCCTTGAGGACCACCCTAATGCAGAAAAGCGAGGAGCTGAAGACCAACTTGCAGCAAAGTGTGAAGGATCTGCAGGCTCAGCTGGGGCCCTACACCGATGACCTGAAGCTGAAGGTGGACCAGCACCTGCAGGACTTCCAGGACAGCGTGGCCCCCATGACCGAGAAGGTCCAGGTTGAGCTGACTCAGAGAGCCAATCTGGTGAAACAGATGGTGGCCCCCTACGCTGAGGATGTGAGGGAAAAGCTGGACCCCTATGCCCAGGACCTCCAGGCCCAGCTCATGTCTCTCTACCAATCCTTTGTCAAAGGCAACTAAGTCACCCTCAACGCCTGCTCCATCATTTATCAAGATGCTTTGGTCTACCTCTGTTTGAACAATGAAATAGCAGAATTGTACTGTAAACCAAATTAAACAAATATTTATTCCATGGTGCAAAGCAAACCTCTGCACTTGTCACAAATGTAAATAATGTAAAAGTTTTTATTCTGTGTTTTGAAGTTGGAACCTGTAATTTTGTAATTTCTATAAGTTATTAAAAATAAATACATAAATCTGGAAAATACACATTTTGTTTTTGCTGTCTTTTACAGAATATGTACAAGAAATCTAATCACAACAAATGCGTTTTTCTACAGAGCACATAACAAAAATATATATAATTATTACATATAGAGGGACTACTATGGTCACAAGCCACAGTGAGATATGTGCTGCTTTTTTCCCAGGAGGCAACTAGTATTCCTCTCGTGTCTTAGCATGTCCTGACTCCTGTCACAGCTTCGTCTCCTTCTTTATCCAGAGGCAGACTGTTGTTCCTATTCAGGTACTTGTCAACGCTTGCCGTGAAACTGCACCTTTCCGATGTCAACAGTAAAATTGAGAAATGGCTGTGTGATGTGAGAGAGGCCCAGATATAACAACAATGGATTTATCCCATTAGATTTGATATGAAACAAAAAGTGTCTTGCTCTAAAAATCGGATGCATTCTTATTTTATTAATTTTTTTTTGTTTCATGATGCTTTGAAAACCACAGTGTTAAAAAAAACAAAAATTGCGCAACCTCTTATTGTTAATATGCAACACAAAGCCTGATCCTCCCTCTGTTAACAGTGCCGCCATCCAACGTGGAGGGTCAGAGTCCAATGACAATACCGCATTTGTGCTCACATGCACGCACAACACACACAGTGCATATTTGTTCCCTGGTTATACCAAAACAAACCACAAAAACTGAGAGGAATGTGTGAGTCATTCAGATATCTAGATATCAATATCTACATCAGTTATAAACTTGACCTTTGTGGGTTGCTTTGAAGAGAGGTAGACCTTTGTTTTGACAGAAATCATTTTTTATTAGGCTGCATTAAGTAATAATTCATGCACTTATAGGATAAAGCCTAGGTTTACTTACGTACTCTTTTTTTTTGTTAACTAAGAATTCAATCTGTCTTCATTGTAATTGCAGTGTTTTAAAGAGCTACATTCAGTGAGACACAAACTATTCAAACTACCGCGGAGCTCTGTGAGACTTCACAAATGCAAATCTGATCTCACATTTTAATGCTCCAGCCTGTTTTACACCTGATTAGCATTGCTTGGATGCCGAGAAGAACCATTGACTCTGCATTATCAGTCAAAGCAGCCAAAAGGCATCGTTAAGGCCTTGATCCCAGCAGCATGTCTCGTATACAGGAAGCTAGACGGATGTCTGTCCCATTCAAACTCCACGACGCAGACCGCTGAGAGGAGGGAGGTGTTTTTTTGTTGTTTTTTTGACTCACACAAGTTTCTTTGAACAAGACACATCTTGCCTTAATCACTGTAGTGATAAACAGAGGGTCAGTGATGTTTTGATGTAGATAGGAGGTTGTTACTAGACTGTAGCTGCTGGTTTGATAAGCAGATCGGTGCCTGTGGCGATGAAGAGATGGCTGTCTCGTGTCAGTGGGTCATAGTAAATGCTCTCAGGCTGTGTTGTTTGCTCCACCTTGTTCCCATCAGCTGGTTTCAGAACATAACAGTTAAGAGGAGATGTTCTTGGGAGGTGAACACCTTAAATGTAGTACAATCAAGAAGTACATGAAGCTATTGTTTAAGCTTTGTTGAAACTGATTTCCTTCAAATGTTCCACCTTTAATCAACAGCTCGAGTCGGTCCTAACTAAAAGTATAAATTTCATTAAGGTAGTATTTCTTGGAGAGAAATTGTATTGGACTGCAAAATACTGCAAAGTCAGCTACACGCACAGCTTGTGACCATTAAAACTGGGTGAATTTAGTATAGAGAGTGGCTTAATAAATTCCCCAGGTCACATTTTTGCCTTTATCTCTGCAGTACAGTACTGGTTTCAGCAGAACCAGTGCAATAATAGCATAGGAGCTAGAGTGGTTGTTCTTTGATGGCAGTGGTAGAAAGTGGCTGTATACTATATGCAGTATTTACACAAGCACTGTACTGAAGAACAACTTGGAGATGCTTGTAGTTTATCATAGAATACTTCAATTTTATGCTACTTTATACTTTTACTCCACTATGTTTCAAATGGAAATATTGTAGTTTTTACTTTATGACATTTAATTAACAGATACTGTTTACCACAGTTACTTTTCAGATTAAGAGTTTACATCTAAATATATGATGAGCTTATAAAATATGAAACATGGTTTTAGAATATACTACCCAACAGTATTAAGTTAGAATTAGCTGTACTTCAACCAACTATGAGATTAAAGTAGTGCTGATGTGTTTATTCATATAATGATCCAAATAATAATAGTAAAGCTGAGGGGCAACTTTGTATATTGGGAACTTGTACTTTAAATACTCAAGTACATTTTATTACTAGTACTTTAACTTAAGTAATATTTTGAATAGAGAACTTGTACTTGTAATGAAGTATATTTTCACAGTGGTATTATAACTTTTACTTAAAGGTCCAGTATGTAGGATTTAGAGGGCTTTATATGTGTATGTGTATTATCACCTGAAACTAATTATCAATGTGTTTTTGTTAGAATGAGCCGTTTATATCTACTGTACATAGGGAGCGGGTCCTCAGGAGCTGACCCTCATGTTTGTACAGTAGCCCAGAATGGACAAACCAAACTATGTTAACTTTTTCTGTTTGGGCCGGAGTCGATAACGTTACTCACTCTGAGGTTAACCCCCGTCCCTCCACTCAGCCGTCAGGAAACAAGACACACAAAACCTCTGGTGGTCTTGAGGAGCTGCGGCATTTATTTCTGCACAAACTGCAACTTCCACTGTTCATTCATTTGATATCCTCAGAGCTAAACTAACTCTGCTGCTGCTCCACTAGCTCACTTATTCACTCACACATTTGCTGCCGCTCTCTCTCTTTTTCTTCATCACTCACTTCCCACATTCACACTGAACACTCTACACACTGACTTTGCCCCAAATGACGTACGCTGCTGTTACAACAACTGGCTCTAGACTGGGCCATTTGTGTTTTTGCGTCAGCAACCTTAGTTCTTTTACGTTTGGCACATGGGAGCGGTTGCAGCCTCACCACTGGATAAATGCTGCACACTGTTTCTTAAAGTAAAAGTCAGTCTAAGACTGCCTCTCCTCTCCAACAGTTTTATTATATCAAAAAGTCTTAAAACATGGGTTGAAAAATTTGTATTATGCAAAAGTGTTTATTATGTCACCAAAATAAACGAAATCTTACATGCAAAACACACTTTTTTTAAATGCTTCCCTCTGGTTATAAACAATGTATTTTTGTACCATTTTACCAGAAAAACAACCTCGCAACTTTTGTGGTCCTTCTTTTTTTGCTGCGAGCAGCCTCTTCCTCAGCAGAAATGAACCACTCGCAGTGCCAGTGTACAGTGTCACAGAGCCAGACACTGGCTCTAGATAAAGCCATTCACGTTTTCGCTTCAGACAGCGTAGTTTTTCTATACACGTGGCACACTGAAGTTTCAGTTGGTTGCAATCAGCAGCCTCACCACTAGATGCAGCTAAATCCTTCACGCTGTTTAAGCAAATGATCTGAATACTTTTTCCACCACTGATTCAGACACTAAACCCCCATGATGTGTTTATGTGGAAAAATGCAGGTTACCTAAAGAGAAAAGTCTCTGTCAGTTATTGCTATGAAATGCTGGTGGTGGAATGTAACTAAGTATATTTACTCATGCACACAGTTTGTACTTTACTTGAGTATTTTCATTTTATGCTACTTTATACTTCCTTTTCAGAGGCAAATATTGTATATTGTACTCCACAACATTTATTTGACAGCTATAGTTACTAGTTACCTTTCAGATCAAGATTTTACAATCAGATCATGCGATCAGTAGCTGATAGAAAATCTGATGTTGTGTTGTTACACATTTAACCATCCAAAGGTTTAGAAGTTGCTCCATCTCAACCAGCTATAATATGACGTACTAATAATGGTCCAGCAATACAATCACTGACATGGCCTTTTATTTTTGATACTTTGAGTACATGTTGTTGGTAAAACTTTAATACTTTAAGTCAAGTAAAATTTAAATTCAATTCAGTGTTTCCATAGTGTGGTATCACAACTTTTACTTCAGTAAAGTACTTTAATACTGCCACCACTTTGTAAGGCATCATGCACCACTGGTTTGTCAGTGTTTCCTGTCCCAATAGAAGAGGCTACACTGGCACCCAGTGGTGAAACTGTGACAGAGCCGTGTCAGGGCTTGAGCGTGATTGAACCGTCTCAGAATAACATTTATTTATTGTGTTATAGGAGGATTTCACATCCAAGGAATCTGCTTTGTTGTATTGGTGCATAACAGAGACATCATCAGAGATATTTAAATAAAAGCAATATTGGAAAAATCAATAAACATTAAAACAGAATAGAAGAAAAATACAGTAGAAGTGTGAAAAAATTCTATAAAAAATCTACAAGACAAAAATTTAAAGTTGAAGTAAAATGTGAATGAAATACTATGAGAAATGTGCATAAATGTGCAAAATTTCAGGGACTATAGAAACAGTATGAGGTATAAAAACTAGGGTGGTCAATTGATTAAAATATTGAATTGTAATTAATCACAAGATTGTCCATAGTTAATCACAATTAACAGCAAATTAAAATTATTCAAAATTTGGCTCAAAATTTATGTTAAAGGGAGATTTGTCAAGTAATTAATACTCTACAAAATATTGTCCAGAAACCCTCACAGGTTCTGCATTTAGCATAAAAATATGCTCAGATCATAACATGGTAAACTGCAGCTCAACAACAGCTGTCAGTGTGTCAGTGTGAGGACTTGACTATGACTTGATCCACACTGACTGTGATCATCATAAAGTGGTCATGTCTGTAAAGGGGAGACTGGTGGATACCCACAGAATCCATTTACATTCATATATCTGGAGGTCAGAGGTCAAGGGACCCCTTTGAAAATGGACGTGTCAGTTTTTCCTCACCAAAATTCAGCTTTTGTTTGGAGCGCTAGTATGACATGGTTGTCACCAGCGGATTCCTCTGATTTTCTAGTTTCATATGATGCCAGTATCTTGTCGCTACAACTTAAAAATCGCAAGTTGCTTTAACGCCATAAAGAAATTTGTGTCTTTAATACAAATTTGCATTAATTTGCATTTGGGCAGCAGTGGCTCAGTCCGTGGGGAGTTGGCTTGGAAACCAGAGGTTCACAGGTTCAAGTCCCCACAAGGACCAAGTACTGAGTGTGAACCAACCAAGTACCGAGCGTGAACTCTTGGGCACTGAGGTGCCTTTGAGCAAGGTACCAAACAGCCCCCTCGCTCTGACATCGCTCCATTAATGCATGTATACAGTATATAGGTGCTGTTTGTGCATATATGTATTTCAGGTCTGTATGTGCTGTGTAAAAAATTACAACAGAGTGAAAAAGTAAATTTCCCCTCAGAGGATCAATAAAGTGTTTCTTCTTCTTCTTCTTCTTTTTGACAGTCCAAATAATAATAATAATAATAATAATTGTTTTACATTCCCAAGGTAAGATAATTCTTTGTTTACTGTAATTTTACTTTCATCATGGTACATAAAAAAATGTCAACTGAGCCTTAAACTATTGTGATTTAGACAATACAGAGATGAACCTGGAGTAATTAGTGATTAATAATGATAATATAAGTAAATTAATCATTCAGCTGAATTCTTGCCCTGCTGTTGACTGAGAGAGAAAAAACAAACTGAATTTATAAATGCTCTTGATTTATGGCTGACTGTTTCTATCTCGTCACACAGCGTTAACATTTGAAGTAACAGGACCAACAGGCTAAAGTGACCTCTGGCCGACGAAACACAAGGTGCAACGATATACTGCGTGACATCGATTAAAGGCTAAAACATCCATCAGCTTCTCACTATGAGTGACGAGGTTCTACATCACACGTGTCAAACTCAAACCCCGCTGGCCAAATCCAGCCGGCCACCTCGATTTATGTGGCCCGGGAGAGCTTGTTAAGAATTATTATACAATTCTATGCCGCTTTACGGTGTCCTTAAAATTAACTGAAGAAAGTTAATTTGTAGTTCTAAACATATTTAGGGTGTTTTCCTTTTTACTCACTTGTTGTCATCAAAACTAGTCATTAAATAAATTATTACTAAGACTAATAATAATCAAATGCAGAGGCAATTTTGAAAAATGATCAAGAGTAGATATATTTATATAGTCTTACAATAACAACCGGCCCTTTGAGGGTAACCGTAATACTGATGTGGCTCGGGATGAACACAAAACTATTTTAGTTATTTCATGTGATAGATTTCTTTATTTGTGTTTTTTTTGTGTGTGCTCATCTTTTCTGGTTACCGTAGGCTTGTTTTTTCTTGAAAAACCACACGCACACAGTTCTGACTGTCAAACTCTTAATAAATACTGTATTTATGACTCAGCTTTTACTCTGATTGTTGCTGGTGTAAGTTTTCATTGCTTTAAGGGTACAATAGGAAGTGTTTGACCACGGGATATCTTTATATCGATATAAAAGACAGCTGATTGTGTAATATTTCCCATTTTGTAGGTATGAAGGTGCTTTATTCCAATATAAAAATCCTTAACTTGCAGTATTTGAATTATTAGCACTGCAAAGACTTGCAAAGACTGCAAAGAGTTTGCAAAGACTTCATAATTTTTTTATGATATTGATCAAGGTCAAATTTCAGTTTAATTAAATGTACTACAGGAGTGTTAAATCTGTAAAATCTAATCAGCATGTATGTGAGATGTTGTCAACAAGAGATGTTTGCACAGATGTATGGAAGCATAACAAAGAGAAACCAGATACAAAATCTGGTCTATGTAATATTATATTACATCAACAGATGTTTGATAACCTGACACACCTTTCAATTTATTTTATATATTTATTCTCACACTCAACTGTTGTTAAAACTGGTCATTAAAATAACAAGCAGGGTAAAGGAACAGGATAAAAAAAAGCTTAGAGGAGCTTAGAGGTATGTCAGCATCATGCAAAGCAGGACATTAGAAAAATAAGTTTACAAAACAATGTTCATCATGCAGTCGACACAAATAGCTAAAACATGACAACATGAATCATCATCAAGAAGAAGAAGAAGAAGATAGTCCTTTATTAGTCCCACGAGGGGAAATTCAATTTTTTCACTCTGTTGTTAACTTATACACGTAATAACTCATAACTCATACACAAATCACATCACATTACTGGACAGAGGGTGTTGTATGCTGTACAGACTGGAAAGCCCCTTCAGGCAAATATGTGATTTGTGGTTTTGGGCTATTTAAACAAAATTGACTTGACTAGAGGACAGCACAAGAAGGCAATAAGCACAAGCATTTAAAAAATGCCATCAGAAAAATCACTTAATATGACAGAAGACAGGTAAAACCAGAACGGACAGAATCTGACAAACGGACAAAAAAATGTGAGCAAATGAGGGACAGGGCGAGCATGGCGTGACGAGGTATGGTCAGGCAGAACGGGTGGGACGATTCATAAACTTCACGGTTCGGCTCCTATCACGGTTTGGGGTCACGGTTTTCGGTTGGGTTCGGTACAGCTGTAGCCCTGGATGTCTGTAGTCAGACCTACGTGGTCTGTGTTGGCCAGTTCTTTCACAATTCCTCGTCGTGTTTGTTCATACAGTTCGGGAATTACTGTGTAACTTATGTGTCTGTGAGGCGGCATATTATAGCATGGCTCCAGTACCCTCATCATATGCTGAAATCCAGCGTCCTCCATGACTGCATAAGACTGCATATCTTTAGCTATAAACATCCCCAATGCTTTAGTTATGCTTTTTGCTTTGTCTGAGTCTGCATGTAGAGGCTGTTTAAATGCTGCTGGGAGAAGGAGTTGCTCTTTCCTCCCCGACTGTCTCCTATCACTCGGTGGTGGCCAGCGTCATCTTCTACGCTGTAGTGTGCTGGGGCAGCAGGGTGAAGGTAGCCGACGCCAACAGACTCAGCAAGCTCATCAGGAAGGCGGGTTCTGTCCTGGGAGTGGAACTAGAGTCTTTGGCGGAGGTGTCGGAGAAGAGGATGCTGAGGAAGCTACTCAGTATCAGAGACAACACCTCTCATCCCCTGCATGCCACTCTGGAGTCCTACCAGAGCACCTTCAGCCGTAGACTGAGACCACCGAGATGCTCAACAGAGCGTCACAGGAGGTCTTTTCTCCCTGTGGCCATCAGACTATATAACTCCTCCCCTTTCTGCTGGACGGACAGTTGACAATACTGGACTTTATGAGCACCAGCATCAGTGCAATAATACGGCTCTAATATCATCATCTTTTTTATTATCATGCGCAATAATACGGCTTTAATATCACCACCTTTATTTATTTATTTCATGTGCAATAACACCATTACTGTCATCAGTTTTTATTGGCATGTGCAATACTTCACATATGGTAATGCTGTTCAATTAACACTACATTACTGATGTTATCTGTGCAATATGGTTATTTTTCAGTTATTTGATTTCTCACTATTGATGAGAAAAGTACTTTTCCCCTCCTATTTGTACTTATCAATCCTCAGTTCTTATCTCTTTTTTTAAACTTGTTTCTCTATACACTGTGTGATGTTAATTGTGTTGCGTTTTGTACTTTTTGTAAATACTGAGCATCTATGGCACAACAATTTCCTTCGGGATGAATAAAGTTCAATCTTATCTTATCTTATCTCTTATCTTGTGCTATCAACGGACACACCGGAGTGATGTCTCTGTAAATGATTCATCATATTGGAAGTACTGCCGCTAGCATAAACCACGTGTTACACAGTGCTGACACACAGTTGACATTTTATCCATCACTTTTTTCCCGTCACTGTCATACGTAACACCAAATCCATAATGCTCCCACACAGCAGAGCAAAACGACGCTGTTGGATCTACCTGAACTTTACTGTGTCCACTCACCATTTCCAATGGTTGGACCAAGACCAACTGGTTGCTGGAGAGGTGCCAGTTTACCTTTTGGGCACTGCCGAGGTGCCCCTGAGCAAGGCACCAAACCCCCAACTGCTCGGGGCGCTTGTCAGGAGCAGCCCCCTCACTCTGACATCTCTCAATTAATGCATGTATATGTACTGTGTGAAATTTAACAACAGAGTGTAAAAACTGAATTTCCCTACAGGGATTAATAAACGTTCATCTTATCTTATCTTAAAATCTGGTCCACCTTTGTCAAAATTGAGCCAATAACAACGAATGACTGCAGCTTTAGTTACACCTTGCAAGTGTTATAGCTCATATTCCTGTCCGCCCATGTCTCAGCTCCTTTCCATAAGCCTTGATTTCTAGTGTGACAATAAACAGGATGAAAAAATACACATTCAGCCTCATAAGCTATTTCAAATGAACCAAACGATACATAAATGACCAGAACCATGACTAGCGAACTGAATGGTTCATATTTTTACTGCATGATATTGTTTAAAGGCTAAAACATCCATCTTCTCATCCAGCTTCTCACTATGAGTGATGAGGTTCTACATGAACACAAAACTACTTCAGTTATTTCATGTTAGAGATTTTTTATTGGTGCTTTTTTTTTGTCGGTGAGCAGGCTTGTTAAATCTGTTAAATCTAATCAGCATGTATAAGAGATGTTGTCAACAAGAGATGTTTGCACAGATGTATGGAAGCATAACAATGAGGAACCCAGATACAAAATGTGGTTTATGTAATATTACATAAACAGATTTTTGATATCCTGGCACACCTTTCTATGTATTTTATGTATTTATTCTCACACTCAACTGATGTTAAAACTAGTCATTAAAATAACCAACAGGATTAAAAAAAAAAAGCTTAGAGGTATGTCAGCATCATGCAAAGCAGGACATTAGAAAAATAAGTTTACAAAACAATGTTCATCATGCAGTCGACACAAATAGCTAAAACAGGACAACATAAATCATCATCAAAATCACATTACTGGACAGAGGGTGTTGTATGCTGTACGGACTGGAAAGCCATCCATCCATCCATCCATCGTCAACCGCTTATCCCATTAGGGGTAGCGGGGGGGCTGGAGCCAATCCCAGCTGGCATTGGGCGAAGGCGGGGTTCACCCTGGACAGGTCGCCAGTCCATCGCAGGGCACATAGAGACAGACAACATATAGACAGACAACCATTCACACTCACATGCACACCTACGGGCAATTTAGAGTAATCAGTTAACCTAAACAGACAGCTGTCTTTGGATGATGGGAGGAAGCCGGAGTACCCGGAGAAAACCCACGCTTACATGGGGAGAACATGCAAACTCCACACAGAAGAGCCGCAAGCTGAAACCTTCTTGATTTTAAAGACAAAGTTTTGAAAAAAAAAAAAAAAAAGAGGGGACTAGACTAGTGGGGACTAGTCAGACTGTAGCGTTGGAACTGATGAAACCACTTGGATAAGGGGCGAAACGTCTTCAGAGACAAATCTAAGTCCAGTTGCCTTCGATTCAATTTTTTGCCAGAATGAATATGACCTGGATGAATGAGAACCTCCACAGAGTTAATTGTACAGTTTCTCAATTCAAGTATACAGCAGTGATGGTAGCTTTTAGGAGGGCTCATTTATCTACAGATCGTACAGGCTTTAGTAATGTACCTGTGGTAAGAGACCAGGTGGTTGTACAGTATGTTATATGCCAGAAAATCATAGCATAAAATAAATCTTCAGATTTCATTTTGTGCAACACCCTACTTAAATAGTTTTTTGAAGCCCAGAGTTAAACACTGAAGTATTTGAAACTGGAAACCACTTGAAGCTTCTCATCTATGTGAACACAATCTTTTCTGTTCCTCGCCCTCCTCTCACATGTCAGTCACTTTGACAGAGAGAAAAAGGTAAATAGACTTCACAAGCAAAATTTGTGGTGTTTGTGAAATTTCATTAATTTGTTTGTTCACCTCTCTGGGAACCATCACCTTAACGCGGTGGAGAGGTTTGTGTGTCCCTATGACCCTGAGGGCCTAGTGCTCCTGGTAGGGTCTCCCATGGCAAATTGGTCTCAGGTGAGGGGCCAGACGAAAAATGGTTCAGAAGAACCCCTGAGCAACCAAGGCAGAGGAAGAGAGACCCGACCCAGAGGAAGCCCAGGGCCCGCATCTGGAGCCAGGCCCATACAGAGGGCCCATGAGCAAGCATCTGGTGGCCGGGCTTGTCACGGAGCCTCGTTAGGCTCAGCCCGAAAAAGCTATGTGGTAACCCAGTCCTCTCCATCCTGACATACTGTCCACCACTCGCAGGAGGAGCCGCTGGGGTCAGGTGCGCTACCATACAGGTGGCAGTAAAGGCTGGGGACCTCGATGGACAAGATCCGGGCGGCAGAGACTGGCTCTGGGGACATGGAATGTCACCTCTCTGTGGGGGAAGGAGCCGGAACTTGTGTGGGAGGTGGAGCGCTATCAGTTAGATCTGGTGGGGCTTACCTCTGCTCTGGAACCGTTCTCCTGGTTAGGGGTTGGACTCTATTCTTCTTTGGAGTTGCCTAAGGTGTGAGGCGCCAGGCAGGTGTGGGGATGCTCACGAATCCCCGATTTACTGCTGTTACATTGGGGTTTACCTCGGTGGACCAGAGAGTCGCCTCGCAACCCCTTCGGTTTGTGTGTGTGTGTGTGTGTGTGTGTGTGTGTGGTGTGGGGGGGGTAAAAAAGGGCAAAGCAGAGTGTGTGGGAGGAGTTCGGAGCAGCCATGGAGAAATGGAGAAAGACTTTCGGTTGACACCAAGGTGCTTCTGGAAAACTGTCCGGCACCTCAGGAGAGGGGGAACCTTGCGTGAATGTTGGGGACAGTGCCTAAGGAGTGTCAGACCAGGGTGGTTGTTCCCCTGTTCAAAAAGGGGGACCAGAGAGTGTGTGCCAATTACAGGTCTATCACACTACTCAACTTCCCTGATAAAGTCTACTCTAGAGTGCTGGAAAGAGAAGTGAAGTAAAACGATTTCGAAGATGTCTGAAAATCAACCAATCAGCCTGAAATTTGGATTGTCTGGCCTTAGCCCAGGCAACATTTCTTTCTCTCAATAAACTGGCCAGCTGAGATGAAAACCAAGGATTATTCAGCCTTTCACTCGAAATTTTCGGAAAGGAGCATGTTTATTTCTAATTTTCATAAAACCGTCATAAAAGAAATTCCACGCCAGCTCCACATCATCGATTAGAGAGATTCTGCTCCAGTCAAAGCTCCACAAATCATGAATAAAAGCTTGCTCACAGAAATGCATAAAATCTCGTTTAAGAACAATTTGTGGTCTTGAATTCGGGAGCTTAGCTTGTCTGATTGTAGCAATAGCACAGTGATTGCTGGTATCGTTGGCAAAAATACCAACATGTAAAAATTTATGAGGGGCATTTGTTAAATGTAAATCAAGAAGAGAGGCTTTCTCTGGGCGTTTAAGATTAGGACGTGTTGAGCTATTTACTAGCTGAGTGAGATTAAATGAGTCACATATAGATTTAAAACTGTAAGAGACAGAGGACAACCAGTCCCAGTTAAAATCTCCAGCAAGGAGAATCTCATTAAAATTTAAAGCTGAAAGCTGGTCATTCAACGATGATAAAACCTCAGTGCTTGCTGAGGGGGGTCTATAACAACCTAAAACAGTGATAAAATGCCCTTTAAGAAGTTCCAGATTTAAAGCAAGAAGTTCAAACTGTCTGCTGAGAGATACTGATGAGAGAGTGGTAACATGAAATTTATTTTTTACATAAATGGCCACGCCACCACCTCTTCTGGGACGGTCACAACGATAAACTTTGTAACCCTTAATAGCAATGTCCTTGTCTGTGATGGATTTGTTTAGCCATGTTTCAGACAAGACCAGAACATCAGTATCTGAGGATTTGGCCCAGATTTTCACTAGATCCAGTTTTGGCAGTAGACTTCTGAAATTTAGATGCAGGGACACAGAAAAGTTGGGAAGTACCAAGGAAAGAGCAGCTGGAACCGATGTGGAAGGTTAAGGCTCGCGTGGTCCCCCTGGTAGTGGGAGCGCTGGGGTCAGTAACCCCCAAACTGGGACAGTGGCTCCAACAGATCCCAGGAATGACATCTGAAGCCTCAGTCCAGAAGAGCACAGTCCTAGGAACAGCTAAGATACTGCACCGAGCCCTCAAACTCCCAGGCCTCTGGTAGAGGACCCGAGCTTGAGGATGACACAGACACCACCCCACGAGGGTGAGAGGGACATTTTCTCTTTATACCTCCATAATTGCCTAAGTCATATTTTGCAATTAGACCCATCAAAGTAAAATAAATAAATATTATGTGTTTGCCAAAAACACATTTTTTAAAATATGACTTAGGCAATTATGCTATGAGGCTAACGGTATGCTCTTTATTAGTCTGTTTAGATTTACTGTATATTTTTGTTGTTTATATTTTTTTTTATGAGACTTTATTTAGTAGAATAAATACTGCACATTGATTTGACTGGAAATTACTTTTCAGTAATTGGAAGCAATTTGTTTGTCAATTTGTCGTGTATAGCCCAAAAAAACAAACATATAAACAGATATATTTAAAGAGAAAAAAACCCTGAACAAATCCAATTTAAGGAACCTCATTGGAAATATCAGCTGAATAAACAGGCTTACAGGTTCAGTCGTCTCAAAGATGATTACACAATCAACAGCTTTAGTTGCTGTTACTGCCTTCAGCGTGTGCCTGACGGCATGTTAAGGCTTTATTGCATTTTTTAAATTTGTAAGGGGTGTGTTCAGAATGCAGCAGCAAAGAGGTGCAGGTGTAAGTTCGCCTTCAGGTGCAGGTGGCTGCAACACAAAGCAAGAGGCCTTTTTGACAGAGGACATTTTGAAGTGTCACAGTAGGAAAAACACAGGTGTAAATAATGAAATTATTGATGGCTGAATTCCATTTAGCTGCTTTGAATTCAGGGTCCTGGTACCATGCATGCTGGCTCACTGTTATGGTGCCTTCAAATGCTGCTGTGTTTACCAAATTTACAAGTTGGGTCCATATGAACGCCCTCCTCATGTTGTTTTCACGGCCTCTTCAGTGGAAAGTTTCTGAAAGCTCAGAGTTTGCAACGTGTGACGTGTTTGTTGACGTTGTGAGAAACGGTGGAGCCCATGGAAATTAAAATTGTGCAGTATTGTGTAATTTGATGATAATTCTACTTCTGTAATAGGGCTGTCAACCGATTAAAATAGTTCATTAATTATTATCTAATTTAATCAGAAATGAATCATTTTTTTTATTATTTGTTCAAAATGTACCTTAAAGGCAGATGTGTCAAGTATTTTATAGTGACACTGACAGCTGTTGTTGCCTGTTGGGCCACAGTTTGCTGTGATATGATTTGAGCATATTTTTTATGCTAAATGTAGTACCTGTGAGGATTTCTGGACAATATTTGTCATTGTTGTATGTTGTTAATTGATTTCCAATAATAAATATATACACATATTTACATAAAGCAACAACTTAATCATGCTGCTGTCTCCAGAAATGCCTTTGGAGCTGCAAAAGCTTATTGTGAACAAAGTACTCAGACATTTTTACCTCATTTGTAGTATAATGCAATATCCAGGGCAAAAATAAATATAAAAGTGATTAAACATATACTGAAATATTAATAAATATTATTATAATGAATTTCCCCACTGTGGGACTAATAAAGGAATATCTTTCTTTCTTTCTTTCTTTCTTTCTTTCTTTTGTTTTTGCTTCCATTGTTTATATGCTAAAGTCAAAGATCTGAGACTAAGGCAGAAGGTCTATTTCTCAGAAAGATTGTTCCAGATTTGTCTAAATCTGTGTTAGTGAGCACTTCTCCTTCGCTGAAATCATCCATCCACCTCACAGGTGTGGCATATCAAGATGCTGATTAGACAGCATGGTTATTGCACAGCTGCACCTTAGACTGGTCACAATAAAGGTCTAATCTAAAATGTGCAGTTTCATCACACAGCACAATACAATATGATGTTCATTAATAAATTATGGTCCCATTTAGAGTCAAATACACCATAAAGCAGGGGATCCCTGAGGGCATGGCTACCTTATGATTGACAGGTTGCTACCACAGAGGTGTCTGGTCTGGGAGTTGTCTGTGTTTTCATCGTACAACTTTAACTCTTTCAGTGTGTTTTCAGTTCATGAAAGTTAATGGTAACAGTTGGATCACCTAAAAACATCTTATTTAGCGTTCACTTGTACTTTCTCTCCACCCTCTTGTGCTCAAATCTGTAGATGGTTCTCTGGCAGTAAAGGAAAATCCTGAGGCCCTTTGTGCACAAAAAAAATGCTGATTATGATTATAATGACAAACTGCATTGCATTCGGCAGCAGTTGTTCAAGTTTTTTGAAGGAATTCAAATAATGTTGCAAAAAAAAAAAAAACTTATGTCATCAGCAAGTCTTCAAACTTTGTGGGTGGTCACACCGACTTAAAACTCTCCTGCTGCAGCCGAAGCTTCTCATGTGCAGCTGAGGAACAGATAAGTGGGCTGGCAGACGGTAAACACAGACGAACATTTTCTGTCTTGTCTCTTTAATGTTTTAACATTTCAATCATGACTGATTTTTATTTTTATTTAGTGAAAACAATAGAGTTGTGCTCAGAGTTTAGTAGTTTACAGTGTTGATACATGCACAGATATACATGTTTTTCTGTTTTATATCTGTGGATATATGAGCAAGTTGTCAGGATTGTGTGTTTTTGTGTATGCAACAGCATTTTTAAAATTCATAATACTACAAATATACTGTATGAATATTGCAATACTTTCATCAGTGGGCCATAAGCTCAGTCACTATTGTGTTAACCTCATTTGGTTATAATCAGTGGCTTAACAGAGATTTATTTAAATGAAAATCGTTGAGATTTACAATACAAATACAAATTTAACTGAATTTTCACATTAATTTCAATGTAACATTTAATGTAGTCTTTTATTGTGTTATAGCGTATACACATACCTTTTCATGCTTCTTCATATCATTTCTGCTGTATGATTAAAGTTTGGTCCAAGACGCGCTACAAGGATGAGAGGCTACATTTTCCTTGTCGTGAACTTGGCAGTTTCATCCGCATTCACCCGAGACCCAGTAAGAGTTCACTTATTGTTGTACTTTCTGTCAAATTATTATTTATTCTGTTTAATTAATTCTTTGTTCGAATGGAAATTTGCTTTTATTTTTATTTTATTTTTATTTTATTTTCTCTTACTATGTTTATTGTTATGCACCAAAACATCAAGGCAAATGTGTTGTATGTGAAAACCTGGTAATAAACCTGTGTGTTTCGGATAATCATCAAATAAAATACAATCATGTCTGTCTTGAATTTCATGTATTTCAATGTGACCACATTTGATTCTTTACAGAGAGGCGGCGAGATAATTAGTAAGTTGTATTATTTCAAATTCTTCATTTGATTTCATCAAATTAATTTAACAGAGATTTCTTTAATTAACCAATGTTACTTTATAAAGCAGCCTCTCGTCTGTTTCCGTAGATATTGGTGAAGAAAAGGACATTCCCGAGGCAAACAAGGGTAAAGTTAAATGTGGTCGTATCATTAAATGGGCCTTGTGCTGGGATTAGTATTGAGTTTATGTTTGACAGAGAATCTTTGTTGAGGATTCATGGTGTGGTTAATTAATCAGTTTCTCTGTCATTTTTTATGCTTTATCTTAGGTTCATTGCATGATGATATTATAAAGGTGGGTTTAGCATTTTTGTAGTAAATTATTAAAAATGAACATGCATGAATTATTTGTGTCAACCAACACATTTTCTATAAAACTCCTCAGCCACCACACACATCAAGGAGTGCCGTTAATGCTGAGGACAGGCTGTGGACATCCCCAGTCCCATATGTTTTGGAAAAAAGCCTTGGTAAATATCATTTTTCCTGCATAACAACCCAGAAGGTTTAGGCATTTAGTGAAATATATGACATGGTTCAGTCAGTGCAGTTCAACAGGCTGGAGGCTGTGGTCACATATAGTTGCAGCCACATTGACATGAACAAAGCAAGTCAACGTAGTTTCGGGCCACCTAGTTGTGCAAAACAACGGCCCACCCCTCCACCTGAATTTATGAGAGCAGTTGCCTCAGAATAATACATCAGTACAAGCATACCTCGTCTGGATTTTGCATTCACATTGCCATTTCTTTGTTCTTCCTCATTACACATTAGGGTTGAATGCTAAAGGAGTCATCCTGAGAGCCTTTGACCAGTTCAGACTGAAGTCATGCCTTGACTTCAAACCAAGGGACAATGAGGATTATTACATTTCTGTCCAAAACATAGATGGGTATGTTTTGTATTTTCCTTAATTTGTATGTTTTCCATCCTTATCTGTCTTGTTTACTAACTCCATATTAGTGATACTAAGACTTGACCATTTTTGGCATTCTGTATGTAAACGAGCTTGTGAGATTTATTATTGTGCAAGTTTGCTAAATTTTCTTGTTCATACATGGTTCCTATGTGCACTTTGAATTTCCTCTACGTCAGCTCTGATAAATGGTCAGGTCAGCGACATAAAGGTATAAATGTGATGAACTGTTACTGACGAGTGCTTTTTCCCCTTTTAGATGTCATTCATATATTGGGAAAGTACAACCCAACGGACAGAACATCTCCATCGGGAGATTTTGTGATATGGTTCCCATTGTTGAACATGAGTTCCTCCATGCTTTAGGCTTCTACCATGAACACAACAGATATGACAGAGATGATTATGTGACCATTGCATTTGGGAACATCATACCAGGTCTCATTCAGACTTTCTTCATAACATTCCTGTTGTTACTCATTTATGTGTTATGCCAAAACTAGTTTTTGATGACAGAGCTAATTTATTAATTCCTAAATGAAACAATGAATAATTTAATTATTCCAAAAAGCCACATTAAAGCCTTAAAGGTGCTAAATACAGGATTGGGAGCATTTCTATTCAACAACAGCGCTGACAGAGATAACAGGTTGTACCTGAGGGGGAAGCGGAGGGTGGGTCGCCGTGAGTCGGGATGGCGTTATCAGCTGTAACCACCATATGAGATTAGTGCAGAGCAGCAGTCAGCGGTTAGTCAGTGGGGCACGCTCACATGCACTAAAAGTGGACATGGATGACCCGGCGATGTCAACAACGCACTTGAATAACAACACACAGAGAGAGAGCGACTTCATTCTCTGCTTAAGTAGACACTACTCCACTATATTGTACATAGCAGATTTGCTGCTACAGGCTGCACGGTGTTGCAGTGGTTAGCACTGTCCCCTTAAAACAAGAGGGTCACAGGTTTGAATCCGACTTGAGGCCTTTCTGTGTGGAGTTTCTTCCCACAGTCCAAAGTCATGCAGGTTAACTGATGACTCTAAATTGCCTGTGGGTGTGAATGTGAGTGTGAGTGGTTGTCTGTCTCTTTGCGCCCTGCGATGGCGACCCGTCCAGGGTGAACCCTGCCTTCGTCCAACAGCTTCAGCTCCCCTGTGACCCCGAACAGGATGAGCGGTTGTAGATGAATGGATGGATTTGCTACTATATTAATGCTCTGAATATCAAACCTTTAATAATAGTTAAAATTGTAAACAAGTTTCACAGTGTTTCTTTCACATTTTTTCTTTGTGTTGGTTCCCAATTTACTTTTCTCCTTGTCAGCTCTCATCATTTGGCATTTAAGATTAAAGAGATCAATGCGGACATATGTTAATTTCTTCAAATGTTGTCTTGTCAATGATTTATGAATTATGCTTTAACTATCTATGCTGCTTTATTTAGGTCCAGTATGTGTTAACTGACAGCTGTCTTTCATGTGTCTAGGTTTTGAATCTGATTTTAAAAAAGTGAGCCGTGAAGAGAGCATCACCCAGGGAGTCCCATACGACTACTTGTCAGTGATGCACTACAGCAAAAATGCCTTCACCAATAGCAGTGGGTCTACTATTACCACCAAAGACCCAAAATTTCAGGATGTTATTGGTCAAAGACTAGAAATGAGTCCCTCTGATGTTGCGGAGCTGAACCTCCTCTACAAATGCAGTAAGTGTTTGGAGTTTAAAGGGACCAACCACTATTTATTCCAGTGACTAAAATCAGTCAGTTTAGTGAGAACATAATGTGCCATTATCCACAGAAAAGTAATTGTTTGCATTTTCACACAGAGCCGGTCCTAAACGTAGGCGGTTTACGCGAGGGGCGCCATCATCCATATTGGTGTCCAAAATGAGTGAAGACAAACAATAAAAATTTAATTCAAGTTTTACTATTTTTTAGTAACAGTAACTTAATGCTATTATTTCAAAATATTACAAAAAATCCCTCAACAACATAAGTATTTAGCCTATTGAATATGCCCCGTTCTCTGGGTTGCCAGAATCACCCTGTGCATTTCCCTAGCTAATAAAAAGGTAAAGTTAACAAATCACTCCCACATTTAATTCATTAAGGAAAGTTGGAAAGCTTATTCAGGTGTTTGGGGAAATGACCTAACATCATTTTACAAATCCAGTTTGATCTTCAGTGTGATCTGCATAGTTTAACCATCTGAGACCCACATTTTGTCTTTTTTTTAAGGGGTACAGGGGGTCTTTAGTGGAAGGTAGCAGGTCAACAGTAGATGTCACATGGAAGTGATGTACATCATCTGAAGGCTGGAGACCTGAAGATTAATTTGAGATGCAGCTCGGCACTGTGTGTCAAGTTGTTCTAGTCGTGAATTAGAAATAAACATGAAATTATTACCTAATAAATTGAGGAATTGTATAAGGGCTTAGAACATTATGATAGAAGTATGATGACCATCCCCATGCTCCACTATATCTCATAAGTTGTTGCAGTTATTGCAATTGATAAAAACTGATCAATAATCCCCCCAAAATACCACATGAAGACACCAAGACGTTGAGGAACACCATAGAAAAAGCCATGTTGGGATTTGGTATTGAAAATGTTTTGACATTTTGAGATTTCTGTAAGAATGAAGAAGAAGAAGCAATTAGATGTTGAGCACCTCTGTTCTGGAAACTGCTCACAATCCACCACCCTCATTGTCAATATGACAAGGAAAGCCATCCATTCTCTGAATGCTCTAGGTCTCTAGTTTGTGATTAACCTGGAGGTCACCACAGCTGATTTTATACAGTGAGGTCTAGTTTTAAAAAAATATCTCACCGCAATGACATGGCTACTATTGGGACTAAAATCCTCACACATAAATTCAGTTGGGCTCGTTGGATCCACAAGAGTCTCGGCTGTACAGTGATACCCAGTTTATATAATTCCAAGACTGTTTAGGGACTGTTTAGGGACTGTAGAAAAATTCACAACATCATTTTTGAAAAAGGGGAAAAAAAAAAAATTAAAATGTAAGTAAAAGAATTTAATTTTTTTTTTGAAAAATTTATATAAATTTTATAAAAAGGGGAAATAATGAAAAAAAAAACATAAAAAAAACATTTTTTTAAAAAATATTTAGGAGGAAAATAAAAGAGACTTTTAAAAAAAATAATAATATTATTTTTTTCCAAAAAAATATCCAAAAATAGAAAATATTTTAAAATTTTAAAAAAAAAAAAATAAAAATATTATTAATAAATTAATTTTTTTTTTTTTTTTTATTTTTTTTTTTTATTATATATTTTTTCATCTCTTCAAAACAAAAAAAAAAAAAAGCCTAAAAAAGAAAAAAAAAGAAAATAAAATTAAAAAAAAAAAAAAAAAAAAAAAATAATACAAGAGAAGGGAAATAAATGGGTTAGTGATGTTAATTATATAAAATAATTTTTATTTTTTTTATTATTATTATAAAAAATATAAAAATACTAATCCTACCCAAAGAAAATAAATAAAAAAAAATAAAAAAATTATATTTATAAATAACAAAAAAAAAAATGTGATTATTATTAATAATAAAAATGAAAATGATATAATTATTAATCATCTTGATCAAAAAGTAGATGAAGTTTTTAAATAATTAATAAAAAAAATAAATAAAAATAGTAAAATAAAAAAAATATATATTAGTCTGTCACTGTCCCTCTATGGTTAAAGTTCAAAGCAGGTTTAGGTAACTGAATTACTTGGGTAAATTTCGAGAAAGACTGTGGTCATGGTTAACTGAAGCCAGCGTTGAATGCTGGGGACACAACCATCCACCCCGTCTTCTCTCCTGAGTTTTTGCAGCACTACAAGATCAGGCTATTTGCATCCTTGGACCTGACAGTCATTATTCACAAAGCCACAGTAGGTGTTTTGACTAATAATAAACATTCAGTTAATTGTAATAGTTCAGGGATGGAAGAACCTCCAGTAGGAATTTTTGAGGGAACTGTGGCCCAGGAAAGAAAGCTTAAAATAAAAGTTTGATTTAGTTTTATTTTAGGAAATGTGCTTTTCTTTCACTTTCTGTTGGCGATCAATAATAATCAAGATCAATATCACTCTCTTGTTTGTCTTTTGAAAAGGAAGCTACACCCAGCAGCTGGTTAGTAAACAGGGGAAAACCAAATAGATTACTACCTACAACACCTATTCTTGAATTGCAGCTATAACACACTGTTTACTGATTTATCTTCTATAGACTTTAATAAACACAGAATCATTCACATTTTGATTTTATAACCTCAGTCCTGTTTTCTTCATTCACCGTCTACAGATTCAGCCATTGCATTCAAGATGTCCTGCAGCTTCTCTAATGTGGACATGTGTCAAATGAACCACTGTTCGCAGGGGGGCAGTGCCTGGGAAATGGTAACACATGTGAAAGAGGGACCTAGTTCTGACCACACCAATTTAACCAGTGGCAGTGGTGATTCTGGTAAGATTTTA
This sequence comes from Pterois miles, assembly GCA_947000775.1. Lineage (NCBI taxonomy): Eukaryota > Metazoa > Chordata > Actinopteri > Perciformes > Scorpaenidae > Pterois > Pterois miles. Next base: position 1,055,123 of record CAMQGK010000327.1, read on the forward strand.
AATTTAAAAAATGTTGACTTGTTTAGTGCAAACAGTTTAATACTGGAACCACCAGAAGTCACTGTATAAACCGCCAACAGGTAAAATTTAGCCGCTCTTTGAATGCATTGATTTTCAAGGTATAAGGTTCATTTATTCATCATTCTACAACATGAGGTTGTATAAAGAAATGCTATAGCTGTAGTCCCTTTACACTGCTCACAACAGCAGTCACAATCAAGCCAGGACACATCTCTCTGAACACCTAAAGTCTAAAAACCTCAGTGTTCGATCCTGCGATATATCCTTATTGAAATATACCATCCAGCTCTGTGTTTAAAGGGTCCGATTTACAGTTCCTATTGGTATTACTCAAATAAGAATTACTGTAAACTGTTCAAGCTGGTGACGAGGAGACACCTAACATCTAACTGCCTTCATCCGAGCGTCTACCCTGCTTGCTCCAATGCAGCACAAGATCAAGTAGCTTCGGATCCTATACCAGCACCGGCCACGCCCGATAACGGCAGCTCTCCTCTAAGCAATCTCTGGCTTTTGTTATTACATTAGGTAAACGTTTAAAGACTAGGAAAATAAGTCTTAAGGATCTGTTAATTTGCCTAGGTTAGGGCAACCAATGGGAACCATAAAGATGTTAACACACTATACCACTGAAACCACAGTCATATTGAAGTAATAATAATCCAATGTCCAGTAATTAAATTTAAATGCAACTGATGTCTTTATTGCTTAATTAAAAGCGGGGCAAGGCATGCAACATAAACATTGATTATGTTAAATAATTCAATTTCAATGATTATAATAATATGTATGTTTATCATAGTTTGTAAAAATGTCCAGTCCAGTTGACAGTCTAAAAACCTTAGACACCATCATACTCTTCTGCAACATAGATTGTTTATCTAGATGCAAAATGAAGAGCATGAAAATGACGGCATTCTCTATCGGGGTAAATTTCCCCCACTGCCACGTATCAGTGTAAATGGCATTTTTTTTCTTTCTTTTTTTTAAATCAAGCTTTATCTTGACATTTTTTAACAACGCAGGATGCTGCATAACAGTCTTAGGAAAATTTACAGACTTCAATATTTGATTGAAACACAGTTAGAGTACAATCTAAAAAGAGCTGCAGGTCAGTTTTACCCATTGGCGCTTCTTGTGTTAATGAAATACAATTTTTGACCTGGTGATTAAGGCGACAACCGTGAGCCTCAGTATTTCCTGTTCCTATCCAGCTTGGGGCCGCTTGCATATCACTCTCCATTTCTCTTTCCCCTCATTTCTTGTTAGCTTTGAACTGTTGTATATCTAATAAAGGCATAAGATAAGATAAGATAAGATGAACCTTTATTAATAGAAGCCCTCACGAATAATAATGAAAAAATAACAAGACAAAACATGTATCTTCACATTTAGACAGTTTTTTTGATTGTTTATTTTACCAAAAACTAACTTTTAAGTGGGACAAATGGCTTTGAGGAAAGTCTCACAGCATTAATCTCACCCATATATCATTTACATGTACTTTTCTTATGTAGATATGACATTTCAAGGTCCACCACCATAACACATTTATTTTGGTCAACAACATTCTAGGTATGGATGCAAGTTACTTCATGCATGTTAGCACAGCATCAGGTCAGGAGGGAGACTCAGCCTGGCTGGAGACCCACAAGATGAGTCCCAATAGGGGGTGCCATGTCCAGTGTCTCCAGTTCTACTTTTACCACAGTGGAAACGAGTTAGACCGCCTCAACATCTGGATCAGAGAGTTTCAAGATGCAATGGATTTAACAGGAACCCGCCGCCTCATGGGACAGATCACTGGTAATGTCAAGCTGCATGATTATCTGATATCATCTGCTCTAAATGGTGTTTAAGACTCAAATGTTTGAAAGCTATTAAGTCATCACAAAACTCTTCCTCCAGGTCCACGAACATCTCACTGGCAAATCCAACATGTTCCCCTGAATGCCACCAAGCAATTCCAGGTGGAGTTTGAGTTTCGTAAAGGAGCAGGAAACTCGTCAGGTGGCTTCTCAATCGATGACATCAATCTGTCTGAGATTGAATGTCCACATGTAGTCATGCAGATTAATAATTTTGAGAATGTTATGAGTACTAGTAGTTATGGCACAAATCTATACAGCCAAAGGCACTACTCCACAGGAGGCTATGCATACAGGGCTGGGGTTGGGCTGAACACAAGAACTTTTAAAGTTTTTGTACAACTGTTGTCTGGTCAATATGACGACCAGCTGGAGTGGCCTTGCCCACATCGGCAGGTGACCTTCACAATGCTGGATCAGAACCCCAACATCCTGCTGCAGATGTCCAAGCAAAGGAGTGCCACCACTGACGGTAAGCTTAAAAGAACATAAAGAAATCCTTAAACCAACACTAACTAGAATGAAATAGTCACCCCTTTAGCACACTACATGTAACAGTATTTCCTCTGGTTATTTACTGTTAATGGTCTGTGTGCTTTCTAGAATCATCTCGCAAACTGTGGGGCAATCCTCGTGAGACTGGAACTCCATACGTAGATAGCAATAATGAAACCATTTATGCTGGACTTCCGGCAGGCGGACGACTTTTTCCCAGGTTGGAAGAAATGAAATGGAGAGACTTCCTCAAAGCCGGGAGTGCCGTTTTTCTCTTCAGCTTCCAAGGCAGGCTGTTTATACTGCTTAACTTGACTGTTTAACTGATCTGCTTGTAATTTTACATTTAATACATTACTTATTGTACATTATTACTGAAACTATCGTCTTTGATTAGATGTCAGTCCTCTTGTTAATGGAAGTGATGTACCGTGTCCTCACATTGGACCAGTGAAGGTTACACATCCTCCCAGAGATCTGGATAACGGCCCATGCCCAGCACGGTAGGACGTTGTGTTGTCAAATTAAGTACATTTTCAGCACTAAAACAACTTCTCATTTCACAACAAAACTGAAAGAAATTTGATTTTAATATACCTTTCTGCTATGCATTTAACAGGATCACCACCCCTCCAACCACCACCTCTCAAACAACAGAGAGGTAACAGATTTACTCAAGTTACACTTGCTGTAATTCGTTAGCTTTAGAAACGGTTGGCCTGAACAGCTTTATTTCCTGTATTAAAAATGCATAAACAGAAAATTGCAATAAAAAGAAGGCAGCAATGTTTAAATATAAATTACAGTACAATGCAGAATAGCAATGATATGAATGCACAGAGTGTTCTTGCAGCAGCTGCTCGTAACTTGCAGGCCACACAAACAAATTTTCTCCTAGAAACCAACAGCCTTTATAGCTAAGTGTGATAGGGCCTTTTTCAAAGCACTATGAGGTATGTGTCAAAAATCCTGTTTTATTTTAATGAATAATTTACTCCTTTCTTCCTGCTGCAGCGTTTTTGGCTTCTCTGCTGGTTTGGCTTGTTCTCCTGTCCTCACCCTCCTGCTCGCATTGATGCTTTTGATACCTTGATGTGCATCTCCTCCCGTCCTCATTCCCATGGCGTCAAATGATGATGTTTTGTCAGTCACAGCTGTTGCCGTTCAATACTGACACAAATTGTAGCGTCGGTATGAGATGCACCAGGCTTTCCATGGACTACAGCATAAACCCATCCACGTCACTATTAAACACTCAGGGAAAGATCTGTGGAGACACACAGATGGGTCCAACAAACACAGGGCTTTCATCCAGGAGGCTGCTGTTTGTGTCCAGTACGTTATGTTTCACTTTAATGTTACAATCAGCTGTTTGTTTGTGTCATTTTCAGCGTACAAATGTAGTAATTTTAAGCCCAACCATGTTGTTTTTTCCTAAAGTGGTTTTGTTAAATTTACAACATTAGGCACATGTTTAGTGGCACCAAGGGGTCTGATAAAGCATCAGTATATGATGAATTGGGATGAGAACATGTTGGCACATCCCACCTCTGCACATTAACTTAATGATAATTCATCAGATTTTACTTTATTCATTTTTTGTCATTGTTTCTGTGGTTATAGGTCACAAACAGAAAGAGAGGTGTAATGGGTGAAGAAGTATTGGTATATCAGGGATAGTTGTTGAGTTATAACTTATAGCAGCTTATGTAATAATTCATTGAATGTCTGTACTTCTGTGGTGTTTGGTGCTTTGATCATATATTAGTTAGGACCCGAGCACTGACAACATCGGGTCGCAAGGACCTTATTGAAACTGAAGGAATTTTTATTTGGTTATTATTTGATATTTGTCTTTTGTGGGTTGATCTTAAAATTGTACTTTGATTTCTTATACTATTGTACTCCTTTGAAGAAAAAGGTTTAAAAAAAGCTTCACTTCTGTTATAACTGGGTAATAAAATGGAAAGGTGAACCCTTATTTTTGTGCATTAAGAAAGAATACAGTTTACAGTATGATGTGTAATTGTATGTCAAGCTGTCCACGTATACTGGGGTTTGATTCACAAGAATAGCTCATTTGCAAATTAAAGAAAATGCATTCAACAACATGGTTTCGTTTGCGGTCATCAGCCAATGCTTATTAGTATTTTGGATTGGACGGTGCAGGAAGTATGTAGAAAATACATACAGTTGTCTTCTTTGCAACTTAGAGGTGAGAAAAAACAATGTCAGGTGGGTGTTAAAAACTTGAGTCAAGGGAACAGAGTATCGTCCATTAAAGTAATACAAATCATAGATGACAGTATGTTGTATTGTAATTTAGTGCTGATTAAACCAGCATTAATTTTGGCTACTTGGGGACAGCAGAAAAAAGCTATAAGCACAGCACTGACATGAGGACCTTCACCATTTAAAGTGAGGAAGACTACACCCTGTAACATCTGGTTCAGAAAGGCACTGGACTCAAATGCACGACTCAGATTCAGGAAGTATAAAAGTTCAAAACAATCTTTACTTTGCAAAGTTCGGTACACGGGCAAGTAGTCAGACAGGCAACCAGATCCAAAAATCAGCAGGCAGAAGGCAGGGTCAAAAAACAGGCAGAGGTTCAGGAACACAGACAGGGAAGCGCAAGGAAAAAACACGAGAACAGCCGTCACCATAAGGATCAAATACGAACTGGCAACATGAGGAAGGGAGGACACACATTATATACTAGAGGGGAGTGATCAACAAGACACAGGTGGACACAATCAGGGGCGGGACAGACAATAAGACACAGGTGCAGCGATGGAAAGTATGTCAGGGGGTGTGGAGACACACGAGGGCAGGAAGTGCAGTGATCTGAAAGGAAGGAAAGAGGAAAGTACAGATTGTCTGGCTGCAGTTTCAGCCCGCACATTCCCTCTGGAGACAGCGTCATCACCTGTTAGTGTGTGCAATTTATTAAATGATTGGAAGTTCTATTTACCAATAAATAGTGAGTTGGTGCCATAAGTGAAAGCTTGCATCCATCCTTCATTACACAACGCAAGTGAGAGTACGCAACAGAGGTGCCAGTCTGATGCATTCGCAAAAACGATAAACTCTGAGAGACACACAAGCCAAAAGCAGGTGAGAATTGCACAATATTTCAAAACTTTGAGCGGCAAATGTAAATGTTGCAGCATTTTAATGCAGCTTGAAAGTTAACCAATATATAAATGTTTTTCAGCATTTAAATGCAGCATGAAAGGTTGTTGAACTCGATAAATGAAGTGTTTTTCAGCAAGTTAAGCTTTTTGTTTTGTTTTTTTTCTAACATTCAAAATTAACAAAATGGCTGAAAATCTGCACTGTCCTCAATCTGTTCTTGTGTCCATCCAACAGGCTGTCATGCCAACCTCTTCTATGCCGATGCACCCAAACCACAACTGAAAGTGCTGACTGATGCTTTCTGGGATTACATTGCCAAGGCCACCCAGACAGCTGATGACACCCTCCAGATGATCAGGAAGTCTCACTTTGGACAGGAAGTCAAGTAAGTTGTGTGACATGCAAGACCATGGTGGCTGGGCTGATTCAGATCAGTATGGTATTGCACAAACCTCTAAACGTTACCGTCTGTCTTCTAGTGCTCGCCTGGCAGACAGCACTGACATCGCCAGCAAGTATGCAGTCATCCTGCAGGAGCAGCTCCCCCCAGCAGCCCAGGACCTGATGACCAAGATCACCGCAGAGGCTGACGTGCTGAGAAATGTGCTGACCAATGAGCTGAATGCTGTCAGGGAAAACCTGGAGCCCTACACCGAGGATATGAAGGCCCAGATCCAGCTGAGAGTGGAGCAGCTCAAACAGGAGCTGAAGGATGTGAGTGAAAAGCTGGACCCCAGTGCCCATATTATGTCTTGTAGATTTTATTGTAGTATTTTTTTCATGATTTTATAGTATTTTTTTCTATTCTGTATTTATGTTTCTTGATTTTTGCTTTTACTTAAGTTTATGTGACTATGTTTCTGTTATGCACCAATACACCAAAGCAGATTCCTTGGATGTGAAATCCTCCTATAACAGAATAAATAAATCTGATTCTGAGACGGTTCAATCAAATCAAGCCCTGACACGGCTCTGTCACAGTTTCACCACTGGGTGGCAGTGTACCCTCTTCTGTTGGGACAGGAAACACTGACAAACCAGTGGTGCATGATGCCTTACAAAGTGGTGGAATATTAAGAGGATTTGAAGATTTTCTCCATTAGGTTACGTTGTAAAAAAAAATCTGAAAAAAAGCTTAATATTTTAAAAAGTATAAATAGTGGAAACAAGAAAAGTCATAGCACTAATGTCCTTAATGAGCTGAATATTTTGATAGTTGAACAGTCTCTGTAGCTTAAAGTATGCAGGAGTCGTTAAAGTCCGAAAAACGTACAGAAGAAATAGTTGAAGTTGATTAAGGATTCAAAGAGCAACACTGTGAATGCTGCTGAACAGCTTTCACAGTAATTACAGTAAACAAAGAATTATCTTACTTTAGGAATGTAAAACAGAAAGCATATTATTTTTATCAGGGCTGTAAAAAAAGAAGAAGAAACACTTTATTGATCCTCTGAGGGGAAATTCACTTTTTTCACTCTGTTGTAATTTTTTACACATTACACACCAACCTGAAATACATATATGCACAAACAGGACCTATATACTGTATACACGCATTAATGGAGCGATGAGAGCGATGGGGGCTGTTTGGTGCCTTGCTCAAAGGCACCTCAGTGCCCAAGAAGCAAACTGGCAGTTCACGCTCAGTACTTTAGGTTGTAGCGGGCTCAGTTTTAAAGCCAGAGACAAGATACTGGCATCATATGAAACTAGAAAATCAGAGGAATCCGCTGGTGACAACCATGTCATACTAGCGCTCCAAACAAAAGCTGAATTTTGGTGAGGAAAAACTGACACGTCCATTTTCAAAGGGGTCCCTTGACCTCTGACCTCCAGATATATGAATGTAAATGGATTCTGTGGGTATCCACCAGTCTCCCTTTTACAGACATGACCACTTCATGATAATCAGTATGCAGTTTACTATGTTATAATTTGAGCATATTTTTATGCTAAATGCAGAACCTGTGAGGGTTTCTGGACAATATTTTGTAGAGAATTAATTACTTGACAAATCTCCCTTTAACGTAAATTTTGAGCCAAGTTTTGAATCATTTTAATTTGCTGTTAATTGTGATTAACTATGGACAATCTTGTGATTAATTACAATTCAATATTTTAATCAATTGACCACCCTAATTTTTATACCTCATACTGTTTGTATAGTCCCTGAAATTTTGCACATTTATGCACATTTCTCATAGTATTTCATTCACATTTTTCTTCTATTTTTGTCTTGTAGATTTTTTTATAGTATTTTTTCCACACGTTAACTGTATTTTTCTTCTATTCTGTATTTATGTTTGTTGATTTTTGCAATATTACTTTTATTTAAATTGTTCTATGTTTCTGTTATGCACCAATACACCAACGCAGATTCCTTGGATGTGAAATCCTCCTATAACAGAATAAACTAGAAAAGCACTCAGAGAGCAAAGACCTCCGCCAAGCACCATAGTTTCCCCCATATTGTAATTGACTCCAAAATAAAAATCCTACATTTTTAAAAAAGAATTTTATATCAGTGGCAAACAGAACATATATACAAGACACAACATAAAACTCACAATACATTATTTCTAAAACCAACATATGTACATTAACATTTTTCTACTGGATCTCGCTCTGGATAAGAAATAACAAACCTACATTCATTTTGCCTGCATTATTAGATTCCTTGACCATGAAAACATTCCCTTACCAAGTGGATTTAAGTTTATATCATTATTATTAATTCAGAAGTTATTAATGAAAATCTCTTTTTCGGTAATGGCGGTTTCTTGTGGATCTATCTCCTCAAGTATTAAAGTTAGATCAAATTCGTTGACATACTTCAGATGAGGAATTGTCTCAGCTACACAATGCTGTTAGAAATCTCTACCTCTAATATTAAATGCACAGTAGGCCAAATGTAAGAGTACCCCCATTTGTTTTATATAAATTGGTATAAAATTCGCCATCTGGATCAGATTTCATGAGCTTTGGGCAACAATTACCAGAGATATTGAGAAACTATTTTTTGGGTCCCATTTACTCCAATGTTAACGGAAATTTCAAAGTGACCCAGAATCCATTCTGGCAAAAAATTGAATCGAAGGCAACTGGACTTAGATTTGTCTCTGAAGACGTTTCGCCCCTTATCCAAGTGGCTTCATCAGTTTGAACCCTACAGTCTGACTAGTCCCCACTAGTTACAAACAGTGGAGTAAGACCCAGGTTTTTAACCTTTGTGGAAGTGTCCGCCCCTTATTCTCCTAAGACAATAGTTCGTTAGTGGAGTTTCACCTGTGTGAGTGAGTCCCACTAGTGAACGACAGTCGTTAAGGATTCAATGGGGCTAACGACAACAGTCGTTAGGCATGATGTGCTACAGTAATGGGGACTAGTCAGACTGGACCGTTCAAACTGATGAAGCCACTTGGATAAGGGGCGAAACGTCTTCAGAGACAAATCTAAGTCCAGTTGCCTTCGATTCAATTTTTTGCCAGAATGAATATGACCTGGATGAATGAGAACTTTCACGGAGTCAGAATCCAGGATTTTTTCCGGATCACCCCCAAAATTAAATCAGTTCTTCCTTTTCACATTTTCGACACATCCTGAAGATTTCATCAGAATCCGTCCATAAGTTTTTGAGTTATCTTGAACACAGACAAACAAACAAACAAACAAAAAAACAAACAGATAAACGTCGGCAAAAACATAACCTCCTTGGCGGAGGTAATAAATGTGATTGTGAGACGGTTCAATCGCACTCAAGCCCTGACACGGCTCTGTCCACAGTTTCACCACTGGGACAGGAAACACTGACAAACCAGTGGTGCATGATGCCTTACAAAGTGGTGGCAGTATTAAAGTACTTTACTGAAGTAAAAGTTGTGATACCACACTATGGAAACACTGAATTGAATTTTAATTTTCTTTACTTGACTTAAAGTATTAAAGTTTTACCAACAACATGTACTCAAAGTATCAAAAATAAAAGGCCATGTCAGTGTTATATGATTGTATTGCTGGACCATAATTAGTACGTCATATTATAGCTGGTTGAGATGGAGCAACTTCTAAACCTTTGGATGGTTAAATGTGTAACAACACAACATCAGATTTTCTATCAGCTACTGATCGCATGATCTGATTGTAAAATCTTGATCTGAAAGGTAACTAGTAACTATAGCTGTCAAATAAATGTAGTGGAGTACAATATACATTGAAAAAAGGGCTCCCTTATGGAAAAAGGTTGGGAACCACTGGGTTAATATACCCCTAACAATCTTCTGAAATGAATGTGGTAAATGGGGAAGGGTGCTAATCAATTACAACTTTTGACTATTAAAAAAGCATCATGAAAATTGATAAGATTCTCCCAGCAAAGGAGACCATATCTAGGAAGTATACAGCAGTGATGGTAGCTTTTAGGAGGGCTTGTTTATCTACAGGTCGTACAGGCTTTAGTAATGTACCTGTGGGCAGAGACCAGGTGGTTGTACAGTATGTTATATGCAAGAAAATCACAGCATAAAAATAAATCTTCAGGTTTCTTTCAAACAGACCTCAAATTGCTTAGTTTAAATTGTGTTTGTGTAACAACTTGTTTAAATAGTTTTTTGAAGCCCAGAGTTAAAATGACACTGAAGTATTTGAACCTGGAAATCACTTGAAGCTTCTCATCTATGTGAACACAATCTTTTCTGTTCCTCGCCCTCCTCTCACATGTCAGTCACTTTGACAGAGAGAAAAAGGTAAATAGACTTCACAAGCAAAATGTGTGGCGTTTGTAAGTTTCACCCACTGAGAGATCAGAGGAGGAGGAGGAGGAGACAACCTGGAGGGACCAGCCCCTACATGGCATGTACCGCCATAAAATCGAAGAAATGGCTGATATCAAGAAAACCTACCAATGGCTGGAAAGCGCTGGACTGACAGACAGCACAGAGGCACTATGGCAGCACAAGAACAGGCCCTAAGTACAAGAGCCATAGAGGCCAGAATCTACCAGAGTAGATCTGACCCAAGGTGAAGACTGTCTAAAGATGCCCCTGAGACAGTCCAGCACCCAGTAGCAGGGTGGAAGATGCTGCTGGATCAGCGTACATGGAGAGGCACAACCAAGTGGCTGGAATAGTGTACAGGAACATCTGTAAGCAGTGTGGAACAGAAGAACCCAAATCCCAAAGGGCCACAGAAGGAGGCTGAGAACAACAGAACCAAGGTTCTGTGGGACTCCAGCTTCCAGACTGACAAACAGCTCCTGGTTAACCAACCGGACATAGTGGTGGTGGACAAAGAGCAGAAGAGAGTGGTGGTGATGATGGTAGATACCAGGAGACGCCAACATCAGAAAGAGGGAACACAGAAAAGTTGGGAAGTACCAAGGAAAGAGCAGCTGGAACCGATGTGGAAGGTCGGTCCCCCTGGTAGTGGGAGCGCTGGGGTCAGTAACCCCCAAACTGGGACAGTGGCTCCAACAGATCCCAGGAACAACATCTGAAGCCTCAGTCCAGAAGAGCACAGTCCTAGGAACAGCTAAGATACTGCACCGAGCCCTCAAACTCCCAGGCCTCTGGTAGAGGACCCGAGCTTGAGGATGACACAGACACCACCCCATGAGGCTGAGAGGGACATTTTCTCTTTATACCTCCATAATTGCCTAAGTCATATTTTGCAATTAGACCCATCAAAGTAAAATAAATAAATATTATGTGTTTGCCAAAAACACATTTTTTAAGATATGACTTAGGCAATTATGCTATGAGGCTAACGGTATGCTCTTTATTAGTCTGTTTAGATTTACTGTATATTTTTGGAATTTTTTTATGAGACTTTATTTAGTAGAATAAATACTGCACATTGATTTGATTGGAAATTACTTTTCAGCAACTGAAAGCAATTTGTTTGTCAATTTGTCGTGTATAGCCCAAAAAAACAAACATATAAACAGATATATTCAAAGAGAAAAAAACTGAACAAATCCAATTTAAGGAACCTCATTGGAAATATCAGCTGAATAAACAGGCTTAAAGGTTCAGTCATCTCAAAGATGTGTAATCAACAGCTTTAGTTGCTGTTACTGCCTTCAGCGTGTGTGTTGGCATGTTAATGCTTTCTTGCATTTTTTTAAGTTTGTGAAGGGGTGTGTTAAGCTAAAACAGGTTTTCAGTTGCTTTTTAACAAGAACGCAGCAGGAAAGAGGTGCAGGTATAGACTCACCTTCAGGTGCAGGTGGCTGCAACACAAAGCAAGAGGCCTTTAGGCATAATGACAGAGGAGAAAGATGAGGTCATTGAGAATATCAACATTTTCCTCAGACATGTTATAAAAATACCAAGAAAAACAATACAAGACTAAGATTACAATATACTGTAAAATATACGCTTATGATGCACCAATAAATGAACTTCCATGGGCTCAACCACTTCACAACATCAACAAACACGTCACAAGTCGTGATTGCAAACTGAGGAACACTGGTGTCGGATAGTACTTAAAAAAAAAACCTTAAGTCTTCCCTTAAGTAACATAGGCAGACCCTGATTGATACCCTGGATAATTTAATTATCTGCTTTTTCATACAACATACAGTAGATAACGCTGATGTTTTAAAGGTTACGCCCTTATTCCATCAAATAGAAAATATCTTTACATGTTTCCATGTAACTTGGCCTGAAAATTGGTATATTTGTAAATTTTATGACCTGCAAATAAAATATTTTTATATGACATGCTTTCTGTATTGTACAATAAATTGTACAATTAGCCAACTGTGCAATAATGCATTTATACTGCACATTTCAAGACACATTCAATTTCTTATCTATACGAATCTTGCACTTATATTTAACATACTTAATAGATGTAGCTTTTGAGCCTAGTTTTGTATTCACTTATTTACACTATATATACTTATACTTATGTATATATATATACTGTATATTGTATGTGTTTGATGCACAGATTTCTTATATTTCTAATTTCTTATTCTTGTTTTTATTATTATCTATATTCTTTACATATATTGTATTATATATTGTAGCATTTTGTACACAATTTACATGCTACATACATCTCTAAAGTATCATATATGTGAGTCATACAGACAGACGATAGGGGAACCTGCCTAAACCAGCCATGAAAGAGACAGCTGACAAACAAGTATTTAGGTGGCAAAAAAACAAAATGCAAATGAATATGCTGAAAGGTACGCATACCAGTTCACAGGAGATTATATACCAAAGAATGTGGAAAAGTCTGTATTACAAAACCAGAAACACTGTCTTCCTCTAATAGCATGGGAAACGGTACAACCACCATCATCAAACCTACAGCTCTTCAGTCTAAAACACAAGTAGTGCACAAAGTCAGGGTGCTTGTACTTTATTTATTGCTATATATATATATATAAAAAAATATATATATTATATTTTTCGTTTGGAAATGGTTTGAATAAGCTTTATCATTGCAAAGTGAAAAAATGCTATTGCAGTTTTGCAATGAAATTTTATGTGGAGAGGTCACTGTTTTGTGTTTTTACTTTATTTCCAATAATAAATATATATATATATATATATAACAGTATATATACCCACACTAATGTTGATAACATTATAAAATCTCCCTTTAAGGTAGATTTTGAAGAGAAAAAAATGGGTGATTCATTTGTAATTAATCATGATCATTTAGGGAAAATCATGGGGGTAATTGGGATTAAATATTTTAATTGACGAAACTATATATAATATATATATATATATATATATATATATATATATATATATATATATATATATATATATATATATAGTTGTTTTTCTTGTTTTCTTTAATATGCAAACTTATTGTTACTCTTTATCCTGTTAAAATTCTCTTTAAATTCAAACATTTCTTTAGATATTTCCGGACTGCATCATAAAAGTTCTCTGTCTTGTCCAAAACATCCGGCAAGTAAAACCACCTACGCAGACAACTATGACAGCAGCCCATGTGACACAGGGTGAGTTCAGAAGACTTCATGAAATACGTTGTTTTTTTATTTAGTTTGTTTATGTAGTTTGCCCTTCTGCTAACGGCTTTATCTAATCCCGGCTGTATACTGAATCGGTGAAACAATCTGATTAGAGACAGATCTTTCATATCTTCCGTGTTTTGGTTGCAGTAGTTGTGTGTCTTAATCATGCTGCTGTCTCCAGAAATGCCTTTGGAGCTGCAAAAACTTATTGTGAACAAAGTACTAAGACATTTTTACCTCATTTGTAGTATAATGCAATGCAATAAACATATCACATCGACATCCAGCAGCGTCATTTCTGTTGACGGCTTCAAGTCGGACATTGAATTGGCAAATGCTCTTAACAGTTTTTATACACGTTTCGATGCTTTTAATTTTAGTCAAGAAATACAGGAAATTAGTCATAAAGTGAGAGACAACAAGCACTTTTTTTATTTCCCAGAGGGATGTTGAAAAATCGCTTGTTCCCTTAAGCCAAAGGAAAGCTATGGCCCTGATAACATTTGTGGCTGCTTGCTGAAGTCTTGTGCTAAAGAGCTGAGCTCTATTTTTCAGCATATTTTTAACCAGTCTCTAAAGATGCAGCATGTGCCAAGAGTCTGGAAGGATGCTGTTGTTATTCCAGCCCCAAAAATCAGTTCTCCCAAGACCCTCAATGATTTCAGACCAATTGCACTGACATCAATTGTAATGAAATCTTTTGAGAAACTTGTGAGAACCGAAATACTAAAGGCAGCTGAGCATGACCTTGATCCCATGCAATTCGCCTATAGGCCCAACAGAGGGGTACAGGATGCTACTGTCACCTTATTACATCTGCTTTTCAAACACCTGGAAGGGAAAGGAACACATGCTAGGCTTTTATTCGTGGATTTTTCATCTGCTTTTAATACAATCCAACCCCATGTTTTAGCCTCTAGGATTTTAGAACATTTTAACGTAAGCAACAACCTTGTTGGTTGGATTTTGAACTTTTTAACTAGCAGGACACAGAAAGTGAGAGTTAATGGAAGTGTTTCGGATCAGGTGACGTCCTCCACTGGCTCCCCACAAGGATGTGTGCTGTCTCCTCTCCTGTTCATCCTCTATACCAACATGTGCCGAAGCACCAGAGCGGATAGAACCATCTTAAAGTATGCAGACGACACAGTTATTGTCAGCCTGCTGAAAAACAATGACACAAGCCATGGACCAGTTGTTCAGGACTTTCTTGACTGGTGCAATAAGTCCTTCCTTGAGATGAATCTCTCTAAAACAAAAGACATGATCATTGATTTCCGGAAGAACAGAGCTTCCAACCAAGAGGCAACAGTTTTAAAAGGTCAGACTGTGGAGTGTGTCGACACTTACAAATATCTGGGAACTGTCATTGACAATAAACTAAACTTTGAGGCAAACTGTGAAGCTGTGTGCAAAAAGGGATGCCAGCGCTTGTTTTGTCTGAGAAAACTGTCCAGTTTTAACATTGACAGGACCATGCTGACCTTGTTTTATCGTGCTTTTATAGAATCTCTTTTAACTTTCTGTCTCATCTCATGGTTTGGAAACGTGTCCCTAAAAAACAAAAACAGCTTAAATCAAATTGTTAAATGGTCAAGCAAGCTGATCGGAGAGTCTCAGCTCCATCCAGAAGCCCTGAATGCCAATCAGCTACAGAGGACAGCTGACTCTATTATAAGAGACGACTCCCACCCTCTTAATGGGGAATTTAAGCTGCTCCCATCAGGTCGGAGGTTCATGGTACCTGCCTGTAAGTCTAAGCGCTACAAAAGCAGCTTTATACCAGCAGCCATCACAACTATAAACAAGTAAGAAACTGCAATTTTAATTTTATGTATTTATTTCTTTCGCTGTTTCACTTATCTTGTCTTAAAGAATGGCACTTTTGGGCTTGGTTTTGACATTTTTTTATGGCTTTTATGACTTTTATGACTTTTATGGCTTTTATGGCTTTTTATCCACTGATGTTTTAACTTATCTTGTTTTTTTTCTTTTTTATCAATACGGCCATTCTTCCTGCCCTTTTGAGCCTAAGCACTGTTGTCACTTTGTCACTTTGTCTTGTATTGTATTGTGTTGTTTTTGTGTTCACAATTACGAGATGACTCACTCACTGCAGTGACAGTGACTACGGGTACAAATAAATATTCTGATTCTGATACTGAAATATAAATGCAACACTTTTGTTTTTGCTTCCATTGTTTATATGCTAAAGTCAAAGATCTGAGACTAAGATAGAAGGTCTGTTTCTCCCCAATATTGTTCACAGATTTGTCTAAATCTGTGTTAGTGAGCACTTCTCCGCTGAAATAATCCATCCACCTCACAGGTGTGGTATATCAAGATGCTGATTAGACAGCATGATTATTGCACAGCTGCGCCTTAGACTGGTCACAATAACAGTCCACTCTAAAATGTTCAGTTTTATCACACAGCACAATACCACAGATGTTGCGTTTTGAGGGAGGGTATAATTAGCATGCTGACTGCAGGAATGTCCACCAGAGCTGTTGATGTTCATTTCTCTTCCATAAGCCATCTCCAAAGATGTTTCAGAGAATTTGGCAGTACATCCAGCCTGCCTCATAACCGCTGACCACGTGTAACCACACCAGCCCAGGACCTCCACATCCGGTATCTTCACCTGCAAGATTGTCTGAGACCAGCCACCCGGACAGCTGATGCAACAATCGGTTTGCATAACCAAAGAATCTCTGCACAAACTGTCAGAAACCCTCTCAGGGAAGCTCAGCTGCATGTTCGTCGTCCTCACCGGGGTCCTGATCTGACTGCAGTTCGTCATCGTAACCGACTTGAGTGGGCAAATGCTCACCTTGTGAGCATTGTGGTGTCTGGCACTCTGAAGAGGTGTTGTCTTCACGGATGAATCCCGGTTTTCACTGTATAGGTCAGATGGCAGACAGCACGTATGGCGTCATGTGGGTAAGCGCTTTGCTGATGTCAAAATTGTGAATTGACTGGGATGCTCTGGATCGGTGTATACAAGAGCATGTTCCACTTCCTGCCAATATCCAGCAACTTCAAACAGCCATTGAAGAGGAGTGGACAACATACCACAGGACACAATCAATAACCGGATCAACTCTATGTGAAGGAGATGTGTTGGACTGTGTGAGGCACATTTGTGGAGAGTGGACTTTTATTGTGACACAGCTGTGCAATAATCATGCTGTCTAATCACCATCTTGACATGCCACATCTGTGAGGTGGATGGATTATTTATTTAAACACATAAAAATGGACGCAAAAACAAAAGTGTTGCATTTATATTTTTGTTCAGTTTATCTAAAAGACAGCACAGCGCCCAGGCTCACTGAGACCGAACGACCACCATTCAGTAACAAACAATGCACTACACACATGTTTTACACCGATCAACCATAACATTAGGACAGCATCGGCACCATGACCGTTCTGTGGCTACACAGTCCCATATGCAACAAACTACGATGATTTGTGTGTTTTATCAGAACCAGCACTTTTTCAGCAAAGTGAGCTACAGTAGCGCTTTATTGGATTGAACAATACAGGCCAGCCTTCGCTCCCCACGTGCATCAATGAGCCTTGGCCTCCCATGACCCTGTCGCTGTTTCACCGGTTTTCCTTCCTTGGACCACTTTTGGTAGGGCCTGACCACTGCAGACTGGGAACATCCCACAAGAGCTGCAGTTTTGGAGATGCTCTGAACCAGTCTTCTAGCCATCCCATTTTGGTCCTTGTCAAAGTCACTCTCATCCTTACACTTGCCCATTTTTATGCTTCCAGCAACTTCAAGGACAAAATGTTCTGCTGCATATTATATTCCACCCACTGCCAGGTGCCATTGTAACAAGATTATCAATGCGTCAGTGGTCATAATGTTGTTAATGTTACAGCAGATCGGTGCATATGCCTATAAAGACATTTGATAACTCTCTGAGACAGGTACTCTTCTCTACCAGGACTCATAACAATCACCCTGATGTTTTTACCTATAAGTTACCTATAAGTGTGTTCAACCAGTGGAGGTATTGGAGGTGCATTTTTTCTAATAGACTGTATAGAATGTGATTTGATTTATTACCTCAGTAAACATTGTAAACATGTGTTGTCTCAATCACTAGTTTCAAGCCTTCATCAATACAATATGATGTTCATTTAATAAATTATGGTCCCATTTAGAGTGAAATACACCATAAAGAAGGGGATCCCTGAGGGCATGGCTACCTTATGATTGACGGGTTGCTACCACAGAGTTGTGTGGTCTGGGAGTTGTCTGTGTTTTCATCGTACAACTTTAACTCTTTCAGTGTGTTTTCAGTTCATGAAAGTTAATGGTAACAGTTGGATCACCTAAAAACATCTTATTCAGCGTTCACTTGTACTTTGCTCCACCCTCTTGTGTCACTTGTGGCTGCAAATTACCAAGATGGCGACAGCGAAACTGATGAATTCAGGGTATCAAAACTGCAGTCCACAAACCGATGTCTCGACAGCTGTTGCACAGTGAAACATGGTGCACAGAACTTTTAACACCAATTGTCTTGAGCCTACTACATTACTGCACGACAGACTTCCATTTACTGTGAAGTGTAATTACACAGCGAGACACCCAACAATAATTAAAAAGCTAAAGCCCAACAGTGCATAAAAATGATGCTCACATTAACAGATCAACAACTGAGACAGCAAGTCTGTAGATGGTTCTCCGGCAGTAAAGGAAAATCCTGAGGCCCTTTGTGCACAAAAAAAATGCTAATTATGATTATAATGACAAACTGCATTGCATTCGGCAGCAGTTGTTCAAGTTTTTTGAAGGAATTCAAATAATGTTGCAAAAAAAAAAAAACTTATGTCGTCAGCAAGTCTTCAAACTTTGTGGGTGGTCACACCGACTTAAAACTCTCCTGCTGCAGCCGAAGCTTCTCATGTGCAGCTGAGGAACAGATAAGTGGGCTGGCAGACGGTAAACACAGACGAACATTTTCTGTCTTGTCTCTTTAATGTTTTAACATTTCAATCATGACTGATTTTTATTTTTATTTAGTGAAAACAATAGAGTTGTGCTCAGAGTTTAGTAGTTTACAGTGTTGATACATGCACAGATATACATGTTTTTCTGTTTTATATCTGTGGATATATGAGCAAGTTGTCAGGATTGTGTGTTTTTGTGTATGCAACAGCATTTTTAAAATTCATAATACTACAAATATACTGTATGAATATTGCAATACTTTCATCAGTGGGCCATAAGCTCAGTCACTATTGTGTTACCTCATTTGGTTATAATCAGTGGCTTAACAGAGATTTATTAAAATGAAAATCGTTGAGATTTACAATACAAATACAAATTTAACTGAATTTTCATATTAATTTCAATGAAACATTTAATGTAGTCTTTTATTGTGTTATAGTGTATACACATACCTTTGAATTTTTCATGCTTCTTTATATCATTTCTGCTGTATGATTAAAGTTTGGTCCAAGACGCGCTACAAGGATGAGAGGCTACATTTTCCTTGTCGTGAACTTGGCAGTTTCATCCGCATTCACCCGAGACCCAGTAAGAGTTCACTTATTGTTGTACTTTCTGTCAAATTATTATTTATTCTATTTAATTAATTCTTTGTTCGAATGGAAATTTGCTTTTATTTTTATTTTATTTTTATTTTATTTTCTCTTACTATGTTTATTGTTATGCACCAAAACATCAAGGCAAATGTGTTGAATGTGAAAACCTGGTAATAAACCTGTGTGTTTCTGATAATCATCAAATAAAATACAATCATGTCTGTCTTGAATTTCATGTATTTCAATGTGACCACATTTGATTCTTTACAGAGAGGCGGCGAGATAATTAGTAAGTTGTATTATTTCAAATTCTTCATTTGATTTCATCAAATTAATTTAACAGAGATTTCTTTAATTAACCAATGTTACTTTATAAAGCAGCCTCTCGTCTGTTTCCGTAGATATTGGTGAAGAAAAGGACATTCCCGAGGCAAACAAGGGTAAAGTTAAATGTGGTCGTATCATTAAATGGGCCTTGTGCTGGGATTAGTATTGAGTTTATGTTTGACAGAGCACCTTAGTTGAGGATTCATGGTGTCGTTAATTAATCAGTTTCTCTGTCATTTTTTTATGCTTTATCTTAGGTTCATTGCATGATGATATTATAAAGGTGGGTTTAGCATTTTTGTAGTAAATTATTAAAAATGAACATGCATGAATTATTTGTGTCAACCAACACATTTTCTATAAAACTCCTCAGCCACCACACACATCAAGGAGTGCCGTTAATGCTGAGGACAGGCTGTGGACATCCCCAGTCCCATATGTTTTGGAAAAAAGCCTTGGTAAATATTAT
Source organism: Pterois miles (assembly GCA_947000775.1). Classification (NCBI taxonomy): domain Eukaryota; kingdom Metazoa; phylum Chordata; class Actinopteri; order Perciformes; family Scorpaenidae; genus Pterois; species Pterois miles. Next base: position 1,075,017 of record CAMQGK010000327.1, read on the forward strand.
TTTTCCTGCATAACAAACCAGAATATTTGTCAGTGTTAGGGAGGAGCACACCTATGAGACAGGTTTTAGGTATTTAGTGAAGTATATGACATGACTGTACACCAGTCAGTGCAGTTCAACAGGCTGGAGGCTGTGGTCACATATAGTTGCAGCCACATTGACATGAACAAAGCAAGTCAACGTAGTTTCGGGCCACCTAGTTGTGCAAAACAATGCCCCACCCCTCCACCTGAATTTATGAGAGCAGTTGCCTCAGAATAATACATCAGTACAAGCATACCTCGTCTGGATTTTGCATTCACACTGCCATTTCTTTGTTCTTCCTCATTGCACATTAGGGTTGAATGCTAAAGGAATCATCCTGAAAGCCTTTGACCAGTTCAGACTGAAGTCATGCCTTGACTTCAAACCAAGGGACAATGAGGATTATTACATTTCTGTCCAAAAATTAAACGGGTATGTTTTTAATGAGCTTGTGAGATTTATTATTGTGCAAGTTCACCTACATATACTTTGAATTTCCTCTATGTCTGCTCTGATAAATGGTCAGGTCAGCGACATAAAGGTATAAATGTGATGAACTGTTACTGACGAGTGCTTTTTCCCCTTTTAGATGTTATTCATATGTTGGGAAAGTACAACCCAATGGACAGACCATCTCCATCGGGAGATTTTGTGATATGGTTCCCATTGTTGAACATGAGTTCCTCCATGCTTTAGGCTTCTACCATGAACACACCAGATATGACAGAGATGATTATGTGACCATTGCATTTGAGAACATCATACCAGGTCTCATTAAGACTTTCTTCATAACATTCCTGTTGTTACTCATTTATGTGTTATGCCAAAACTAGTTTTTGATGACAGAGCTAATTTATTAATTCCTAAATGAAACAATGAATAATTAAATTATTGCAAAAAGCCATATTAAAGCCTTAAAGGTGCTAAATACAGGATTGGGAGCATTTCTATTCAACAACAGCGCTGACAGAGATAACAGGTTGTACCTGAGGGGGAAGCGGAGGGTGGGTCGCCGTGAGTCGGGATGGCGTTATCAGCTGTAACCACCATATGAGATTAGTGCAGAGCAGCAGTCAGCGGTTAGTCAGTGGGGCACGCTCACATGCACTAAAAGTGGACATGGATGACCCGGCAATGTCAACAACGCATTCGGATAACAACACACAGAGAGAGAGCGACTTCATTCTCTGCTTAAGTGGACATTACTCCACTATATTGTACATAGCAGATTTGCTGCTACAGGCTGCACGGTGCTGCAGTGGTTAGCACTGTCCCCTTAAAACAAGAGGGTCGCAGGTTTGAATCCGGCTTGGGACTCTTCTGTGTGGAGTTTGCATGTTCTCCCTGTGTTAGCGTGGGTTTTCCACAGTCCAAAGTCATGCAGGTTAACTGATGACTCTAAATATCCCGTGGGTGTGGATGTGAGTGTGAATGGTTGTCTGTCTCTTTGTGCCGACCTGTCCAGGGTGAACCAGTGCCACCTGGGATCAGCTCCAGCCTTCAGACCTCTAACAGGATAAGTGTTTGCAGATGGACGGATGGATGCTATAATAATGCTCTGAATATATAACTTAGCACCTTTAATAATTGGTTAAAATTGTAAACAAGTTTCACAATATTTTTTCTTTGTGTTGGTTCCCAATTTATTTTTCTCCTTGTCAGCTCTCATCATTTGGCATTTAAGACTGAAGAGATCAATGTGGACATATGTTAATTTCTTCAAATGTTGTCTCGTCAATGATTTATGAATTATGCTTGAACTATCTATGCTGCTTTATTTAGGTCCAGTATGTGTTAACTGACAGCTGTCTTTCATGTGTCTAGGTTTTGAATTGAATTTTTTAAAAGTGAGCCGTGAAGAGAGCATCACCCAGGGAGTCCCATACGACTACTTGTCAGTGATGCACTACGGCAAGAATGCCTTCACCAATGGCAATGGGTCTACAATTACCACCAAATACCCAAAATTTGAGGATGTTATTGGTCAAAGACTAGAAATGAGTCCCTCTGATGTTGCGGAGCTGAACCTCCTCTACAAATGCAGTAAGTGTTTGGAGTTTAAAGGGACCAACCACTATTTATTCCAGTGACTAAAATCAGTCAGTTTAGTGAGAACATAATGTGCCATTATCCACAGAAAAGTAATTGTTTGCATTTTCACACAGAGCCGGTCCTAAACGTAGGCGGTTTAGGCGAGGGGCGCCATCATCCATATTGGTGTCCAAAATGAGTGAAGACAAACAATAAAAATTTAATTCAAGTTTTACTATTTTTTAGTAATAGTAACTTAATACTATTATTTCATTATTTATTATTTTATTACAAAAAATCCCTCAACAACATAAGTATTTAGCCTATTGAATATGCCCCGTTCTCTGGGTTGCCAGAATCACCCTGTGCATTTCCCTAGCTAATAAAAAGGTAAAGTTAACAAATCACGCCCACATTTAATTCATTAAGGAAAGTTGGAAAGCTTATTCAGGTGTTTGGGGAAATGACCTAACATCATTTTACAAATCCAGTTTGATCTGCAGTGTGATCTGCATAGTTTAACCATCTGAGACCCACATTTTGTCAGCAGCTGGTTAGTAAACAGGGGAAAACCAAATAGATTACTACCTACAACACCTATTCTTGAATTGCAGCTATAACACACTGTTTACTGATTTATCTTCTATAGACTTTAATAAACACAGAATCATTCACATTTTGATTTTATAACCTCAGTCCTGTTTTCTTCATTCACCATCTACAGATTCAACCATTGCATTCAAGATGTCCTGCAGCTTCTCTAATGGGGACATGTGTCAAATGAACCACTGTTCGCAGGGGGGCAGTTCCTGGGAAATGGTAACACATGTGAAAGAGGGACCTAGTTCTGACCACACCAATTTACCCAGTGGCAGTGGTGATTCTGGTAAGATTTTGAATTTAAAAATTTTAGTTTTGAGTTGTTTAATCCAAACAGAGGTCACTGTATAAACCGTCAACAGGTAAAATTTAGCCGCTCTTTGAATGCATTGATTTTCACGGTATAAGGTTTCATTTATTCATCATTCTACAACATGAGGTTGTATAAAGAAATGCTATAGCTGTAGTCCCTTTACACTGCTCACAACAGCAGTCACAATCAAGCCAGGACACATCTCTCTGAAAACCTAAAGTCTAAAAACCTCAGACACTATCAGACTCTTCTGCACTCAAACACTGAGCAGGTTTAAGGCCTGATGTACGTTAATAAATTTCTTACTCTTGTCCATCGTGAAGCCTGTGATTTATGATGCAGCTCTTTTGCACACAGTAACAGACAAAAGCAACATAGATTATTTATCTAGATGCAAAATGAAGAGCATGAAAATGACGGCATTCTCTATAGGGGTAAATTTCACCCACTGCCACGTATCAGTGTAAATGGCCTTTTTTTCTTTCTTTTTTAAAATCAGCTTTATCTTGACATTTTTTAACAATGCAGGATGCTGCATAACAGTCTTAGGAAAATTTACAGACTTCAATATTTGATTGAAACAAAGTTGGAGTACAATCTAAAAAGAGCTGCAGGTCAATTTTACCCATTGGCGCTTCTTGTGTTAAAGAAATACAATTTTTGGGGTGCTGTGCCTGGTGATTAAGGCGACAACCGTGAGCCTCAGTATTTCCTGTTCCTATCCAGCTTGGGGCCGCTTGCATATCACTCTCCATCTCTCTTTCCCCTCATTTCTTGTTAGCTTTGAACTGTTGTATATCTAATAAAGGCAAAGAAGCCCTCACGAATAATAATGAAAAAATAACAAGACAAAACATGTATCTTCACATTTAGACAGTATTTTTGATTGTTTATTTTACCAAAAACTAACTTTTAAGTGGGACAAATGGCTTTGAGGAAAGTCTCACAGCATTAATCTCACCCATATATCATTTACATGTACTTTTCTTATGTAGATATGACATTTCAAGGTCCACCACCATAACACATTTATTTTGGTCAACAACATTCTAGGTATGGATGCAAGTTACTTCATGCATGTTAGCACAGCATCAGGTCAGGAGGGAGACTCAGCCTGGCTGGAGACCCACAAGATGAGTCCCAATAGGGGGTGCCATGTCCAGTGTCTCCAGTTCTACTTTCACCACAGTGGGAACGAGTTAGACCGCCTCAACATCTGGATCAGAGAGTTTCAAGATGCAATGGATTTAACAGGAACCCGCCGCCTCATGGGACAGATCACTGGTAATGTCAAGCTGCATGATTATCTGATATCATCTGCTCTAAATGGTGTTTAAGACTCAAATGTTTGAAAGCTATTAAGTCATCACAAAACTCTTCCTCCAGGTCCACGAACATCTCACTGGCAAATCCAACATGTTCCCCTGAATGCCACCAAGCAATTCCAGGTGGAGTTTGAGTTTCGTAAAGGAGCAGGAAACTCGTTAGGTGGCTTCTCAATCGATGACATCAATCTGTCTGAGATTGAATGTCCACATGTAGTGATGCAGATTAATAATTTTGAGAATGTTATGAGTACTAGTCGTTATGGCACAAATCTATACAGCCAAAGGCACTACTCCACAGGAGGCTATGCATACGCAGCTGGGGTTAAGCTGTACAGAAGAACTTTTGGAGTGTTTGTACAACTGTTGTCTGGTCAATATGACGACCAGCTGGAGTGGCCTTGCCCACATCGGCAGGTGACCTTCACAATGCTGGATCAGAACCCCAACATCCTGCTGCAGATGTCCAAGCAAAGGAGTATCACCAGTGACGGTAAGCTTAAAAGAACATAAAGAAATCCTTAAACCAACACTAACTAGAATGAAAAGTCACCCCTTTAGCACACTACATGTAACAGTATTTCCTCTGGTTATTTACTGTTAATGTTTTCTCCTAACAGGTAGCAGAAAATGGGGCAATCCTCGTGAGACTGGATATCCATACGTAGATAGCAATAATGAAACCATTTATGCCGGACCTCTGCTTGGCTTAAGATTTTTTTCTGGTTTGGAAGAAATGAAATGGAGAGACTTCCTCAAAGGCGGGAGTGCCGTTTTTGTCTTCAGCTTCCAAGGCAGGCTGTTTATACTGCTTAACTTAACTGTTTAACTGATCTGCTTGTAATTCTACAACAAATGTATTTGAAACATTACTTTACTTATTGTTCATTATGACTGAAATTTTCGTCTTTGATTAGATGTCAGTCCTCTTGTTAATGGAAGTGATGTACCGTGTCCTCACATTGGACCAGTGAAGGTTACACATCCTCCCAGAGATCTGGATAACGGCCCATGCCCAGCACGGTAGGACGTTGTGTTGTCAAATTAAGTACATTTTCAGCACTAAAACAACTTCTCATTTTACAACAAAACTCAAAGAAATTTTGATTTTAATATACCTTTCTGCTATGCATTTAACAGGATCACCACCCCTCCACCTCCTACAACCACCACTTCCCCACCTCCTACAACCACTACCTCCTCACCTCCTACAACCACTACCTCCTCACCTCCTATAACCACCACTTCCCCACCTCCTACAACCACGACTTCCTCACCTCCTACAACCACCACTTCCTCACCTCCTACAACCACCACTTCCCCACCTCCTACAACCACCATCCATCCACTTCCTAGAACAACAGATGACAAGAGGTAACAGATTTACTCAAGTTACACTTGCTGTAATTCATTAGCTTTAGAAACGGTTGGCCTGAACAGCTTTATTTCCTGTATTAAACATACATAAACAGAAAATTGCAATAAAAAGAAGGCAGCAATGTTTAAATATAAATTACAGTACAATGCAGAATAGCAATGCTAACAATGCACAGTGTTCTTGCAGCAGCTGCTAGTAACTTGCAGGCCACACAAACAAATTTTCTCCTAGAAACCAACAGCCTTTATAGCTAAGTGTGATAGGGCCTTTTTCAAAGCACTATGAGGTATGTGTCAAAAATCCTGTTTTATTTTAATGAATAATTTACTCCTTTCTTCCTGCTGCAGCGTTTTTGGCTTCTCTGCTGGTTTGGCTTGTTCTCCTGTCCTCACCCTCCTGCTCGCATTGATGCTTTTGATACCTTGATGTGCATCTCCTCCCGTCCTCATTCCCATGGCGTCAAATGATGATGTTTTGTCAGTCACAGCTGTTGCCGTTCAATACTGACACAAATTGTAGCGTCGGTATGAGACGCACCAGGCTTTCCATGGACAACAGCATAAACCCATCCGCGTCACTATTAAACACTCAGGGAAAGATCTGTGGAGACACACAGATGGGTCCAACAAACACAGGGCTTTCATCCAGGAGGCTGCTGTTTGTGTCCAGTACGTTAAGTTTCACTTTAATGTTACAATCAGCTGTTTGTTTGTGTCATTTTCACCGTACAAATGTAGTAATTTTAAGCCCAACCATGTTGTTTTTTCCTAAAGTGGTTTTGTTAAATTTACAACATTAGGCACATGTTTAGTGGCACCAAGGGGTCTGATAAAGCATCAGTATATGATGAATTGGGATGAGAACAAGTTGGCACATCCCACCTCTGCACATTAACTTAATGATAATTCATCAGATTTTACTTTATTCATTTTTTGTCATTGTTTCTGTGGTTATAGGTCACAAACAGAAAGAGAGGTGTAATGGGTGAAGAAGTATTGGTATATTAGGGATAGTTGTTGAGTTACAACTTATAGCAGCTTATGTAATAATTCATTGAATGTCTGTACTTCTGTGGTGTTTGGTGCTTTGATCATATATTAGTTAGGACCCGAGCACTGACAACGTCGGGCCGCAAGGACCTTATTGAAACTGAAGGAATTTTTATTTGGTTATTATTTGGTATTTGTCTTTTGTGGGTTGATCTTAAAATTGTACTTTGATTTCTTATAGGATTGTACTCCTTTGAGGAAATGGGAAAAAATAAGCTTCACTGCTGTTATAACTGGGTAATAAAATGGGAGCCCTTATTTTTGTGTATTAAGAAAGAATACAGTTGTACACTGGTGTTTGAGTCAATATATATATATATATATATATATATATATATATATATATATATATATATATATATATATATATAGTTACAAATTTTTATATAGTTCTAAAGTTTTTCATTTATTTTGGAAATATTTGGGTTTTAAGGCATCTTGCAAAAGAAGCAATGAGCTAATGCTATTTTGGGGGGACGTTTGGGAAGAGCGCACAAGCGGGCACAAAGACACGGGAGGAAAAACTGGATTTTTGAAGGAGACACGCTTAGGTCTGCTTCAATGCCTCGTTAAACTCTTACTTTTATAAACAACGAGCGTAGTGTGTACATGGGATATCCAGGGTAGGTAGACGACCAGGTTCCTCACGGACTACGGAATGAAAGCGCGGGGGAAGCAATTTGTGCCAGGACCGCGGGGGCGTCAACGCGCGGGAGCGAGCGGAAGTGTGGACGTAGTGATTATGTTTGGACAACCTGCGAGCGGAGCACCAGAGTGGGTGACAGACAACGAAGTGTTTGCTAAAAGCCAGTGTGGAAGTATGCTGTGGGCTCTAAATAACTGTCCGCTGCGTTCCCACAAGCTGTCCATGAAGGAGGCGCTGCTTTGGGTGGCGCAGGTTGATGAGAGCCAGGTGTGCAGAGTCAGTAGCTTACTGAAGCGGACCACAACGCGTCCACGAGAGGGGATGAGACCCGATATGTCGACATGGACCACGGAGCTTTTCAGAGAGCAGAACAAGAGCACAAAGTCCCTTTTCAGTAGCGCGGACCTCTCTGTGACTCTCACCCAGGTGAACTTACCTGCCCGGCTCGTGTTCTGCCACTCCGAGAGATGGAGTCACGCATTGTGGTAAACTGACATTGGCGCTGTGTTGTGGGCGTGGACCTGGTGGAGGGCTGGTTCTGTGGTTGCAGAGGGACCAGGCCAGAGAAGCATGGCTGCCGGGAATGCGACAGGCTTCTGCATTCAGATTCAACCTGAGATCCAACGCTCCAGTTTGGCAGTTTTTCAGCTGAAGGCATCCAGACTGCGAGGTGAGTGGTGGCACTGGTGAAAAATCTTATCACATGGTGAGTTGTTGCAAGCCTTTAACTAAACAAGCCAGAAACAGAGCCTGATCCGCCTGTCGACGGAGTCGCCGGGTCCAAGATCCACTAATAAAGCAAGATCCAAGTATAAGGGCCACTGGGTCAACAACACAGACCAGTCTGCTGTAGAAAATCAGTTAAAAGTTAAACAACCATAGGTTGAACCATCGGTGACACTGAACCATAGGTGACACTGAACCGTAGGCGACACTGAACCGTAGGTAACACTGAACCGTAGGCGACACTGAACCATCGGCGACACTGAACTGTAGGCGACACTGAACGGTAGGCGACACTGAACGGTAGGCGACGCTGAACCATCGGCGACACTGAACCGTAGGTAACACTGAACCGTAGGCGACACTGAACCATCGGCGACACTGAACTGTAGGCGACACTGAACGGTAGGTGACACTGAACCATCTGCGACACTGAACCGTAGGCGACACTGAACGGTAGGCGACGCTGAACCGTAGGTGACACTGAACCGTAGGCGACACTGAACCGTAGGCGACGCTGAACCGTAGGCGACACTGAACCGTAGGTGACACTGAACCGTAGGTGACACTGAACCATCTGCGACACTGAACCATCTGCGACACTGAACCGTAGGCGGCACTGAACCGTAGGCGACACTGAACCGTGGGCGACACTGAACCGTAGGCGACACTGAACCGTAGGCGACACTGAACCATCGGCGACACTGAACCGTAGGCGACACTGAACCGTAGGCGACACTGAACCGTAGGCGACACTGAACTGTAGGCGACACTGAACCATCGGCGACACTGAACCGTAGGCGACACTGAACCGTAGGCGACACTGAACCGTAGGCGACACTGAACCGTAGGCGACACTGAACCATCGGCGACACTGAACCATCGGCGACACTGAACCGTAGGCGACACTGAACAGTAGGCGACACTGAACCATCGGCGACACTGAACCGTAGGCCATACTCTTTTAAAGTAGTTAATCACTTTTTATGAAAATAAGAAAGTCATGTTAAAAAAAATCATAGAATAGTATGTCGAAAAAAAGTCATAGTATAGTATGTCTAACCACTATTTTTTTTTTTATTTTTGACGTACTATGACTTTTTCGACATCTTATACACTATCCTATGACTAATTTTTGCGACATACTATGACAATTTTTTTTGACACACTATACTATGACTAATTTTTTTGACATGACTTTTTTTCAACATACTACCGCATGACTTTTTTATCAACATACTATACTATAACAAATTTTTCAACATACTATACTGTGACTTTTTTTGACATACTATACTGACAAATTTTTCGATGTATTATCGTATTATTATTTTGACATTCTATAGCATGATTTTTTGTTGACATACTACACTAAAGTCATACTATAGCATGTCGAAAAAAAGTAGTCATGGTTTAGTATATGGAAAAAAGTTTTGCTATACTATTTCGAAAAAAGTCATGCTATAGTATGTTGAAAAATAGTTATGCTATAGTATATCGACAAAAAAGTCACACTATAGTATGTTGAAAAAATATGTCATAGTATCGTATGTTGAAAAATGTCAGTATACTATGTCACGCTATAGTATGTAAGAAAAATTTGTCATGGTATATCATGTCGACAAAAGTCACATTATAGTATGTTGAAAAAAATAGTCATAGTAGAGAAAAAAAAATTGTCATAACGTAGTATGTTGAAAAGATTTGTCATAGTATAGTCTGTCGAAAAAATTAATCATAGTACACTATGTCGAAAAAAGTCTTAGTGAAGTATTTATAGTAAAGTCTGGTGTAGTATGTTGAAAAATTTGTCATAGTATAGTATGTTGACAAAGGTCATCATATAGTATGTCAAAAAGGTCAGTATTGTATGCTGAAAAAAGTCATGCTTGTTGCTATAGCTTGTTGAAAATACTTGTCAGTATTTCGAAAAAAAAAGTCAGTATAGTATGTTGATAAAAGTCTATTGAAAAAATTAGTTATAGTGTACTATGTCGGAAAAAAGTCAGTATAATGTCGAAGAAATTAGTCATAGTATAGTTTGATGAAAAAAGTCATAGTATAGTATATGTCAAAAAAGTCAGTATAGTACGATGAAACAAGTCATGCTAAAGTATGTCCTGAAAATTTGTCATAGCATAGTATATCGAAAAAAATCTGTATTGTATGTTGAAAAAGTGATGCTATAATATGTCGATAAAAGTCATGGTATGGTATCTCAAAGAAAGTTATAAGTATGTCGTGAAAAAGTCATAGTGTAGTATGTCAACAACAAAGTCCTAGTATAGCACGTTGAAAAAAAGTCATGCTATAGTACGTTGAAAAAAAAGTCTTGCAATAGTATGTCAAACAAGAAGTCATAGTATTGTATGTCAACAAAAATCAGTGTAGTATGTTGTAAGTCATGCTATATGTCCAAAAAAAATTCATACAATAGTATGTCGAAAAAAAGTCACTATAATATGTCGAAAAAAAGTCATGTTATAGTATGTCAAAAAAAATTGTCATCGTATAGTATGTCGAAAACAAGTCTTGGCGATATAAGTCAGTATAATATGTCGAAAAAAATAGTCACAGTATAGTATGGCGAGAAAAAGTCATGTAGCAGTATGTCAAAAAAATTTTCATAGTGTAGTGTGGCAATAAAAACTAGTCATAGTGTCGTATGTTGAAAAAATTTGTCACAGTATAGTATGTCGAAAAAAAGTCTTAGTATAGGACACTGCTCAATAAAATAAAGGAACCACTAAAATAACACATCCTCGTTCTCAGTGAATGAAATATTCCAGTTGAAAATCTTTATTCATTACATAGTGGAATACATTGAGGACAAAATCACATAATGTAAATCAAAATTATTGGAGGTCTGGATTTGGAATCGTACTCAAAATAAAAGTGGAAAATCACATCACAGGCTGACCGAACTTGAGTGGAAATTCCTCAAGACGAGTCAGAATGAGGCTCAGTAGTGTGTGTGGCCTCCATGTGCCTGTATGACCTCCCTACAGCACCTGTTTATGCTCCTGATGAGGTGGTGGATGTTCTCCTGAGGGGTCTCCTCCCAGATCTGGATTAAAGTGTCAGTCAGTCAGTCTGGATTAAAGTGTCAGTCAACTGGTCCAGTGTCCAGTCATCCTGGACAGTCTGTGGTGCAACATGGCTTTGGTGGATGGAACAAGAAAGAAAGAAAAAAGAAAGAAAGATATTCCTTTTATTAGTCCCACAGTGGGGAAATTCAGTTTTACACTCTGTTGTTCACACAGTACATATACATGTCAATGGAGAGATGTCAGAGTGAGGGGGGCTGCTCCTGACAAGCGCCCAGAGCAGTTGGGGGTTGGTGCCTTGCTCACGTCTGTCGCTCAGGGGCACCTCGGCAGTGCCCAAGAGGTAAACTGGCACCTCTCCTCTCAGTTGGTCTTGGTCCATGGGGGTCTTGAACCCATGGCGTCCGCGTCCTAACCCAAGTCCTTACAGACTGAGCTACTGCCGCCCCCACCCTACAAGATATAATGTGTGCTCGATTGCATTCAGGTCTGGGGAACAGGTAGGCCAGTCCATAGCATCAGAAGGAACCCAGGTCCCACTGCAACAGTATATGGTCTCTCAGTGGGTCTGAGGATCTCATCCCAGTACCTAATGGCAGTCAGGGGACCTCTGGCTAGCACATGGAGGTCTGTGTGGCCCTTCAAAGAAATGCCTCCCCACACCATTACTGACCCACCGCCAAACCGGTCATGCTGGAGGATGTTGCAGGCAGCAGGACATTCTCCACGGCGTCTCCAGACTCTGTCACGTCTGTCACATGTGCTCAGTGTGAACCTGCTCTCATCCGTGAAGAGCTCAGGGCGCCAGTGGCAAGTCTGCCATTCTTGGTGTTCTCTGGCAAATGCCAATCGCCCTGCATGGTGTTGGGCTGTAAGCACAAGCCCCATTTGTGGATGTCAGGCCCTCATACCACCCTCATGCAGTCTGTTTCTGACAGTTTGAGCAGAAACATGCATATTAGTGGCCTGCTGGAGGTCATTTTGCGGGGCTCTGGCAGTTTTCATCCTGTTCCTTTATGCACAAAGGAGGTAGCGCTCCTGCTTCTGGGTTGTTACACTCCTACGGCCCCCTTCACGTCTCCTGGTGTTCTGGCCTGTCTCTTGGTATCTCCTCCATGCTCTGGACACTGTGCTGACAGACACAGCAAACCTTCTTACCAAAGCTCGCATTGACGTGCCATCCTGGATGAGCTGCTCTATCTGAGCTTTCTTCTGTTGGTTGCAGACACCGCCTCATGCTACCTGTGGGGGTTAGAGCACTGACAAAATTCAAAAGTGACCAAAACATCAGCTAGAAAGGATGAGAAAAGAGAAATGGTCTGTGGTCACCACCTGCAGAACCACTCCTTTATAGGGTTTGTCTTGCTAATTGCCTCTCATTTCCACCTGTTGTCTGTTCCATTTGAACAACAGCAGGTGAAATTGATTCACAATCAGTGTTGCTTCCTAACCGGACAGGATGATTTCACAGAAGTGTGGTTGACTTGGAGTTACACTGTGTTGTTTAAGTGTTCCCTTTATTTTTTGAGCAGTGTATGTTGAAAAGAGTTGGCATAGAATAATATATCGGAAAAAAATAGTCATATTGTAGTATGTCAAAAAAAATTATAGTATAGTATGGAAAAAAGTCATGCTATAGTATCTCGAAAAAAAAGTCATGATATACTATGTTGAAAAAAGTCATAGTATAGTATGTCGACAAAAAAGTCATGGTGTAGTCATAGTATAGTAACTCAGTATATGTTGAAAAAATTAGTCATGGTATAGTACGTCAAAAAAAGGCATGCTATATTATATCAAAAGTAGGGCTGTCAGTTTAACGCGTTAATTAGATTAATTAATTACGCTGCAAATTAACGCGCTATAAAAATTAACGCAATTAATCATGAGTGGCAAGTCAGTCATTTTAAATTTGGCTCATTGAGTGACCTGTAGGCTGCAGTGGCGCGTTACTTCGTACCTGCGCCGCTAGTCAAAAGCAGGATGACTGACAACAGAGATGGACGCGACACAGGAGAGCGAGGCAAGCCCACTCGGACCTTTCACTCGGACTCGGACAAGGAGGAGCAGGGGCCTCTAGCCCGCCACAAAGCTGAGCCGTGCATTGAATGCATGAGTGTCCACTGGAGTGGTGGGCAGCTCACCAGGAGCTGATGAACAGCTGTCCTCTCCTCCTACCTGGCTACCGCTGCCACGTCTGGGCCATGTGAGAGACTCTTTTCACTGCAGGTAACATCATTGAAAAGAAGAGAGCAGCCTCACACTCAGACAATGTAAACAAGCTTGTTTGTCTGAGCAACTGGCTCAAGGACACATAGAGTTGTCTGTTGTCAGTTCCTGTAACGTTAGCTGACCCTTTTAAAGGAAATGCTGTTGGCATCTTGCTATTGATGTTGCCTTATTTAGAGGCATGTTAAACTATTCATTTTGAATTGCTGTATTGAGTCAGCTTTAGTATTCATTTTGATTGAGAGTCTGCTTATGTGCCTATTTGAGACTCAGCCTTGTTTTATTTCTGAATTTTATTTATTTTATTTAACTGTATTTGTATTGCATTTTTGAGAAATGCACCTGGTCTAATTGGTTTGCTGATGTGCTTGACCTTTTTTCTTTTGAATTTCATTTATAAAGAACACCTAACCAATAAAAATGTGGATTTCAAATCTTCTCTTCTTGGTGTATTCTATTGATTAGTCATGCACTACAATTTTGTAATGTCCTAGAATTCAAATTCTTTATTTGGGGGCCTTTAGCAGGTATGAGATTAAAATGCGATTAATTAGATTAATTAATTACAAATCCTGTAATTAATTAGATTAATTTTTTAATCGCCTGACAGCACTAGTCAAAAGTCATATAGTATATCGAAAAAAGTATGCTAGAGGATGTTGAAAAAATCATGCTATAGTATATTGAAAAAAATCAGAGTATAGTATGTTGAAAAGAATTCATGCCATTGTCATAGTATAGTATGTTGACAAAAGTCATGCGATAGTTTGTTGAAAAAGTCATGCAAAAAAATTTGTCATAGTATAGTATGTCAAAAAAAAGTCAGTATAGTATGTTGAAAAAAGTCATGCTATAGTTTGTTGACAAAAAGTCATGCTATAGTATGTCGAAAAAAATCATAGTCTAGTATGTTGGGGAAAAAAAAGTCATGCTATAGTATGTCAACAAAAGTCATAGTATAGTATGTCGATAAAATTAGTATAGTAAGTATGTCGGAAAACAGCCATGCTATAGTATATCAAAAAAAATTATGTTATAGTATGTCAAAAAAAGTCATGGTACAGTTTGTGGTTTAAAAAAAAAAAGTCAGTATAGTATGTCGCAAAAAGTCAGAGAATCGTATGTTGATAAGTCACGTTATAGTATGTTGAAAAAGTAGTATATCAACAAGTCATCGTATAGTATATAGAAAAAAAGTCATAGTATAGTATGTTGAAAACATTTGTGATAGTATGTCGTTAAAAAAGGCATGCTATCGTGTGTCAAAAAAGTCAGTATAATATGTTGAAAAAACATCATGCTATAGTATGTTGAAAAAAACATCATGCTATAGTGTGTTGAAAAAAACATCATGCTATAGTGTGTTGAAAAAAACATCATGCTATAGTGTGTTGAAAAAAACATCATGCTATAGTATGTTGAAAAAAACATCATGCTATAGTGTGTTGAAAAAAACATCATGCTATAGTATGTTGAAAAAAACATCATGCTATAGTATGTTGAAAAAAACATCATGCTATAGTGTGTTGAAAAAACATCATGCTATAGTGTGTTGAAAAAAACATCAAGCTATAGTGTGTTGAAAAATAGTCACAGTATACTGTCAAAGAAGACAGTATAGTATGTTGAAAAAAGTCATACTATAGTATGTCAAAAAAGTCAGCATAGTTTCTCGAAAAATTAGAGAGTATAGTATGTCGAAAAACAGCCATGCTATAGTATGTCAAAAAAATCCTAGTATCGTATGTTGAAAAAAAAAAGTCATGCTATAATATGTCGAAAACGTCATGCTATAGTATGTTGAAAAAAGTCATCGTATAGCATGTAGAGAAAAAGTCATAGAATATTATGTAGAAAAAAAGCCATGCTATAGTATGTCATAAAGTCATGTGGTTAAAAAAAAAGTATTAGTATTTTTGAAAAAAGTCATGCTATATTATGTTGAAAAAAAAAATAAGCTATAGTATGTTGAAAAATAGTCATAGTATACTGTCAAAAAAGACAGTACAGTATGTTGAAAAACGTCATGCCGATAATATGTCGATAAAAAAGTCATGTTATAGTATGTGGTTAAAAAAAAAAAAAGTCATAGTATAGTATGTTGGAAAAAAAGTCATGTTATAGTATGTTGAAAAAAGTCATGCTGTAGATTGTGGTAAAAAAAAGTCACAGTATGTCAAAAAAAAAAGTCATACTATAGTATGTCAAAAAAAATCACAGTATAGTACGTCGAAAAAAGTCATACTATAGTATGTCAAAAAAAAAAAATCATAGTATAGTATGTCGAAAAAAGTCAGTATATGTTGAAAAAATTAGTCATGGTATTGTGTATCGAAAAAAGTCATGCTATAGTATGTCGAAAAAATTAGTCACAGAATAGTACGTCGAAAAAATTAGTCACAGAATAGTATGTCAAAAAGTCATGCTATAGTATCTCAAAAAAGTCATAGTATAGTATGTCAAAAAAAATTGTCATAGTATAGTATGTCGAAAGCAGTCAGCACAGTATTTTGAAAAAGTTATGCTATAATGTTGAATAACAGCTATGCTATAGTATTTTGAATAAAAGTTAGTATAGTATGTTGAAAAAAGTCATGCTATAGTATGTCAAAAAAAAAGTCATAATATAGTATGTAGAGAATAAGTCATAGAATAGTATGTCAAAAAAAAGTCATGCTATAGTATGTCGAAAAAATTTGTCATATAGTATATCAAAAAAGTTAGTCAGTATAATGTCGAAAAAAGTCATAATATGTTGACGAAAATTCATGCTATCGTATGTTGACCACAGTCATAGTATAGTATGTCGAAAAAATTAGTCATAGTATAGTATGTCGAGAAACAGCCATGCTATAGTATGTCGAAAAGAAGGTCATGCTATAGTATGTCAAAAAAGTCATAGTATAGTTTGTCAAAAAAAAGTCAGCATAGTGTTTTGAAAAAGTTATGCTATAATGTTGAATAACAGCTATGCCATAGTATTTTGAATAAAAGTCAGAATAGTATTTTGAATAAGTCAGAATAGTATGTTGAAAAAAGTCATGCTATAGTATGTCGAAAAAATTTCATATATCAAAAAAGTTAGTCATTATAATGTCGAAAAAAGTCATAATACGTTGCCGAAAATTCATGCTATAGTATGTCAAAAAAAAAGTCATGTTATAGTATGTTGAAAAAAAGTCATGTTATAGTATGTTGAAAAAAGGCATGCTATAGCATGTCAAAAAAAAGTCATAATATAGTATGTAGAGAATAAGTCATAGAATAGCATGTCAAAAAAAGTCATGGTATAGTTTGTGGATAAAAAAAAAAAAAAAAAGTCCTAGTATAGTATGTCGAAAAAAGTCCTTGTTTCGTATGTCAAAAAGTCGACAACAGGTCATGCTATAGTATGTCTACAAAAAGTCATGCTATAGCATGTCAAAAAAGTCCTAGTATCGTATGTTGAAAAAAGTCATGCTATAATATGCCGAAAACATGCTATAGTATGTCGACAAATATATAAATGTATAGTATGTCAAAAAAAAGTCATATTATAGTATGTCAAAAAAAGTCATAGTATAGTATGTCGAAAAAGTCATAGTATGTCAAAAAAAAGTCCTAGTATCGTATGTTGAAAAAAAATGTCATGCTATAATATGTCGAAAACGTCATCGTATAGCATGTAGAGAAAAAGTCATAGTATATTATGTAGAAAAAAGCCATGCTATAGTATGTCATAAAGTCATGTGGTTAAAAAAAGTCATAGTATATTATGTAGAAAAAAAGCCATGCTATAGTGTGTTGAAAAATAGTCATAGTATACTATATCAAAAAAGACAGTATAGTATGTTGAAAAAAGTCATGCTATAGTAGGTTGAAAAAAAGTCATGCTATAGTATGTCAAAAACGTCATAGTATAGTATGTCAAAAAAAAGTCAGTACTTATTGAAAAAAAGTCATAGTATAGTTTCTCCAAAAATTAGACAGAGTATAGTATGTCGAAAAACAGACATGCTATAGCATTTAAAAAAAGTCATAGTATAGTATGTCAAAAAAAGTCCTAGTATTGTATGTTGAAAAAAAAGTCATGCTATATGTCGAAAAAAATCATGCTATAGTATGTCGAAAAAATTAGTCACAGAATAGTATGTCTAAAACGTCATTATAGTATGTTGAAAAAAGTCATGCTATAGTATGTCAAAAAAGTCATAGTATAGTTTGTCAAAAAAAGTCAGCATAGTGTTTTGAAAAAGTTATGCTATAATGTTGAATAACAGCTATGCCATAGTATTTTGAATAAAAGTCAGAATAGTATTTTGAATAAGTCAGAATAGTATGTTGAAAAAAGTCATGCTATAGTATGTCGAAAAAATTTCATATATCAAAAAAGTTAGTCATTATAATGTCGAAAAAAGTCATAATACGTTGCCGAAAATTCATGCTATAGTATGTCGACCACAGTCATAATATAGTATGTTGAAAAAATTAGTCATAGTATAGTATGTCGAGAAAGGTTATGCTATAGCATGTCAAAAAAAGTCATAGTATAGTATGTAGAGAAAAAGTCATGCTATAGTATGTCGACAAAAGTCATAGTGTAGTATGTAGAAAAAAGTCATAGTATAGTATTTCGACAAAATTAGTCATAGTATAATGTGTCAAAAAAATTTGTCATAGTATAGTATGACGATAAAACTCATGCTGTAGTATGTTGACAAAAGTCATGCCATAGGATGTCGGAAAAAAAGTCATGCTTTGGTATGTCAAAAGTCATTATATGTCAAAAAAAATTCGGCATAGTATAGTATGTCGGAATAAAAAGTCATGCTATATAGTATGTCGACAGAAAGTCATAGTATAGCATGTCAAAAAAGTCATAGTATGGTCTGTCAACAAAAAAGTGATGCTTTGGTATGTCAAAAAAAAGTCATGCTTTAGTATGTCCAAAAAAAGTCATAATTGTCAAAAACATTAGTCATAGTATACTATGTCGGAATAAAAGTCATGCTATAGTTTGTCGAAAAAGTCGTGCTATAGTATGTCAGAATAAAGTCATAGTATAGTATGTCGAAAAAATTTGTCATAATATAGTATGTCGAAAAAATTTGTCATAGTATAGTATGTCGAAAAAATTTGTCATAGTATAGTATGTCAAAAACGTGAGTATAGTATGTCGAAAAAAGTCATACTATAGAAGGTTGAAAAAGTCATGTTATAAATAATGTTGAAAAAAACGTCATGTCAAAAAAGTCGTGCTATAGTTTGTCGAAAAAGTTGTGTTATAGTATGTCAAAATACAAAATCATAGTATAGTATATTGAAAAAAAGTCATACTATAGTATGTCAGAATAAAAAGTCACAGTATACTATGTCGAAAAAAAGTCATGCTATAGTATGTCAGAATAAAGTCATAGTATAGTATGTCGAAAAGATTTGTCATAATATAGTATGTCAAAAACATGAGTATAGTATGTCGAAAAAACGTCATGTTATAATATGTTGAAAAAACAGTCAGGCTATAGTATTTTGAAAAAAGTCACAATATAGTATGTCAAAAAAAGTCAGTACATGTTGAATAAATTTGTCATAGTGTAGTAAAACAAGTCAGCATAGTATGTTGAAAAAGTTAAGCTATAATGTTGAAAAAAGTCATAGTATAGTCTTTCAACAAAAAAGTGATGCTATAGTATGTCGACAAGTCATGCTATAGTATTTTGGAAAAAAGTCATGCTGTAGGATGTCGATAAAAAGTCAATATATATCAGAAAAAATAGTCATAGTATAGTATGCAAGTAAAAGGTCATGCTATAGTTTTTCGAAAAAGTCATACTATAGTATGTCGAAAAAATTATTGTATAGTATGTCGACAACAAAGTCATGCTATAGTATGTCAGAATAAAAAGTCATAGTATAGTATGTTGAAAAAAAGTCATGTTATATGTCAAGAAAAGTCATAGTATAGTCCTATTATCCTATGTCAAAAAAAGTCATGCTATAGTATGTCGACAAAAGTCTTAGTATTGTATGTCGACAAAATTAGTCATAGTATAGTATGCCAAAAAATGTTATAGTACGTCGAAAAAGTCAGTATAATATGTCAAATAAATTAGTCATAGTATAGTATGACAATAATAGTAATTCTATATTATGTTATGTTGAAAATGTTAAGCTATGTCGAAAAATAGCTATGCTATAGTATAATGAAAGTCATAGTATAGTATGTTGAAAAAAAAGTCATGTTATAATGTCAAAAAAAATTAGTCATAGTATAGTATGTCAAAAAAAGTCAGAATAGTATGTTGAAAAAAGTCATGGTATAGTATGTTGAAAAAAAAGTCATGCTGGTTAAAACAAGTCATAGTATAGTAGGTCGAAAAAATTATAGTATAGTATGTCGACAAAAAAGTCATGCTATAGCATGTCAGAATAAAAAGTCATGCTATAGCATGTCAGAATAAAAAGTCATGCTATAGCATGTCAGAATAAAAAGTCATGCTATAGCATGTCAGAATAAAAAGTCATGCTATTAGAAGGTTTGGGGGGGGGAAAAAAAAAAAAAAAAAGCATAAAAAAAAAAAAACGTCAGCTAGAATAAAAAGTCATGCTATAGCATGTCAGAATAAAAAGTCATGCTATAGCATGTCTGAATAAAAAGTCATGTTATATGTCAAGAAAAGTCATAGTATAGTATGTCGATAAACTTCCTATTATCGTATGTCGAAAAAAGTCATGCTATAGTATGTCGACAAAAGTCTTAGTATAGTTTGTCGACATAGTCATAGTATAGTATGTCAAAAAATGTTATAGTACGTTGAAAATGTCATAGTATAGTATGTCAAATAAATACGTCATAAACTAGTATGACAATAAAAGTAATTCTATATTATGTTGATAAAAGTCATAGTATAGTATGTCCAAAAAAAAAAAAAGTCATGCTATAGTGTGTTGAAAAAAGTCATGGTATAGTTTGTCGAAAAAGTCATGCAATAGAAAATAGAATATAAATAGAAATAAATAAAATAGAATAAAAAGTCATAGTATAGTTTGTTGAAAATAATTTGTCGTAGTATAGTTTGTCAAAAAACGTGAGTATCGTATGTAGGGCTGTCAGTTTAACGCGTTAATTAGATTAATTAATTACGCTGCAAATTAACGCGCTATAAAAATTAACGCAATTAAGAGTGGCAAGTCAGTCATTTTAAATTTGGCTCATTGAGTGACCCGTAGGCTGCAGTGGCGTTACTTCGTACCTGCGCCACTAGTCAAAAGCAGGATGACTGACAACAGAGATGGACGCGACACAGGAGAGCGAGGCAAGCCCACTCGGACCTTTCACTCGGACTCGGACTCGGACAAGGAGGAGCAGGGGCCTCTAGCCCGCTACAAAGCTGAGCCGTGCATTGAATGCATGAGTGTCCACTGGAGTGGTGGGCAGCTCACCAGGAGCTGATGAACAGCTGTCCTCTCCTCCTACCTGGCTACCGCTGCCACGTCTGGGCCATGTGAGAGACTCTTTTCACTCACAGGTAACATCATTGAAAAGAAGAGGGCAGCCTCACACTCACACAATGTAAACAAGCTTGTTTGTCTGAGCAACTGGCTCAAGGACACATAGAGTTGTCTGTTGTCAGTTCCTGTAACGTTAGCTGACCCTTTTAAAGGAAATGCTGTTGGCATCTTGCTATTGATGTTGCCTTATTTAGAGGCATGTTAAACTATTCATTTTGAATTGCTGTATTGAGTCAGCTTTAGTATTCATTTTGATTGAGAGTCTGCTTATGTGCCTATTTGAGACTCAGCCTTATTTTATTTCTGAATTTTATTTATTTTATTTAACTGTATTTGTATTGCATTTTTGAGAAATGCATCTGGCCTAATTGGTTTGCTGATGTGCTTGACCTTTTTTCTTTTGAATTTCATTTATAAAGAACACCTAACCAATAAAAATGTGGATTTCAAATCTTCTCTTCTTGGTGTATTCTATTGATTAGTCATGCACTACAATTTTGTAATGTCCTAGAATTCAAATTCTTTATTTGGGGGCATTTAGCAGGTATGAGATTAAAATGCGATTAATTAGATTAATTAATTACAAATCCTGTAATTAATTAGATTAATTTTTTTAATCACCTGACAGCACTAATCGTATGTTGAAAAAAGTCATGCTATAATATGTCAAAAACAAGTCAGTACATGTCGAATAAATTTGTCATAGTATTGTAAAACAAGTCAGCATAGTATGTCGAAAAGTAGCTATGCTATAGTATAATGAAAGTCATAGTATAGTCAGATATATGTCAAAAATAGTCAGTATAGTATGTTGAAAAAGTCATGCTATAGTATGTTGGGAAAAAAGTCATGTTGGTTAAAACAAGTCATAGTATAGTATGTCGACAAAAAAGTCATGGTATAGTATGTCAGAATAAAAAGTCATAGTATAGTATGTTGAAAAAAAGTCATAGTATAGTATGTCGAAAAACGTCCTATTATCGTATGTCGAAAAAAGTCATGCTATAGTATGGCCAAAAGTCAGTACATGTCAAATAAATTAGTCATAGTATAGTATGTCGAAAAAGTTGTGCGATAGTTTGTCGAAAAAGTCATGCTATATATGTCAGTATAGTAAAACAAGTCAGCATAGTATGTTGAAAATGTTAAGCTATAATGTCGAAAAATAGATATGCTATAGTATAATGAAAGTCATAGTAAAGTTTGTCATGCTATAATGCTATAATAAAAGTCATGCTATAATGTTCGTATAGTATGTCAAAAAAAGTCATAGTATAGTATGTAGAAAAAAAGCCATGCTATAGTATGTCGGAAAAAAAAGTCATGTTGGTTAAAACAAAAGTCATAGTATAGTATGTTGAAAAAAGTAGTATTCGTAGTATTGTTTTTCGAAAAAAGTCATGCTATAGTATGTGGAAATAGTCATGCCATAGTTTCTTGAAAAAGTCATGCTAAAGTGTGTTGAAAAAAGTCATAGTATGTCGAAAAATGTTATAGTATGTCGAAAAAGTCATAGTATAATATGTCAAACTAATTAGACGATGAAAGTAATGCTATATTATGTCTATAAAAGTCATAGTATAGTATGTCGACAAAAGTCATGCCTATAGTATGTTGAAAAAAAGTCAAGCTTTCGTATGTCAAAAAATAGTCATGCTTTAGTCAGTAGTAGTAAGTAAAAAAAGTCAGTATAAAAAAAAATAGCATAGTATAGTATGTCGAAAAAGTCAGTATAGTTTGTGAAAAAGTCAAATTATCATATGTCAAAAGTGTATAGTATGTTGAAAAAAACCTCATGTTATAGTATGTCGACAACAAAGCCATGCTATAGTATGTTGTAGTCAGTAGTCAGTAAGTAAAGAAGTCAGTATATGTAAAAAAAAATAGCCATAGTATAGTATGTCGAAAAAAAGTCATAGTATAGTATGTGGAAATAGTCATAGTATAGTATGTCAAAAAAAGTCATTGTATTGTATGTCACATAAATTAAGCATAGTATAGTATGACGATAAAAGTAATGCCATAGTATGTCGAAAAAAGGTGTAGTATAGTATGTCGACAAAAAAGTCATGCTATAGTATGTCAAAAAATTATCTTAGTGTCTGATGTCGAAAAAGTTATACTATAGTATGACAAAAGTAAAAAGTCATAGTATGTCAAAAATAGTCATGCAATAGTATGTCGAAAAAAGTCAGTATAGTATGTTGAAAAAGTCATAGTATAGTATGTCAAATAAATTAGTCATTATACAAGTATGTCATAAAACCCTCATGCTATATGTTGAATATGTCAAAGTGTAGTATGTTGAAAAAAAGTCATGCTATAGTATGTTGAAAGTCATAGTATAGCATGTCATATAAATTAGTCATAGTATAGTATGTCGTAAAAAAAAAAAGTCACGGTACCTTATGTCAAAAAAAGTCACGTTTTGTGACATACTATATTCTGGCTTTTTTAATAGACATGTCATGTTATTATGGCATACTGTGACTTTTTTATAGCACATTATACAGTGATATTTTTAGGACATTATTATGGCATACTTTTCAATAATCATGACAGTATGTGCATGTATGTAACACTGAATCTGCCCTGTTTTTCAGGTTCAGAGTGACCTGACGAGGCTTTCCTGGACCGGCCAGACTATCCTCACATATGAGAAACTACCAGAGAAGGAGGTTTCTGCTGACATTAAAGCTTGACAAGTTCTATAATAATATGTCATAAGTCGGGATGGCTACAAAAACCTGGTTTTAAACGGGCACCGGTGCTAAATTGTTAAAGACCGGATAAGCGCAGACGTTGTTGGTTCTTTTAGCTGTACTTCTTAATGTGTTGGTGTGAATTATTATCAGAAGAGGTGGAGATTGAGAAGTGAACAAGGTGAAGTGAATGTAATTACGACAACTACACTCGTAACTGTAAGCGCAAATAAACCTTTACGAGTATAAAGTCAATACTTTATCAATGCACCTGCTCAACAAGCATAGACATGTAAACATGGAGAAGCAATATTTCATTCTGCTCTGTCTGCAGTCTCATACACCGCCGCTATCCTTCTAGACTGATCTGCTGACTGAGACAAAGCAGCACCTCCTTCGTGGACTAGCCCTGCAGCAGTGAATCACATCATCAGAGGGAGGACGGGAGGACTGACTGATGTCTATGTTCCTCATTCTTTATAAATTTCACTCAGGAATATTATTTTATTGACATTGTAGATTAGTTTCCAGTTAGATATTATTGCAGTTATATTGTGATTCGCTGTTTTTATTAACCAATAATCAACCCACATTAACCTAATAGTGCTTTGCATGCAGCAGTGTGCCAGCTGCAGTGTATGAGCACAACAGCCAACGAAGTTCCCCGTTCATCAGACGGTGCTGCGTGTAGTGTCGAGGACACATTCAGCCACTTTGCTGACATTCCTGCAGCTTAAACTAAATGGTACAACGATGACTTACTGGCAGAGTGTCTGCCTGGCCTAACGTTACTGTCTGCCAGGGCAAACGATAGCGAGTGTCCAACAAACTGCCCATTTGTGCGACGTTAGCAGCCGTAGCATTGCTGGTGGCCTCATTCCTCTGTTGTCACACACATATGGTCTGTCAGTGCAGCGTAATGTTAGCAAGTGTCCAACAGACCGTGTGTGTGTGGCATTATAGCCGGAAACGTAGCTGTAGCACAGTGTGTACAGGTTTTTTTTGTTGGTAAATAAATACTACAGCGCCTCAGTATCTCGTCAACTTCCTGTAACTGTAACACCAGCTAAGACTATCTTGCGGTGAAACAGCTATTCTCCTTTAAGTGACAAGCTGTTCAGCTTTTTAATAAATTTGAACTTCACAAGCTATCACCTTGTGCATCCAGCTCGTATATACGCAATCATAACATCCAATTTTACAAAAAGTAATCACATTTATTTTAATCATCATCATACTTGATCACCATATATAATGTCTAACCACTTACTTGGATTTTCACATCACATATTCTCATGCATCACTGATGCCCTCTGATATACAGCTCTCTAGCCTCTGGGTAGATCCAATACACCATAAAGGAAAGACATTTGTGCTACAGAATGTAGGCATGGCTTGGCCAGTCCTGGCTCCTTGGTAGTTGTCTTTGTCTCTCTGTCTGTCCCAGGAGTCACAGTTGTAAGAGAGTCTCTGAATCAAATTTCTAAAACTTTGTCCAGGTTCCTGTGTGTCTCTGTGCCGGTCCAAGCTGTGGCCTGCGAGCTGGCTCCAGGCAGCCCCCACACCTCTAGCCAATGGTGACACCGAAGCCACACTGAAACTTGTTCTTGCGGTGGTTGAGGAAAGCCCCGAGGGCCAGCGTGAGAGGCAGCGGCACCAGTTTCTTTTCGAGGGTTGCCCCAACTACCCAGTTACTGTCAACTGTGCCTGCAGAGAAGATGGGTGAAAGAGTTGAAAAATTCCTTTTAAAAAGAAAATTTGCAATTTTCAAAAAACCTTAAAGGTTTGGTGCGGTTGTGTTCAAGTGGAGTTGTATGAGGTACTTATCCAAAGTCAGTGTATTACCTACAATGCATAACTTTTGCGGACCCCCAGTTTGGAGAAACAAACAGGAACACGAGCAAAGCAATACAGTGCTGTGGACGGGGATGGCAGGAAAATGTACGTTTTAGTCACGTAAGAAAAAAGACTCACCTGCGTAAAATCGATCTGTTGAAGTGTACCTATATTTAGACTATTTCCCAAAGGTGAAGTGAATGTGAAACGCATCTATACGGTTTTTGTCATCTGAGCCTGCAGGCTTTGGACAGAGCAAGGAGAGGAGAAGGAAAGGGCTATCTGATGGCAAGATGAAGCGGCGAAAATATTTTAAATATAGAGTACACTTAAACAGATTTTTTTTTTTTTTTTAAATAAAGGTGGCTAATATGATTTTCAGCCCTCCACAGCACTGTATTGCTTTGCACTGGTGACTGTTTCTCAGTGCTGGGCATGTGCCGACCGTCACCTATTGCAAATAATACACCCACTATGGATGAGTACCTCATACAACCCCACTTCAGAACACCTCAACTATCCGTTTTAAGCCTGTCAGTGTTACTTTCTGTTAATGTTCTCCTTCAAACAGAGAACGGTGATGTGGATAACAGTCAGACATAATTCATTACCATTTAGATTAAACAGCTAGCCAACCAGATTGCACTAAATTTGATGACAACACAATGACATATTTCTTTATCTGCCTCGCCAGGTGGAGACGGTGTCTGGCTGTCGTTGCTCTGAGGAGCCACACCGCTGTACAGGCAGACATGTTGCCATGGTCACCTTGGCTCCCAGCCCTGACATCACCGGGCTGCACTGTGATACGTTTATTTCTCTAACAGGCAACATGTCTGTGATCCAGCCACAACACCGGCATGCGGCATTGGCTGCTTTCTGTAAATTTATCACCAGCAGGTCGGAGACATAAATATGTACCACATTTTCCGCACTATAAGGCGCACCAGATTATAAGGCACACTATCAAGGAACATGTCTATTTTCATACATAAGGCGCTCTCGTCTGGTGATCGTGGAGTAACTCGCCCGGTGTTGCCTCCCTGTCTTGGTGAATGTGTGTTTGCCTTCTGCCATCCAACGCTCACACGCAGCAATTTAACTCTGAACGACCTGTTGACACCAATATCTAGCAGTTGAAGTTCTTTTGTTAATCCACCCGGAATGATGGCAAGCTCCGAATTAGTTTTCTTCACTTTCGTTTTGACAGTGTCGGTGAGTGCCGTAGTGCAATCCATCCAGCGCTGCGGCTTCGTAGCTTACTAAAGTCATAATAAAACATTTTGACAGATTTTTGAGCGCCCTGTACCACATAAAATTGGTTCGAGGTCAGTAAGCACAACCAGAATTGATACATAAGGCGCACTTTCGATTTTTGAGAAAATGCGCCATATAGTGCGAAAAATACAGTAGATATAAATGACGAAAACACTATTCTTAGTTTCAGGTGATTATATTCCATTTCTGCTAATTAACATTGTCAGGAAATTACTCAAATATGAAATGCCAAAATAGTCTAGACGGAGGATTTAATGCGGCTATGGGTGTATAGTTACTGTATTCATTTACCTTTGAAGAGCAAGTTAGCTTTGGGAACGTCCAGCTGGTAGCCAAAGGATGTTGTGGTGTCTTGCATCCTTGTGCTGGCTTCAAATTCAACTCCTATCTGCAACTGTATTAGAAGACAGAGGTTACAATAGATTGTTTTTCAAGTGTGTTTTATTACAGTACCCGCATGCACATTGAAGGATTTTTTCTTTGTGCAAAAGAAAAGGGTAATAACATCCACAGGCCTCCTTCAATGCAAAACCAATATTTTTATGTTCAGCTGAAGCTAATATGAGGCTTCAGTAGTTTGACTGCTGTCCAAAGTTCACAAAGTGACCTCTGTTTCTTTAGACAGCAGCCATGCAGTGGAGGGATAGGAGCACAGAAGGGAGTTTATGCTGCAGAGAGTTTAACTTTGGAAGCTACACACTTGATTTGCTTAACGCCGACTTTTAAGCCACTTATTAGGGCTGGGGGATAGGCCCTAAAAATAAAATGTTTTTCATGCGGCA
Source organism: Pterois miles (assembly GCA_947000775.1). NCBI lineage: Eukaryota > Metazoa > Chordata > Actinopteri > Perciformes > Scorpaenidae > Pterois > Pterois miles. The sequence goes on from CAMQGK010000327.1 coordinate 1,102,471, forward strand.
TCCAATTTTGATCATTTTTTTCTTAAAAAACTAGGCATAAATTAAAACTAGGGCTCTTTAACATATTATGCACGATTACAGACAGAGGAAAATGTGTCAGTCACAGTCAAGCATTAGTCACCTCTCACCCTTCACTCAGTAAGAGAAACAGATCTCAGTCAGATATACAGCTGTAAGATTTTTTTTTTCTCCTCTCTGAAGGTTGTGTCTGAGTAAAACCCCTGCTGCTGTTGCATCTTTACGTGCGGATCATCTTGTGGCGGCCAGCGGACTTGAGCCCTGGTAAGCCTGTGCATTTAAACAGCAGTGGGAGGGGGACGTCGACAACTCAGGCTGTAAAACCTTCCTGAAACTTGCAGTCATTATTTACTTACATTGTATTTGACTCTGCTATTATAGTCTAATGAGATGACAAAAATCAAGCCTCAAGGATTTTCCTGATTATTGAAACGAAAACAGCAACAAAATGTTCAATAATTACATCAATTAAATTACAGCAATAGCCCATAGGAACAACTTTGCTCTTATGTAAACTGATAAACAAGTGAATGAATAAATAGACTGTAAATTATGCCAACATAAACAAAAGACCTTTATTGAGACGGTCTATTGATCGCTGCTGTGTTTCAGTGCCCTGGACAGCAGCCAGGTGCTGGAATAACTTAGTTTTGCTGCTTTTGGTTCCACAGACTTTAGACAGACTTTACAGCAGACAGCGGTTTGCTCGAAGACGGATGCTGAAGAAAACTCTTGTGCCAAATTAACTATGAACTATAGTAGCGCAGGCAAGCGGTGGCAGTTCTGTACCGACAACCAATTTTCAATTCGAAATCTTGTCCTAAACCATTAATTCAGATTAACTGTTAAAATCGATTCATCATCCAGCTCTACATCATATTAGCTTCAGCTGAAATTAGTTGAAATTAGTGAAATATGCACTGTGGATGTTTCCCTTATATTGGCATCTTTTCAGAAATGGACCTCTTGACAGCCAGTATGGACAGGAAGAACAATTAAAGTGACCAAAAACGGTGTCCAATGTACATATAAGCAAGTCAGAATTGCATTAAGACAGACTAAAAAAAAAAAACAAAAAAAAAAAAACAAAGTGAACCTATCCTTTAAGGTAATACTCCGGGTTTGAACCAAAATGTTGCATTTGAGCAACTCTGGGAGACACATCCATGACTGATACACAGAAATTCACAGTATTACTACTGGTAGGTACCTGGTCATTGGCTTTGTGATAGTATGTAGCATGGGCTCCTGCCCCTCCCAAAGTCAGTGTAGCCACATAGTTGTCCCCTGAGGAGAAATAAAGTGATATGAACATCTGCCACCACTTAATCTAAATCCAGGCCACGCTACAGAAATGTTTATTAACATAACTAACCACAATGGATGAAAATTTTGGACAAATATTGAAGTGGAGATTTACCTGTGTACCTGCCCAAGAGGGAGGTGACTGCTCCTTCCTCCCCTGGTCTCCTGTGGTAGACGAGCTCACCACCCAGAGCCAGAGCTGGTGTGATAGACTGGAGATAGTGGCCCACCAAAATGCCTGAGGGAAAGTAGTAAAGGGCTTCCATTATAAACAGGGTATCATCCCTTCTCATCCATTCTCTCGGTATGGATGTCTTTCCCCTCTCTCAGGTCTTCAAGCACTTTTGTTTTCACTTTTTAAGCCTCAGGTGTTTCTCCAACTTTTCATATCCCTTCTTCTGGATATTGATATCAAATACTCACCCACAATATTTTCTTGGTACCAACAGAAATACGTTCTTTGCACTGTACCAAACGTTGGCATTAGAAACGCACCGGTTGATCTGCCACCGGTCAAAACAGGCCGGTTATCAGCTGATCGGCCATGATCAGTATAAGATAATTAGAAATTTACACACGTGCCAAATGGATTCACGTTACACAGACATTAATGGTCACAGGAATAAATTTTCAGATGGATTTTATTTGTGCAGTAACCTGGAGCATTTTTATTAAGGTCCAAGTTTGGAGAAAACTTAAGCTATTTAATAGTCAGTGTTTTATTATGAACATACACAACTGAATTTTAATTTTCCATTAAAGAAAAGTTAGAAAAATGCTTGTGTATGCTGTCGATTTTTGTTAAGAAAAAGAAGATATACAACTATTTTCAACAAAGTGCAGCCATACTGCATTTAACTGTGTGGATCTGAGGACTTACAGGTTGTTAGTGCCGTCACTTTCAGTATTTCCTACAGTATGTGGGCCTAAGAGGGTTTCATCCGTACATTAGCGCTGCAGCCGAACCTGGAATTTGATTTTATGATTTTATGTCCACAGAAATAATGAAGTAAACTTAAGTGTTAAGGATAATATTTCTGATATAAATAAAATTAAAAGCAATTTATTTCACGTTGTTGCTGTCATTTCCTAATTTGTTGTGCTGTAGCCTACAGACAAAGTTAATACTGTTAAAGGTCAAGTTATGAACAACATTGATCAAAGATTTGTGGCTATAGTTCAGTTGTTAAAAATAAATGCCGGTGTGTGCAGGTGGAAAACCTGCAACTGGACCGGATAGACCAGACACACAACCACCCCATGGTAGAGATCAAATAACGCACGCTACACATACTGTCCATCTTTTTCAGTGTTGTCGGTAACACTGGTGTTGTCACTGGTTTAATAACCGGTGGGAAAATGTCCTCACCATCACAAACTGTCTTTGAGTTGTGGTAAAAACATGAGATTTGAGGACGTCATCTTGGGCTGATCCACATTTTTCACAGTTTTCTGACATTTTATAGACCAAACAACAAATCAATTAATCAAGAAAATAATTAACAGGTTAATTGGCAATGAAAATAATTAGTTGCAGCCACTCCAGTGAGAGACAGACAACTTGATAACCAGCCAGAATGAAACCTGTTATGTGGTTTAAGTGCTCTCTGTAGCTGGTGTCTGTTCTCAACCAAAGGTTGTTTGTGAGGGAAGAAGCTCCACTTCCCCCAGTTAAACATTCATTCATATCAATAATTTAAGCTTATAAACTTAATATTTTTGAGCCAGGACCTCCTCAATTTGGATCAAGTAGCTTATGAAAAATAGGTGTCGGCTACAACAAATCCCTCTGTTATGAGGAATTACCCAAAAGAAATCATACCTGATCCAACGAGTATGTCTGGATTTCCAAGTGTCACAGCAGAGGTGAAGTCTTCACCGCGCCACTCCATGTCGCACTGCCAGTTCACAAACTTGTGCTGCTGAGTCTGCAGTGGACAAAGAGTAGAACAACACATATTCAGGGACTTGAACGACAAGGTTGGTGAAACTTCAAAAGCTGAAAGAGAGACTGAACATCTGGGAGGCTGCTCTCTCGACAAGTCTACATACCTGGATGGCTATTTTGGAGCGCAGAGAAGATGTGAGCTGATGGATGATCTGGGCATTCAGACTACCAGTATTGTCCATATCTCCAACCATGACTGGGAAAGACTGAGGAGAATAAAACACACATTCATCAGCTTTTAGGTGTGGATGTGGATATCATTTGCAAACATGTAGCCAAGAGCAACGGTATAAAAGCCTTGGGCTGTATAGCTTCCTGACAGAGTAAATGTTGAGCTGCATTTAGCATTTGCTTGTGTGTTCCTTGTGGGCAAACCAAAAACAAATTGAAGTATTTTATTCAGTCTTGAATCCTGACAACAAAGGTCATTAAAATCTAACTGAAATAACTGTAACCAATAACATACTATAAACATGACATTTTCCTGGTCTTATACATGCAGATTCATGCAGCTTGCTTCCAAACACTTTTGTCATATCAATACAGTATATTATACTGTATATTTGATTTTTTTTTTCCATTCAAGGAGCAAAGAAGCACCTAAAATCACAGCTCAGACTTCTATCATGACAGGAAGATTTGCAACCCAAAGTTCAAAATGCCAACATCATTTTAGGGGTTTGTTGAAGAGATGGGAAAATGATTATTACCTCTGCTGGTCCGGTCTGTTTACTGCCTACATAGGTGGAACCAAATCGATAACCAGAATCACCAAGGGTGCTGAGGGTTACTGTATGGCTGACCTGGAAGTGGTTACTCAGGCCCTTGTTGACCACTAACCGTACCCCTTCCATCTGCAGAGGGAACACCTCTATAACAGAGAAGGCAAAAAGAGATCTATGTAACTCAACATCAGACAATTACTTCAGCTCATGCCAATATGAAAACAATGATAACGTTGTTATAATACCATTAGCGCTCTAACTGATGATTACTTCCGGTGTCAATTAATCTGTCTGAGTCAGTTTACTGTCATAGAAGAGTAAAGAAACCAGAAAATACTTACATTCAAGAAGCTCCAATCAGATAAATTTTACCTTTTAAAAAAAAAAAAAAAAAAAAAATCCCGCAACCCAATTGATCGATTATAGAAATAGTTGGTGATTAATACGGATGCAGCAATACCAATACCGAATCAGAAATCAGGCTGATACCGACTCAATCTGTCTGATTCAATTCTAGGTTTATATGCTATATACATTATATACCACGTGTCAAACTCAAGGCCCGAGGGTCAAATTAGGTGCAAGTGTGGTGTCCTTAACTACATGTCCCATGGTGCATCTCAATTTTGTGACACTGAAGCGTCTCAAGATCTCCGGTTTCCAGCAGCAGTGCTCTAGCTGATGGATGGGGTCGTAAAAAATATGAATAGTACCAAAATGTCAAAAAAAAGTTGATGCAGAGGGAAAGAAATACAATGTGAGACGGAAAGAAAATACACCTTAGTGCTTAATGGAGACAAGAAAATATGTCTTCTTTGCTACGAGGCAGTGGCCAAGGAATACAATTTACGGTGGCACTTTGACAACAAACACGGAGCTAAGTGTGTAACACCACCGTCACATAATGCCCCTCTCAACTCCGACCACAAAGTTAAACAAAGTTAATGTGATAAATTGTGTTTGATAATATTTGTGTGATGGTAAAAAAGACCTTTATTATTCACTTGAGAATAATTGTGATCTCTGATGGATGAGTAATGATGAGGGTTTCTTAATCTCATAAATTCATGGGATTTATGTTATAACACATAGAAATTAGAGTGTGTGCCGACATACAGTATTTTTGTGTCTATATGCATACATATAATATGTAATATATATTGATGAACAAGTATGTGTTTGTTACTGAACTCATTTTTAAAATAAACTGCACAATATTTCTTTCAATTATTTTTCCTAGAGTTCTGCATTCATAGCTAATTATTAAATAAATTCTAAAACTAACAATAATCATATGCAGAGGCAATGTTGTAATATGATCAAGAGCAGATATATCTATATAGTCTTACAATAACAACCGGCCCTTTGAGGGCGACCATAATGCTGATGTGGCCTGGGACGAAATTGAGTTTGATGACCATGTTACATACTAATATTATAATTCTTTTTTTTTTTTTTCTCAACCAAATTGCTGGTGTACTATTTATTTTAATAATAAATGCAAATTCAGTAATTTATATCTATGTATTTGTTTGTTGTTTGTCATAATTAAACACTGATATCAGATCAGTATTCAGTATCAGCGGATACACAAAGCCCAGGTAACGCTATCAGCATCTGGACTGAAAAAGGTGGATCAATGCATCCATAATGATTAATAGTTCACAATTAATCTATTTATCAGTTAATCGCTGCAGCTCTAATGACGACTCACTAAAACCTAGCAAAAGTATTTGTGTACAACATTTCATATCCAAAGTGCTTTACAGATTACACAAGAAACACTGATTAAAACAATAAAAGCAAACAGGAAAGAAAGAAAATCATAAATTGCAGGTCAAAATTTAAAAAAAAAAAATCAAGAATCGGCCAAGAAAATGCAATCAATTCATCTCTATTTGTATTGTTTATTCTTTGATCAGAAATGTGCTGGCTTGAAATCTAAATTTGACCATATTTAGACTGTTTATATTATTATATATTTAGGCATGGTTCATTGCTCAACATTTAATATTTGAGAACTTTGACTTCTTTTGTTAAAATGAAAACAAAGGTTCATCAAAGTTAAGTATCAAAACGTGAATAATTTGGTATCAGTACAGAAACTTAGGTATCAAATCAGCACTATTTTCATCAATGCAGTATGGCTGGGCATTTAACTGTGTAGATCTGAGGTCCAACAGGTTGTTAGTGGCATCACGTTCAGTATTTCCTACAGTATGCGGGCCCAAGAGGGTTTTATTCGTACTTAGCTACTTAGATTTCATCATTTTAGGGACAAGGTCACTACTGGGCCTTTGGTGTTGTTGATTTGTTGGTTTGAGGGCACAAAGGCCATCAAATAATAATTCATATTGATGTATTCGTTTGTTAAACTTTTTCTTACAAAGTTAAGAAATCAATTTTCAAATCCTGATGTAGCCTTACACATAAAAGAATGATCCCAGTCATTTTCACATAGTGAGCCATAATTAAACACCGATATTGGATCGGTACTCTGTATCGGCAGATACCCAAAGCCCAGGTAATGCTATCATTATCTGGACTGAAAAAGTTCAGGAGGATCAGAGCATCCCTCATGATTAACAGTTGACGATCGATATCAATTAATCATTGCAGCTCTAATGACTATTCATTAAAAGCTGAACAAATGTGAAGAATAAACTACATCAGTCATAAATTACTGGATGCACATCTCACAGAAGTCAACAGCTGGTTTCCTAACCTTTACATTTGCGGTGGCACTCCTCGTATGTGCCTGGGTTTGGGAGTGGGGAGTCTGCATCTGCTGTCTGCTGGCCAGATCCAGATGTTGGAGGGACGGAAGACACTGGGGGCATGGTGAACCCTGCAGGGACGGACACCAACCCTGGGACCCCTTGACTACCTCCAGCTGTAGCTGGGGCAGGACTGGGGGAGGCGGCAGCCAACACACTGCCCATACTCTGAGACTGTAACAGACTAGGAAAGAGATACAGTAGATGGATAATTAATTTATTTAATCAGAGCAACGTAATCAATCACAGAGCTGCATGTTACTGATTTAAAATAACCCCTGATGAGGTGCGACACAAAACTGGTTAAGTATTAGCTTGTATTATTTCAGAGATAAGACGTGAAAACATTTATATTCTGCTTATCTTACAATCACCCTCTCCTCACACAGTATATCCAGTGTACCTGGGTACAGTTAGCTCACTGACATGCATTCAGCTACGTTACCATTAACTTCATTAGCTACAGTGAGTGATCTGTGCTGGTGTCCTGGCAGCAACGTCTCAGAAGGCTGGTCGTGGCTAAGGCCCAGCGAGTCAGACTCTTGATATATGACGTTGATATATTACAATACATGATAGTAACCACAAAAAAGAGCGAACTACAACTCGTGGTTTGCAGCAAAGGCTAAATTTGGAGTTAAGCAGCAGCCGGTAAAATTATCCGCTGGCAGTATTTTGCCTGTATGCTAACGCAAGCTAGCAGGGTGGGTTGGTTAGCTAGCTGGCTAGGTAGCCATGTGGAGTCGACCACGAGATCTATTAGTCTTCATATGAAAAACGCCGTAATTGGGAATACGATATGAGGCTTATTAACACTTAAAATGATGCTCGCCTTATGAAAGTATTCTTGAAAATGTACGGTTTAGCTACTCACGCTGACGGTTTGTGCCCAGGGGTAGTTCAACACCGGCAAAGTTCACCAGAACGTCCGTGACCAGGGTTGACAACTGCCCGCCTACTTCGCGAGAATCAGCCACCGATTGGCTAATGCACAGCTCATCTCAACCACCATTGGCTGAAAATACAGCTGGGACAGACCCCTCATGATGACGTCTCACAGAGTTCATTCGCTCAACATTCATTTCATTCAGTCTCCTGCTGAATGACATTCCAAGGGTACACCTGCTTTAGGGGCCGTAGAGTAGGATTACATTCACATATTAAATACCTGTACCGCCATATTTTATACAAATACATCCGAATATGCATTTTTTAATATTAGAATTAGAAGAGGACAAATGGTATAAACCATAAAATGCAAAATCAAATTTCATGCAAAGTGCAAATCTGGTTTCTAACTGGGTCCTGCGTCCCCAAGCAATAACATGAAGTTAGCAGGATAAAAAATTAATGTGAAACCGTAATCGCAGCCAAATCTAAAACATAATTTGTTGTTTGTACTATAAAATGTCAGTACATGGTGAAACATGTTGCATCAGTGTTTCCCAAAGTTTACGGTTATAAATGAGTAAAGAAACCAGAAAATATTCACATTTGAGTTTGACTTTTCTTTTTCTTAAAAAAATTACACAATCTGATTAATCGATTATAAAAAGAGTGACTAATAGGGATGCAATGATACCAACACTGGATCGGAAATTGGGCCGATACTGACTCCGATCCTTTTGATTAATTGCTATATACCAGGGATGGGAAATTATTTTTCCTGGGGGGCCACAAGAGCAACCTGTCAGATATAAACTTTATTCAATCACTATAGGAAACATACTGGACACTTATTTTTCAGCATTTATACTGAAAACCACTCCAAAAAGCATATTAAGAAAATGACATTATACGCAGGAGTCTTGGACCGTACAGGACTTACTGTTTTGGGAAGCAATGTTTCAGTTAACAAAACTTCACATGTAACGCTGCCATTTAATATTTAACTTAACATTAACACTCAATGTTAAGTGTGACAGGAAGAAGCACACTAATGATACACGAACATTTAAAAACAAAAGCTGTTTTAGACCTGGGTCAGGAAGAACCAACATAAGGGATAATTCCGGCCCGCGGGCCATATAACGCCCAGGTCTGCTATATACATTATATACTGCCATTTTAATTCTAAATAATCTAAGATTTTTTTCACCAAGTTGCTGGTCTACTCTTTATTTTACTTATTATCAATTCAGTAGTTCACATCTATGTATTTGGTTGTTACATTTTGTTTGACAAAGTTAAGAAAGAAATTTTGAAATAAATATAAGAATGATCCCAGTCATTTTCACACAGTGAGCCATAATTAAACACTGATATCAAACCAGTAACCCTGGATACCCAAAGCCCATCGGTATCTGGACTGAAAAAGTCGGATCAGTGCATCCCTAGTGATTAACAGTTGACAATCGATTTATCAGTCATTACAGCTCTAATGATTATTCATTGAAAGCTGAACAAATGTGAACTACATCAGAACCAAAATCATGAATTTAACCAAAAAATGATGTACGTTCGGATTTTACACTTGTGTCTTGGTTTGTATGAGACCAATTCAAATCGCCATTTCACAAAAGCATTGACCTACTATGTGTACAAAGACATTACAAAACAAAGGAGGACTTAAGTTAGTTGGAGTTTAATTTGTTTCAGGCGCTGGCATCGACACATTTAACAGAAAATTGCTGCCTGTCTGTCTTTCTACAAATCATGTGGTCACCAAGTCATGAAGGTAATCACTTCTCCAGAGTACAGTGATGGGACAACATGGGCTCAGGTTACAATCTACTCAGATAAAGGTCAGGAATTGATTCAAATGTTGCCTGCACTGAGAATAAAAACTGGGGAACCAAAATCTATCATCAACAAGGGCACTCCAGAGTCAGATCTGTAGAAAGTTAGAGCTAATTGGGTGCTGTAGAAGAGGGTACATGCATGGGTCCCTTTCCTGCTGGTGCTTGGCAGTAATGTAATTGTCAAACAAGGAAACAATAATAATACCAAAAAAAAAAAGTCAGCTGGAAATTTCACAGTATTATAGTTTTAAATTCGAAATGCATTATCGTTTATGACATTGTGCAGAAGTCAAAAAGTCCAATGCTGTAATATATTCAAGACAGATGTTCATATTTACAATTTGTCATAAGAAAAAAGCATTTCTTACAAATATGGAAAAAATGCAAATCCTTTCAGACTGTAACTGACTGTAACTTTCAGAACAAACAAGGATTTTTTGGGTGCCATTTGACCTGTAATACAAACTTGGAACGAGAACCTGGGCAAAGTAGAGGTTTAACGTTAGACTAAGGCACTTTGGAGGGAAGAAGGGACAGAATCAACATTCAAAAAATGGTTGAATACGTCGTCTGGTTTCATGTCAACTAAGGCCACTCTTGTCCCGTCACGTTCATTACCGATAACCTCAGCCTGAGAAAATGCTGCATTGTGCTGAGACTTTAAAAGGATCAATGAAATTTCACAATTGCTGACTTATTATCATTATGATCCTATAATGAATGTGCTTTGACAAAATGCACTACAGTGTCATCTTTAAGTAGCTTATTTCTACAGTTAACATTTTCAGCAACACCGGTTCAGGTGCTCTGCTGGAGCACCACAGCAGCCCTTTTTTAAGCATCGCTCAGAGCAAAGTGGTCATTTTGGTTTCTGAAGCCTTCTGTTCTAACTTTTGTAATTCTTTGTCAACTCTTCCAACTTTGGTTCCCTTTTGAAGGATGTTGATTTGGTTTAACTACGGATGTGTGTACAATCAGTATTTTACCACTGCATCCCCTAATGTCAGCAATAACGTTGGTGGGTAAAATGTTTTAGAACCAACCCAGAATGACAGCAAAAGCTACAGAAATAACTACACTCAGTGGTCACATTATTAGGTACACCTGCTCATTAATGCACTCATGCATGCAGACATGGACCAAACGTCAGAATAGAGAAGAGATGTGATCTAAGGAAGTTTAACTGTGGAATGACTGTTGGTGCTAATCTCCCGGGATTTTTCATAAAAGTCTATTGGGTTTACAGCAAAAATAATAATAAAAAACACCTCATGAGTGGCAGCTGTGACAGCAAAAGTGCCTTGTTAATGAGAGGTCAGAGAACAATGGCCAGACTGGTTCAAGCTGACAGGAAGGCATTGGTAACAAATAACCACTCCATAATAATAATAATAAACACTGCACAGCAGATAAATGGAAAAATGTCATCTGAATTCAGGCTGGTAGCTGCAGCGTAATGACGTCAAGAATATCTTTTTGGGACAATTTTGTCCATTTAATACTAACTGAGCCAGAGCCTTGTTGAGTACTGGCCACGTGCATCCCTTTATTACCACAGTCCACCCATCCTCTAATGACTATTTCTTTGCAGGACATCACAAATCATGTCATCCCAAAGATGACAATGAGTCTCCTCCATCAGTCACAGTCGCTGCATGAGGCTATAATGTCGACGTGAACCAGTCTCGGAGGAATGTTTCCAGCACCTTGTTGCCATGACGAATTCAGGCTATCAATTCAGGCGTATCTAATAAACTTAACCACTGAGAGTAGATTGTTTAAAAAGAAAAGGGTGGGTTTCCCTTCAAGCATCTGCTCAAAAGGCATATCAGGAGGATGTGCACACTGCCATATGTACCTGATCTGCACAGCAAGGATGTGAGCTTGGCTCTATCCTCTAAGTCTATCTTTGGTTTCACATTTTCATCCATACAGCAAAATCAATGAGTCAGTAATGACAATGTCTATTGTCAAGAGTGACTGAGTTCTATGACAGACTTAAGATAGCCAAAAATGCACAGTTACCATCTGCGGCAGTGTGGTAGAAACTGAATGAAGTGGGTAGTGGGAAGACACCAGTTTACCAACATGCACAAGACAGAGCTGGAGATTGCTGTAAACTCAAACTGGAAATGAAAAGAAATCTACAAAATAAACTATTCTGGTAGCAAAATGGGAAACAGAAATCATCACTTGGAATTTTTGCGTGAGGCGAAGCCAGTATTGTGTGATGGATGCCAGGCGCCGTGCTTCTCCTGAAAAGACAAAAACAAAGGCGAGTTAGGGTTTCTGAAAACAACCATGTGATGAGTGACTGCTTTAGTAAACCTGCAGAGCTGACAGCTGGATGCGTGTGCTGATCTGTTCTGTGGGAAATCTATGTTGACTGTTGTTGTGCAGCTCGAGGACAACAGCCCTAAACCTTTCACCTTTAAATCCTGTAAAACTTCAGTTAATCTTCTTGATGAAAGAGGATATTATCTATTAGCAAGGCTGCCCTCCTTCAAGTTAGAGTACTCAGTCTCCAGTATTATGAATACACTATGTACTCCTTTAGTGTCCAGCAAATTGCTCTTTCATGATTATTATAGTTAACTAAAACTAAACAGTGAAACATGGTTTTAGTAAACAAACTAAATAATAACTATATCCTCTAAGAAAATCTTTAACAAAATTGAAACGCTATTGCCTGGTTATAATAGTAATAAAAATAAGATAAAAATAAATGTAACTTCATTGCAGTTTTGGTTTTTGAGCTATATCTCTTCTGTAAAACAGTGCAAACATTAAAGCATTATGGCCATTCCTACGCAGTTCCCCAAACATGTACATGTCGCTACATACTTCTGACATATTATTGCTGGCACTAACAAAAAAAAGAAACTAAACCTTCCTGAAAAACTAAAAATTAAAATAAAATCTTGGGCCGTCAATCAATTAAAATATTTTAGCGCGATTGTCCATGATAAATCACAAATCAATCACAAAATATCTGTTCAAAAAAAGGAAAATGTCAAGTATTTATGACTCTTATCAACATGGGAGTGGGCAAATATGCTGCTTTATGCAAATGTATAGATTTATTATTGGAAATCAATTAACACAAAACAATGGCAAGTACTGTCCAGAAAAAAAAAAAATCTATATGCTCAAATCACAGCATGGCAAACTGCAGCTCAACAGGCAACAACAGCTGTCAGTGTGTAAGAGTGCTGACTTGACTATGACTTGATCCACACTGACTGTGATTATCATAAAGTGGGCATGTCTGTAAAGGGGAGACTGGTGGGGACCCAGAGAACCCATTTACATTCACATATCTAGAGAAAGAAATTCTCTGTATCATTGTCTGTTATATTTTTATCAGATGGAGGAAAAAAAGAAAATCAGTGATATAGTGATTTATGTGTTGACAGTCCTAATAAAAACTAAGTGAAAATTCAAAACTATTATAACCTTGTTTCACTTAAACATAAACTCAATCTGAACCAGACTGTGGAAATTAACAGTTTCTCTCTGAATGTATCTTTACTATCATTCACCTATTTTAAACTCTTCCTTGCTAGTGAATGTTAAACAAAAAAAAAAAAAAAAAATGGGTTCAAGCCGCCAGTCAATCCCTAGACTGGGAATATATAGCTGGGCAGTCAAGTAAAAGATGGACTTGTGTCAGATGTGTCAAATGAACTTAAAAATACAGGTGAAATGTGACCTGTGTAGACTAAATGTCTATAGAGCAGATGAACCCCAACTCTAATTGGCTAGTGCCTAACAATAACTGGGTTTATGAAAACATTTAGTATTAAAAAGGTTTATTTTCAGTCATGGCTGGTTTGGAGCTCTTCAAAGAACTGACCATTCTCTCAGATTGCTCCCAGTTCCTTGTTTTTGGCTCCACCGTCTTCGTCATCATCGGCATCTGGGTCAACAGAGTGAAACTCTGCCACATACAGACTCTTATCAATGCAGCTGGGGATGGGCTTAATGTCGGTGACAAGTTGATCCTCAATGTTCTTCAGGTTGTAGCGGTCTTCTGAAGTTATCAGATTGATGGCCAGACCCAGGTGACCAAAACGCCCTGCCAGAGAAGAGACACATTAGCTATTATGTACCTAGTAAAGGTCTCATCAAGTCAAGCTGGGTGTGCTGGATTTTGAAAGAGGAAGCTGTAAACAAAACCTGTTGTTCATCTTACCTGATCTGCCAATGCGGTGCAGGTAGGTCTCTGCATTTTTGGGGAAGTCAAAGTTGATGACCACATTCACTGCCTGGATGTCAATTCCCCGAGTGAATAGGTCTACAAGAAAATATGTACATTAATCAACCTGCTCACCATTAACAATTTAAATTTCCTATTCATATTTTTGAATGTAGAACTCCCTTCACCCACCTGTGCAGACCAGGTTTCTACACAGTCCATTCCTGAAGTCGTGGAACACACGGTTCCTGTATTCCTGCATCATCTTTGCATGAATGTAGAAGCACGAATAACCCAGCTGAGTGATTTTCTTGGCCAACAGCTCAACCCTCTGGGTGGAGTTACAAAAGATGATAGACTGGTTGATCTGAAGCTGTAACAGAAATACAGATTTATGATTATTGATGACTGAAAGAATAAACTCCCAAATTACATCATGCCCCCCGGCTCCGATATCCTATGGGTCTACCTAAGCTACAGGTTTATTCCAGGGAGCCAAATATACTGCCTGTACGGTATATATGCAGCTCTTGATTTCTTATCTTTTGAATTAAAATGAATTACTGTTGTATGTAAACATTCTCTTGAATTATTAGAGCAAAACTGCACACTTCACCAAGGAAAAATCACAAACCTTATGACTAATCAAAACTTTGTTTCCATGATATTTTGGAAGTAGCAGTACGCAATATTGGTAAAATCCTCCCTCATAATATACTGTATTCTCTATTGAGGTATCAATATACATATTAGGGATGCACCAATATGACTTTTTCCCATCCGGATACCGATATCTGGGCTTTGGGTATCGACCATCGACCCAATATCAGTTACTGACTAATTAAGCTGTACGCCTCACTGTGTGGAAGTGACTGGGATCATTCTTTTATGTATGAGACAACGTCAGACTCAACTTCAATGTTGCTTTCCTAAAAAATACATGCATAAATATAAATTTAGTGAACTGTTATTTATCATAGAAATAACTGTGAATCAAAAACTTGTTAAAAAAATAAAAAAAAAACATGTGCAAACCTTTTAAGTGCAGCAACAAACAAGAACATAAACATAGGATTGAAGTGAATTTAATTACATAGATCAGCACCGCTCTCAGTGATATCCCGACTCAGCTATCTCAGTCAGTCTTGGCCCGATATCTGACCCAGTATCAGTGCACCCTTAACACATATAACATAGTGAATTTTTTTTGTAAAATCAATGGCGAAAACCATTAATAAATAAAATAATCTGTCTTGAAAGCTTCATCCAGAGAGGGCAGAGTGACTTGGGGTTTTTTCATTTTTTTTTGCCTGGTATCGAGTTACTCTCTTAAAACTTTTTTAGACTCTTAGTAGCCAACTGGTAAGTGCTGAACACTCACCCTAGAAAAGAGCGTGTTGAGACAGTGGACCTTCTGTCTCTCAGTCACATAGGCGTAGTACTGAGTGATGCCCTTCAAGGTCAGTTCCTCCATCAGGTTGATCTCATAAGGCTTCTTCAGGTGCTTGCTCTGTAGAGAGACCGCCACGGTGCATTCATGAGACAAGATTTTACATTTTTACCTCTTGAGACATCCGATTTGCTGTTTTGAGTTCTCACCATGAATTTCTGCACACTGATGGGGAAAGTGGCGGAGTAAAGCAGGATCTGACGATCCTTTGGCATGAAGCCAATTATATCTTCAATCAGGACCACAAAGTCCTGGGACAACAGCTTATCTGCCTGAATAAAAAGATATTTAAAGAAAGGGTGTTCATAAAAACACAGTCAACAACAGTGAAAAGTAAATTCAGAAACTTAAGATCCAAATCTACCTCATCCATCACAATCATTTGGGCCTTATCCATTTTTGCCACACCCTTCTTGATCAGGTCAAGTATCCTGCCCGGTGTAGCAATCACCACATGCACTATGAGGAGGCACAAACAGCACATCACAACAAGTCCCACTGTAACAGCTGCAAAAAGGGCATCACTAAACTAAGGTCAACACAAGTGTTTATCCTTCAGTAGAAATTTTACAATTACTGTCGATATACAGTACAGACCAAAAGTTTGGACACACCTTCTCATTCAAAGAGTTTTCTTTATTTTCATGACTATGAAAATTTGTAGATTCACACTGAAGGCATCAAAACTATGAATTAACACGTGGAATTATATACTTAACAAAAAATGTGAAACAACTGAAAATATGTTTTATATTGTAGTTTCTTCAAAGTAGCCACCTTTTGCTCTGATTACTGCTTCACACACTCTGCATTCTCTTGATGAGCTTCAAGAGGTCGTCACCTGAAATGGTCTTCCAACAGTCTTGAAGGAGTTCCCAGAGAAGCTTAGCACTTATTGGCCCTTTTGCGTTCACTCTGCGGTCCAGCTCACCCCAAACCATCTGGATCGGGTTCAGGTCTGGTGACTGTGGAGGCCAGGTCATCTGGCGCAGCACCCCATCACTCTCCTTCTTGGTCAAATAGCCCTCACACAGCCTGGAGGTGTGTTTGGGGTCATTGTCCTGTTGAAAAATAAATGATGGTCCAACTAAACGCAAACCGGATGGAATAGCATGCCGCTGCAAGATGCTGTAGTAGCCATGTTGGTTCAGTATGCCTTCAATTTTGAATAAATCCCCAACAGTGTCACCAGCAAAGCACCCCCACACCATCACACCTCCTCCTCCATGCTTCACGGTGGGAACCAGGCATGTAGAGTCCATCCGTTCACCTTTTCTGCGTCGCACAAAGACACGGTGGTTGGAACCAAAGATCTCAGATTTGTAGTCATCAGACCAAAGCCCAGATTTCCACTGGTCTAATGTCCATTCCTTGTGTTCTTTAGCCCAAACAAGTCTCTTCTGCCTGTTGCCTGTCCTTAGCAGTGGTTTCCTAGCAGCTATTCTACCATGAAGGCCTGATTCACACAGTCTCCTCTTAACAGTTGTTCTAGAGATGTGTCTGCTGCTAGAACTCTGTGTGGCATTGACCTGGTCTCTAATCTGAGCTGCTGTGAACCTGCCATTTCTGAGGCCGGTGACTCGGATGAACTGATCCTCCGCAGCAGAGATGACTCTTGGTCTTCCTTTCCTGGGGCGGTCCTCATGCGAGTCTGTTATTGCGACTGCACTTGGGGACACTTTCAAAGTTTTCCCAATTTTTTGGACTGACTGACCTTCATTTCTTAAAGTAATGATGGCCACTCGTTTTTCTTTACTTAGCTGCTTTTTTCTTGCCATAATACAAATTCTAACAGTCTATTCAGTAGGACTATCAGCTGTGTATCCACCTGACTTGGGGGGGGGAGTAGCTCATTTTGGGGGGGGGGGGTTGGGGAAGGGGGGGGTCACGGGTTAAAGCCCCGAAAGGGAAAAAAAAAGGGATTAAAAAGGGGGGGGGGGGGGGGGGTATTTCTCCTTGGGGGCGCGGGGGGGGGCCCCGGGGAAGGGACCCAAACCCCACAGCTCGGGGGGCGGGTGAGAGGAGCCCCCCCACTCCCATAACATCTCTTTTTTTTTTTTTTGTTTTTGTGTGTTTGGGTTGGGTTGTTTGTTGTATAGATAAAAAAAAAAGAGAGAAAAAAAAAAATTTACTCGGGGGAGAAAAAAATAAAATCTCTTTTTTTGACTTCTGCACAACACAACTGATGGTCCCAACCCCATTTATAAGGCAAGAAATCCCACTTATTAAACCCGACAGGGCACACCTGTGAAGTGAAGACCATTTCAGGTGACGACCTCTTGAAGCTCATCAAGAGGATGCAGAGTGCGTGAAGCAGTAATCAGAGCAAAAGGTGGCTACTTTGAAGAAACTACAATATAAAGCGTATTTTCAGTTGTTTCATACTTTTTTGTTAAGTATATATTTCCACGTGTTAATTCATAGTTTTGATGCCTTCAGTGTGAATCTACAATTTTCATAGTCATCAAAATAAAGAAAACTCTTTGAATGAGAAGGTGTGTCCAAACTTTTGGTCTGTACTGTATCTTTGGTAAAAATAAATAAAATTGGGGAAAAAAAAATCAAAGAAAAACTACAAGCTTGAAAACAATCTTTTTTTTTTTCTTTTTAAACAGAAATGTTTAAAAAAAAAAAAAAAAAAGAAGCGAAGCAAAGAGCACAAGTTGCTATTGATCTCATGGCACGACAAGTACCGGTCTCGTCGAGGCGCATGATGTCATCCCTCAGGTTGGTGCCGCCCGTGGTAGCCATGATCTTGACCCCTCCTAGGTGCTTGCTGAGCTGAATGCTGATCTGGCTCACCTGCAGGGCCAACTCTCTTGTTGGCACCATTACTATGGCTGGATTGAGACAGAAATGGGAAGGGCTGATGAAATGCCAGGGTCAGTGAGACACATGGAGAAAATTAAATGTGATGATGTGATGTTTACAGGTTAAAAAAAAAAATAAATAATAACGGTCAATGGAAACCAAAATCATCAACCCACAGAGGACTGGATTCAAACTCACAATGAAAATCAAACAAAAAAATTAAAATCACAACTTGCATGAATTTCATCATGGCAACTCATAATCTGACTCAGTAGTGTGTTTGGCCCGTGTGCCCGATTGCACGTGTCGGCGAGGGTGTCCTGGGGGATCTCCTCCCAGACCTGGATCAGGGCATCAGTGAGCTCCTGGACGGTCTGTGGCGGTGCTTGATGGCGTCAGATGCACCGATGCATAACATCCCATAGTGCTCAGTTGGATTTAGGTCAGGGCAACGTGAGGGCCAGTCAATGGCATCAATGCCTTCGTTATCCAGGAACTGTCTACACACTCTGACCACATGAGGCCAGGCATTGTCCTGCACCAGAAGGAAACCAGGACCCACTGCCCCAGCATAAGGTCTGACAATCACTCTGAGGATTTCAGCCAGGTACCTAACAGCAGTCAGGATACCGTTGGCTATGACATGGAAATCTGTGCAACCCTCCCCAGACCATCTTTGACCCGCCGTCAAGCTGGTCATGCTGGATAATGTTACAGGCAACATAACATTCACCACGGCATCTCCAGACTCTTTCATACCTGTCATGTTCTCAGTGTGAACCTACTCTCATCTGTGAGGAGAACCGTGTGCCAGTGGCAGACCTGCCAATTCTGGTGTTCTCTGGCAAATGCCAATCAAGCTGCACAGTGCTAAGCTGTGAGCACAGGTCCCACTAGAGGATGTCAGGCCCTCATGCCACCCTCATGGAGGCAGTTTAGTCAGGAACATGCACACCTGTAGCCTGCTGGGGGTCATTTTGTAGGGCTCTGGCAGTGCTCCTCCTGTTCCTCCTTGCACAAAGGAGCAGCTACTGGTCCTGCTGCTGAGTTGATGCCCTTCTACGGCCCTGTCTAGCCCTCCTCATGTAACAGACGGTCTCCTGGTATCTCCTCCATGCTCTTTTTTGGGGGTGGATTGGGGGGGGGGGGGGGGGGTTTTGGGATTTTAGAAAAAAAGGGGGGGGGGGGGGGGGGGGGGGGGGGGGGGGGGGGGGGGCAGGGGCAGGGGGGGGGGGGGGGGGGGGGGGGGGGGGGGGGGGGGGGGGGGGGGGGGGGGGGGGGGGGGGGGGGGGGGGGGGTGGGGGGGGGGGGGGGGGGGGGGGGGGGGAGGGGAAAAAAAAAAAAAAAAAAAAAAAAAAAAAAGACAACAACAAAAAAAAAAAAAGAAAGAGGGGAAAAAAAAAAAAAAAAAAAAAAAAAAAAAAAGAAAAAAAAAAAAAAAAAAAGAAGAAATTGTGCTGGGAGACACAGCAAACTTTCTTGCAACTACACATATGGATGTCCCATCCTGGAGGTGCTGGGCTACCTGTGCAACCTGATTGGGCTGCAGGCACCACCTCATGCTACAAGTAGTGACAAGGACACTAGCGGAACACAAAACTAGAGAAGAATCAGTCAGGGAGGATGAGGAGAGAGCAACTGTCTGTGGCCACCACATGTAAAACCATCCCTTTTTTGGGGGTCATCCTGCCCCCATTGCCCCTGTTCATGTTCAGCTGTTTCATTTGCTCCAAAGCAGTTAAAAGTGATTCACAATAACTTGTGCTTCCTAAATGGACAGATTGATATCCGTGAAGTTTAAATGACTTGGTGTTATACTGACATGAATAAGTGTTCCCGTGTTCCCTTAATTTTTTGAGCAGCATATATATAACTGTTTTTTAGGTGGAGGCAGCCAACACTCACCCTGTATGTGATCCTTCTTCAGGTCTATCCTCTCCAGGAGAGGGATGAGGTAGGCTCCACTTTTTCCTGTGCCATTCTTGGCCCGAGCCAAAATATCTCTGCCTGACAGAGCGATGGGGATGCTTTCCTCCTTTTGACAGACAGTCAAGTCCAATCAGTACAATGGGCAAGGTTCATTTGACATGACAAGGCAAACAATCATGAAGAATGACATGCAAAAGACTTTCCTATTCCTGACCACCAGAGCTCACTTTAACCGAATATTTACTATCATTAATTGAATGTTTTTAACATGATGGAAAAATCTGAAGGTCATGGTATGGTCTGTGTTTATATATATATACCTTCTCATTCAAAGAGTTTTCTTTATTTTCATGACTATGAAAATTGTAGATTCACACTGAAGGCATCAAAACTATGAATTAATACGTGGAAATATGTACTTAACAAAAAAGTGTGAAACAACTGAAAATACGCTTTATATTCCAGTTTCTTCAAAGTAGCCACCTTTTGCTCTGATTACTGCTTTGCACACACTCTGCATCCTCTTGATGAGCTTCAAGAGGTCGTCACCTGAAATGGTCTTCACTTCACAGGTGGGCCCTGTCGGGTTTAATAAGTGGGATTTCTTGCCTTATAAATGGGGTTGGGACCATCAGTTGTGTTGTGCAGACGTCAGGTGGATGCACAGCTGATAGTCCTACTGAACAGACTGTTAGAATTTGTATTATGGCAAGAAAAAAGCAGCTAAGTAAAGAAAAACGAGTGGCCATCATTACTTTAAGAAATGAAGGTCAGTCAGTCCGAAAAATTGGGATTCAGATTAGAGACCAGGTCGATGCCACACAGAGTTCTAGCAGCAGACACATCTCTAGAACAACTGTTAAGAGGAGACTGTGTGAATCAGGCCTTCATGGTAGAATAGCTGCTAGGAAACCACTGCTAAGGACAGGCAACAAGCAGAAGAGACTTGTTTGGGCTAAAGAACACAAGGAATGGACATTAGACCAGTGGAAATCTGTGCTTTGTGTCCAAATGTGAGATCTTTGGTTCCAACCACTGTGTCTTTGTGCGACGCAGAAAAGGTGAACGGATGGACTCTACATGCCTGGTTCCCACCGTGAAGCATGGAGGAGGAGGTGTGATGGTGTGGGGGGGCTTTGCTGGTGACACTGTTGGGGATTTATTCAAAATTGAAGGCATACTGAACCAACATGGCTACCACAGCATCTTGCAGCGGCATGCTATTCCATCCGGTTTGCGTTTAGTTGGACCATCATTTATTTTTCAACAGGACAATGACCCCAAACACACCTCCAGGCTGTGTGAGGGCTATTTGACCAGGAAGGTGGCCTGGCCTCCACAGTCACCGGACCTGAACCCAATCCAGATGGTTTGGGGTGAGCTGGACCACAGAGTGAACGTAAAAGGGCCAACAAGTGTTAAGCATCTCTGGGAACTCCTTCAAGACTGTTGGAAGACCATTTCAGGTGACGACCTCTTGAAGCTCATCAAGAGGATGCAGAGTGTGTGAAGCAGTAATCAGAGCAAAAGGTGGCTACTTTGAAGAAACTACAATATAAGACATATTTTCAGTTGTTTCATACTTTTTTGTTAAGTATATAATTCCACGTGTTAATTCATAGTTTTGATGCCTTCAGTGTGAATCTACAATTTTCATAGTCATGAAAATAAAGAAAACTCTTTGAATGAGAAGGTGTGTCCAAACTTTTGGTCTGTATTGTATATATAAAGTACAAGTCAAGCTCACGTTCCATAAACAAGAGGGCCCAATGTTCTGATATCTTTCTTTACCTGGACAGGGGATGGTTTCTCCCATCCCATTTCAAAGATTCCCATCAGCAGCTCCCGCTTTAGGCAGTAGTCTTCAAATTCATTTCCCTTAGTTGATGTCACATCCTGGGAGACCAGAGCAGAAACATGACATTTGTATACTGTTTAATAGGATCCAGAGGTGGTTGATGTGACAGCATTAAAAGCCAACCCAAATTCAGTGAGTCTAAAACATGTCAAATTCAACAGAAAGTGTGGGAAGTATCTCAGAGTTATGAACAGCAAATCTGAATAATAATAATAATGTCTGCTAATACTAATGTTACCTTACCGAAGTTTTCATCCTGGTGTCTTTTGGAGGGAGCTCCAGGCACTTCTTCCAGTCATCGCCAAACCTAATAGTAAGAATTTGTATTGTTAGAAATAATACAACCACACACCACACACATATAGAGCACCAAAACAATTTTTCCATATACATTATTCAGAAACAGGGATGCTGGCCAGGAAAAGAATTATTAATTTTCTTCCACAAGTAATGGAACCTCAAATGTACTAAGATAAGATAAGATAAGATAAGATATTCCTTTATTAGTCCCACAGGGGGAAATTCACACATACTTCCACACTAGCTATGTCCAATAAAGGACACAATAGCAAAAAACAGAGTTGCAACAATTAATAGATTAGTCAACTATTAAATTAATCAGTAACTGTTAAATCAGATTGAGTATTTTAAAAAAAGAGAAAAAAGATATTTTGAGGATGTTGTGTTGGGCTTTTAGAAACACAGATCAACATTTTTCACCATTTTCTAACATCAACAATGAAAATAATCGTTAGGTGCAGTCCTGAAAAATATGAGCATTTTAGAGATTAGCATCTTCTAGTGTCTTTAAAACAGGTTTGTAGTCAGCTTTACTGTGAAAAACATACAGATTAAAAGCTTCATTCTCTGGGGAACTGAATTCACATTTTGTGGACTGTATCCAGTTTAAGTAGTCAAGCTATAGGTGAAATTAGTGGTTTCAAAAGCTATAATTTCCTTCAACGCAGAATTGAGAGAATAAATGGAACTGGATCTTACTTGATGCCCCCACTGCTCTGGGGAATGCTGGTCTTTTTCTGGAGGGCATTCGGCTGCTGGGCAGTTGCGAGGAGCCCCGTCTGTCCTCTGAGCTGCCCATTTGCTGGTTTGTTCAATCCAATCATTGGTGCTGGGTTTGCTGTTCTTGCTGTAGCCATGAGTTCACCACATTAACTGGAACTTTTCCTCAGTGTGTTATAATTGCTTCTTTTCACTGATGTCTTGCTTAATGCATCCGTGTGTAAAAAAAAAAAAAAAAAAAAAAAAAAACTAAAAGCTGAAAAAATATCTTTTTTCTTTTTTTAATGAATGTATTGTGTACACAATCTGACGTTCAGACCTCTTGAAAAGAAGAGGTCTGCGTATGAATTCTGTCTATTTACAAGACAACTCTCCAAAAAAGGGAGAAATTAACATTCATATGAATAAATAAATCAAATGTGACCACAACATAAGCTCTTTTTTAAACTGTTTGTCAGAGTACTCTTTCCTTGCTGCAATGATGTTCTTCGAGTATCTTGGCTTTTTACATCCAAGTGCTATGCTTATACATTCAGGCCACTAGTAAAATATGGTCTGCTTGGTCACGTCTCAGACTATTATTATAATTTGTTCCTTGGATATTGAAAAAACGTCCTTGCTAGGGCTCAATACTGGCTCAAAAAGTCACTCCAGCAAGTTTGTCTTTAACATGGACAGTTCACTTTATAAATCTGTAGTTATCTTGTTCCGGTTTGCTTTACATTTGCAGCAAAAGCTGAGATGACAGTCTGCAAAGTGCTTTGGGAATTGATGAACAAAAGATCCAGGTTACCTGCCAGGCAATAAACAAACAATGGAGGGTGGTTAATATAAAGCAGTAAAAAGGAAGACAAAAATTACAGCACATTCAACAATGCGTAAATCAACGCTACTAAAGCTCTGTTACATCTATTTCAGATGTGTGCATTACCAGCAGATAACTTTAACAAAGTGGGACACAAACAATGCCACGTTTAGCAAAACCATCAGATGTCAGCAACATTTGACGTTACACCGCAAAACTTAACATAAACTTTAGTTTAACGTTAGCTAGTAAAACTTGGACAAAATACAAAGTAGAGGCAACCACCGATGTGTTGTCCCGTGGGTATCTTATTTCATGAACATGTCGTTGTCAGTGTCAATAGCAGAGTTAGCTTGAAAGAAGTTAATGTGCACGCCTGTAAGTAGCGTTAAAACTTTATGCATAGCAACGTGGCTCTAACCGTTTAGCTAGCATGCTAACGTTAACGTTAAATCTTGTTACGGTATGTGAATCAGGACCCTAATTCGTCCTCCTCATCGTGAAACGATGCGCATAAAGCAGTTTGTCTGAATCCTCTCAGCTCGCACATGTTGCTTAGACACTTTTATTCAACCTGAACAAACGGCTAAGTTAGCATGCTAAGTGTTAGCTTAGCCAGACTGTTAACCTACACGGTAAATCAATATGCTCCAGAAATGACTCTTTAGCCAGTCGGACACAGATGCTACCTTCACTTTGCTACATCCAGCCAAAGGTTTCCCCGCTGTGGCGTTGCTTAACGTTTCATCGACAGTTTTAATTAAGTTCAGTAAACACTCGCTGTTTCGGGAGATCCACCGAGTTGTCACTCTTTTGTCTCTTCTTTCGGATTATTGACAATTCAACATGGCCGCGCTCTCGTTTTTGGGCTGGTTGTTTGCTCCAGAGGACCTCCCTCTGACCAATCACAGCTCTGCTTTCAAATTCACAAACTGACAAAATCGAGACAAAAGCTGGTGAAGCTGACTCACCAACAGGGAAGGTGTGCCTCAACCCACCTGGCTGTCAGAAACATCCCTCTGTCTCAGTGTAATAATCTGTCTGTTTCACCTGGGAGTCACGTGAATAGTTTATGCTGGAAAAAAAAGTTTGAACTCTCCCACAAAAACTCATTTTGGTAAATCAAGTCAAGAAGTGTAATTTGAAATCATTCGTCGATGTCACCCAATTGAGTCCTTTTTAGTCAAATTAAAAAGTATATACTGTATTGTGTTAAATTGTGCCATGTGTGTTTCCCAGACTGAAACACTGGAACTCGTGTTTACGAGATGGGAAGTCGTGAACACCACATGCGTTGCGTTCAAGTGGTCAAGTCGCGAAGAACACCGCTATTAAGCAACGGCAATATTAACGTTACTGTCTGAGTCTAGAAGCCAAAGAGGGCAATAAAAACATGACTAAAATTACAATATACTGTACAATATTAACTTATTATGCACTGATAAGTGAACTTCCATGGGCTCCTCCATGTCTCACAACACCAACAAACACGTCACAAGTCGTGAACTCTGAGTTTTCAGAAACTTTATACTTACAAGGTCGTGAATACGACATGAGGGGGGCGTTCATATGGACCCAACTCATAAACACGGTAAACACGACTCGTTTGTAGGCATCATATTGTCCAATGTTTTCAAGTAAGAAATGTAAGTATATGCTAATGGTGCCTTCAAATACAGTCGTGTTTACTGTGTTTAAGTGTTGGGCCCTTATGAACGTCCCCCTCATGTCGCGTTCACAACCTCGGCAGTGGAGAGTTTCTGAACGCTTCAAGTTCAGGACTTGTGACGTGTTTGTTGACATTATGAGAAATGGTGGAGCCCATGGAAGTTCAATGCTAAATTGTTAGCCTCTAACATTATTATTGCCGTTGTTCAGTAGTGCCGTTGCTCACAACTTTACCACTTGAACGCCACACATATCTTACACACGACTTCCCATCTTGTGAACAGTAACCACGACCCTGTTTGAAGGCAGCCTAAGACAATAAATTTACAATAACAACTAACAAAAAGGCTGGTAAAACGGTGAGATTGTGCTCCCATTTAAATGTTTTTACATTTTATTTATATTAACCACTGGCATGTTTTATGTTACTTTATTTAGTTTAATTTTACATTTGTTTGTTTTTATTCATCCTTTCATTTCATAACTCTTTATTGCATTGTTCACTTATTTAAAATAAACTGTAGAAAAATTCAAGACAAAAGTGAATCTGTTGGTCACATTTTATATAAAAAATATCTACAACTTTTGACAGTGATAAAACAACACATGTACATATGCACACAAACATCCGAAGGGTACTGCAGACATATATTATTAAATGGCAAAAAGAAGGACTGTGCAATATTAAGCAGGTCAAGTTACATTGTCCAGACTTAAAGTAAGCAGACTGGGGGTGTAAAAATAAAAGTTTGCTGCCTTTCATTTTCTGCCATCTCTCCATAGTCCTCTAAAAAAAGTAAAGGCCAAAATACTTTTAAAAAAAAGTGGACTCTGAGTTCACACAGAGTTTAGGTCCATGTCCATAATTTACTGTCATCTCCAGGGAGTGTCAAAACAGTCTCTAATGTTCAGCCTTGACTGCATGTAGTGGCACATTTCTGTTGCTGCATAGATGCACATGAAGAAATCCAGCTGATCACTGCAGCAGCTTGTCGGTCACCAGTTTGGTCCCAGTCATTTAGAGGGGTACCCACTTCAGCAGCTGGATGAGCAGAGACATTGCAGGCAGGGACTCTGTCCAGGCACCTCAACCAAGAAGGGACACCATATGACTGTCTTTTGTTATGGAGTCCATCCTTTTGCTGATCTGTCATCTCATTAGCTGAAGCTTCTTCTGGATGTCCTCATTGAAGTCTCTTTGTTGGTTTGGAGGTAGTTGCACATTGCACTGGACAATAACTTTGAGCTAGTAAAATGGACATACAAGCGTAGATGAAGTCTTTGGAGATGACATGGTGCTGTGATGAGGGGTGTGTGGTGTAGTCGAAGGTGAACATCCATGACTGTGGTTGGAAGATGGGGACCCTAAAGGAGAGGCAAAGCGTGCAAATGAAATACTCTGATTTAAGTGACTGTTTCTAGTTGTGTGTGAATAAAGAGTACTGGATACAGCGTTGGAGGCGGGCTCCCATTCTTTCCTGTGAGAGTTGCTCAGTGGCACATGAAGCCAAAACGGCTCAACTGCTAAGTGATGAAGTATCTGGATCTCCTGGCAAACTTCTGCATTTACCAGTCCTAGAGAGCAGGCGCTGCAGGATTTCCTTTAACCCTCCCTCCCAGCCTTTGCTCCAGCCTCGGTCTGGGGCTGATTCACATGAACGGAGGAAGGAAAATAACTCTGGAGAGCATTTTACAGCTTTTAAAACCTAATGATTTAAATAAGGGCTATTGAAGTGTTTGTGCTGGGAAGTTGATTCGCCTAGAAAAAAATTATCCAACAGGTTATAGATGCATCTTTTCCACTGTAAGTCTAAGGAAAACAGTCTTTTTGGGCTCCATGGCATTACATGACAGACACAGAAGTTGTAGTACCACTGTTTGGCCTCTATGAAAATTTGATTCACAGCCCGGTGCTCTTTCCGGGGGCTCGGTGGGAACATGGATGTATAAAGAGAACTGGATACAGTAACTTATATGAAGTCAATGGGTAGACTTCCGGGTCTGGAAAAGTACCCGGATCTTCTGGGGTCTTTCGGATCTTACTGGGCCCTGGTGCGCGTGTCCAAAATGTGCACTAGTGTCTGCTCTGTCACATGACTCGGTCACAGGGTCCCAACATCACGGCCTGTGCTATCATCACAGTCTGGACACTGTAAGTCTATGAGAAAGTCTTTTTGGGCCCAATGACATCAGGTGACGGACACAGAAATTGCAGTACCACCGTTGGCCACAGTGACCATGATGCTCTTCGTGGGGATTGGGTGTGAACCATGACAGCTCCCCAAAAGTGAAACCAAAACATAACGACCCCCCCATGCAGTTACAGAGATATCATGGTTAGTTGTTGTCTTTCTAGCCAAACAGCAACCGTTGCCCCAGCCCCCTTGATCACTACTACGCAGACTCTGACTCCAAATGAGGTCAAAATTTCAAGATGGCAGCTACCATATCCATGATATTTTGGCTTTGTACAGTGGGAGGAAGTATACAGTATGTACAGTATACAGCCTAATGTGTGAACCTGTTTTTCTTACCATTTTCTGTCAAGCTGTTCCCACGTGGTGAGACAGACACACAGTGCTGATCCTGGACTCTTATATGGTTGGAGCCTCTCCCTCGTAACACATCTGCTATCTGCAAAAGATTTACGGTCTCTTACAAACTTGCATGCTCGACCTACAGCGAGTGTCACAGTGCTCTACAAAAAAAACGAGTCAAACAAGAATATAATATTGGTGGAGAAAAGACTGCACCATTCAGGTCTGTCCTCTAGAGGGAAGAATACACACATTTACTTTCCATTTCTGGTTCAAACCATTTCTTCCTACTATCCCAACCAGAGATGAGTCAAGATGATTTAGCAATTGACAGCTGAAGTATTGGTGGGAATTTTCATCATAAAACTACAGTGTGTGACTGAAAATTTTGACAATCACATAGAGGACATTCACAGTCAATTTGGCAACCTTATTTTAGGGTTCACGATTTACTTGACACTATCTAAACTGTCCTGAAGCAGCAACATACATAAAAAGGCCAAAACAAACAGTACAGCAAGAGAGGAATTTCAGCAAGCTGTGTTATATTATGCATATTTTCTTTCTCTGTCATCCCCTCACTCACTTTCTTGTTCTTGGCCACCATCACAGGGGTGTCGTTATGGTAATTCTTGAGGCTGCTGTCAGCTCCACTCTTCAGCAGCAGCCGCACCGTGTCCACTTGACCTCTGCCACAGGCGCCATGCAGCGCTGTGTTCCCACTGTATGACTGGCTGTTGACATCACAGCCATTCTGCAAGTGAGAAAAAAACAGAAGTTGACACATATGTGATTCATAAAGAAAGCCAGAGGAGATGCAAAAGTGAAACATAAGAGACGGTGAGTCAGATCAGATAGGATAGGCAAAGAAGAGAAAAAGCTTTAAAAGGAGAGATTAAGGAAGGAGAAAACTTAATTCTGCCCATGTAAAACACATCTGCTAAGCTCTATTTTTGCTGCATCTCTTTAAAAGTCTTATCGATAAGCTAGAAGGGAATGGGAAACAGTATAGAGCTCATGAGCTGGAGATTCTCCTCCCTGCCCACACATCTTCATTACCTCAATGAGGAAGTGGACCATGTCTGCCTTATTGCTCTCCACTGCATGCATCAGGGGACTCTGACCACTTTTGATGTCCTGATTAGAGAAGGGGGAAAAAAAGGACCATGGGAAAAGTCAAGAGAATGCACAGACGGTAAATGTCAAATTTGTGATGTTGTGAAACTTATAGTCAGTGCAGCGCAGGAACTGACCATAGCGTTGATGTTAGCGCCTGCGCCCAGCAACATTCTGGCCAAATCTTTATGGCCACGCAACACCGCCAGATGGAGAGGGCTCAAACCTGAGAACAGGGACAAAGCAGAACCTGAGTTTCACAGTGAGCAAAGGCAGACACACACATAGACACATACGGTGTGCACAAATCCAGGGGAATGCATATACACATTCCTGCATGGACCTGGATGGCTTGTATAAACTCCCAGAGACATATGCAGTATATGGCACAATTTCTACATAAAGGCAAACGGTTTCCGTATGTATTAAAAGTACAATGTCTAGGATTTACCGGCATCTAGTGGTGTGGTGACAGCAACCAACTGAGTACCCCTTTGCTCACCATAACGCAAAACCATTTTGCACTCTGTGTCTCACGTTACCGCAGTTTCACAGTGGTGTCGGAGAACTATGGTGGCCTTCAGGTAAAACGTGAAAGGCTCTCGCTAGAGCCATTGTTTACTTTGTCTGTTCTGGGCTACCATAAAAGATATGGCAGAGCAACATGGTGGTCTCCGTGAGGAGGACCTGCTCCCTATGTAGATATGAAGGGCTCATTCTAAGCTAACGAACACACAATGATTCTTAGTTTCAGGTGATTATACACTAATGAAAACACAGATATGAATATTATATTCCATTTCCGCTAATAGCTCCCCCAAAATACTATACCTTGTTCCTTTAAAGGATGTTACTTGAGAGGTACAGCATAAGAAATTTAAAAATTAAAAAGATTATACCATTTTAAAACGATTTTAAAAAATGAAATCACAGACAGGATGCTACAGAAAGTCATCTTCTGGAAGTGTTTTTCCAGCTATGTGAAGCTAAATAACTTAATTCTACTTCTCTATGTTTTGTTTGGACTGGTTAGCAGACTGCTACCAGATGACATGAGGCTCAGAGGTTTCTGTCACCAAAAAACATATGTAGACCAGCAGGGGCATCTTAAAACAACACATTTTCAATACAGCCCGTCACATACTGCCGGTTTGTCACGCCTATTGTTGTCACTTAAGGTTTAGGCAACAAAATCACTTAGTTAGGTTGAGGAAACAACTACATGGTTGGGCTTAAAGCTACGTTTGTAAAATGAAAATTAAACTGAACATTGTGAACATAGGACACAAACAAAATGCCCTTAGTGTGCTTTTTTAAACTACGACCCCACAGTCACTCCCGGAGCACTTTGTCCGAGTGTTTACTGTTGCTGCTGCTGGTTGTACATTGTAGTTCATGGAAAGCCTGGTGTGTCTCATGCTGGTGCTTAAGGTTGTGTTGTGCGGCTGTATCACACACCAACGCCATGACAAAGTTACGGTATTTGACGCCCTGGGAATGCGAACGAGCTGATTAAACTCAATTATGTGGCACGCAGGAAGCCAGTGTAGAGACCTGAGAATTGGTGAAATGTTAATTTTTCTTCATCTTTGTTAAGACTTTTGAAGCAGGGCTGTTTAACCTTCAGGGCATAAAGGTTTAACATTTAGTCTTGCCTGGACATGAAATCTTTCATTCTATGCCATTAAAACGACAGCAGGTAGACTCGTAGTTACTCAAATTAAATTGCTGTCATGTTCTTAGATCTGATCCCAATGTACAAACTCAGCTCCACTAATACTCACTGCAGAAAGAGGAGCCTGTGTGTATTTTGGGGGCTTTCTCCTTCACCCAGACTTGTTACTTTCACACTCAAACTGTCTCCTGTGAGATGTAACAACACACCAGACCACAGAGGAAGGACATGTCCTCTGCTCGTCCCACCCACACACGAAACAACAACCAACCCCACCCCTACCTGAAGGAGGGTTCACATCTCTCATATCCTCCAACAAACCAGTACTATTTCACTGGTTGCACATGCTGTATATCAAAGTGTCTAGATGTAAATGAAAACTGGGTCACAAACACAGGGAGTGTAAAAGAAGAAGGGAACTGTTTTCCTTTCACATATGTCAACAATGCTCCAAATTATCTTAATTTGATAATGACTTTGTTTTCATTAAATTAAACAGAAAAATCACAGGGGAAGAAATGGTCAGTCACAAGGCTTTATCAGATTAAATAACTTAATGACGAGAGCGAGTGAGTCATCCCAGATCTCTGTTTCTTTTATGACAACTTACCCTCATAGTTTCTGATCTCTAGGCATGTGGAAGACAAGGAGCAAGAGAGCACCACAGACAGACAGTCACGCTGGTCATATTCGCAGCAGAGGTGGAGCGCTGTTTGGCCGTTACGGTCCAAGGCGGCAGGGTCGGCCCCCTCTCTCAACAAAGCCTCCACCATGTTTGCCTGCTGGGTGATCACTGCCAGATGAAGGGGAGTCTGTGGGGGGAGGATGAGAGCAAAAAAAATGACAGTTTAGACAAACCAGTGTATTCAGGTTCATAACCACAAAAGGCAATATACTGTCCCTCAAAATAGTTTTCATTTTTCACACTGTGGCACACAGTAGACGTCATTCAGAGAGCATGAAACCCCCAGTAATGTTGAACAATGCTCCCACTCTGCCATCCTCAAAGACATCATTCCTATCTCTTAAAAGTTGAGATAAATGGATTACTTAACCCTGTATAGATGCCATCATTGCGAAACAAGTATCTATCTTAGTGTCGATGTTCTGAATAAAAATACTCATCTAACAGTGGAAATCCCAGGTCCGGATTTCCACCACATCTAATAATGCCATCCCTCCCCCAAGGCCTTTTTTGTTGATTATCTCCAAATTGCAAATCCATAAAAGGAAGGAAAGGTTTGATATTTTGGAAAAATACACTTCTTTCTGGTGGAGCAGCCCAGTCACACAAAAGGTGTATGAATGATATGATAATACCTGAGGCAAAAGTGAACAATAAAAACATTGTTCTTCCATTTGTCATCTGTACACCATGTAGTCTGTAGTCTTACAGCACTGTAAATGCATCCACATAAACATGATATGCTCAGCGCTGGTGACAAAGTGAAAAAGACTGCTTATGGTGGGCAGGTGGGGAAGTGGATGGGTCCAACAAACAGGATGTTTTTCTGTATTTATGTTACATTGCTTCTGTATTTTATTTAATTTACATTGTGGTTGTACCTTATTTAAACCGTATACACACACTTATTTAATTACCTAAACCTAACTAGGGACATTGCCGTAGTTTTGTTGCGTGGCGCACAAATGACACGCAAAAAGCCTAAAATGCATCCTCATGACACAAGGAATGTCCTTGCAATGTAATGCTATGTATATAAGATAAGATAAGATAAGACAAGATAAGATGAACCTTTATTAATCCCTGGAGGGAAATTATATGCCTTCCCATGAGACCAGGTTGGATGGATGAGAAGATACCACTAATGTCTGTATGGTGAACATGAAGCAAGAGCCAGGAGAAAGTTAGCTTAGCTTACTTTAAAGACTACATATAGGGGGAAACAGCCTGGCCTCTGTCTGAAGGTAGTTAAATCAGACTACCAGCACCTCTAAAGCGCACCAATTAACACATTATATCTTGTTATATCTGTGTATTCCTGGGCTCAGTGACAGTAGATTTTGTTACCTCTGGACAGATGCTAGCTGTTCCCCACTGTTCCCAATGTTTTTGCTAAGCTAAGCTGAACCAGCAGTCGTCTGTAGCTGCATATTTACTGTTCAGACCTGAGCATAGACTCTATACAGTATAACAAGTGGACATCAGCACCCATTAATTTGCGGACTGCCATTTTGAAGCCTAAAATTGGATGTCACCAGCTTGTTTTTTTTTTTTTTTTGTTGTTTTTTTTGCAACCAGTGACAAGGGAGGGTGGAGCTACACTGTGAAAGGGTTAAATTGTAAGACGAAAACATAAACAACTGACAATGTCGTGGTTGTCAATCACAAGGTAGCCCCGCCCTAAAGCAGCCCCTGCTTTATGGTCTATTTGACTCTAAATGGGACCATAATTCACTAAATGAGCATTGAATGAGCCGCTGTATTGAAGAAAACTTGAAACTAGTGATTGAGACCATAAACTCATGTTTACAATGTTTACTGAGGTAACAAATCAAGTGAGAAGTAGGCTCATTTTCTCATAGACTTCAATACAATCAGACTTCTTTTTGCAACCAGACGAGTCGCCCCCCGCTGGCTGTTAGAAAGAATGCAAGTTTAAGGCACTTCAGGATTGGCTTCACTGCTCAGACCCCAGATTTTGCCAACTGGATCTGAGAGTGATATGATCTCCCCTTTAACGCTCAGCAAGAAAGCCAAGGTTTTGAGATATTCTGCTGCCAGACAGAAAAACTACAAAATCATACTATCCACGGAGAAAATGATGGATGCCTGACAGGAAAACTGACAAGGTGACAAGAAAATCTTACAATCACCACATTGTTGTAAGTGAGGTTGGAGGAAGAGTGTTGTTATTTCTAGTAAAGGCCTCCTTTCATCTCCAACCTGTTCTACAGTTTCAAAGGTCAGAGTCACAATAGAAACTATGCCGTAAGGACGGGCCAACGCCTTATACAAATAAACAAGGCATCATGTCAGGTAAGAATACTGTTATTACATATCAGAAGATCATAAGCTGCAGGCACATGTACTCCATGCATCTTCCCGTATATACATAAACACACCTTACCCATGCATGCACATACACATTGCCAATACTCATAGTTGTCAGCAATCAAATCAAAGTCCAAAAAATAGCTGACAAAGATGAGACCTTTGTACCGTATATCACAGAGCAAACAACAATAACCCTACCATGAGACTGTGTGATTAATTCAAAATTTGGAAGAGCCTGTTTCGAGAGACAAACAGCCTGAATGGCTGGGGATGGGGAAATCAAATATCGCACACAGTTCACCAGGTGTTTGCCTGGATGAATCCACTACGTGCGGAATGAATGCACTTGAGCAATCTAGGATGTTCCTTTGGGTGAGCTCAGCATGTATCATCCTGTTGATAATTATGTCCTCTACGGTCAGGGAGGGTACTGACAACCTTCTGTATCAGCCAAGCAACGTTCAGTCATAAAGGGAAATCTTTTAACTCGGACTTTTTAAAGCTGCCGTTCAAGTTACACAATAAACGCAGCAATCAGGAACAGGTTGCTGCTCCAAGTTTCACTTTTGCTGTAGTGTTACTGTATATGTGTGTGTGTGTGTGTGTGTGTGTGTGTGTGTGTGTGTGTGTGTGTGTGTGTGTGCATGCTGGGGGGTTGTTCCAGTAAAGACTATTAAAAAAAGTAGTCTAGCAGTGGGAGAGCGTCTCTGTGGAATTCCTCCAGTGTGTCAATGCCAGTATTCCTCCCTGCAGCTCTCCTGTTTCCCTGAATCCTGTGACTCACACACACACACTTATGGATACAAAAACACACACAAATGTGCATACAAACACACAATCATATTCCCCCGTAAAAATTCATTTTTTTTAATGATCAGTCATTGTGAAAAGCTACTATATGACCCCATATAGCACTAAAGAAACATGTATGGAAGAATCCATGACTTAAGAAATTACTTTCCACAATAAAGCCTTTTAAGGCCTTAAAAATAGACCTCTCAGAGTTGGCAGAGTCTAGCTGTGGCTTCCTGGATTTCAGAGTGACTAAAACAAAAATCCAGCAAAGATAAGGGGCAGGGCGGAGAGATGGAGGAATGAGGAAGAAACGGAAGCGGCCGAGGGGAGTCCAGGGGAAAGACAGGATAACAAGGGGAAAATCCCCTCTCTTTCCCCTGGGTCTGGCCTTGTATACTTGCATTCCTGCAAAATGAGCAGATCAACATGAAGGAGGTGAAGAGATGGGGCATGAAGAACAGCCCCGGGGCTGAAAGGCAGTGCCAAACACAAAGAAAGGTGCAAGGCAACACTACGAGACAGAGACTGCTCCTCTGCGGTGAACACTATTGGGTAAAACAAGCAGCGTTGCACAAATAAACATCACACGCTTTTACGTCAGCGTTGTTGACAGTTATACCGATAACATCAGCCAGTTCACTAGTTATGGTTACCCTAAATTTGGTTAAGATCTATGTAGCGAGAAAAAAAAAAAAAACAGTGGTGAGAGAGCGAGACAGCACAAGAGCAGAAGAGAGAGAGACACGCGCAGTAAGGGAAAGTCCCTGTAAACTACCCTCTGAACCAAGGTATGTTGAGAAACAGCCCATAGCACGGGGGGGTGGGGGGGTGGTCATGTGACTTCTCGGAACGAGGATACTAAAGTACACACAAACACACACACAGATGTCTTGCTCGTGCACACACACCCTCACACTAAAAAAATAGAATGGCATGTTAGCATGTCTGCAGACATGAACAAAAGGCTTCAACAGCGACTGTGACCATTTACAGACACGTCGTCAAAGAGGGGATTATTGAATCGCTGAAGATCATCTGCCTACTGCACTGCAGAAGTAACACATGCACTTTAGTGGATGTATTTAATTTAAAGCATATGATCATTAGAGCTTGTTTTAGTGTGGGTGGCCCCTGGGGTTTCAGTCCCTAAACCCAACTAGCGTCAGTGCAATGCTCTGCACCGTACTACTTATTTAAGGCCAAACCATGATATTATTCCTAAACCTAAGTGAGCGATTTTGTCACCAAAACCCAAGTGCGGAAGTTACCATAGTTTTGTCAAGTGCCGTGCAAATGACAAGTGAACATGTGACCTCATGACACGAGGACTGTCCGAATGTTATGCTTTCATTTATATGCTGAGTGAATGGAGATGATACCACCAATATCTGTGTGGTAAATATGTAGCAAGAGCCAAGAGACAGTTAGCTTAGCTTACTGTGAAAACAGGGGGAAACAGCTAGCTCGGCCTCTGTCTGAAGGTTAAATAATCTACAAATTAACACAGCATGTTGAACAGAATGGCATGTCAGCATGCACATTAACAAACTGAACTGACATGAACAAAAGATTTCAACAGTGAATGTGACCACTTACAGACACGTCTTCAAAGAGACGATTATTGAATTGTTGCAGATGATCTGCATACTGCCCTTTAGAAGTAACACATGCACTTTAGTGGATGCATTTAATCTAAAGCACATGATCATTTGTGCATGATTTAGTGTGGGTGGCCCCTGGGGATTCAGTCCCCAAACCCCACTAGTGTCAGTGCCACACACTGTGTGGAGAGCAGCAACTATAGCGTCTGTTTGTGCAGCCACACTGATAGCATGACCAGTGTGGGAGCATCAAACAGCTGTCTCCGTCATAGTACTTTGTGGAGTGGAAGGCAAATCAAGCACTGACACTTGCACTATTGTTCAGTTACGGTACTGATAGTAACACTCTGTCAAAAAGTTCCATATGCAAAACCACAGAAACTCAGGATTTGTCATCAATATTGGAAAAGCTGTATTGTATTTTTTGCTTTGTCTTTGTCTCTTTGTTCTTCGGGAAGTTGGCCAATGCCAGAAAATGTGTTCAGGTCCGTCTGGTAAACGTTATGTTTTGCAAAATAAAAAGTTCCCTTTTGAAGTCTGTTCTTTATGCCTGGTGTTCAGTTAAAACCACACAATCTGGTAGGCAAATGACTGTGACGGGACCTGTGCCTGAAAATCTCCCTTTTTGGTTATAATTGCATGTGGCATAATATATGAGTGTGTGAACAGAGTTGTGTGTGTGTCGCATGCATGCATTTTCATACACAGGGTACACACAGGATATCACAAACCCTATCCTGTCAAGCCTCAGCGATGAGGAAAGACAACAGCCGATGATAGCGCCAGCGTTATTTCTGGTAAGCGAGTCTGTGGTGTCCTGTGTGGTGTGAAACCCCAGCCTTGAGAACTAAAACACTGCACGGCTCAGGTGCTTTCTGTGCTGAGGGATGAAAAAGAGAAAGCCGGCAGAACACAGAGCTGCAGGGCGAGGAGGTGGAGACGACAGAGGGGAAGAGTGCTGGCTTACGGCCAGTGGTTGGGACAGCCCTGGATTGGGAAACACTCAGAGACAATTCCTTGTTCTCATTCCAGTAAAGTACGCTGTAGTTTATCCCTTATGCTGAGGTTGAAGGGTGCAGTCCCTTTTTCATGAAATAGACTAGTCAACTCAGTGAAAGTTCAATGAGTCCATTTCTCAATATTGTAAACAGCCAAAGTTACCCTGGAGAACGAGTGTCAGCCAGAATCTTTGTAGTACAAGTTTTCTGAAATGTTATGTTTGCAAATGAGGTATTATCTTATGAAATATGCACTTATTTGCATACATTTCCAAAGACAGGTTCAAACTTCTTGTTACATTTTGCTGACACATTAGGTTTTTACAGAGGGGATTTCAGATATCCTTTATATCACTCCATGAATCAGAAAATACTTCTGACAGCCATAAAAAAAAAAAAAAAAATCATGTCATCCAAAAAATCCATTTCCGCTATATTTTTGGTGAGAAGATGACCTATAAATCAGGCTATTAATGATAGATAAACAACCCCCTCTGTAAAAACCTCTAAAGAGAGGAAACTGAAAGGTTTGGTGTATGTAAGTGCTACTGAAGTGGAGATTTCGGGTTCAAAGTCTGAGGAAAGAACTCATTTTGAGGCGTCTAAGATGGATCGTGAAGGGACTTGCATTTATACAGCGCCTTTCTGGTCTTCCAACCACTCAAAGTGATTTACACTACATGTCAGCATTCATTCATTCACACACGTTCATGCACTGATGGCAGAGGCTGCCATGCCCCTGCCTGTCAGCACTGAATCTAAATACTCATTCACACAATGCCCAAGGACACTCTACGGGTAAAAAATTAACTAACATAAATCACCACGAAACTTCCCCAGGAGATTACTTACATTGACACAATTATTTTTCGTATTAAAAATTTTCTGAAATTTTACTTTTAAATATGCAAATGATGCATTATCTTATAAAGTATGCAGTTATTTGCATGCATTTCCAAAACAGTAAAAGTAAAAATTGAAAGAAAAAAAAAAAATTCTTGTCATGTTGTTGACATATTAGTCAAAGGTTTTTTACAGCAAGTATTTTAGATATTTCTTTTTAGCACTCCATAAATCAGAAAAAAACTGTCAACAGCCAGAAAAAAATTCGCCATGTTAATAATAAAATGTTCTATAAATCAGACTATGAATGATATATGAACAAACCTCTCTGTAAAAACCTTCACAATACAGATAGAGACGAAATGGGAACGTTTGGTGTCGGTGCTACTGAAGTGGAGATTTCTCGCTCAGAGTCTGAATAAAAACTCGTTTTGAGGCCTTTAAATATATGTATTGTTCAGTTCCATACATTTTGCATGACACTACAGGTGAACAGGGCTGAAAAAAAAAAAAAAAAAAAACTAATAGCACCATGAAACTTCCCCAGTTTATTACTGACATTACGATCATTATTTTTTTTTATCATAAGTTTTCTGAACTGTTATGTTTAAATATGCAAATGAGGCATTATCTAATGTTAACTTTTGGTGAATTTAGGGGAATTCTACCGACACAAATAGACAAAGTACTGTCATGTTTGCTTTTTTTTTCCTCTGTGACGTTTGCTACTTGTGTCATTTTTCCAGCCTATTCATGTACTTTTAGTTAAGGGCAAGACATGAGATATGAGTGCAGAGTTCAGGAGAGTTCACGGGAGTCACACTTTGTTCCGCTTCGTCATCTTGGCTGTCTCTGAATTTCACAACAAGGTAAACCCTACATGCAAACTCTGAAAACCCCTTCCTTATAGGGAAACCGAACAGTAGAAAACCATGTACAAAATGAAACAAAACACTGAAAAACACGTGTAGTCCTTCCCAGCATGTGCATGACTTTGGCTTGTCGCGAGCACAGGTGGAGAAACCAGGAAGGGTGAATTCCTCTGCATAACCATCGGCCGCCATGGCTGTAAGAGCATGCAATAACGTGGTGCGAGGCAAGGAGGAAACCAAGCACTTCCTCTTTCATTCTTTTCCATGTTACTGTTATCAGAAGGGCGAGGCAGCAGGGGAATGTGTTTTATATGCTGTGGTTGTCAGGGCAGAAAACCCCATTGCTTTTCTATTCTGCATCTATCTTTCATCATATTGTACTGACTGATACTGACACCGCTGTCATATGTTCTCATGAAACAGAAAAAAATATCGGCCTGTGGATTGGATGGCTGTCACATTTGAAAGGAAGACAACATTTTCCCTCAAATGTCAAACTATTAATTCGAGTTAGGCATTTGTAAAAGCAATGACAGCAGCTGTGCGTGCATGCATGTCTGCAAAAAAAAGTAAAAATTAGTTTTACCTGACGGAGGTTGTTGTAGATATCAAGGCTTCTGCGAGCCAATAGCAGGAGTCGGATCAGTTTGCAGACGATGGCCACCTCCCCCTGCACCACGGCTATATGGAGAGCTCTGTAATGAATACAAAAAAAACATAAACATAAAGAATTTTTCACTTGAGCTGCCGAAGATTTCAATGTTATTAAACTGGGTCACAGGTTTTCCGGAAATTGTCATTGAAAGTTAATTTCTTGGCTTAAACTAATCAGAACTCACACAATATGTGTACTATATTGGTAAAGATACTATATATGCCTATGTGCAAAATTAATTTGAGGTGCAGTAATCTCCACAAATACATGACTATTTGGTGATTATTAGGATTTATTGTATGGCTAAGGGCAGTTGGATTTTTTTGTTCAAACCTTGCGTCTATGAACTATGAACCGCTTACCCCTTTAGGGGTCACGGAGGGGCTGGAGCCGATCCCAGCAACAATTCACGCTCACATTCACACCTACGGGCAATTTAGAGTCATCAGTTAACCTGTACGGCATGTGGGAGGAAGCTGAAGAGCCACTGTGCAACCCTGTTAAACTCAGAAACTCAGTGCACTACAAATCACTTTCCCTCACTGTCACAACAAAGTCAGTCAAAAGGTCAACTTAAAGCTAGGATTTGTAATCTTGTAGCAAGACAACGCTAGATTTTAATAGCATAGCAAATAGGTGTTTGCTGCTATATTAATGCTCTAAATATCGTACAGAGCACCCTAAAATAAATCATCGGCGATAAAACTTATTTGAAAATATATCACGCGTTCTCTTCATGGCCTTCAGATCTAACCTCGTTTCTGTTATCAGAAGCAGCAAATTCTGCTAAATCACTTGATCTAAATTATCCCAGTGGCAGTTGAAGCGAGGAGCTTCACAGATGTACAAGTATGATTCACACCACGCTTATCACACCCTTATCTAGACTAAAAAGGAAAACACTATCTGTGGTCTCTATGTGAAGCGAAAGAACAAACGCAGGCTAAAGTTTAGGACAAGGAAAGGGAAAGAAGTCAGCAGGGGGGAAGGCACGCTGTAGAAAAACCTATAGCAGTTTTCACATTTTTCTTTTTCTAGCTGTAAGAAAAAACAGCTTCCAGTAAGAGCAGGACTGGTTTTATGTCACTTCCTGTTGTCAATAACAATGGCAGCATTCTTTATCTTGCTCTCTGCGTACTGTGAAAACCAGCCAATTAAGCTGCATGGTTTCTGACAGGGGCTTTCTGTAGGTTCACTCAGCCGGCGTCATCCAATGGAGAAGTCATAATCAGGCGTACAGTGCAACCATGGCACAGGAAACGGGGACGCTTCTTGAGAAGTTAGAAGTACCCTTGCACAGAATTTGAGGTTAGAAAATAAGTTCGTACAATGAAAATCACTTGCAACACTTCCTTTCAGAGATGTGTCCCGCTGACATGGGAGTCATTAACAACAGTTATTTCCTGCCTGAAAAAATATAGATTAAAGACTTCTTTGAGCAAACAACAGACTCTTTGACACATAAAACTAAGCTTTACATTTTCACCCAGCAACTACACTTTCCTGCACATTTCATTTTCATTCTACCTTATCACAGTATCACTTTACTCAAATCATCTCTTCTAACCACATATAAAGCAGAAAGCTTACATAATCTCTATATTCACAGTGGAAACATTCAAACTCGTTGACAACTTGATGAAGGCAGGTATGAACACAATAATGCCTCTGGTCTGTTAAACTGAAGGATAAACATGTGCCAACCTTCACTTGGTGGCTGCAGGAAAAAAATGTCATGCTCGACTACAGTATGTCTGTTACACTTTAAAACTGCAGTCAGTAACTTTGATATGATAAAAGAGTTATTTTAATAAAACTGTCATAAAATCCTGACAGTTGTGCATGAGACAGATAATCTGTGGAAAAACCACGTTCCTCTGTGCCCTCCGGTGTTCCTAATGGCATCTGCAAGATTTCAAAGCATCAAAAGAAAACAACCAATCAGGGCCGAGCTGTCTATAAACAGCTGTCAATCACTCGCCAGCTGTGATCATACTGAGATATTAAGCAGCGCTGATCAAATATGAATCAGTATTCTGTTACTGTAATGCCCGTTTCTCACCTTAAATGTTCCCAGAAACATCTTGTAGTTACTGTTTAGCTGTAAAACAAGAACGTATGCTCAGGCCGGTGGGCGGTGCTTGGTTTTGGCTCAAAGGTTTTCAACATGGCGGCCGGGTCACAAACTTTCACATTTTACAGCTACACAGTGCACTACAAGATGTTTCTGAAAACATTTACATAGGCATTACAGTAACAGAATATTGATTCATATTTGATCAGTGCTGCCCCGTTTGATCAGAGTTTGCGAGTTTTGCAAGCAGTGATTGACAGCTTCTCTGAGACAGCTCGACTCTGATTGGTTGTTTTCCTTTGGTGCTATGAAATCTTGCAAATGCCATCAGGAGCACAGATTGTCAAGCTCATGTCCTACTGTCAGGATATAGTGACCATTTAACAGCTTTTCGTTGTATTTGCTCAAAGTTCGCGACAGCAGCTGTAAATTTTACCACCTGAAAAATAAATGCAAACGGCGCATCAACTGTATGTGCATGTGTACACACGCATAACTGCACATGCACGAGCGAGCATGGACATCAGCTCTCAAACTATACGTTGATGAGAGAGCAGGTTGGAACTGCAATAAACAATCAGATGATTGGCTCCTGACATCAGAGCGAGCAGCGGCAGAAAAAGCAGAACTGTACGCTGGAACGGGAGTGAGCGTGGCGGTTCTTTCCTCAGCTGGTCCTTGTTCCTGTAACTGAGCTCAACACATCTGTATCAACAAATGTCAACTCATCATATTTACTGTACATGCTATCATCTTTGTCTTAAAAATCCCCTGCAGTGTCTCAGCAATGAATCTAATAGTGATTGAAGTGACCGATCATGCTACAGCATATCCACAGCTACTGAGATGAACTAATGTGTGAATAGCTGCCTTCATATAGGCATAAAGTGACTTTCTCTCGCTTGTTATACTCTTCTCTGTCTATCATCAATCTCTCTCTCTTTTTCTCTTTAGATGAAACTGTACTGTTTCTAGTTCCTGGAAGTGGGGCAGACCACAGCCCCAGATAACCCCAGGCTCAGCGGCACTGACGCAGGCAGGACTCCCGAGCTCGCCGCATTAACACCGACGGTCCCAGTGCAACTGTGTGTGAGTGTGTGAGAAAGAAAGAAGAAAAGAGACTGCGAGAAAAAAAAAAGAGAGACAGAGAGAAGGCAGCACTACTGCGGTATCCTGTTTGGTATGGAGGGTGAGGACGTAGCCAGACTGAATGATCCGACATATCCTGTGGTCTGTGGACCAGCTGAGCCATGAGGTGATTTGTCAGTGTGTGTGAATAGTAAACAAAAGAGACGCACCGCAATCCTGTGAACAAAAAATGATGGTTTACATCTCATTACATATATATATATATATCAAGCAATTTGTTATTTTGATGGATCTATTTCTTTCCCAGAACATTTCTATATTCATTATAACTGTCAAACGCCGTCATAGTGCATTTTACAGTTTAAACCCTGAGTCAGTCAGGGTTATCGAGTAAGTGATGCACCTTCGAAGCTCCTGTAAAGCAACTATTTGTACAGCAGACGATACAGGATATTGAACATTATTTTGTGCAAATATCAGGTCGTTAACGTCCACAGAAAACTTTCAGTTTAAAACGCAGCACACACAATCTCACAGATCAAGTGGTGTTAGACGACAGTAAAACGGGTCGGAGGAGGACTGTGGACCCGGGTCATATAACCTACAGTAACCCAGTCACACCATAAGCAAACACTGTCTTTTCCTACGTCGTCGTTTCAGTGTAAACAGGGAATGAGTAAGTGTCTGACTGACTCAGTTCTGTTACATACGTATACCAAGACTTTGATTATTGTCGATACTAAAATTAGAAGTGTATGAGCCCCATGACTGAAATAATCATATTTTCTGTTATTATCTATGTTTCTATTCAATTGTCCAGTGAATTTTAAATGAACTTTTGAAATGTCACAAAAAAAACACCAAATTAGGCCCATTTCCATTAACTGGTCTGGAGCAAACAGTGGTGCTGTAGGCCACGCTGGCTGTAGTCCACCAGTAAACGGAGCAGTAGGAGTTGCAAACCAGAAACAAAACAAATCTTCAGGAAATGAATTTCAACTGGGCAGGTTTTAATAATTCTTTCATGTCAACTGGTATCGGCATCATGTTTCATGCTGTCCGGTGATGAAGACAAGCATCCGCACGTTATGGGAGTATCCAAGAAGAAACTGAAAGTTAAAACAGCCAATAGTCATGTGAGTTACATGGTCGCTATGTCAGAATTTACTCAACAAAGGCGTTTCCACCTGAAGTTTTATCCAATTTTGATGTTTCCATACAGATTTTTGCGAATAAAATATGTGACTGGAAACATGACTAGTTAGTTGTTACTTATGTATGGCTTTATCGTGAAAATATGTTATTCCCCTTTTTGATCCCCTCAAGGACTCCTGGGGGTTCCCCGGCAACACTCTGAAAACCACTGGACAAGAGTAATGTCCTCAAGGAAGTATGGAGGCCTGAAGAACACACACTATGAAATGAGAGGACAAAAGCAGAGTTACACATCAGGGAATACGTTCTTATGTTGATGAATACATAGAATAGCTTAGCACAAGCTCGTTTATTTGCCGGTATGGAGTGTTTTTGTTCATGCTAGTGGCTCTATGGATGACGTCACTGAATCGGTCCACCTCTTTGGTCCAGACTGAATTATCGCTCATATCATCGGATGGAATGCCATGAAATTAAACACTGACATGGTGCCCAGGGGATGAATCCTAATGGCTTTTGTGATCCCCTGACTTTTCCTCAAGCACTATGAGGTCGACACTTTGGGTTAAATGTCTCCATGCCTATTGAAGGCTTGCCATGGAATTTGCTATATGCATGTCATGTCTCTCTCAGAATGAAAAGCTATAACTTTGGTTATCCTGGTTTTCATCACTCCAAATTGTTTATCCAGTACTTTCCAGTTACCTAAAAACTATCTCAATTGTACTTTATGTTTAGTGGTAAATATTAGCATGCTAAAACCAAATATATATAGCTCCACAATAATGACTGCTCGCTTGCATGGGGAAAGTAAAATAAAAAAGTAAAGCTAACAGCTCACTTACACGAATGGGAAAGTGGTAAAAAAAATAATTAAACTTCTTTCTCAGGAGCTGATGATGGAAGAAGCTGAACCTGAGTTGCACATG
Organism: Pterois miles; assembly: GCA_947000775.1. Lineage (NCBI taxonomy): Eukaryota > Metazoa > Chordata > Actinopteri > Perciformes > Scorpaenidae > Pterois > Pterois miles. The sequence goes on from CAMQGK010000327.1 coordinate 1,147,082, forward strand.
TGTAGTACCGATCGGGCAAGAAAATGGCGGCGGGTGCTTATGGTGCCTTCAAATGGAACTTGTGAACATGACATATGTTGAGTTCAAGTGATTAAATCATGCCAAGCAACAGCCATATCAATGTTACTGTTTGAGTCAACAATTTTAGCAAGCTAGCTAGTGGGAAACATAATGCTGGATATGCAAAGACATAACGACAAAGATGAGGTCGTTGAGAATATCAACATTTCCCTCGGACATATTATAAAATTACCAAAAAAAAAAAACAATATGTGACTAAAATTACATTATACTGTACAACATTAACTTATTATGCACCGAAAAATTAACTTCCATGGGCTCCACCATTTCTCACATCATCAACACACGAAGTCACAAACTCAGAGCTTTCAGAAACTTTCCACTTACGAGGTCGTGAATACGACATGAGGAGGGCGTTGATATGGACCCAACTTGTTAACACGGTAAACACAACCCCATTTGAAGGCACCATTTCAGTCGCTCTTTTGAGTGTATAAGTGCGTTCATACTGTGAAGTATGGAAAAATGCAGTGCACTCTACATACCCAGATGTTATGCTCAAAACAGACAAAAACAAACGGCGGGGAAGCTGCGGTGGTTGCAATTGAAACGGTGAACACCAAACTACACAAATTTAAGTCAGTGGCTGACTATCACCAGCTGATCTACAAACCCTCCGGTGAGTGCACAACAGCCATGTGCGATTTGAGACAACACTATCCTGTCGAAATTCACACAGTACACACCTAAGTACATAACGTGTAACCCTGCAATAGTGAAAACACTAAACAGCATCTTAGCGCCGTAATTGTGAGCATGTTGTAATGCCAGCGTATGCATTTAATTCAAAGCATGTGTATAGCCTCACAGAACCACTTGTGTGGCTGTAGACTTTTAATCTTGTTTTTGTTATGTTTATGTGACAAAAATGCAGAAACAAAATATAAAAAAATGCACTGGGTCTATATGGCTTAGTAATTTGAAATGTCTACAAGTAAGATAATGGCCCAGTAAAAATGTTAACGTGACAGTAAAACAATCAACACGTCTGCACATCTCACGTACACTCAAGGACAAAAGAAACGCACCACATTTATTTTCTAAAATACCTCCACAATATGCGTGACATTGCAAAATTTCAAACTGCTGTGAGTTCAGTACAAATTACAGTCAAAGCAAAATGATCGCTTTCTTGGTTCCAGTTCATTGATTTTGGTGAAAAGTGTATTTTTGCGTTCCTTATTCATGTGTGCTCATGAGTAAAACTCAGATATGAGTTTGACCACTGCTGGACCACTGTTCACAACCATTCCCTATAAAAAGACACAAAAATGAAACCAAAAGCACAGTTATCCACGATGCCACGACTGTTGCAACCAGAGAGAGATAGGGCCATTGGCATGCTCCAAGCCAGAAGGAGTACTTGGGACATAGCCAGGGAGTCTAGAGTTCACAACTCAACTATTGTGCACCTTGCTGAGCGTTACAACACCATAGGTTCCTCCAATGACCGTGCCCGATCTGGTCTGGATCTGGTTACGACCCCTGCACAGGACCGTGCCAATCGCCTGTCACATCTCCGTGACGACCAGCAACAAGAACTGCAGGTGAGACCACTGGAACACATCAGAGGTCAGTGTCCTGGATCCAGTGGGGGTCACATTACTTACTGAATGTTGAATGAAAAACCTGTTACTTTTGTTAATTAGGGTGCTTTATTTTTTTGTTACGTTATTGTCGAAACTGTAATAAACATTTGAAAGTTTGGCCTGAAGTTCACTTATACATGTGTGGTTCAATTCAATTCAATTCAATTTATTTGTATAGCCCAAAATCACAATTTTAATAGGGAAAAAAAGGAAAAAATGGAAGAAACCTCAGGAAAAGCAACAGAGGAGGGATCCCCCCTCCAATAGATGCCGTGTGCACAGAGTAACGACACATTAATGACAATCCATATCACAAGATTTTTACAAATAGTGTGCAGAGAAATCAAAAGAGCAAGTGGATCCAGGATGATGTCAAAGAGAAATGTAGGATTATGTTTATTATTACTGATTAATCGAGAGAAGCAGGCTGCTTTGGCAGTGGACAGAGCACGCTCGTAGGTTAAAACACATTCATGCCATGACAGGTAGTTGATGTGCATATATGGCATTTCCAACAAAAATAAAACTCTGCCCAAAAATTGTCAAAAAAGTCGTGGTACAATTCGTTTTTTCTTGAGTGTATAAATGATAGTAAATGCAACTGACACATAAAAATGAAAAGAGAGATAGGAGAGAGAGAGAGAAAGAGAGAGAGAGATAGGAGAGGGACGGAGCGAGAGAAAGCGGTAAATGAGGAAGTGAGGAGAGGATGTTTGGGTTTTTCGAGATCATTCATTTACAAACAGAGAAGAAAAGAGCGAAAGACAGAGACACCTGAGAAAAACCGCAATCGTGTTTAAAAACTCAGCACTCACTGTTTTTCCCGAAACTAAGGGGCTCGATTGACGTAAGAGCAGGCGCGTGCTCGTCGTCGCTCACATTATGCATACATGCACACACACACACACACACACACACATACAGACTGTGTTAAAAGTACAGGGGGCTGAGAATGAGTCTTTCTGCAGAATTCACACAGAGCTTCAAACAACCGCAGAGCAACAACTAGGTATTACACAATTCATTTCAGAGGGCTTCGATTTCATGTGAAGTCCCTGCACTGCACCTTTGTTGAATAAAGTCACTACTAATAAGACATCAAGGTGAAAAATAAGTGTTTAAGAAGCCACACTGTCAAAAAGAAATACACAGTATGTAAAGACTAGGGCTGCATAATTAATCAACAATCACAATTTTGGCTTCCCACAATTAAATGCACATGATTGACTGTGATGTTGCTGTTTGAAAATGCGTTGTGACTGCAATCCGGAGAAGAAGAGTCAGGTGTAGAAGAACCTTATTTTAAGTCTTATTTTGATGCAAAAAATATGTTATAAAGCAGGAATGTAGCCTAGCACAACGTGAAAGTGAAAGTAGCAATTTTGGCAAATGAGAAATACTGTGAATAAGGACCAGTGTTAATTATAAATATTTGTGCATTAGCAAGAAAGTAGCATATAAAAGTGAAAGTAGTGCTTGGTTTATTAAATGTGAATAAAAATATTTTGTCCCTAAAATCAAGATCACAATAATCCTGATTATCATTGTGGTCATAACTGTGCAGCCCTAATGCAGACATGCACCTCTACAAGTGTAAAAATGAGAAGGAGTTTAAAAGTGCTTTTTATCACGGCTATTGTCTGAGTCAACACACACTGCGTTCTTCTTATTTCCTCCACCACTATCTGCAAATAGCAGATGCATTATAGTGATTATGAGTCTCTGAAGCAGATATGGAACAATAAGCAGCTGTGACATATCACAGGACTTATGGCTCCACTCAATGTTGGTCATCACGAGTTTGTTTCGAATGGATGCAAATACCGCTGACTTTTTGAAACCGCAACATCAAAGTCAATTAATTCTTGGACATGCTACGTTTTCAGTCATATGACTGTGTGTGTGTGTGTGTGTGTGTGTGTGTGTGTGTGTTCTCATGACATTTCAGTTTGTGTGTGGGTGGTTTGGTGTTAAAACTTTAGACAAAGTGAAGTAACCATGCGTTGCAGTGTAATATTTGCATTAATGTGGTCTCGAGAACTCCTCCAGTGTCCTGTGCAGTATTCTCATTCCCAACCCCCCATCCTACGCCCTGACAGAAATGAAATTACACCGTAGATTGTTTAACACACACTAACACATACATGCGATGCAATGTCTACTCATTCAAGCAGTTCAGACTCAAGCGCCATAGATTCTAGGTTAGTATTGTGTTAGATCAAAGATCCACTGCCACTTAGCAAATCATTCCTGATCTACAATAAACCAGTTTCCCTTACAAGAAGTGAAATAGCAGTAAAGAATCTAGCTGGATATGGGTGGGGGTGCTGACAGTACCTGTACCAATGTACCAGAACCAGGTGAGTCACAGTGAGCCATAACCAGAGCATAACAAATAAACTGAGATGAATACAGACATCTCACAAACCACATCCAGGTTACGCAACGCCAAAGGTTTTGTTTATGAGGTCAGACCGTCGCTTGTTGTTGAGACTAGTGTTGTTTGGGTCCAGCCCAGTGAATCACTTTTACTGACTTGTTATTTATGTGACCGTTTCAGTTTCCCTTCTTTTGACAACGGAAACGGTTTACTGGGGTTAAAGTGTCTTTTGGTTCATGCAAAGACAAATTTGAGAGCGCAGCTCCAGAGACAGATATACCAGATCCCTGAATCAACGTAACACAAATTATGTGTGAAAACTTAAAACTGATTAGTTCTCAATTTAAAAAAAAAAAAAAAAAAAAAGCTTAAATATTGGACGGAACTTTTTCTAAAATCACCTGCAAGTTTAAATGTTACTAGAGATTAAGATATGTTTGCACTTTCTAAGTCCTGCTATTCACTCCCATGTGCCATTTTTAAAGGTGCAATGTGTGACCAGAATTTCAGTTTAAAACATTCAAAAAATTAATTGACATTATCAAGACAATGTGAAGAGGTCACGGTGTTGACGTCATGTCAAAGACGTCTATGTGTTGCAGAGATACAGTGCTGAGAAAAAGTATTTGCCCCCTTCCTGATTTCATAGCTTTGCACACTTAAATGTTTCAGATCATCGAACAAATTTGTTAAATCTTGAATTAACTGTGATTAACCACAATTTTTTTTGAAAGGCTGAGTTTAATTTCACTCGCCACACCCAGGCCTGATTACTGCCAGACCTGTTGAATCAAGAAATCACTTCAATAGAGCCTGTCTGACAAAGATGAGAAACAAAATCACTGACATCTATCAGTGTGGAAAGGGTTACAAAGCCATTTCTAAGGCTTTGGGACTCCAGCGAACCACAGTGAGAGCCGTTATCCACAAATGGAGAAACTTGGAACAGTGGTGAACCTTCCCAGGAGTGACCGGCCGACCACAATTACTCCAAGAGCATCGACGACTCATCCAGGAGGTCAAAAAGAACCAGAACAACATCTAAAGACCTGCAGGCCTCACTGGCCTCAGTTAAGGTCAGTGTCCATGATTCAACAATAAGACAGAGACCTTCAGGACCTGGACCACTTGCTATAACTGATGGAACCATGAATTCTGCTCTCTACCAGAAAATCCTGAAGGAGAATGACGGACCATCAGTTCATGACCTCAAGCTCAAGACCACTTGGGTTATGCAGCAGGACAGTGATCCGAAACACACCAGCAAGTCCACCTCTGATGGCTTAAAAGAAACAAAATGAAGGTTTTGGTGAGGCCTAGTCAAAAAGTCCAGACTTCAGTCCGATTGAGATGCTGTGACATGACCTTAAACAGGCCGTTCATGCTCAAACCCTCCAGTGTGGCTGAATTAAACAATTGTGTAATTCCTCGACAGCGATGTTAAAGACTCATTGCCAGATATCGCAAATGCTTGATTTCAGCTGTTGCCGCCAAGGGAGGCACAACCAGTTATTAGGTTTAGGGGGCAATTAATTTTTCACATAGGGCCCGGTATATTTGGATAGATTTTTACCCTAAATAAATGAAATCATCATTTAAAAACTGCATTTTCTATTTACTTGGGTTTGACTAACATTAAAATCTGTTTGATGATCTGAAATATTTAAGTGTGACAAATATGCACAAACAAGAAATCAGGAAAGGGTAAATACTTTTTCACAGCACTGTATCTCCTGAAATGAGCGTGCTAACCAGCTAGCCCCGGCTCGTTCTGTCTTGTAATACCATTTGTACCTTGTGAGGTGATAACGAGCCACTGTAGCGTTCGGCCTGCCCTCAGCCCAACATGAGAGGACAAAGAAGCAGAGCTGCCCCGAGGGCTCGTCAATCGCGATGACCGTGCAGGGTCCGTGTACTCACAACGGCTTTCAACACGGTGATGGTGAGCTGGGCAGCTCACAGCTAGTGGTGCTGACACTGTAAACTACGGTGAAAGTGCGGACAGACTACCTCTGTGTTAATCTGAGGGCGAACCGGAGTGTAGGTGCCACGCTTCCGTGACGACGCTGTCGGTCAGGACGGCGTTATCAGCTGTATGAAAGCAATGCAGAGTGGTGGCCGTGAGTTAGGCAGTGGTGCACGCTCACATGCACTAAATGCACACACGACCAGCCCAGCTATGTCAACACAGCGAGGAGAAGCTCTGATTACAACGCACACAGGAGAGCCACTTCATTCTCTGCTTAGGTAAACATTACTCCACTGTATCTTTACATAACAAGTAGTTGGCTGCTTTATTAATACTCTGAATATTGAATTTAGCACTTTTAAGGTAGTTAAAGGTACAATGTGTGCGATTCGGCTGCATCTAGTGGTGTGGTTGCAGATTGCAACCAACTGAGTGCCCTCTGCTCACTCCTCCGGAGGCTGCGGTAGCGTGAACCCGTCACCGGTCACCTCGCTTAGAGGTCACTCTTACCATAATAACACTACTTTAGGAGCAGTGGTAGTCAGAGAGCAGCTGACCATATCGCAGTTTTGAACTCTGCGGCTCACGTTACAGCAGTTTCACAAGTGTGACAGAGAACTACGGTGGCCTTCAGGTAACGTAACAACACAAACGTCTCTCTCTAGAGCCAGTTCTCGGTTCGTCCGTTCTGGAGCAACATGGCGGACTCCATGAAAAGGACCTGCTGTAGTAACGAAGGGCTCATTCTAAGCTAACGAAAACACAATTCTTAGTTTCAGCTGATTACATACTAATGAAAACACGGTTATGAACATTATATTCTATTTCTGCTAATAGATCCACCAAAATATTACACACTGTTCCTTTAAGCTATAAATCCTTAATCACATTTTTATTTATTATGATATAATATGGTGTAATGTAGTGTGGTATGATGTAATATAATATAATATAGTATTGCATTATATTATATTATATTATATTATTTTGCTGAGCCATTCTCTATGTTTATACTCTTGGGATGGCCATAATCATATCTAATAACAAGCACAGTCTTGCATTAATTATATCCCTGTACTGTTTACTGGTCACTTTTTGTATATTTGCACTGTTTACTGGTCACTTTTTGTATATTTGCACTGTTTACTGGTTACTTGCTGTACCTTTACACCACGACACACAATGGTATGGTATCAATAGGCCAGTCCTTGATAGGCCTCTGTAATCACCTCACATGCTCTTCCTACATTTCTGTGTGTGATTTTGGATTACATGTGTGTGAGATGTGTGTGTACGTGTGTGTATATGTATCAGCTACTGGATGCCCCAAATCAATCAATCAATCAATCAATCTATTTATCTATAAATCTCAGGCTCATTATGCAGAGTGAGTCACTATAGTTCAGACTACTGGTTTACAGGTGATGTGAGCTTAGTCTAAAATGACAATAGATGCTCTCAATCTGCTGGAAATCCCATAGATATGTATGACTGTGGTAAGGTGTCAGATGTGAGAATTGTGCCAAGTTTTGACTGTCAACACAGCCGCCTGACTGAAACGCCCTGACTCTGAAAATGCACGAGTTGGATGAATCATAATAAACTTTTAAGTTTACTGTATGCACCGGTGGATATGCGACATAACGTTGAAACTTCTCCAGCCATTTTAAAGACATTAACATACGTGTCTCCGTCTTCATCTTGACGTGTAGCCAGAGCGATGCCAGTCAGCAGGTTTTCGGCTTGGTGGGCCAGATGGTGGGGGGGCTCATGGACGGGGGGAAAACAGTACACTGGTTATGGAGAGAGGAAGACATAAAAGGTGAGAGCGAGGAGGAAGAAAATGATGAAGATGCATGTAAAAATTAAAAGGCTGCCCTGGGAAACAAGTAATTTTTTGTAATAAGGAAGTGTGCAACAGTGCGGTGTGTATGCGTAGTATTCAGTTATGAGTTGACCCAGTGAGCTACTTTATCAGTGCAAGAGAATAGATGCAGAAATGCTGACTGGACATTTTCTCACTGATTCAGCAGCAGCTGCTGCATCTACACAGTCTTTCGTGTGCCGGGGTGTAGCGACACGTCGATCCAATGTCACTGATGCACCATATTGTCATCTTCAAGATACACCGGTATTTTGAAATTCACACATTATATTTATTCTTTTTACTAAAAAGAATTGTTGTTTTCATTTGAAATGATCTGAAAGCGACCAGTATAGAAGTGTCAAATCATATTTTAGTTGATTTTTGTGAGTTACTATAAATGAAACTGCTTGTGTTAAATGGGTGTTTGATATTGTCTTGTTTCAATCGCAGGCCACTGATTTTAATCAAATTGAACTCAAATTGTGGCAGACTTTGTGATATCAGTAAATATCATGTCGTTGTCCAAAAATATATCATCATATCATGATGACACTGTGCTGAGACTGTTTTGAAAAAGAAAACCCTAACAGCATCATTCATGTGATGTCAAAAGCAAATCTTCAGAGAGCCCCTGCAGGCTGTGCCATGCTCGGTCTTTGAAAGTTAAACTGTCTCTTAGTTTCACCATTCAACAGGGTGCACAGAGACCCTCTATGCACAAAAGTCACACCAAGCCTGATTTTTTTTGACCGTACAAAATAATGGATTCCTTAGAATATCTCTTAACCAAGAGGTGTTTTGTTTCTACAAAGTTGGTGGCGTGCGATTTATAATTTTGATATTTTTTTTAAAAATTGTTCATTTTAAAGATTTTTTTTTACCAAGTTAGTGGCATGCGATTTAAAAATTTAATAATAAATAAAAAAATTCAGTTCATTTTTAAGATTTTTTATCATTAGCGGTGTGTGATTTAGAATTTTAATAAATAAAAAAATTGTTCATTTTAAAGATTTTTTTTTACCAAGTTAGTGGTGCGCGATTTATAATCTTAATAAATTCTGTTCATCTTAAAGTTTTGGTTTTTTTTACCAAGTTGCTGGTGTATGATTTATTATTTTACTAATAAAAACAAGATATTTGTATAATTTAAAAAATATATTTTTTTTGTTATATTTTGTTTGTACAAAGTTAAGAAAACAATGTTCAAGTCCAGCCTGGTGTAACACTGATATGGACTTAGTCAATATCTGCCAAAGCCCAGGTATCTGTATCAGTATCAGTATCAGGACTCCATCCCTATCGATAGGTATGAAACCCATGACCAAAATAGTCAGAGAGTATGTCATTGTGTTACTTATGGATGGAATTAAAATAAGTTATTCACCTTTTTGCTAGGACCCCTTGGGGTCCCTTTGAAAACCCCTGACAGCCTACTTCAGATGAAAACCTTACAGAAATCAAGTCCAGTGTTTATTCTTGTTATATATATCCGAGGAGTTAAAAAGACTAATAAGTTCTAGCACTGGGGTGTTAGATTGAATGTTGGTCAGAATCGCTTACCGTAATCAAACGGGTGCAAAAAGCGGGTGGGATATCCTTCTGGACTCCGTCCTACCACCTCAACCCGCCTGAGAGCCACTGGTGCTGCGCAGACCCTGCTTTCATCCGAGCCACCGGCCAAACTCTCCCGTAATGTGAAGTCCGTATCCACCGCAGGGGGAAAGGGGGAACCGCTCTCCGGTGGAGCCGGTGACTGCCTTTGGGTCTCCGGCTCGACGGGAATCGGGCGTTTCCTAAAGGGAAGCCTGAAGGAAGACTTGTCCGCTGGCCGTTTGCGAGCAGCACCGCTTTCTGAGCTAGGTGCGCTTCTGATTGTGGGGCAGCGTATCTCCAAACTGTCCGTCCCTGTGCACGCGGGGGGTGCGGGTGAGCCGCCGGTCACCCGTGCGTCCCTGACGCGACCTTTACAGTCCGGAGTCCTCGACCCGGCGCTCCCACGCTCTCGGGTATTGGTGCGCAGATCCAGCGGCGCGGTGGCAACCAACTGGTGGTCACCGTTCATGGTCATGATCCTCGCCTTCAACCGGCAGGCGAGGCGCCCGGGATCTGAAGAAGTGTCAGGTGTGTGCGCGTGAAGAAAACTCGTTCAGTGACAGTTGTGGTGGTGGTGAGATCAGTCCATCCAAAGTGGCCAATAGTGCGCTTTTCCCATCCCCGTGAAATCAAATGGGCAGCGATCAAACCATCACTGTTTCCTTTTGTGTCACTGGTGTATTTTAGCCTTCAAAGTAACTGACTCTTATGCAAACGTGTTTTGGAAGAAGAGCCAATAGACGTTTGGTGGAGACAGATAGATATGTATCCCAGCGCACCTACGGTAACTACTGCAGGTAGCTGCGCTCATCTGCTTTTAATGAGTGCGGTGCTTTCGGTTTAAAGGCGAACTAAGTGAAGGAGGAAAAGAGAAAACACTTCGTTGAATTCAAAACATTTTCTGCATTTCCGACCTCTCTGACATCTGTCTGTTTTGCATGCAAGTTAAAAACATCTAACAGTGAATTTCTCGAGAAGTTCAAGGATCGACGCTTTACTCGGTTCGGTTGCTTTGGGCACGTCACTGCATGCGTAAAATCTAAGTCTGGGTCACTGACTCAGACTGTAGCTGGGCATTTAAAAAAAAAAAAAAAAACAAAAAAAAAACACTCATACTGATAACATTTTTAAATGATCTTTTTCGTCCCACTTTTCTTTGCTTTGAATTGTTCAGTCATGTTTATATGTTGTAATATGTAATATGTTTTATATGATAAAAGCTTAAAGATAACTTTTGAATTCCGTATGTCAGACACCAAACTTTGCTATTTCCAAACTTGAGGAGCAGTTACACTATGACAACTAATTATTTTGGAAGTACAGTAGCCTATTCGATGCGGTCCCCTGTTATAAAGTGTATTTCTTTCCTCTATTGAAAAAAACCTAACACACTGTTCTACTTTACAGATAAGAGTGCAGCAAGGAAAAAGTTTTTAACAATGTGCCAAAAAATGTATATATATGTATATGTATATATATAACATAGTATATAACAATTGTAATATGTTAATATTCATATAATGTTATTGTGCAGTGTATTGTATTTTGATGCTTGGTAACTTTTTTTTTTTTTGAAACTTTCATACCAATAAAGACTTTGATTTTGAAAATATTTATGTTTTGAAATTGGGCATATTACCATATTTGTGATGCTAATGTTAGATCAATGTAAAAATAGAAAAAGAGCAACAAAAACAGAAAGGCTTTGAGGGGTGAACTTCCTTCCTGAACTTTTCTGTGCCCTTAATGATGTCATGGAAGTTTGTTTTTTTTTTTTTTATTTTCTTCATGTTGTTGATTTTCAGTCAATACTGTCTCAGCTGAGGTACGTTACAGCTGCATCGCCAACATCTATAAATGTCAGCTTTCTGCTGATAGCATGCTGGACTCAAATGCCAAATTTTCTGCATTTCTGCAAATTTGTGAACTCATAACATCATCAATAAACAAGATATGGAAGCTGTAGTGAGCCTAAAGCTTAATTCTAGATTGTTTAGCGCTCTAGTGTCATTTGGAGGACGCAGATTTGTGCAAAATGCAGCCTATGGACAGTTGATCTGTTGCCTCAGGTTGGTCACGTCTCGCTGCAGACTCAGAGCTGAACTTTGCCTCCCAGAGGCAGGAAAAGGAGGAATTGAGAGAGAAGATGCCCTAACCAACTGCATGTGGCCACATTACCTGATCCAGGCACCATTACATTACCAGGGTCACAGGGGGGAGCTGGAGCCAATCCCAGCTGACACTGGGCGAAGGTTGGGGTACACCCTGGACGGGTCACCGGCCTATCACGGGACTGACACATAGAACCGGATAACCATTAGAATCAACAATCAACCTCTGGACTGTGGGAGGAAACCAGAGAAAACCCACATTAACACATAGAGAACATGCAAACTCAAACCTGAGCCCCTTCATCAGATGACAAACACTTCATCGAACCACACAGTAAATGTGCATACATAGCATGCATATGCATCAAAACACACAAATCACACTTCACCTCCTTGTCTTTATTGTTATCCTACTCCACCCTCAGACCAGGGTCTGATTACCAGGGTCAATTTGGGACTTTCCTCTTTTCACTGAAGTGTTGAGCTGGCAACGGAAAGTCAAGCTTGGTGTCTAAAGTCCCTAAAAGACCCTGATACTGTACACAAACATGCTCTGCAGCTGTCAAGGCACTCAACCATTATGGTCTGCTCTGGCATTAAGTATCATTGTTAAAGAAAAACACGGGCCTACCTCTTAACCACCAGTCTCATCCTGAACCCACACTCAACAGAGCTCATTATTTAGTGACGCTGACCAAGGATAATGATCATACACATATGCAGCAGTCAACAGAAACATCCTTATACCCCTTTGATATTTAAGGGTTTCACTTATCTGAGACATTGAGGCATGATGAATGTAGAGTCATCATCAGTGGCACAGAGGTAACACGAGGCCCCCTTGTGCCAGGAGAGCAAAGGTGCAATGACACTCAGCATTTCGAGATAAATCTCCCAAGAATTAAACTGCATTCAGACAATACAGAACAAACTGCTGTTCTCTTTGGCTGCTGCGTAATTAGAGGTGGGACAATATAGGATTTTATCCTTGATCGCGATAAAAACAGCCACAATAAGTCAACTGTGGTGAATTTCCATTATCAGGATAAATGTGATTATCCTCACGAGTGACTTGAAAAACTGTGTAGGTCTCTATCTGGTGGAGAAAATAAAAACAGAGTCTGACTTTTAAAAATACAGGAATTATCATGCATGAAATAACAGACACAAATTTGCTGATTTATATTTATCCTGATTGAGATTGTTTTTTACTAAAAAAGGATGGCATGAAATTTTCATATCATCCTTACATAAGTGCAACATGCACAACTGGAGAACATCTAGCAAGAAGCCTACCTATGTTGAGTCATAACATCTTAAGTATTTTTAAAGCATATACTGTACATGCTCTTCATAAATCACGTAGGAAACTGATATATAATTGGGTCAAATAATCAGATTACAGTGACGACACTAAACTGAGTGAGCCACGGCTGAGTTTTTGTCTCCCTCTTGTGGCTGTTGAAGCAGAGGTTGTCACTCTAATGGTGCAGACTGTGTACCATAAAAGAGCGTGGCACACAAAATATCCAGGAGAAATATATCTTTTTCCTCCGTGTAGCGGCTCTCTTTAGTCCTCGTTGTTTTTATCTTTATCAGAATTTACTTTCTATCAGTAACCACATTGCAGGAACGACATGAGACTGCTTTACAAAACACCCGTGTTGTTCCACCGCCCTCTGGGTTATTTACTCAACTAAATTTCACAATAAAATTCACTTTACAATAAAATTCACTTTGTGTCCCCTTGTATCATGTGTACGGAAACCGCACAGGAAGGACAACACAAATTCACAGGTCAAACATCCAGACAATATACACACATTTGCCACTGGTAAATGGTGCTTATACTCAAGGTTTTTACAAATACGCTAAAGCTGCCAAAGATTTTAACATCCAACTGAGTAGACTTAAGTTGAAGCATGCCCCCAACAAGACCCTTGACTGGACCCTGTCCTTTAACGGCGGCAAAAGTGAAAAGTGAAGCCCAGAAACAACCTGTGTTGAAAGCTTGCAGGCTCAAAATGGGGGGTAGCAGCCCCTACACTGTACACCTCAGCACTGGCAAAACATAAGACATAATCGGTACTACTCGCTCAACACCACTCCCCTACAGCCGCTCTTTCAAAGTACATACTGTTGCATGCATACAGTACACTAAGGACATACAGTATAGCAGGGCAGTTAAGCATAACAACTGTGTATGTTACAATAAAAGCAACACATTTGGCACAGATGAGGGTTTACATGTTATGAAAAGATATAGATATCGGGGCGCTCCTAATGTGGGGCCTGAGGACCTGCCATAGTGGTGTTAAATATTCCAAAGTGTTGTAGAAAACTGACTTTATGACTCTTGAATATTTCCAAGGTGTGTTCAAGCTGATTAGATCAGATATCAGGAGATCACAGATGTGTATTTTCCCTCCGTTGTGCTTTTAATCTGAAAAATAAAACCCGACATGACAGAGCATGGGAATGGCCATCACAAACTCATATCGTCATGTTCTAAGTCCTGATACACTTTCACAATTTATTTCAATTAATTAGTTAATTTAGGAATTAATTCATTAATTTATTATTTTTTTATTTCTTCTTAATGACTCAAACAACTTGAGTGCAGAGCTTTTAGATGACGTACGCCACTTTCTATGTGGTATAAATTGATGACTTTTTTATTCAAGAGATGTGTTGTCACGAAGCTATGTGTTAAGTGTTTTATTTAAGCTATGGAGTTAAGAAGCTATGTGTGGTCATGCATTGCTATGAAGCTGTGTTGCTATGAAGCTATGTGTTAAGTGTTTTTATTTAAGCTATGGAGTTAAGAAGCTATGTGTGGTCATGCATTGCTATGAAGCTGTGTTGCTATGAAGCTATGTGTTAAGTGTTTTTATTTAAGCTATGGAGTTAAGAAGCTATGTGTGGTCATGCATTGCTATGAAGCTGTGTTGCTATGAAGCTATGTGTTAAGTGTTTTTATTTAAGCTATGGAGTTAAGAAGCTATGTGTGGTCATGCATTGCTATGAAGCTGTGTCGCTATGAAGCTATGTATTAAGTGTTTTTATTTAAACTATGTGTAAGGCCCTGTGATTTCCACGATGAGGAAAACATGGACGGAATCACAGAATCTGATAATAGAGTCAGTTGTAAACTCTGAATCTTGTGGAATTTGCCATTATGTGGTTTCGGTTAATACACATCCGGGTTTTCCCTGCCATTATAAGCGTTTTCTTCACAGTGTCTGAGCCAAACGAACAGAGAAAAAAATGAAGCTGCTTTGTTTTGGAGTCATTTATGGGCCCTTCTGTCTGTTTGTTGGCATTTCATCGAGGGCTCAGCTCCTCCTCCTCTACACACAGACACACTGGAGGCTACTCAGCAGTCATATGAAAAACACCAAGGTCCATCTCAGACACTAACGGCTTACTGGCAAGACCTCACAAATATGTTGTGCTGGTTAAACTTTAAGGGGCGCTTTATGTTTTCCCTGAAAATGCCACATTATTTTTCATACTGTCTGCCCGACTATCCCTGTATTCACCCTGTGAAACACTCGCTCCATCTTAGAAACTGTCTTTTTAAGACCCCTTCCCAAAGAAGCCCAGTCTGCTTTGATTAGTCAGCTTTTTTGGAGACTCGCTGGGTGCGTCAACTACACAGAGTTTAGCAGTAAATCTGATCAAAACGACATTTAATTGCACCGGAAACATTGTTCCACGCTGTCAAGATGATGATTCTGTTTATATCATAACAGTTGGAGTTGCTCAACTTTGACCTTTCCTTTGAATAAACAGGCATCCTGTGTGTTAGTAAGTACTGGTAGTCTACCAGTCTATCCTGTTGTGCTGCACCTCTTTCACTCTTAGTAAATGTTTAATTTTGAGTTCACACGTCTCTGTCTTCCCCCTCCCATATCTCTCTCTCTCTCTCTCTCTCAAGCACAGAAAACAAACCTGTTTGGCTGACTGCAACCAGGAAACCAATCAAAGCGAGTACCGAGAAAAGAAAAAGACAGAGGGCGACACCAAGAAAGACAAACAAAGAAGAAGCAGCAACATTTCAGCAATTGTCAGAGGACATGTTTCCGCTGTGCTGTGAGTAGATGTCTCTGCTCTGTTGACCCTGACAGTGTGGGACTGCTGTGATGAATATTGGTAAGTGTGCTAGATAGCGGGTAAGAAAGGTTGAATATGCAGAGGTGCAGAGAGTTCGGATGGTAGAAGTTTGAACTGTTTCAAGGGTTGAGTCCCTTCTTTTGTTTTCAGTTCACTCTTTCTTGTGCTTGGCCTCTTGTGTTGTATTGTTGGTGTGTTGGAAATCTTAAAGAAACAGCCACTGTATAACAAGACGCTGTGTATTTGTATTTTTCTGAAGATCTGACTGAGGAGTGAGAGGCTACAAACGGACCAGAGAGGCTGTTTTGGGAGGAAATGCTAAGCTTCGAGCGCATTTTTAGAGATGCAATACCTGAACATGCTATCGTACTGTTGGATTATTATTATACGGATCAAGGGTGGATGCTGTTTGAGGAGGCTAAGATGTGTGTTTTTCAGATGAGGCTGGGAACTCGCAAACATCATTGCAAGGACAATAATTGCCAGCTTAAACACTCAAAAACTTGAGCCAGTATGAAAAGCTGCGCCTATTTTTGCTCTTAAACAGTCACATATTCAAAAGAGAGCTTTCACATCTCACAACAGTAGGACCATTATTATTTACTGTCACGCCCACTTACATGGCGGCAGACTGACATTTAAGGCTGATTCACATCACGTCACAACAGCAGAATGATGGCAGCAGCAGGTTCAGGAGCTTCACTGAGCCCGAAATCAAGCTCTCAGCCCCCTACCAGTGGAGATCGGCGACTGGTGGACAAGGCCCTAAAAAGACTGGATAAGCTCCGCCAGCTGTGCACTAACCCCAAGCTGGGCCTGAAGAACAGTCCCCCATACCTGCCAGAGTTGGTATCTGAGACCAAAACACTGCTCACGCAGGTTTGGGAGCCCTACCGAGGCCCGAGGGCGGCAAGTAGCCAGGCGCCCCGGGGAGACGAGGCCAAGTACCTGAGGGTCCACGTCAGAAACCTGCTGGATAAGACGGACAGGGCTTTGCTGCTGTTTAAAGAGGGACGGGAGAAGATATTTCAGGAGACATCCAGCTACAGGTAAGTGAAGCCCTGGCTGACATCCATACACAAGAACAAAGTTTATCAAGTGTTTCTAATATGCAATACATCAAACATAAAAAGGGTTATAACAGTATGAATCCTTTAATCAAATACTTCATTCGTTCATCCATGACTATGTCCTTTGTCCATTTTAACATAATTCATAATAAGTAATTTCATAAGGCACATACTGTTTCTCATGCTGGAGTACAAAAAAAAATAATTAACCTAATAGTTAACCAGGAAATATGTTGATCGTCTTCGTCATTTATTTAACCGAAAAGGTCAAAAGGTGCTGCTTTCAGCTACTTAATGGGAGAATTTATTGATTTTCTTTGTTTTGTATCATTGTAAACTGAATATCTTTTGTTTTTTTGAAGAAAAAAAAAACATGACATTTGAAGACATTGTTGGACTCTCGGAGTCACTGGTTCACTGGTTTTGGACACTTTGTAGGCTAAATAATTAATTGATTAATAAATAATCAACAGATTAATCGAAAATAAAAACAATTAAGTGCAACCTGAAAACTCACATTTGTAAAGAGTGGGGTTCACATACAGCATCCCTGCCTGATTGCTGCCACCAGCCTACTGTACTACAGTGGAGAGTTTGAATGAAACAAGCGTTAGCATTAACACATTATAAGTGAAAACTAACTAAAATAAATCTGGATAATCACTCTGTGGATTACCCAGAGTAAGAGAGAAACGATTTCTGGAAATATATTTATTTATTTACTGTTATTTCACTGCATAAGTCAACTGAAATCAAATTCTCATTTACAATGACGACTTGCCGAGGGAGGCAACGACAAAAGGCATTAAAACAGAGATATAACTAGTGCAACAAAACAATATAATTCAAAATTAAAACATCACAATATACAGTAGAGTGCGTACAACAAAAGAGCTCTCTATATACTGCGTTGCAGAGGAGTTAATTCAAAAGCCAGTGCAGTGATCAAAAACTACTGCTTGAAATGAGTTATTCAAATAGAAGCAGAAGTTATGTTTTTATTTCTGTGAGCACCATAAATTCAATTCCATTCAAACAAATAAAACGCCAGAGACCTCACAAACTGAAGAAATAAACCCCAAACTACCTGCGTGGCCAGGTAACACCCGAGGTAACCAACCATGTAAGGACTGGCTCATGTAACGGTCACCATTTTCTTCACAAATTCAATCAGTTAAACCGAAAAACGTGATCATTTTGCAGATGTTTTCCTCTCCGTGACCTGATCTTCTGTAAGACAAACAAACGGATTGTGAGGTCAGAAAGAGGTCGCACATCCCTCAAATTTTCATTTGGTACTATGGTACCATCTGCCTGACTTAAAGTGTCATAACTTTATACTTTAGAGAGTTATATCCTTTACGCTAAATTAAATGAACTGAAATAACTACGTTAAACCATCTACAGGAGTTAGTAAAATAACTCCCTTGGCTTCCACAAGTCAAATATAGACTTCACTGTGTTGCCAGAGGAAAAAACATCCATGTTCAGTAAGTTTTCTGTCCGGCTGAAGTGGATATTTTGGAATAGCTTGAAAAGAGTGACTTTTTTATTTGGAGCTTGGGCTGCGTCTGCTGCTCCTGTTGAGACTACTAATGACGACGCTGGAAAAAGGGCCAAACCTGCATCTCTGTGATGCTAATGTGGAGGAAACTTGGCAACAGCAGCCGCAGTATGTGAGCAGCTTGGGAGAGAGACTGCGTGGCCTTGAACAGACTTTCTTTTTCTGTTTATGTCCACACACTTGTAAGTTGTATCTGTAACTTGTATACACACAGAAATCCTCTGCTTTTACTGTCTCTTCTAATCTGCATGGGGCCTAAATCTGGAATCTATCTATAGTTCTATCTATCTACAATTCTTCTTCTATAGTATCTATCTATTTACAATATCTTCTATAGTTCTTCTTCTTCTAGATTTATCTATAGTATAGATAAATCTAGATAGATAGCTAAGATTCTATAGTTCTTCTACTCCTCTTCTGCATGGGGCCTAAATCTGGACCCTCTCTTCTATCTATCTATCTATCTATCTATCTATGTTCTTCTATCTACAATTCTTCTATCTATAGTTCTATCTATCTTCTTCTTCTATCTATAGTTCTATCTATCTACAATTCTTCTTCTATAGTTCTTCTTCTTCTATCTATGTTCTTCTTCTATAGTTCTTCTTCTTCTATCTATCTTAGTTCTATCTATTTACAATATCTTCTTCTTCTTCTATCTATAGTTCTATCTATCTACAATTCTTCTTCTATCTATCTTGTTCTATCTATTTAAATTCTATCTATAGTTCTTCTTCTACAATTCTTCTTCTATCTTCTATCTATTTACAATATCTATCTATGTTCTTCTTCTCAATTCTTCTTCTTCTTCTTCTTCTTCTTCTTCCATCTACAATTCTTCTTCTTCTTCTTCTTCTATCTATAGTTCTATCTATTTCAATTCTTCTATCTACAATTCTTCTTCTTCTTCTTCTTCTTCTTCTTCCATCTACAATTCTTCTTCTATCTATCTATAGTTCTTCTTCTACAATTCTGCTTCTTCTTCTTCTATCTATTTACAATATCTTCTATCTACAATATCTTCTTCTTCTTCTATCTATAGTTCTATCTATTTACAATATCTATCTATGTTCTTCTTCTACAATTCTTCTATCTACAATTCTTCTTCTATCTATAGTTCTTCTATTTACAATATCTATCTATGTTCTTCTTCTTCTAGATTTATCTATAGTATAGATAAATCTAGATAGATAGCTAGGTTCTATAGTTCTTCTACTCCTCTAATCTGCATGGGGCCTAAATCTGGACCCTCTCTTCTATCTATCTATCTTCTATCTTTTTCTGTTCTTCTTTTTCTGTTTTTCTTGTTCTTGTGTTCTTGTTTGTCTTCTGTGTCTTGTTCTTCTTCTTCTTGTTCTTCTTCTTCTTCTTGTGTCTTAGTCTTCTGTCTGTCTTGTTCTTCTTCTTCTTCTTTTTCATGTTCTTCCTTCTTCTTGTTCTTCTGTTTTTCTTAGTTCTTGTGTATCTATGTATTGTCTATGTGTGTCTTGTTCTTCTTCTTCTTCTGTCTTGTTTTTTGTCTGTCTATAGTTCTTCTTCTTCTTCTGTTCTTCCCTTCTTCTTGTTCTTCTTCTTCTTCTTCTTCTTCTTCTTCTTGTGTCTTAGTTCTGTGTCTGTCTTGTTCTTCTTCTTCTTCTTGTTCTGCTGTCTTGTTCTTCTTCTTCTTCTTCTTCTTCTTGTTCTTAGTTCTGCTGTCTGTCTATGTTCTTCTTCTTCTTCTTGTTCTGCTGTCTTGTTCTTCTTCTTCTTCTTCTTCTTCTTCTTGTTTATGTTTGCTGTCTGTCTTGTTCTTCTTCTTCTTTATGTTTGTGTCTTCTTCTTCTTCTTCTTCTTCTTCTTCTTCTTCTTCTTCTTCTTGTGTCTTGTTTGTGTCTGTCTATGTTCTTCTTCTTCTTCTTCTTCTTCTTCTTGTGTCTATAGTTCTGTGTCTGTCTATAGTTCTTCTTCTTCTTCTATAGTTCTGCTGTCTATAGTTCTTCTTCTTCTTCTTCTTCTTCTTCTTCTATGTTCTATAGTTCTGCTGTCTGTCTATAGTTCTTCTTCTTCTATAGTTCTGTGTCTATAGTTCTTCTTCTATCTATCTATCTATCTATCTATCTATCTATCTATGTGTCTATAGTATCTAGCTGTCTGTCTATAGTTCTATCTATCTATCTATCTATCTATCTATCTATCTATCTATGTGTCTATAGTATCTAGCTGTCTGTCTATAGTATCTATCTATCTATCTATCTATCTATGTGTCTATAGTATTAGCTGTCTGCCTATAGTATCTATCTATCTATCTATCTATCTATGTGTCTATAGTATCTAGCTGTCTGCCTATAGTATCTATCTATCTATCTATCTATCTATGTGTCTATAGTATCTAGCTGTCTGCCTATAGTATCTATCTATCTATCTATCTATGTGTCTATAGTATCTCGCTGTCTGCCTATAGTATCTATCTATCTATCTATCTATCTATCTATCTATCTATCTATCTATTTATCATGTATCTATCACCTATCTATCTATAGTATCTATCTGTATTTATCTATAGTATCTATGTACAGTATCTATAGTATTGATCTATCTGTGTGTCTATAGTATCTATCTATCTATCTATCTGTCCGTCCACCTGTCTGTCTCTGTCCATTTACCTTTCTATCTGTGTCTATCTATTTATCTATCTGTCTGTCTATCTGTCTGCCCATCCATCTGTCTGTCCGTTCCTCTACCTGTCTATCTCTCGGTCTATTTATCTATCTGTCCGTCTATCTGTCCATCTGTCTGTCTGTCCATCCATCCGTCTATCTGTCTGTCCATCTAATCAGATGAGGGCATATTTAAAGGGTCACTGCGTCATCTTGCACATACAAGTTACTGTAACAGATGGCCCTCTCACCGCAGCCAGGTCTGCATGGGCAGTCATGTGACAAATTCACATAGTGTAATGTGTAATATGGCTGAGATGTCACAGAACATTGTGTAAATATCGTCTTTTGTGTTTTTTGTTTTTTTTTTTTTTTAGAACATCCTGCCACAGAGTCCTGTTTTTTTATAGTTTCTTATCCTGCAAACTCGGGCCAGTAAGCTGCAGATACTCTGTATATCTATTATGTAATAATACATAACATTGACTGTTACAAGTGAAATCTTTATCATGTGAAGTTAAAAACGGAAGTGAGATCAGACAGAATAAACAGTGGAAGTTTTTAGCGGCTGAAACATGCAAATGTGCAAACTCTGTTAAACATGCAACTGGAAGCATATAAGCAGCAATAATAACAAGCCAGTCGTGTAATGGATCAGTTCATTAACTATTAAAGACCAACAATCTGTTTATTTTTACAAAGCCATATATTTCACATGAAATATTAAACTGGCTATGTCCTGGAGCACTTCATTTTGGGATTAAGTTTGACAAATATTTGATTAACATCAATATCTTAGTCTACTCATTATGTTCAGGGTGTTGTTTTGAATGTTGACTTCTATTAAAATGTATAGTACTTACAACTTATTAGCAAACAAAAACTGATAGAAGATCTCAGTGTATTTTAGGATCCAAAAAAACCCTCCATCTTTCTTTGTCATGATATTTTTATGTATGCGAGGCCAGCCAAAGAGAAAGATGCGGCTTACACATTTCCTCCCACGCTACCCTCCCATCCTCAACACCATAGAGGTTTTCTTTTCCTCATTGAGGTGGAAAGTCTTTGACCACCACCCACACGGTTAATGTGTCTCTCATGAATGCTGGATGCCTGAACTGATCTGCAGAAGTTTTGCATGCAACAAAAATGTCTCAGAAAAGAGAAGATCAGACGTAATGAAGATGAGACTTGTTGCCAGATTCAACAGATCTGACTGCCTAGCACTCTTATATATTCAGGTGGAAGTACATATCCTTATTTGTATTAGAACACTGGTGTTGCTGCAGTTTGTGTAACTTTAAATTTGTTCATTTTTTTAAAGGGAAATATACAGAACATTAAACACATTGTGGTATTTTTGACATATTTTAGTAGTGAGTACATACGGTATTATTATTGTAGCTTCACTTGAATATTCGACCTTTGAAGAGCAGAATGGACTCTTCAGTGAAGCGGAACACATCTTGTGTTTAATAGTTGGGTTTTTGAAACAAAAAATATTTGCACATTATTGATTGTAGAATGATGTAGAAGTAGTAGATGTGCTGGAAGAATTCTTAACTAGTTAATTTAATTTATTTTTTTGTGGAAAAGCCATATCAGATGAATTATTATTCAAAGCAGAGTGGGTTTTTTGTAATATTTTTATATATTGTGTAAAACCTGTCCGGAAAGGATCTTTAAAAAGGTGCTAAATTCAAAATTTAATTCAGTATAATTCAGATCATTTACGTGTATTGCCTCCACACGGCTCTCAACATGGCGACGGCTGAGTCAGTGGCTCACAGCTAATGGCGCTAATAACACTAACTCTGACAGAGCTAACGGTGTTGACATGGGGGGAACCGGAGGGTGAGTGCTACGCTTCCGTGCAGTCGGGATGGTGTTATCAGCTGTAACCGCCATATGAGAGCAGAGCAGATTAGCAGCTATGCATTGCACAAACATACACTAAAAGGCAGACATGGCCGTATTGTATAGAGTACCTTTAAAGATACATCAAAAGCAAAATAATGCATTTTTACCTTATCATGTTTTACATCATACAGAAGTGTTATTGTTATCAAAGACTGTCCTCCGCTGATGTTACTGTGCATCAAACTGATTTTGAATGTAGTGTTCTGGTAGTTTTTGTCCGTTTTGAGTGTGAGATTTCACCAAGCTGCATGTCAGCAGAGAGACGTATAAGAGTATTTTAAATGGTAAACTCAGAGTTGAGAAATGCACAAAAACAATTGTCAAAATATTAAAATCCACATTATTAACTAATCCTAGAAGAGCCTAGAAAGAGAGAACAGTAAACACGATAACGACTGGCCTGAAGCGACACAATGGCCACTGGAACATTTTGTGGTATTTACAGACTAGCACGCTGCAGACAGCATCCTGTTTGCTGGCTGGACTACCTGTTGTGTGCGTCTGCTTGTGTGTGTATCTACGGAAAGTATCAGCAATGCTTGTTTCAGATGAAAAAAGCAGTAGAGTATGTACAACAGTTAGCACTATATTTTATTTTATTTCTTTTCATTCCTACACTTCGATTCTGAACCAACTCCTGGTGTTTACCACAGTTGTCAAAACTGAACATGCTTTCCTGGTTTGACACCCACAACTTAGCACCACCTACACTATAAGCTGCAGTCTTATCTCTGAGCTTGAGATACTTTAAGTTAGTATGTAAAATGTGAGAAATCAATGTTTTAAATGCTAGAGATAAACATGATATAAAATAATAAAGACTAAAGATTTTTCTGCAGACACAAATGTCTTCGACCCTTTGAGCTGAAAGAATAAGGAGGAATTTGAGATTAAGGTTAAGGTTAAGGTTGAGGCAAATGAGTCACAAGATGGTTTTATATAGGCCTATTTGTATAAAAGAACATATTTTTTTTCTACACCGCAGGAACAGAAAACACTGAAATGTCCAAAGACAGAACACCCATTTCTATTTCTGCAAACCACGACTGAAAGTCTGCTGTGTTCTTGATTCTCAGGAGGAACTTGACCAAACTGTCTTTGCTGTTCAGTCACATGCTCTGGGAGCTGAGGGCCATGTTTCCAGGTGGCGGTTTTCAGGGTGACACCTACAGGGTGACTAAGACAGAGGCTGAGGAGTTTTGGATGCGTTCATTTGGAAACAAGTGAGTGTGGGGAGTTTTTATGTTGGTGGAATGTTGTGTGTCCACGTTTGCGTCTTATAAATAAAGTGTTCCTCTAACAGGTGTATCGTGCCGTGGAATCGTTTCAAAGAGCAGCTGCAGAGTGTACACGCATTTGAGGAAGGGATGGAGTCCATGGCTCTGAAGTCAACTATAGATCTCACCTGTAACGACCACATCTCTGTGTTTGAGTTTGACATCTTCACTAGACTGTTTCAGGTAAGGTGAAATATTCCAGTCAGAATTAATAACTGATTACTTAAAGTGAAAGTTTTTTGGTATCTTTGGTATAATAATAATAATATAATAGTGGCTTCCTTGACAAGTGTTGGATAAGAAGATGAATACCTCTCTCATATCTGTGCCCTAAATATGAAGCTAGAGCTTAGCTTAGCTAAACTGAGCATAAAGACTGTAAACAGGGGGGAAAAGCTAGCCTGTCTGTGTCCAAAAGGAACAAGACAAATCCCCCTACCAGCACCATTAACGCTCACTAATTAAAATATTGTTTAATCAGAGCACTAATGTAATTACGCGTCAAAGCAGCGAGTTTACGGGGAGTTATGTGCCCAACTATTTCTTGGCTGGTTTCTCCGCTGGTTGCCTGGCAACGTCACAGTGATGACAAGACTACAGGAAGTCACTGTGCTTAGCCAGATAGGTCAAAGAGGCTGAACTACTGCAATATGTGTACTATAATTCAACATACTTTTGTGTGAATACACTGAGCAGTAATTCGCAGCATCATTTCCCGAGAACCTCCTTGCCAGTTGAAGAAGTATAACCATGGTAACGCGTCACAACCTCATGTGACCAAAATGACAACTGAGTGAGAATCAAAGCCTAAATAAACTGAAAATATATATTACGCCTAGCAAGGTGGATTAAACTGAAGTGTTACTGACGTTACAGAGCTGTTATAAACGGCATCGTCACTACCGCATTGCATTGTGGGATATTCATGCTGCCGAAGTGTCCAGTGTCGCATACCATAATATTTCACCAGAAATAGCAATTCACATACTACTGGTTTCATAGTAAGGTTTCAGACATACTAAAAAAATCTCACATACTGTTTTAGCGTACTAAACATCATGTTAGTATAGATTTTCACAGTGACTTCCTGGTACCTCTGTTAGTTGCCTGGCAACCTCACAGCGATGGTAAGAGTCCAGGAAGTCATTGCGCCCGTCAAAGAAATATGGTGCCTTCGTATAGGGTTGTGTTTATTTTGTTTATGACATGGGAAGTTGTGTATAAGATATGCGTGGCTTTCAAATGTGTAAGTGGTGCAGAACGCCTCTGCTAAGCAACGGCAATATTAACGTTACTGTCAGAGTCTAGAAGCCACAGAAGCTAACAATTTAGCAAGCTAACTAGTGGCTAACATAATGCAGGAAATGTAAAGACATAATGACAGAGGAGAAAGACGAGGTCATTGAGAATATCAACATTAAGACATATAAACTTACCAAGAAAAACAATATATGACTAAAATTACAATATACTGTTCAATATTAACTTATTATGCATCTATAAATGAACTTCCAAGGACTCCACCATTTCTCACAACATCAACAAACACAGCACAAGTTGTGAACTCGGAGCTGTCAGAAACTACGACATGAGGGGGGCATTCATATGGACCCAACTCGTAAACACAGTAAACACAACCCCATTTGAAGGCACCATTAATCCAATCAAAAAACCACAGCCTGTCATTTTCACTCTTCACTTTTTGAACAAAGCAAGATATAATGTGTTAATTAGTGAGTTTAGGAGGCGCTGGAAGGCACATTTTGTTATCTTTAGACAGAGCAAGTCTAGCTGTTTCCCCCTGTTCCAAGTCTTTATGGTAAGCTTAGCTAGCTGGCTGTAGCTTCATATGTAGTGTACAGAACATAGAAATAAAACTGGAGGGGGTCACAGGTTCGAATCCGGCTTTGGGCTCCTCTGTTTGCATATTCTCCCTGTGTTCGCGTGGGTTTTCTCTGGGTTCTCCAGCTTCGTCCAAACATGCAGATTAAGTTAATTTATGACTCTAAATGACCCGTAGGTGTGAATGTAAGCGTGAATGGTTGTCTGTCTCTATGTGCCCTGCGATGGACTGGCGACCTGTCCAGGGTGCACCCCGCCTCCACCCACTGTCAGCTGGGATCAGCTCCAGCGACTGTGACGCCTAACGGGATAAATGGTAGCAGACGGATGGATAAAACCGACATTGAGCTGTTTGTCGTGGTAATTTGACGAGTACAATAGAAAATGGAAATTGCTGCTAGTTGTTATGGTGACAACACACATCAATGGGGCCATAAAGTGTGTTGCTTCACCGCTAAGCCAACAGCGAATGTAGTAACAGAGCCAAATCATGTCTGTTAAGGCCAAATCACACTTTCTTTCTTACAGTACTTACCTGTAAAAAGGACACGTCATGCCGGCATAAGTGAGTCCAAACTTGCCACAAGATAAGATAAGATAAGATAAGATATTCCTTTATTGGTCCCACAGTGGGGAAAAGTCACAGTCGCTTAAGTCGCTTAATAAGGGAGTTAAGTTAGCCTGCTACAACGGTTGCAATGGCAACGCTACACATAAAAATGGCTGCCACCCTGACCATTCTGCTACACTGATTTGAATGATAATGTCTATTCTACTCCTATTTTATTTCTATGGTTCAGACATTAGATAGGTATCCTCTCATCTACAGCAACTCTTGGCATGACAGCATATTTCCCAAAATGCTGAACTATTCTTCTAATGATTTTCACATCCTCTCCGCTGCTTTTAGCCCTGGAGGTCTCTCATAAGGAACTGGAACCAGTTAGCAGTGACTCATCCAGGCTACATGGCCTTCCTCACCTACGACCAGGTTATAGCTCGTCTGGAACACTACCTGCACAGACCTGGGAGGTGAGGACGAGCACGGCAACAAACTGACTGATGCACTTCCCAGAGAAGCTGATGATCTCAAAATAGCATCATGGAGGTTGTTGAGCACTTGAGTGCAAATCTGGTAATTGATCTGAGTTGTGAGAAATTAGGTCCTTAAGCAATATAGAACCACAGCACTCCAACCTCAAGTACCTGGCTATTCATTATGAAAAGCTCCAGAAATGGTCAGGGGTAAGAGGCTTCATTTATTACTTTTCAATCTATTTTGAAGCACCGTTTATTTCTTTTCTTCTTTTGGCGTATATTTCATAGCGCATCAAGCCCAAGCTTTCCCAGCTTTCCATCTAGTATTCAATAAATGTCCTTCTTATGTTAAGTACAGCTCCATGAGAATAAGCATGGTCCATACTGCAGCATCAATATTATAGCTGTTTTAAGAATGTCATTGGAAGTAATTGCACAAATGCAGTAAATACAGAACTACGGTAAATACAGACCAAAGCAATGTTCATGTGTGATTAACAAGGATCTCTTTCTCTCCTAGCTATATCTTCCGTCTGAGCTGCACAAGAATGGGCCAGTGGGCTATTGGCCATGTGACCACTGAAGGTGGTGTCGTCCAAACCATCCCCCAGAATACACCTCTCTACCAGGCACTCATTCAGGGCTTCAAGGAAGGCTGGTTAGAGCAAACACACACAGCTCTCTGTCTTTTTTTTGTTTTTGTGTGTCTTTTCTCTAAGTGCTTTGTGTGTTTCTGTGCCTGCAGCTACCTGTACCCAGATGGCCGTGATGTGAACCCCGACCTGACAAGCTTGTGTGAACCGACCCAGAGGGGCAAAGTCAAAGTCACAGAAGTAAGAGGACGCACTTCATTCCTCTTTATCAATTTATCAAACTGCCAACAGCATCCTGAGGCTTCACCAACACAAAACATAGATCACGTCCTGAGATGTTCTCTTATCGTTTTCTTGTCTTGTCTACCTGCCAACGCCGCCACTGCAACACCCAACAGGAGCAGTATGAGCTTTACTGTGACATCGGCAGCACCTTTCAGCTGTGCAAGATCTGTGCAGAGAGGGATAAGGACACTCGTATCCAGCCCTGTGGACATCTCCTGTGCCAACCCTGCCTCACCGGTTGGCAGGTATGAACCCCCCCATCCACTTACTCATTGTAGCCTATTATTAAGTATTTAAAAACATACGCTAATCTTCAGCCACTCCATGCTTAACGGTGCTAAATTCGCATACAGAGAACAGAACCATACAGGGGCAAATAAAATTGCCTCTGTATGGTTCTCAGCATGGTGACAGCTGAGCTGGCGGCTCATAGCTAAAGGCCCTGACACACCAAGCTGTTTGACAGTTTGTGACCGTCGGTGAACTGAAATGCTATATTAATGCTCTGGATATTGTATAGAGCTGTAACTGGTTTCTGTGTTCAGTGGAGTGAAACAGTCTGACTAAACTAGATCTATTTTTGTAGGCTGATCTGAACATCAGTCATGCTCCCATGGTTTGGTTGTTGGTTGGAGCTCCACCATTCTGTAACAATGACGGTTATTTGAATGTGGTTTGGGGTTGCTGTCAAAAGTATGCACACGCTTAAGCGTGTGACTGATATCCGCATGCTTGGTTATATAAAATAACACTCACAAATCAAGACCATGACTGATTTATTATTAGGCTGTTTATATTTGAAACCATTAAACTCTTATTTCTCCACATACAGTGTTTCATTGTATGTTTCATCAACATGTAGAATTGGTGAAAAATTTGTGCAAAATGTTCATTAATATAGAAAAAGGCTGTGATTTAAAAACACTATGAACATAAGGCTGTTAAAATACTTTTATATTCCACATCATCAGTCAGCCATGTTGACACAGGACAATATTTCAAGAAATATTCACTACACCTGTGCTTGTGAATTGCATCATCTCCACAAATGTGTCAACTCTCCATTTTTCTCATCACAAAAAGAGATGTGGACTCCTCACTCAAAGCATCTTAAACCAATTATTTGCATGAGCAAACAGTGAGATAACTTACCAGAAAGACAGACACAATGCTCAGTTCAATGGTTCAAAAAGAAAAGGGCTGTGAAATGAACCATTACAATCAATGACAGATGCCGTATGGCATGTAAGCCGACAACTGCAAAATTGTAGACAGGGACTTTGAGCCCGATCACATCTACATAAATGTCAGAGAAAGATAAACAGAGTATCATACTGTGGATTCAAAATGAAATCAACCACATTTGCCCATTTAACATGGCACATAAATCCCGAAAGTCTGTCTGTAAATCAAAACTGAGCCATCATGCAGTGGGGCTTCCCCGACTTCCTACTTCCTCTTTTAATCACAGAGTGACACTGATAACATCCAGTCAGAATTAAAGCTGTCGCTGGCAAATTACAGCTTCATGCTCTGCTACTATTTCTTTCTTTCAGCCAGTCAGTAGCCTCCCATCTGTTCTGGAGGTGTTTGAGTCTTTGCAAAGGTGTAAAGCAGCATGTCCTGACATTTGGGCTGATGACTTCCTGTGTAAGCGCAGGCTCACATCCTCCTCAAGCCAAATCAGTCACACATTCACTTCAAGAAAAAGTGTGTGCGAGAGAGAAAAATACATATGCTTTGTGGACGTCCGACCACAATGGAAAAGTTGTAAGTTAGTCAAGATTGTGGTCAACCAAACTTCCTCACTATAAGTTTAGAAAACAATACAACGACCTTCACAGGCACTTAAACTCAGAAGTAACTAAATCTTTTTTGAATTTCAAAGGCATCTGCACACATTTGCAGCTGAACGGCAAAATAATACCAAAGTTCTATAAGATTTTCAAAGCAGTGTGAGCAAGTGAAAGAGTTTGAAATAGGTCAGATGATAGTTCAGTATATCAGTCAAACTGCAAAATTAGATAAGAGCAGCAATCTGAAAAATCATAACTACTTGGACAGACTGGATCTGCAAAGAGGATCGGTGGTCACAGGAATGAACGTCATAAACCCAACGAATCATCGTCATCTCGTTTAAAACTGCAAATTAGTCTTTTGAACCTGGTATTTCCACCTCCTTCATCTTTCGAAAAGCTGGTGCCTTTATATATTTATATTCCACTACCTACACTTCAAAAGACACAAAGCTGTTCTCAAGTCACTGGGTGACAACGGGTGGGTCTCTACACTCATACAGTGTTTCCATTACTCTGCCCTGCCATGACCTGCCGTTGATAACTATCTAGCAGAAGTCAGCTGGACACACCTGCCCATACTGCCGCTGCGACATCAGAGGAACGGAGTCCATCCTCGTGGAGCCCTACCAGCCAGGCAGCGGGCAGTGGGAGGAGGAGGAGGGTGAGGAGGACCAAGAGGAGGAGGACCATGAGGACATTGAACTGATGGTAAAGGAACTGGCCACCCTGAGGAAGGTGTGTGAATAAGTTTTTACATGATGATCGTTTTGTTTGTTAAATTTCAGACACGCTAGCTGATGGCAATGTCAGTCTGTCCACCACTTTGGTCCAGACTGAAATAACTTAACAACTATTGCATATTGCATTGCCATTAAATTTGGTGGAGATATTGGTGGTCCTCAGAGGATGAACCATACAGAATTGTGGCTGTGAAAAAACTACTACATGGATTGCCATGAAATGTGGTACACACCATAGATTATACATAAGAAGTGGACGTAATCACCACGACATCACCCACTGGTTTGTGGACTGCCGTTTTGAATCCTCAAGCTCGGCATTTTGGCCGTCGCCATTTTGGTTTTCTTTTGCAACCATAAGTGACACGAGAGGGTGGAGCTAAGTACAACTAAGTATACAATCAGACTTATTTTTGCAATCAGAGGAGTCGCCCCCTGCTGGATATTAGAAAGAATGAAAGTTTAAGACACTTCAGCGCTGGCTTGCCCACTGGTGCAAACATTCATGTCGCCCTTAGGACTAACTTCTGATCTAGTGCCATCATCAAGGCAAAAAAATAAATCTGTCCAGCACTTTTGTTTAGGACCAAATACCTGCCTCGGCTGTACTTTATGTTTAGTGCTACTCAGCAAATGTTAACATGCTAATGTGGTAAACGAAGATGGTGAATGTGGTCAACATTACCTGCTAAACATCAGCATGTTAGAATTGTAATTTCTAGCATATTGACAGTGTTTAGCTCAGCATGGCTACTAGCACGGCTGCAGAATCTTAGGCTTATTTCTGAGTCTTTTTCTCCGTTGGCATTCAGTCTACATGTACATGCTTGTAGTTCAGTGATTTATCAGGAGTTGTATCTGTTTACGGCATGCATGCATCTCCTCCAGGTTTCTTGCTGCTAAATAACACTCAGTGAAGAATTTCTTTGAATTCCTCACTGACTGCCAACATTTTCCCTCAACAGTTTTCAAGTTTGGATTACCAGGTTCCCAGTTCCCACCTCAGCGCTCCACCTTTGCCCCCTAAACATAGCACCACTCCACGCTGTCCATCTCCCTCCAGCCTATCCCAGCCCTCCGAAACCATGACTGTGGACAAACACTCCCATTCCGGTTCAGTAAGTTCCCACAGACACTCAACCTATTTGTATATTGTTGCCACATTAGTCCTTGGCAGTTCGATAACGTGATGTGCATAAACTTCCTTACGGACAAACTGAGGAATGTTAATTCATGCCCAGTACTGCAAAGACTCACAAACTGTAGTGAGAATATGTGCAGTAATGAAAGTTATGAATTATATTTACAATAATTACTGTAACCAACTCGTATTTTTGTACCTTTTTGAGTAATTTTACTTATACTTCTGTATATTTCTCGAATATTGTACTTACACACATCCCTCGTAGTAGCTGATGGTTGCGTAAACTTTGTGATGTTTCCTCTCTTCAGCAGGCTCACAGTGGCGCTGAAGCACATAGAAGACACAAAAAACAGACACGTAAGAATAGGTGAGACACTGTTTAAAGCAGAACAGTAAAGGAGGGAAATGGGTTTATTGTCTACATGCATACTAGAAAAACATGCATACTAGAGATGAACTTCAATTTTCTATAAGGGGACTAAAAGAGGAAGTTGCCACCAAGTTACTGTAACTTCTAACGTTATAAAGATAATGCTGGCAACACTCTAGATTAATTAAATTACCCAAATCAACTGTGCAAAAACTCAACATGCACATTGCACTGATTGTGCAGGTTGTTTTGTGGTTATGTCTATGATGGTTTAATATTCATGCATACTGTATGCCTCCATTTATTTATTAGTCATACAATAAAAACCTTAATGTAATAAAAAGACATTTAACCCAGGGCTGTGTTGCTACCTTCAAGATTCCTATTATTTTTAACAGCTAAACAAATATTAAGATAATTCAAATTATTGAAAATATTTTCTATGCTAGCAGATTATGGCAATTAAGGCTCATTTTTGTTTGATCTCCACCAAGTGATTGACAGCTGAGACTCACTGCAACAAATCAGTATTTTTTACCAGAGCCTATATGTAAAGCAGTGTTAATAATTATCAGTAAATAAAATCATGCCATGGACATATAATGGAAGGATTATTCACTTATTCACCTATTATTTCCATTTCATGTTGTTCTGTTTGAAGCAGCACTGAATTCCTCACAGAAGCAAAGTTTTCATCTTCCTCTCAGAAGGGCGTCAACAGTAAGTTATGGCATTTTATAACTTTGTATCCTGTAACTGTGCACATAGTTTATTAATCTGCACTATGCATATTAAGTTATTATAAAAATGTATAAGTAAACTGTTTCTGTCATGCCTCCCTTTAGAAACCAAATGTCAAACCTCCCCAGATGCAGTAGCTGACAGCATACTGGGAACACAAATAACAAAAGACGCCCACTTAAATTGTTATTGATATATTACTAAGACTGTGAAAGGTTTCTTTTCATTGACATTTCTCATTCTGTCCTTCAGTGCAAATGAATATTTTATTCCCTGTCACAAGTGTGTCCAGATTGTTCTCTACGAAACATGTTATGTGTTCTCAATTAATCTTGCCAACCTGAAGCATCTGCTTATTTTATTGGTCCAAAATGATCCTCTTTTTGACACGTCATTGTAGAAGAGCAGCTGGCTCAGTTACAGCCATTACTGCGATGCAATGCAGTGATTCATAATGCAATTTGTGCCGCCTTCGTCTAGACTTCTTTGTATAGACTTCTGAAACTGAAGTCTATTCAACTTCAATCCTAGTTTTTTACCCTTGGGCTATGTCCACCCTGCAATGGCTCTCTACAGTTTGAGAACCACCACTTTTTAATTGTTAGTTAATATAACAGGGACAGTGCAAATTAATAAACACTACTCTACTTTAAAAAAAAAACTAAAAAACATTCCTTAACAGAGCCTATGATTTTAAACTGATGCTTACTGCTTTTATGCTGTTTTAATTTATGTTGGCTTGTTATTTGTTTCCCTTTGTTTTTTATGTTATAGTGTTGCTTTGACATGTTTTTACCCTGTAGAGCTTTGAGATTTGCTTCAAATGAAAGGTGCATTACAAATAAAATGTAGTATTATTATTGCTGTAAATAGCCAAGAGGCTATTTTTCATCTGTAGTCCTTGGACTTACTAGTCTCAGGCTACAATTCTTTCATTCATCTTAAAAGATAAATCTAGTTTTAAAATAAAACATTAGCAGAGCCAGATATTTTAGTAGAGCTGCAACTAACAATTATTTTAATTATTAATCAGATTATTTGACATGACATCCTCAAATATCTTGTTTTGTCCACAACGCAACGATGGTTTACTGTCACAGAGGAGTGAATATTCATATTTAACAATTTTTATAAGAATATTTAAAATGACTCAAACCGATAGTTGACGATTCATTTAATAGTTTACAACTAATTCAGTAATTGCTGCAGCTCTACATGTTAAAACGAGCTGTTTGTGTTTGTGTGCAGGCGAAGCAGCATGGCTCGGGCCCTCCAGCCCTGTCAAACAGAGACGAAGACGTAAAGAGAAAGAGGAATGGAGAGAAGGGCTCCGAGAAGACAAATGTGACCTGGGAGGGCTGACGAGAAGAATGTCTTCCTGACTGACTTTTTTTTTACTAAAGCAAGAAATACTTGGCGACTAAAATATCACGTCAGGAATCAGTCCTCGGTGAATGTAAAAATAGTTTCTGGTATCAAGTTTAACTGTAAATGACCGTGTGCCAGCTGCACTGCTGGAAGTTGTGATGGCACTGACATGAAAATTGCTTACTGAGGCCTCCTACTGTTCAATAATCACACTGCCATTATCTCCACAGTAGGTTCAGAGCTGACTCTTTATAATTAAAGCCTCCATGAAATAGAAATAGATGGTTTGAAAATGTAATTATACAAACAAATGAAGGTGTGCAATCACATATCTAGAGTGAATATATGAAACAATAGGAAATAGGCTACCTTGTCATTTAACCCATAACTTTGCTCTAAAGAATAAATTATGCGAGTAAATAAAAGGCCTCTATATGACTCCATCAAACAGTCTTATATGGTATTAAAATGAAACAAATAAACATATGACTGACACATACTTGAACTTCTAATTACCGTAGTTTGATTTGGTATTTTTTTCCCCATTATGGACATGAATAGACGAATACAAAATAAATATACGTCAAGTGGTTTTATTTTGTTTTCTATGTTCTTGCAAGTATGTTGAGTCTGGATTTATACGGAGACTTCAAAGGCACCAGAGAAAGAGAAAAATAAAAGTCAGGGCTGCCAAAGAAAATAGGATTGAGGAGAACCAGTGGGAGAAGTGAGGAAAGATAAAGTCTAAAAAATGGGTAATTTCTTCAGGGGTTTGCTGCCAGGGTGTCTTCAATCCAGTAGAGGAACTCACACACTTTGACGTAGACTCCGGGGTAGTTTGGTAGAGCACATCCCTGACCCCATGACACCAGGCCGTGGACCTCTCCAAAACACACCAGAGGGCTGCCGGAGTCGCCCTGACAAACGCAGAGGGAGTGAATGTGAGGAAGTGATAAATTCGTACGCACGCACAGAGCCGTGAGTTGGAAGCATTTACTGTGAAACTCACATTGCATGAACCTCTGCCTCCATCCATGTAACCGGCACAAAACATCCTGGGTGTGATCATGCCTGGGTAGGCGTTCTCACAGACCTGGTCGTCCACTACGGGCACGTCCAAACACTGGAGACGGGTGGGCATGTTCGCTGTAACAGACCAAACAGAGATAATCACGGAAACCTATCGCTGTAATAATTCGATAGGGAACTGCCTTATTCTGTATTTTTGTTCGTCGACAAATCCCATAAAAATGACTGATGTGTTTGTAGACTGTATATAAGAAGTGGACGTAGTCACCATGACATTATCCTTTCGTTTGCGGATGGCTGTTTTGAAGACTCAAGTTCGTCATTTTGGCTGTCGGCATTTTTGGTGGCGTTAAGTAAAACCGAACATTGAATAAGACATTTTTAGGCACCTAAAATAGTTCCCATTAACCTTCATGAAGTGAAAACACACTGTGAAAGGGTTAAAGTTGTAAAACAAAAAACTGGACAACACTGTGTTAGCGACCTGTCAATCACAAAGAAGCCACATCGTCAAGCATCCCCTGCTTTATGGTCTATTTGACTCTAAATGGGGCCATAATTTATAAAATGAACATCATGCTGTATTGAAGACTTGAAACCACCGATTGAAATCATAAAGTCATGTGTACAATGTTTACTGCAGTAAAGGATAATGTGCAGCGAGCAGAGGCATCTTACATCGCCTTATGGGGGGGGGGGGGGGGTTCATTCGCAACGATGACCCGCTAGCTGTACATTATCCCACTTATTAAACAGCTTCTTACCGTACTTAGGAAATCAATCATTTGTCACAAATACTGTCCCCCAGAGTCCGAGATCAGAACCGTGCCCAAAGCAACGCTCTGTTTTACAGTCTGCTATAAAGAAATAACAGAACGTAGAACATAGCCATGATTGACCAATCAGAGTCAAATACTGAACAAATGTGTAATAAATCAAGTGAGAAGTAGGGCAGTTTTCTCCTAGGCCTCGATACATACAGTATATTCGTTTTACGACCAAAGAAATCGCCCCCTGCTGGCTATTAGACAGAAGTTCAAGGTGGTAAGTAATAAATCAAGTGACAAGTAGGCTCATTTTCTCATAGACATCCATACAATCAGACTTCCTCTTGCAGCCAGAGGAGTCGCCCTCTGCTGGCTATTAAGAATGCTTTAAGTTTAAGGCACTTCAGCACTGGCTTCACTTTTCAGACCCAAAGGTGGCCCACTGATAACAAAAGTTACTCAGACAAGAATAAATTTGTTGGGGTCTATTTTCAGTCGCAAATTAATACACATTTGGTTCTATCGTGGGTAGTTACTGTATTGCAGCTGGACAGCATATGAGGGTGAGCTCCAGGGTAAACTACAGTGCTCATCGTAATAAAGGAATATGTCACTGACCCGCTACACCAGTGTGGTTCAGTGATGCCTCAGTTTTTGGACAACAAGGTCTGTGAGCTACACAGGCAATACTTTTGTTCGCAAGATCAAGTCACTGCTGGTTTTGAGCTTTTCATGGGATTTGTTGTCAATAAGAAAAATATACTCTTACCAGATTTATCCTTTAAAGCTGTTATGTGTTTATTTCTATATGTGTAATTTGAAATTGGTCAGCTTTGACACCACCCATTGGAAACCTAGATAAAAAGACACTGTTGTTGAGCTGTACAGTTTAAAACATTATAATCAACCCACCCTCGCCATCGATGGCAGTGTTTCCCCAGCCAGACACAGAGCAGGGGAGCCCCCCCATTGGGCACCCTGTGGGCAATGGGATTGGTGCCACTGCCTCGGTCACCTCCACTGGGTGGAAGAGCTTGATCAGCATGATGTCAAAATCCAGAGTCTGGTAGTCATAACTGCACGCCGGAAAAACATAAAATAAGCTTTAGCTGTTTCTCTGCAACGAATGAATGAATCAGATAAGAATGAAATTCTGCAAAGGTTTTTTTCAATTTTCACTCACCTTGGGTGCCAGATGATATTTTCGGTCTTCATGAGCTTCTCTGTACCCTCGAACACTCGCACGTCATGTTCTCCCAGCATGATCTGCATGGCATAGGGACTGAGAGAGGAGGAGGTGAAATATATGAGGAAGCAGAAAAAGCTTTCAGTAATTCTGTCTCAATCTCTCCACTTTCTCTATTTTTTTAAAAGACTACACTACTCTTTAAACAAATGTCTTCCGCATAGACTCCTACACTGAAAATCATTATTCCCCCACCTACAGATTCTTAGGGCTGTCAAAGTTAACGCAGTAATAACGCCACTAATTTCTTTAATGCAACTTGCAATTTTTAGGTTGTAGCGGGCTCAGATTTAAAGGATTAGGGTAAGGCTTAAAACAGGATCCCTTGACCTCTGACCTCAGGACATGTAAATGTAAATGGGTTCTCTGGGTACCCACCAGTCTCCCCTTTACAGACATGCCTACTTTATGATAATCACATGCAGTTTGGGGCAAGTCATAGTCAAGTCAGCACACTGACAGCTGTTGTTGCCTCTTGGGCTGCAGTTTGCCATGTTATGATTTCAGCTATTTTTTATGCTAAATGGAGAACCTGAGAGGGTTTCTGGACAATATCTGTTATTGTTTTGTGTTGTTGATTGAATACCAATAATAAAAATATACATACATTTGCATAAAGCAGCATATTTGCCCACTTGATAATGTTGCCCATGTTGATAAGAGTATTAAATACTTGACAGTCTAACTTGAAGGTACATTTTGAACAGATAAATACAATTAACTATAGACAATCAAGCGATTAAATATTTGAAATCAACTGACAGCCCTAGTAATTATTTGGAAAAGGAAAAAAAAAAATCCAAAAAAGCAAGGCACATGGCAAAAAATAAAAAACAAGAGTAACTCATATCATATTTGAGTGTAATCTTTCGGATGCATACTTACTTGTACCAACAGTGAGCGACAGAGAGCACCCACTGCCTGTTGATGAGCACCCCACCACAGAAGTGGTAGCCATAGTTGAGGGAGGCCATGTACGGACGAGAGTGAGGCTCACACTCGTGCCCGCCAATGATCCTGCCATCTTCACGAGGAACTGCCACTGTCACACACACACACACAGAAAGAGACACATTTGTGTTTGTTATCTTCATCCACAACTTTGCATCATATTTTATAATTGCTGGCATTACAGTACACATATATGGCTGTGTGTGCACTCTCATATGTGTAAGGCTGCATGTGTGTATTTCTGTCCATGTTTACCAGCAGCTCCGATCATCAGCAGCAGAGCCAGCAGCCTCATTGTGTCAGGTGAATGATCAGAAGACACCTAGACACACCCCAGCTCATATTTATATCCCACTAGCCCTGCTGTGCTCGTCCTCCCACCATCCTCCTCTCCTCCCTTTTTCTGTTGACCCCATCTGTGTCCTCAGTCTTGGCACTAATAAGTGTCAACCCAAATCTACTCTCTTATCGTGCTCCTATTTTCGTGTATGCCCACTTCTGCACCATCATAGCCAACACCCTGTGGTTATGTCATCTGCGCCCCTCATTTGCGGACCAAGGTCTCCACACATTTAACACCTGCTTACAGTTCTTTCATGGGTCACTTATTGTTGGCAAGCTGCAATATCAAACACTGAAAACCTTCTTCTAGATTGGGGCCACTATAGGAAAAAAAAAAGAAGAAAATTACAAAGAATATTTTTGTTTTTAACCACGAGACTCTACTGGCTAATATTTCATGAATCACAGTTTGGTTGAAAAAAAAAATAAAAAAAATAAATGTTCTGCTTTCCGGCTCCAACCTGGGTTGCCCTTGAATAAAAGCCAAGAGAGGTGAGAAAGAAATCATCTGTTGTCTCTGAAGCGGAAAACTGAATCAGCATGTTTTTCTGTTTCTGTCAGACAGCAATCAACAGCCTTTAAGCTCTACTGAGTCGAGATGAAATCATTCTACTCTACTGTCTTCAACCAGTAAGTAATAACTAGGACGGTCAGCGTTAATGCAATAATAACAAGTTAACGCAAATTCGATTTATCGCCACTTTAACGCATTAACACAACTTGTATTTTTTAGGCTGCAGCAGGCTCAGTTTTAGAGTTAGAGTGAGGATACTGGAATCATATGAAACTAGAAAACCTAACGAACACACTGGTTAAATAATACTCAAAACCTTTACATTTTTTAAATTCTAGCAAGGAAAATCTGCCATGGCCATTTTCAAAGTGGTCCCTTGACCTCTGACATCAAGATATGTGAATAAATATGTGTTCTACAGGGCCACAAGTCTCTCCTTTACAGACATACCCACACACTGACAGCTGCTGTTGCCTCTCAACAATCTGACATTCAACAGTGACTCTTAATGACTACTGTGCTGTTAAAAAGGTTCAAGTTTCATTTAAGCTCATCTGTAAAAGTGAGGAAAAGAAATCATATCACAAATGCCACCATTAACTAAGAAAATACGGTACATAGTAGATTTTAAATCCTTCTAGACACTGTGTGGACTGCACCTGTTCTGGTTAATCCTCCACAAATATTCATGTGATGATTCATGCATCACTTTAATCATGAATATGCAGCCTACCTCAGGTTGACTCAGACATCACCAACAGTAGATCTGTACTGAATTTTAACCCAGATATCAGGTTAACTGATTGAGATTTTTTGATTATTACATTGTCAGTTAGTATTAATCATCAACATCCATTTTCACTGTAACAATCTTATAAAGACATCACATTACTTTTAAGACTATGATGACACTCAAACCTAAAAATGTGGGTTGTCAAATACACAGATTTGTTTTAATGCCTTTAATTTCTTTAAGACATTAACGCAACCTGCGCTTTTTGATAAACCTCCTAAAAATTCAGTGGGCTGCTGTTGGGCTTGGCCGCTACTTTAACTTTCAGAACTTGTACTGGGATCAATTTTAACATACTGGCATCGCATAAAAACCAAACGTATGCTATATTTTGGCACAGAAAAACTGGCATGGCCACTTTCAAAGGGGTCGCTTAACCTCTGACCTCAAGATGTGTGAATGTAAATGGGTTCTGTGGGTACTAACGAGTCTCCCCTTTACAGACATGCCCACTTTATGATAATCACAGTCAGTTTGGATCAAGTCATAGTCACGTCAACACACTGACACACTGACAGTTGTTGCTGCCTGTTGGGCTGCAGTTTGCCATGTTGTGATTTGAGCATATTTTTAGGCTAAATGCAGAACCTGTGAGGGTTTCTGGACAATATTTGTAACAGTTTTGTGTCGTTAATCGGTTTCCAATGATAAATATATGCATATATTTGTATAAAGCTTCATATTTTCCCACTGCCGTGTTACCAAGGCAGAAGTGAGCATGGCTCGCATACATGCTCAACCTGCTCCTGTAACACTATCAACCATCATGCCAACTTTCAAGTTCTTTAGTTAAATAGTTTTCTAGATCTGCTTCATAATTAGAATACAAGTTAAAGATAATCACTTTTTTGAGAAAAAAAATGTAAACAACTTTATAGCACAATCCTGCAATTCACTCTGGACTTCAAACCCCAAAAGGCACAACCAGACAACGCTGTCAACCATCACACCAAATTTGAAGCTCCTCAGGCAAGTAGTTTCCGAGTTCTGCTCCAGAAACGACAACGGACGGACAGACGGACACACAGAGCGCTATACGTGTACCCCCAGCTACGTAGTGGTGGGGGTATGAGTATTAAATACCTGACATTAAATCTCCCT
Organism: Pterois miles; assembly: GCA_947000775.1. NCBI lineage: Eukaryota > Metazoa > Chordata > Actinopteri > Perciformes > Scorpaenidae > Pterois > Pterois miles. The sequence continues at coordinate 1,187,918 of CAMQGK010000327.1, forward strand.
ATAAGGTACATTTTGAACAGATAAAAAAAATCTGCAAATAATCTGTCATTCAATATTTTAATCAATTGACAGCCCTCATAATAACACATTATGGCAGCTACAAAAATTTACTGTGGTGTTAGCTAACAAATGTGTCACCCATAAACAGAATAGGCACATATATTCAGGTGATGGGTGCAGAAAATGATCTGTCAAAAACAGAAGAGAAAACACTCTCCAAGGCCAAAAATATGTAAGATGTGGCTCACTTAATAACTGAAAGGATGAATGTGGCACATAGGAAGATAAGGTTATTTTTCAGGGCAGGGACTGGGTGGGCGGAGACTGGGTGGAGGTATGGAGGTGTGGAGCAGGAGGGAGTGCATGGAAGGACACAGAGGAGTTTAGGTATAAATGCAGCGAGTGACAGATGATTCATGTCCAGTCTGGTCGGAGGAAGGCTCGAGTCAGCCACAAGATGATTGGCCTGATTGTTGTCACACTCCTGGGCGCTGCAGGTAAAGCACAATCTGCAGTACATACAACAGTTTTAGGGTAAAGAAGAACTGTAACTATGAAGAATTTTGTATTTAATTTAAACCACAGCTGCAGCACCAACAGATGACAAGATTGTGGGTGGCTACGAGTGTGCAGCCCACTCTCAACCCTGGCAGGTGTCTATGAATATCGGCTACCACTTCTGCGGCGGCTCCCTCATCAACGACCAGTGGATCGTCTCTGCTGCTCACTGCTGGCAAAAGTTTGTATATTCAAATGTTTCTGTATGAACTTTATGTTTAAGAGGATTATCATAATTTTGTCTCTATTTCAGCCCCTTTTCACAGATTGCCGTTTTGGGGGACCACCACATCTGGGTGAACGAGGGCACGGAGCAGTACATGTCAGTGGATGCCATCTACTGGCATGAGAATTACGACTACAAGACCCTGGACTATGACATTATGCTGATGAAGCTGGCGCACCCCGTCACCGTGAACCAGTTCGTCAAGCCCGTCGCCCTGCCCAGTTCTTGTGCCGCACCCGGGGACATGTGCACGGTGTCCGGATGGGGGAACATCTACACTGATCAAGGTGAGGAAGCACCTGATTTAGATAGTCCTTTATTAGTCCCACGAGGGGAAATTAATTTTTCACTTGTTGTTAACTTATACACGGTACATGCAGACTGAAACACACACACATGCACAAACATGCAAAATGGAGAGTTGTAGAGTGATGGGGCTGCTCTGACGGCGCCCCGAGCAGTTGGGGGTTTGGTGCCTTGCTAGGGGCACCTCGGAGTGCCAAGAGGTAAACTGGCACCTCTCCAGCTACCAGTTCACACTCAGTTTTTGGTCCATGTCGGGACTTGAACCGGTGACCCTCCGGTTCCCAAGCCAACTCCCTACAGACTGACTTACACATTAAACTTTTTTTACACATTAAAAGTCCTAACATTAAAAGTCCTAACTCATAACAACAGAATATCTACTCTGGTGTGAACCTATTGTGTCTTGATGATTTTGATCAGATTACCTGAAGAACAAATGGCCTTGCATAGAATATATATTTTTTTTTTTTTTTCATTCTGGCAAAAGTTGAATCGAAGGCAACTGGACTTAGATTTGTCCCTGAAGACGTTTCGCCCCTTATCCAAGTGGCTTCATCAGTTCGAACGCTGCAGTCTGACTAGTGGGGACTTAGATTTGTCCCTGAAGACGTTTCGCCCCTTATCCAAGTGGCTTAATCAGTTCGAACGCTGGAGTCTGAATAGTCCCCACTAGTCAGACCTTCACAGGCCTTGCATAGAATAAAAACACATAACAAAAGCCTTTAAAAAAAATCACTGAGTACTGATATACATGAATTTCTTGAATGCCATCCTGAACCAAAACAGAGTTTAAGTAGACCATCTCACCTGGAACAAAGACCACTTTAGCTACTATCACAAAAATGATGATGGGCATTATACAGCCCGCAGGTCCAGAATTGGCAATTGTGATGGTTCTGCCTGGCCCAGGAGGATTCAGAAAACCACACAATTTTACTTACAAAGCTAAAAAAAAAAAAAAAAAAAAAAAATACAGTTAAAAAAAGAAAAGAAAAAGCTTTTGTTTTGAAATGCATGTGTATTGTTTGTGTGCTTCTTCCTGTCACACTTGACATTGATGTAAACTGACGTGAGTGATGTTTGAGGTAGCGCCATCTGCTGAGGCGGCACATCTATAATAAGTCATGGACTGCTACATTTTTTTCCACGAAGGTTGCCAGTAAAATGGTGCTTAGTTTGTAAAAAACATGGCTGTATTCAGAGAGTACAACTTGAACCATCACTTTGAGACAAAACATGCAGAAAAATACAGAGACCTGTCTGAAGATGAGAAGGAGAGGACAGCCGAAGGGCTGCTGGCTAAGATACTAAAGCAGCAAGGACTTTTTACAAAGCTGCATGCAACCAAAGACGGAAATGTAAGTGTTAATGTTAAGTTAAATGTTAAGTTTTGTTAATGGAAACATTACTACCCTAAACAGTCAGTCCTTTACGGTTCAAAGACTCCTGCATATAATGTCATTTTGTTATAATAATATGCCGTTGGAGTGATTTTCAGTATAATAAATGCTGAAAAATAAGTGCCCAGTATGTTTCCTATAGTGATTAAATAGGTTATGTCGGACAGTATTTGTTTGGCCCCTGGCAACAATCTGGGTTTCTCTTGTGACCCCCCAGGAAAAATAACTGGTTTACGCTGCCATCAACCAACTATTAGTCAGGAGATATATTTTTATAGTAGAGAGAACACTGTAAAAGGTATTGCAATACATTTTTGGTGACTGTAAACACTATATAAAGCTTGCTTGATGGCAGACAAATTACCCCAACCAGATTTCTAGATCCCCTTTTAAAAGCAGTACACCATTTGACTGACTGTTCGTTAAGCTCGCCCCCTTAGCAACTGTTTTTTTTTTTTTAATCAAAAATAATTTTCAAAATACACATACAAGACAAAACCAGTTATCTGATATCTAGCTGACAACCATGGATTTATCAGCTGCTGCTAAGCTAATGTAGCACAAGCTAAAGCTAACAACTCTGTGAGCTGCTTGAACATTTTGTCTCCAGCTGACTTCTTAAAATCCAGCTAGTTCTTTAAAAAAAAAGTGACACCAATAAAAGGGTCTTAAAGGTACAGTGTGTTGTGATACGGCAGGATCTACAAGTGTGGTTGCAGATTGCAACCAACTGAATACCCTTTCACTTACTTTCCAAGACTGTGGTAACGTGAGCCGCCGAGAGCAAAACTGTGGTAACACTGTTCGCCTCGCTCACAGGTCATCCTTTCCATAATATATACATTAATGAAAACATAGTTATGAATATTACATTCCAGTTCTGCTAATAGATGCCCCAAAATGTTACAATACTAATCCTTTAAATATGCACTTGACTGCTACCTAGTTATGGTTGCTGAGCTACATAGAGCCATCACTATTCAAGCGAGGGTGGAGGGTAACTTATGGCAGAAAATTAAAACCAAACAGCTGCTTGTTCTTAGCGCCATAAAAGTTGACATTTTGGGGGTAGTCACAGAGGTCTGACATTCTATAGTGATGTTGCCCACTTATGGTAAACATAATGACAAATCTATCCCACCGTATCTCTCTGTCTCGCTCTTATCCGCAGTGTTCAACCCGTTTTACCTTCAGTGTGTCAAGGTCCCCATTCTGTCGCACAAGGACTGCGATGCTTCCTACCCCGGCATGATCACTGACCGCATGGTGTGCGCCGGATACCTGGAGGGAGGCAAGGATGCTTGTCAGGTATTTCCACACAATTACACAGCACATAAAATAAGGCTTGGTGGTCTGTGAAGATGCAAAAAAATATTTAATGGGATGAAATGATGAAAAGAATAACCTCTTGTCTCTGTCCTGCTCAGGGTGACTCTGGTGGTCCTCTGGTGTGTAATGGGGAGCTGCAGGGGATTGTCTCTTGGGGCCAGGGCTGTGCTCAACCCAACTACCCAGGCGTTTACACCAAAGTCTGCTCTCTGATGCCCTGGATCAACAATATTCTCTCCAATTACACGTAGGCTGTGATCTCCCATCACAGAGCTACGTGAGAGAGGGGGAACCAGAGGAAGATTGAAATTGAAAGAGACAGGAGGCGGTGGTGGGTAGTGTCAAAAAGACAGGCAGCAGGAAAGCGGCTGAGAGAGAGAGAGCCGCAATGATAACAGTGGGAGAGAGAGAGAGAGAGAGAGAGAGAGAGAGATGTGAGATGTGTTTAGTCAGGGCACAATCAATAAAATCTACCATTTTGTGATGCATCAGTGTGTTTATTATTGTTGACAATACTGTAGTGCAGCATCTGTTCTCAGTGCTTACTGTTTTCTGAATATTTCAATTCAGTGTTGACATTTCCACCAACACAAATAGAAACCATAGTCAAATCATTACAGCTAATGTCAGTACACTGTAAAAACAATTGCATCAGCTTGTGAGCAAATCCAACATATTGTGTGAATCCGCCTTTGTTTTGACCCACCAACAAATAATGCCATTAAGATTTATATAAAAATAGGTATTTTTGATTTTCTGTCTCCTGTGTGCAGAATGCTTTATACACCTGGAGAGGAAGGGCGCACATGTTGCAACACCCCATTTATCAATGTCAGTAGACGACAAGAATCTGAAAAGGAGTTAGACTTCCATTTAAATTTGTTCAATGAGTTGCATTCAGAAGTGAGAACTTGGTCTCCAGTCTCTTCTTTAGCAAAAAACTGGCGGCAGAGATAATCAAGGAAAAGAACAGTTTGTTTCCTCAGGAGAAGGTCTCCCTTATGATCTATATACAGTTGTGTGGTTCAAAAGTGGCTGAAGATGACTCACACACTCTTCCTTTTGTCTAAAATGAAGAACACGTTTGAAAGGTCAAATCGATTTTCTTGAAATCCAATATTTGCTTTTGGATGCTAACAAAAGAGTGCTTATGCATGGAAAAGGAACCTATTATGCTTATTTTCAGGTACATACTTTTTGAGTTTCTAAAAGAAAATGTTTACATTAGGGTTGGAACGATTCGTTAAATTCACGGTTCGGTTCAGTTCACGGTTTGGGGCCATGGTTTTCAGTTCGGTTCGGTACATTTGTGGTACAGCAAGAAGGCCAATTTCCAACTTCAATTTAAACATGTATTTCATTTATTTGGCAAAATAAGTCAACAACTGTTTGTCTTCACAACAGAAGATGAACATAAGAAACTTCTTCATTGTCTCATCTTATGGCTGGACTTCTAATCTAAAAGAAAAGTGCCATGGTGTTATTTAAAAACAATAATAAATAAAAACAAATCATCAACAAAAAAAGTCAGCATCAGGTCAGCCAGCATTAGAGTTTTTTTAAACAACAGTGCCATCTACTAGGCCAGCATCATATGAGGAAAATCTGCCATGTGCGATAACACTGCTTAATATTGCAATGATGATATGACTTGTGATAAAGAAACAAATATTGAAATGTGCATATTAGCTATAGTGATGTCAGTCTGATTGTTTTTAAGGTCAGAACCACATTATAATTAAATATTTAAATCCAACTAGGACACATGTTGTTTCTAGTGCAGCAACAGTAATGTTTACAACTCTTTATAGAGCAATATCCAGTCTGAAACGAAATGTACACTCCTGATCAAAATCTTAAGACCAGTTAAAAAATTGCAAGAATTTACGTTTTGCACTGTTGTATCTTAAGAAGGTTCTAAGTAGAGTTTCAAAATGCAAAAAGAAGAAATGAGAGCAAGAGACTAAATGTTTTGAGCAGGCAATTTATTGAAAAGAACAATTTAACTAAAATAGGCTGTTCATCAGCTGATCAAAAGTTTAAGACCATAGCTCAAAAAAACCCCTAAAACAGAAATTAAAGTCTCAAAAACAGACTCAGTAATGAGTAGCTCCACCATTATTGTTGATCACTTCAAAAATTCGTGTTGGCATGCTTGATGCGAGTGTTTCCAAAAGGCTTGTAGGAATGTTGCTCCAAGTGGTGAAGATGGCTTCACGAAGGACATCCACTGTCTGGAACTGATGTCCATCTTTGTAAACTTCCCTTGCCATCAATCCCCAAATGTTCTCAATTGGATTTAGATCAGGGGAACATGCAGGATGATCCAAAAGAGTGATGTTATTCTCCTGAAAAAAATCCTTTGTCAGACGGGCATTGTGAATTGCAGCATTGTCCTGCTGAAAAACCCAGTCATCACCACACAGACGAGGGCCCTCAGTCATGAGGGATGCCCGCTGCAACATCTCCACGTAGCCAGCTGCTGTTTGACGCCCCTGCACAACCTGGAGCTCCATTGTTCCATTGAAGGAAAAAGCACCCCAGATCATGATGGCGCCCCCTCCGCTGTGCCGTGTTGAAAAAATCTCAGGTGGCATCTCCTTGTCATGCCAGTAGCGTTGGAAGCCATCAGGACCATCAAGGTTAAATTTTTTCTCATCAGAGAATAAAACTTTCTTCCAACTTTGAACGTCCCATGTTTGGTGCTCCCTTGCAAAGGCCAAACGGGCAATTTTGTGGCGTTGAAGGAGACGTGGCCTTTGAAGAGGTTTTTTGTTTTTGAAGCCGTTCCTTTGCAGATGCCATCTGATGGTTATTGGGCTGCAGTCAGCACCAGTAATGACCTTAATTTGGGATGAGGATCGTCCCGTGTCTTGACGGACAGCCATTTGGATCCTCCGGCTCAGTGCCGGTGAGATTTTTTTGGGTCTACCACTTGATTTTTTTGTTCCATAAACCTCAGGATCTTTTAAGAAATGCAAAATGACTGTCTTACTGCGTCCAACCTCAGCAGCGATGGCACGCTGTGAGAGGCCTTGTCTATGCAGCTCAACAATCCTGCCACGTTCAAAGGCAGTGAGTTTTTTTGCTTTTCCCATCAAGAGGTCTTGACAGTGTGATAACTTGACAGAAAATGACATGGAATCCAAATTTTTGCACAGATTTGGGCTTTTAAAGGATGTGGTCTTAAACTTTTGATCAGCTGATGAACAGCCTATTTCAGTTAAATTGTTCTTTTCAATAAATTGCCTGCTCAAAACATTTGGTCTCTTGCTCTCATTTCTTCTTTTTGCATTTTGAAACTCTACTTAGAACCTTCTTAAGATACAACAGTGCAAAATGCAAATTCTTGCAATTTTTTAACTGGTCTTAAGATTTTGATCAGGAGTGTATATGTATATTTTAGCAGGAAAAAAAACTGGAAGCAACTGAACTGGCGCAGCAACAATTAATCAAGACGTTGTCAACTATGAAACTGACCGGTTATTTTGATAATTGATTAACTGGTGAGTCAAAGTCAAAATTCTCTGATTCCAGCTTCTGAAATGTGAATATTTTCTGGTTTCTTTAATCCTCCATGAGAGTAAATTTAATCTCTTTAAGTTGTGAACAAAACAAAACATTTGAGGACGTCATCTTGGGCTTTGGAAAACACTGGTCAGCATTTTTTCCCAATTTTCTAACATTTTTTAGATATACAACTAATCGCTTCATAGAGAAAATAATCAACAATGAAAATAATAGTTAGCTGCAGCCCAATTCAAACAAAGGACCTTTTTTAGAGCAATATCCACTCTGAAATTACATGTATATTTTAGCAGAAAAAAATAGGAACTGGAACAGCAACAATTAATCAGTTAGTTGTCAACTATTAAATTAATACCCAACTTTTTTGATAATTGATTAATTGGAAAGTAAAGTTTTACGAAAATTAAGTCCAAATTTTCTGATTTACGTTTCTTCAATGTGAATATTTTCTGATTTCTTTTTGGGATGCGCATTTCAAGCAACAATACTATTTGAAAATCCCGGGAAATCATTCAATTATTACTGATTTTTTGTAACTTGATGAATGAATGTAAATTTCCCCACTGTGGGACTAATAAAGGAATATCTTATCTTATCTTATCTTGAATCAATTAATTTTCTAACATTTTATAGATCATAAAACTAATCACTTCATTGAGAAAATAATCAACAATGAAAATATTAGCTAGCTGCAGCCCTAGTCCAAGCAGGACATTCAAACCAAGGACCTTTATTTTAGAGCACTATTTGGTCTGAAATTAAATGGATATGCATTTTTTGAAGAGGGATTTATTCTGTGAGGTTTCTAAAAAATGGTGCCCTGTACGTCATGAGAATAGAAGAAATACTTGTTTTATTATTTAAATAGGCTTTTGAAGTCACTTAAGGTTTACCAGAAAAAGATAACTAGGTCTGGTTACTAAGTCCCACATTTTTGATATATCACCGGTCAATAAAATAGGAAAATCACCATCTTAAAATATCGTCATTAGGTAAATATTATCATGCTCCAAAACACATCAATTACTTTGACTCATCAATAACGAAAGAAACGTGATGCTTGCTGTTATGGGAATGCCAGCTGGATGGGTTTCTGGCGTGTCTATGGCAAGTTCATGCCCTAAAATTCAGCGTGCTACCGACAGCGAAGGCTGGCTGGTTGTATGGTCTTACCTCCTGTTAGCAACAGCGGCTAGCTGCTAGCAGCTAGGAGCTAGCTACCGAGAGCTCCTCACCAGCGGTCAGCCCAGGCGGCGTCTGCAGACGGTTCTTGTTCAAGCTGTTGGCGGTTGGTCAGAAACAAAACAAAGCTTGAGGTAACAGTCATTCATTTCTCCGGGCAAAAGCTAAAAGTAGCTCCGGTGCCTCGCCTGTCACTCGCTGTTCAGCGCCAAAATCCGGCCGTGGCGAGAGGGTGAAGTTGAGAAAGTCTCGCGAGTCTCAGCAGCAAGTCTCGCGAGAGTTTTTTTTTTCTTCTTGCGATCGTACGTAAATCGTTTTCGCAATTTGCAGGGTATCTTCTAGCCACGTCCTCAAAATCCCCAGAATCACACAGGAGCCGACAGGTTAACTGATAACACACAAGTAAGCACAATTACTAACCAACTATATCTATCTGTAGGCCTATAAGACAAGAATACTTAATATACTTTTCTTAAGTATATCTAAATCAAAAGATTAAATATAAATAGGTCTATAAGCCAAGTCGCCTATACTTAGACTGTCTTGTTTCTGTATAATCTTGACTTGTATACTTGTCAGTATGAGCCAAGTACACTTCGGTATTTTGTTAAGTATATCTCTGATAAGTACATAAAAAGCATACTCTCTTATTTTAAGTTTAAAAGACGTATACTAATAGCACCCTTGAATAAACTTATTTTTGGTAAAGGAAGACAGACAGCCAAAAAGACAGAAGGAACTATTGATATGACTCCTAAAGACAATACTGCTTAACCTAACGCTTGCCATAATGACCTTGTTTTCTTGTCCATGAAAGGTTAGCTGAAGCTGTTGGTTGAAAAGCTGTCAGTTATGTCGAAAGTCATGGCACACGTCTTGTTTGAGATGGTTGCAGCAAGCTTGAGACTGCCTGAAATAAAATCAATGGGCCATTGCACAGATATCTCCCATCTGTTCTTCACAGACAGGGATGTGGATTCTGCCTCTTAATCATCATCATCATCATCATCACCATGAAACAGAGAGATGAAGTGTTGAAATGGAATATGACAGGAAGACAGATTAGTAAATGAATTACTGAATGTAAAAATTTAAAGTCCCTTTTAAAAATCATTTTGCATATCCACTTATTTTAATTTATTCATACTTCAAATGCTGGGAAATGCAGTTGAATTATTAATTGGCGGCAAACACAGCAGTAATGACTTATGAGACTTCAGGTACTGTATAATGCAGAAGTACCTTCAGCCTGTCCACCTGCTGTCCTCCCATTTGCATTATAAATTCACTGAAATACTGTCAAAGAGGGTTAAAAAGAATTAAATCTAGTGGTGAAATGCTAACATGAACAGTGGATATTATGCTTTACACAAGACCGCAGAGGGGCAAGATTTGTTGTATTGTATAAGGCAAACAATTTAGTGTTATAAAAGCATTGATTTGAAACATGTTGCAGCAATAAGAGCAGCATTTTCCACCAACAAGTAAAAAAAAACACAACCCAAAAAATGTGATTCAAATTAAATTAATTGAAATTAATCAGATTCAGTGCAACATTTCAGAACCAGGATCACAACATCAACTCTGGGGTATGGGATCAGTCTGAGGCAACAGTAATCACAGTTATGACATGGAAATAAATAAATAACACATTGGCATTTGCTTAGTAATCCAATATTAGGCAGTGGCTATGACACCAATTTGATATTTTTCTTTTTCCCTGTTTATCAAGTATCTTTATATTCAATATCTTGCTGAATTAAGTTTTGGTTTTAAGCCATTATTGTTAAGTAAACTGATAATTATCAATAATTCATAATACATAATGTAAGGAAATCTGTAGGTAGGTATGGTTATAACTATATTAGCTACTATTAGGAATCTTTTATTTTATTATCCATATTATTTTTATTTACACTATGGTCTGGGGGAATACTTGATTCTGATTGGTTGCAGAGTGTTCAATAATTCCTGATAATCTATACTTTCTAAGAGCGGAGTGGATAAGAAATGTTGCCAAGTTGTATCTAAGGTCCATCCTGTTTACTGGAACAATAAACAGTATTTCTGTTGCATAAGAACCTTGTGGGATGGTAATGATTTTTCCAGGTATTAGCAAACCCTCAGGGTTACTGGGGAAACGGAGTAAATGGATTGAGAAAAACGCATGAACGCTTCATTTTTGTCTTTGCTTTTTTTTCATGGTGTAAGCGGGATACTGCCCTTCGAGGTGTCCATTGTCAGGAAATAATGGGCGACTTATTTCAAACCAGATGTAACAGTGACAGCAGTACTATGGTGGCACCAGAACAGCCATAATAAAAAATTAAATGTCAGAGTCACCTTTCTGACCTACACTCTACATAAAATCTGCTTTTGAAATTATTTCACTTAAACCTAAATTGTTTGCTTTAAATTGTTTATTTGTCGTTTTATTCAGCACAAAAGATGGAACATGAACAGCAAATGATGGTGAGCTGCTCGTCTGAACTTGCTTGTTTGGATCATTTAGTTGCTGGCCATGGTGCGCTCCAGCCAGTCGTTGAAGATGCAGACCTAAAAATGAGTTAGAAGAGTGAATCAGCATTAGCACTGCAGAATACACTGGACACGGTGTATTAAATACAATTATTAAATCTATTAGATTTTCATTTTTGAAAGTTACCCTGGCGTAGACACCGGGGTGGTCCTTCTCGGCACATCCGTAGCCCCAGGACACAACACCCTGCAGCTCACCGTTGCACACGACGGGGCCACCAGAGTCACCCTGAGAACAGAGAGAGAATATAAAAGAGTGTGAAATGACTTGGAAAACTTTGATTAAAACCAACAAATCACACCAAGTATTTCCTACACTCACTGCTGAATTCTTGTGTGAATATAAAATTACAAACCTGGCAAGAGTCCTTGCCTCCCTCCAGGTATCCAGCGCAGAACATGGCGTTGGTGATCATACCGGGGTAGGCGTTATCACAGTCCCTCTCAGACAGGATGGGGATGTCCAGGCACTGCAGCTTGTTTCTGTCAGCGGCTGCAATGCGCAAAACAAAGCATCGGTGGAAAAGGTTTAGCATTGCACCAAAGAAAGCAAACTCTTGGCTGGTTGAAATGCAGATGCTACTCACTGGAGCTCATGGTGTTGCCCCAGCCGGAGACTTTGCACATGGTGCCAGCGGGGGCACAGCTGGTGGGCAGAGCCACAGGCTGCACGTACTGGTTGAGGGTGGCGGGCTTGCTCAGCTTGATCAGCATGATGTCGTTGTTGATGTTGTAAGAGCTGTAGTTGGGGTGACGGATGACGCGGGAGGAGCGGATGAACTGCTCATTTCCCTCGGTGACCCTGATGTTGTGCTCTCCCAAACGCACCTCCACGCGGCTGAAAAACAATGAGAAAAACAGCGGCGACTTAGCTTCAAACCAATGATCATCAAATATTAATAACTTTAGGATATAACATGAGGAATGTGCTTACGACTTGTAGCAGTGAGCAGCAGACACAACCCAGTTCTCGTTGACCAGGGAGCCACCGCAGAAGTGGTAGCCGGAGTTCAGAG